>CM060907.1:1010475832-1011725832 GCA_030737815.1 Allium fistulosum
ATTATATCCAAGATTCATATATTTAATTAATTCATATATTTTAATACGAAGTGTTCGAAATTCCGGGTCGTTACTCCTTTTCTCTTTCTTTTGTTTCTAGTTTGTCATATATATTTTTATAAGAACTACTTTAGAAATGCAAAATTAAACAGGTTTGACATAATATATCTTGAACATCAAGTATCATTTTGTTTAAAAATGAGCTCAAAATAAAGGGAGCTGTTGAGAGTTATTGTATAAAATATTATACGTTTTTACATATCCCAACATACCTCCCCAAATTTTTAAACACATTTTTGGTTATAATGATCAGTGCATTTTGCTTGTTTTTAATTTTTTATACATTTCAAAAATCTCTCATGTATTTTCATGCCTTTTTCCCTTTAATGGTTTAGCTTGCTGTAATTATTCTACTTCCATATTTTTTTCTTGAAATTTTTTTCCCTTATCTTCCCCCTTTATTCTTTTACTTTATGCCATTTGCTACGTTTTACCTTTTCTTGAAATTTTGTTCTAATCACATTTTGTTCGATTCGTCATACGTTGATTAAATTTTGATGTATTTTTGTATTTTGAATCTTTATAATCAATAATTTTATTTACTTTATTTATACTCATAAACTTCAATCAAAAATTAAAACGCGATGTTCAATTTTAGTGTATTTCTCCAATTTTCTTTGGAATTTAGTCTTATTGATTAATATTTCTTTGGCTTTTAGTGCATTTCTCCATTTTTCTATTTTTTTATTTCAGATTTGTTGTGTTTGTGAATTTTTTTTACTTAAAGCCCACCCGTCACATTTATCCACTTATATATAGCTATTTTCCATATTTATCTCATATTTTCCTTGTATCCAACTTTAAAAAGCAACCTATTTTACTATGACTTACGGTTTTAATGTATTTTATTTTTTTACTAAATATTGTGGTTTTTTTGCTAAAATAAAAATATTTTTTCCATACTTTAGTATATATATTTTTATAAGAGCGGCTCTTGAGATACAAAATGAAATACGAAATTTGACATATTATATTATGATTGTGGGATCAAATGCGGCTCTATGGACTTCTCCTGTTTTTATAGTTATTTGTGTGGCTATACCACCGAGAAGTTTTTGCTTGGTTTTTAATTTTCACACTTCTAAAAATCTTAATTGGTTTTTCTTGTGTTAAAACCTTTTTTCCACATCTTTTAATATACTTTTTTTTAGCTTTATTAACTTCTTATACCTCCATATTTCTTCCTTGATAATTCTCTCCCTTTAGCTTCCCTTAAAATTGCTTTACTCTTTTCCCTTATGTCATTTGCTATGTCTCCCCTGTAGTTACTGCATTAAAAAAAGCAAATGAGTACCCTTATATTGCTATTTTCATGATGCAAGAGTAAGATACTAATATAAACGAAACGTGAAGCATATTTGGATGAAAGTGCAAGTCTAAAAGATGATGCATGCAGCGAAAAAAGTTGAAAGTCAAACTAAAGTTTACACAAAGGATAGAAGCGAGACATATTCATATATGAATATGATAATAACAAACATTACATTAATATTTCATGTTTCACAATCAAGTATTCATAGACGTAAAACTTAAAATTAAATATATCACAATGAAAGGATAACTTTCTGAATGTAATAAATTGGACCATGCGAAGTGGAAGGAAAAATAAACCATTTAACCTTGAATATAATTATCAAAATTGAGATATTTGTATATAAAATAAGGAGCCGTCATTTTAGTACAAAAAGTATTTGGCTATAACAGCAATGACGCCAACCATATTCTAATAAACTGCAATGAATACAACAAATAGCAAATATTTTTATATTGTTAAAGTCTCTGTTTTGAAGGAATGTGATAAAGATTGAGTTTATGAAACTAACAATGCTTACATAATGATGAATATATGTATATTAATAGAAAAATAACGTCTGTCCAAAAATGCTACATTCTTAAAATTCTAGTAAACTCCATAGGAGTCCGTCGTAATAAACTCTACTGGATCCAAAATAGTGAACAAAGCTTGGGAAAGCATAGACACAGTGTAAAACCACAAATTAGAGTAGTCTCATATATTAAGAATATTATATGTGATTTAAGATAAACAAAGCAGTCCATATACTAGTCAGTAGAGTGGAGATGGAGGATCCAGATTAGAATAAATAAGTAGTAATGATGGAACTCACATCGTTGTTGATTTATAAAACCACATAGAAATTCATAGTTCTTTTTAAAATATATGCAGCAAAGAACCTCAAGTATAATACAGTGACATATTTTTAAATGTATATGTGAGATTAATATACATAAAGCAATTTTTATTCCATTAAGCTGCCGTCTTAGCCCTTCAAACTATTGGAAAACACACCTTGATATAATGAGAAAGAAGATAATTAATTTCAGGTTTTGGAGTCGCCTTCTATACTACCTGTGCTGGCTCCTTCTTACTTCACTAATCTTTAGAGTCCAATCTATAAATAGAGAAGTTGCAAAATATACTACAATGTTAGAATATTTCTCGTAGACTATAGCCTAAACAGCCAAAAGGTATGTGAACATACATCATCATCACTGCAATGGTCAATATTACTATATTATTGCAGTGTTATATAACACATACATCGATAAATAGATTACTATAGGTTCGCTTATTTTAGTTACTTCTAGTTAAGTTATGTTGGTCTCCTACTACTTTAAAGCAAAAGAGTCAATTACCGAAGATCGTGCAACATCAATAATAGAACAGCTACTTTTGAAAAAGGGAAAAAATTTAAGGACAAATTACGTTAAAAATTTAGGCATAAGGACACCCGCATTTTTTTTTCAAGGAGCCCAAAGCACATACGAAACTTATACCATTCACCTTTCCTCTATCAATCTGCTTCAGTCCATTCATCCCTCTTCTCCATTTTCAAATATTCTATCGTTTCATTCTCAAAATTTAAATTCGCACGAGCAATGGCTCCTCAAATCAGAAGTATGTCATCATCTCCAATAGAACCGCAAATGGAAATCCATGATGAACAGCAAATACAAATTCAACATGAATCCCTAAATCATGAAGTCGAAAACCTAACTCCGCATGAAATTCAACAGTAAGACGAAAACCTAGCTCAAGCGCAAATTCAAGATCAATCACCAAGTCGATAAACATGAACCCTAGCTCAGAATGATCCAAAATGACAAGCGAGGACCGTAAAATCTAGTAAGTTTAAACTAAAAAAACATCCAACTGAACAAGAAGAACAACCGAAGGGAGAAAAAAGAACGAAGAGAAGAAAGGAAAAACAAACAGAATATGAAATTCAATCGGAAAAAAAAGAAACCAAGAGAAGGTAACTGATACTATAAACTACAACAATATTAATATAATCATATTGTAATATCATCCAATTTTTTTGATAGAACATTGAAGAAAGCAACTAACAACAAATAGATTTTGAGAAACAAAATGAAAAACAGCTGCAAAAAAAGATCAAAGAAAAAAACAAAAAAAACAATTTAGAAGGAAATTCAAACAGAAACTCGAAACACAATTCAACAGGTAAATGATACTATAGAATTATAAAACTGATACTAACTATATCATACTATTAAATATATTCTAATAGTATCAAAAATTTTAAACAGGAAAAAGCTCAAAAAGAAAAGGAAAAACAAAACTAATACTTACATATATGCAAAATTGATACCCAGTAGGTGTTTGAAATAATTTGACAATAGCACTATGCCAAACAACACTTTTATACTTCTACATCAAATATTGAGTTGCCAACTTTTCACCATAACATAGTCTACATTATATATTGACATTTAAACTCATAATTCTTCTCATAGTTTTGCATTTCACAACTCAACAAACAAATAATTGCAGTCACTTCAAAACTAGAAAGAAAATAAAAATCACCATGTACAAATGATAATAATAGCATGCAAAAATTGATACTATAATTATTTATACCTGAAACTGATACTAAAAGCACATAAAAATCGATACCGTAATTTGTAATACCTAAAACTAATACTAATACCATATAAAAAATTATACCACATTCTTACATGCCTGAAACTAACACCAATAGTACCAAAAAATTATACCAAACAACAAATAAAAATAAATAAACTGAACAACATAAAACCATAATAACATGCCACTTCCTTGCCACCTATATATTCTAAAACACACAACAGTCAACTAAATTTGATACTATATAACAAATTCAACTACAAAGAGCAAGTCAATGTCAAATTTAGTATACGATAAACTAATATACTTATATAACAAGGTTCAATTACATAAAATTGCCAAAAGACATACAGCCAAGTATAAGTCTTGATAAATTGATAAAACCATGAAACTCAGATTATGTCTTCTTTGAAGCTTGATAATTACGCTTGCTGTGATGATGTGCACGTGAAAGTGCATATTTTTACCTCCATATTTAATCTTCTTTTAATTAAATAAATGAGCATATTAAGGTATTTTACATGTTTAAACCAAAATTTAAATTGTTTTCAAATCATCATTTATTCATCTTCATTTGGGGGTAAAATGGTAATTTTGTTTATGATTCAATTTGAGAAAATTTATTTGCATATTTTTATTTGTAGGAAATGAAGTGCAAATATGAAGATGGTTTATGGATGATGCATGCATACATGTTGAAAGCTAATGAAGAAAGGAAATAAATGAACTCATGCAATATGGAAGAGCCCACTAACCCACTACCATATGGTCCACGGTTAAAAGCACATGCACATGTTAATGTAGGTATAAAGGCATGTTAGTGGGGATTAATTAATTTCCTAATGATTACTTGGAGGTTACATTTCCTAAAGGGCATTTTAGGTAGTCCCCTAAAATATGAATTAGGGTTTTAAGCATGTATAAATACCCCTTATGCCTCATGTGATTATCTTCTTCTCTTTTATGCAAGTCGCAGCCACAAAATCAAAGATAAATAAAAGTTTATTTCATGGCTTCTTAGTCTTGTTTTCACTTTAATGTAATTTTTATTTATGCTTTCTTTTATGCTCTTTTATTATCTTATGCTCTCTTTTAATTCATGCAATTAGTTTAGATTTATTTTATGCAAGTAGTTAGTTCTCTCTTCTTTTAATTAGCACTTCTCTTCATTTATATTTATGTTGTAATCACTTTATATTAACATGTTTTCAAATATGAGTAGCTAAACCCCTTCAATTTAGTGGTAATGAAGCTCTCATGAAACATATTAAATTAACATAATGATTTCATTTGTAATCTCATCCCACACAATTCACCACAAACCTACTGCCTGCAAATATAGTGTGTGCATTCCCACTGTGCATTTCTGTGCATATAGCCACCGCCATTTAAAACCAACCGTCCACCTCATCTACAACAAGCAACCACCTATACCAATACATTCTCCATCACCCTACATCACTACAAGCAGTTTCCCTTTTTTCTGCCACTGCAAGTTCAACCTTTATCTCCTCTAATTCTTGTAACCAAGCAGCCAACTCCGCCTCCATCATCAATTCATAACCTCATCACCAACTCCACTAGTTTCTGCTTCCATCTGCCTCTCCAACCCTTCCTTTAACCTAAAACAGAAAACCATCCAAACTGCCTTCACTTCACTACCTTCACTTCACTACCAACACTTCACCACCCCGGCATCAGCAACCTCTGTCACACGTTTACAATCAAAATTTCATTCAAAAAAACCTTCCAACCTCACTGCAGCAGTTAACAACTCATAGAACATCAACCCTCAACCATACACTTCCACTACACCTCAAACCGTTGCTCCAACATCCAACATCCACATTTAAACTACTCCAACACCCCTGCCACTGCATACTTCTGCCACCATTCAACAACTTATCAACTGCCACATTGCCAAGTTATTCCTCACCACTGCCTTTTCTTCCTCCTGCTACAACACTTAAATCATCACAACCACCACTCCAAACATCTTCAACTTCCATCACTACCTCATCACATATTATCTATGTAACGACCCTGAATTTTTGACATTTGAAATTTGAATATTAATTGAGTTTAAATATTCGAATGATAGTTTAATTTGAAATTCGAGATATCAGAATGAATTTGGCAATTTAATTAGTGAATTTAATTGTATGAAATTGGGTAAGATTTTGAGATTGGAATTTTAAGCTTGTTAAAAATATTTTCAAGGCTTAGAAAATCTATATTGATAATTCTGAAGGTATTGGAACTTTCAGAATTGAATTTGGAACTGTTTTATTCAGTTTTTAAATTTTATCGTTTAAATCGATATTTAAAAAAATAGCCTTTCGAGGCACAGTCTCGGAATTCGACGAAACCAATTCCATTGGATCCGTAATATTGAGTTATTATCAGATTTCAATTTTCGTAGTGATCAGAGTTGTTGTGTGAGCGTACGGTAGGTAAACATGCCTAAATCAATATCGAGAATTTAAATATAAAATATTGTTGACTGGTCAAAGTCTTGGCTGTCATCTTTAGTTAAAACGTACACGTTTCCTTGCCTTTCCCAACAGGCCACCATTCATTCTTTTACTTCGTTAAATCGAGTTCAACAAAACATTTCGCCCCTTTTCAGTTCATTTTCACGAAGTTGCTCTCAAATTTTACGGTTCGATCTAAAGAGTAAATAATTAATGGCCTCCAAAATCATTTCGTTCCTCTTCTAAATTGAATCCATGACCGCATTTTTATTTCCCCAAATTCGAAAATATATGAAACCTCGTATCGAATCAAGCACGACTCGTTCGAATTTGAAGGGGGAAACGTGTCAATCTTCATCGAGGAGAAGGAGCAGTTTTGGGTGAATCGCGTGGGCTCGAGTTCATAATAGGTGTCGGGGTGCTCTTCAACGTGGTGTCGCTGAGGTCGAGCGAGATGGTTCTCATTTTTATGGAAGCGGCAGTAAAGCTATGGCTCACGATTAGGGTTTCGAGTTCGACTGCGATGGGAGCTCGCGGTCTCGAGCAAGGAGCAGGACGCATTTGAACGCAGCAGTCTTGCTAGGGCATCGAGGGATCGGAGGGTCGAATGTTGCAGTTTTGGGTTCATTCGAATTCGCGTGGAGCGGAGGAAGGCGAGTCAGGTTGAGGTGGTTCCCAAGCACGGCGATTCTCGTCGGGAAGCTTGGTTAGTTCGTTGTCGAGGCTGGGATTAGGGTTGTGATAGGTCTAAAAAATCAAGGAATAAGCCGGATTGGAAATTGATTGCAAATAAAAAGGGTCAAAGGTGAGAACTTCTCACTCAATCGAATTTTGTTTCGATTTAAATTTTAAATAGTTAAATTTAAAATTGCTTGATTGTGTGAATTGAAAGATGGTTGTTATCTATTGGATTGAAATAGACCCTATGCGCCGCATAATAGCGGATGTTATTATATTAAACACATATACCGCGATATTCCACCTCGAAGTGGAATTGGTATTATATATGTATTTGGAGTTGATTTCCCACATTATATAGTGGATGAGACCCTATGCACCGCATAATAGCGGATAGTATTTTACAAATCCCATATACCGCGATATCCCACCTCGAAGTGGAATTGGTATTGTGCTAACGTCTGTGGATGCAGGAAAACAGGTTGGAGGGATCCAACTGGATTCCTCACACAAATTGAATTTATTTATGTTGTGATGTGATAATCTGTGAATGGTTATATTGATGTGACTGATCATATTGGTGTTTTGGATTGATTTGAAGGCTATAATTTAGCCGAATGTATTTTTGGTATCGTTGGATACCAAAAATAAATAAAATTAGATTTTGGGAATTAATTTTTAAGAATTGAATTAATTTGAAAGAAGGAATTTAAAGTGTAAAAAAGTTGATTTTTGTAATCTTATCGAATTAATTCCAAAATATTGTGAAAAGATTTTAATAAATGGATTTCGGGTAATATTATTCGAAGGTTGAAGAATTTATTTGAAATTCAAATTTTAATAATTGAAAGAAACAAAGGCATTTATTTTAAAGGAAGATAAATTCAGAAATCAATTTGGAATTTGATTCGGTGTTTGGAAATAAATCTTTGGGAAACCGATTAAAAATTTGATTTAGTATTTAAAAGTAAATCCTGGGAAATCCATTCTAAAATCGATTGGGTGTTTGAAATAAATGTTGGAAAATCAATTTGGGATTTGAAATAAATTTGGAAATCAATTTGAAAGTTGATTTGGAGTTGAAAGTGAATATTTGAGAAATCGATTTGAAAATCGTATAAAAAGTGAATATTTGGGAATGTAAATTTAAAATGTAATTTATAAAGGAAAGGGAAATTTGTTTTAAAAATAAACACTAATTTATTTTTAAAGTCTGGAAACAAATTTACAGATTTGGAACGTAAATTTAAAATGAGCGATAAGGATTATTTAATTGGTTTAAATGGACCATTTTGAAGTGAAAGTGTATTCTCACTATAAAGCCGAGTATATTTCCAAAGTAGCTTTTAAAATATAAATTAAAGGTTCTAAAGTTGGTTTTTAAAGGAATAATTCGGAGAAAATGTTTTCCAAATATATTTTAGATAGTGATATAAATCATGTTAAAATATTTGAACTCGGCAGATTTCCAGTGGGAATGAATAAATATTTGGAAATGTATTCCACGTAAGGAAATTGATTTAAAATTTATTTTCAAAAGTTGAAAGGTGAAAAGTGATTTGAAATTTGTTTCAAATGGTTGAAGTGTTGAAAATTATATCTTGAGAATATAATTTTGAAAATAAATAATTTGGGAAATTATTTGGAGCCTGGTGATGTTGTGAATATCAATTGATAGTTAAATAACCGACTATTAATATTGACCTTTAAATGGGTATTTGTTGTGATTTGCTTGAAATTTGAATGCAACACTTATTTTTAAATAAGCGCTCATTATTCGGTTTAGCCGAGAGAAGACTTTGTGTCATATAACTCATTCCGAATAGTGATACGTCGAAATGGATCGCATTTGAAGACAGGTGTTGAAGACCGGGTATTTGTGAAAATGATCGGATGACCTATCGATTGTCTCTGCACCGAGTAGCTACGGTATAGAAATTCCCTAAGTGATGGGAAGTCCGATCAGGATTGTGAATACCCGGATTGCAAGGGCTTCTTTGGAAGTGCCTTTGGTTCTGTTCGAACCCAGAACAGACTTGTATGGTTGTATGTCTGACACTACACTTTGAGATATAAAACTGATTTCTTTCAAATACATTTCTGTTTGGTGGCGGAGATTTATTCTCTTAGCTTAACACCCTTCTCTTAGACGTACGAGCTCAGAGGTTATGTAGTTGAAGGTTATCAATGATATACTCCCAATTTGGTAGTGTGGCATGCTAAGTGTTGCTGTGTGTTGCTGATCATTTTTTGATCAAAGCATGGCTTTCGTGTAAAACGTAGCTTTGTGGACGAGACCTCATCGAGCCTCACAAACCGGAAATGGTCGAAACAGGAAGATGCGGCAAGGTTATGAGGGTCGCTCCCTTTAGGGTATGTCATTTCCTTCTGGAAAAAGGTGGTATCATGGTATGGAGCCCAGATATTTACCTATGTGGTTGCTCCAATCTCATTTACTGTGTGATTGTTGCTTTATGATCGAGGCCCTCGGATAAAGGTCCTAAAGGACCGGGGGGTGGCATATTCGTGTAGTAGTTACCTAGTAAGAGGTAACCCGGCCTTGTGTTGGCAGAGAGCTAGTTAGTTCTCGGGACGTCCCTCCAGAGGCGTACCCATGTGGCAGTAGGAAGTTCATTAGCCTGACCATTTGTTGGAAAATCCAAAGAAACAATATGAACCTTGTACGGTTTTAGTTGTATAACCTGCTATGGAATGTGGCGGTAACCTGCTATTGAACATAGTAGCTATAGTAGGCATACAATAATGGTTGTATGCTGGCTAAGATTAATATTATACCTTCGAAATGTTTTCCACACTAGGCACTAATGATAATATTAGAAAGATTTTGCGTATCAAGCATGTTGACTATCATAAGGAGAAATCTCCTCCAATTCTGTGTTTGCATTGTGTGTAGCGGGAGGCTTTATGGTAGTTTCATTTTCCTAAAGAATTGCGGATTTCTTTTTATTTTCTTTGTGAAAATAACCGTTTTAAGTTCTCACACCAGTCCCATGACTGACCTGGAGTTTATTGTTCCCTTTCTAAACTCTGGGTGCCCATAATTTTCCACACGGGCAGCCTAGAGTCAGGTTATCAGGTCATTCTGGAATTCATAAGTTACTGTGGAGATCTGGAGGCGCGCTGGATGGCGAGACGTATCAGTTATATTATGTATTATCCGCTGTGTATTCTGTTTGTGGACAAGTTTATATAACTTTCTAGTGATGTATATTGTTGTTGTAACTCTGATGATGTATGTATAAACTGATATAGTTCTTTGTGATAAAGATTATTTATTCATCTATTATATATTGTTCCGCTGCGAATGTGAGATTCTGATTTTGTTTTTGTTTCTTTTTCTTCTGTCTTCTTCTACCTCTTCTTCTTTTTCAACTCTAATGATTCGGTTTTCCGGCATTCGATTGCGCGACATTTGATACAGTGGACGTATTACTGTCGAATTTCGAGCGTCGAAAGATCGTATCGTTACATGTGGTATCGAAGTAATTGGTTAAGCGACATCCCTGGCTCTGTTGGGTATTACTCATTAGAGATAGAGTCAGTAGTACTCTAGAATGAGTGTGAGTGTAATAATAGATATGAGCGCGTATTTGTTAGTGAATATAAAAATTGTTTTATATTGTGTTGACTTATCGATTGAGTGTTTATAGATTCTGGTCGATACAGTCTAGCTAATTGTGTCGATAGGAGTTTCTAAACTCTTAAACAAGATAAACCGACACAATATGTTTTAAAAGAGGGTAAATGAGATAATTTTACCCAAACTATTCTGTATAGAAAAGAAATCATTTTCCATAAATTATTATAGTATATGGTTGCTTGGTTGTTAGGAGGTAATGACATTGAATTATTATTATTATGGAAATTGAATAATAAATTGAAATTAAAGCAAAAAGCTAAGAAATAAATCCATATACAAATAGAATTTATGAATATAAAATGTAAATGTGATTTATAATTTGAAAAAAAAATTCCAGAGAAACATTTGGAAATGTTTGAAATTTGGAAAAGTTTAAATTCCATTTTGGTTTGAAAATAATTTTCAAAGGTTTGGAAAAATGTTTTGAAGGAGTGAAAGCTCTAAACTCTTTTCGGTCGCTGGAAAATAACTTCGGTGATGACTGCAGCATCATCGATGTTCATTTTTGGGCTTCCAGGAGAGGAACTATTGCCAAATTACTTAAATGGAAGTTGTTTGGAAAATATAGATTTGGTTTTGGAAATTCAAAAGAAAATTTGAATTGATTTAAAAAAAATGATTTTTAGAATGTTGGAAATACTCTTGGAATCTTATTAAAATGTTATGGAATAATAAATAAGTTTGGATGACTTGGGAAATTCAGATTTAAACTGAAATTGACTTGAGTTAATTTGAATAAAGGTGAATTTTAGCGGTCTTAAATGATTGGAATAAAATTATTAAGCTAGAAAAAAATTAGTTAAAGAAATATGGAACTTGAAATTGTTAATTTAAAGTTGAATTGTGAATAAATAATAGAGTTTGGAAATGAAGCTTGAGTTATAAATAATATTCAGCGCATATTGAAAGTGGATTAATATTGAATCGAAGTTGTTGTCAAACGAAATGGAAGTTGAATTAGTTAAATTAAAACTTGAATTGTTGGCTAAATAAAAATGGTTCGAAATTGCAGATAAATTCAAGTAGGAAGAAATAAATTGGATATTCTATTAAGCGAATATCGTCGAATTTGCATAGAAATGGTTGTCGTTTGACGCAAACAAGATTGTATAAATTCTATGAGTTAATAAAAGCAAATAAAATTTATTTTTGAATCAATTGAAAAGGGTTTGAGTTCATTTTGTTTAAAAATGAATAGAATGTAAGAAAGTGAGTTGTAAATCACTTGAATTGAATGGAAATGGTATGTGAATTGGTCGCAAGCAACTAAATTTGTATTAAAACCTTATAAATTGCTTATGGGAATTATTCTGATTGCATTGCTTATGAAAACTATTTGTTTGCTATTGAAAATAAGTGAAATGTAAATGATTTTCTTATATATGTCACTTACGCGTTTAAATTGAGTTAGTACAGGTACAGGGGAGCCGTTTGGCTGGATTTGGACGCGCTAAAATGCTAATAATAAACTGCTTTGCTTAAAAATGCTAATAAAGGTACGCCTACACAATAAAAATAGGAAATATGAACTATTTTTTTGTTTTCCGACCGTGTGGGTCGATGTATACGTATTTATATCCCTTGTCAAATTGCAAAAGCTCCTCCGTAAAAGAGAGACTCTGCCAAAATTTTCCGAAAATTTTGGGAGTTAGAAAAATTTTGAAAATTTGAAAAAAATAATTTGTTAACGGAAAGTCGATTTTCAAATTGTAATGAAAATTGTTAGCGATTGAAGTAGAAAAATGTAAACCATTGTTTGATCGAAGTTAAAAGTTTTGGAAAAGGTGAATATGTAATTTTCACTAAGTGGGTTTTTAAAAAAGAGTTAATGGGTTTGGGAGCATTCTTCTTAACTTGTAATTTCGGGGATGAAATTCTTTTAAGGGGGAAGAATGTAACGACCATGAATTTTTGACATTTGAAATTCGAATATTTAATTGAGTTTAAATATTCGAATGATAGTTTAATTTGAAATTCGAGATATCAGAATGAATTTGGCAATTTAATTAGTGAATTTAATTGTATGAAATTGGGTAAGATTTTGAGATTGGAATTTTAAGCTTGTTAAAAATATTTTCAAGGCTTAGAAAATCTATATTGATAATTCTGAAGGTATTGGAACTTTCAGAATTGAATTTGGAACTGTTTTATTCAGTTTTGAAATTTTATCGTTTAAATCGATATTTAAAAAAATAGCCTTCCGAGGCACAGTCTCGGAATTCGACGAAACCAATTCCATTGGATCTGTAATATTGAGTTATTATCGGATTTCAATTTTCGTAGTGATCAGAGTTGATGTGTGAGCGTACGGTAGGTAAACACGCCTAAACCTATATCGAGAATTTAAATATAAAATATTGTTGACTGGTCAAAGTCTTGGATGTCATCTTTAGTTAAAACGTACACGTTTCCTTTCCTTTCCCAACACGCCACCATTCATTCTTTTACTTCGTTAAATCGAGTTTAACAAAACATTTCGCCCCTTTTCAGTTCATTTTCACGAAGTTGCTCTCGAATATTACGGTTCGATCTAAAGAGTAAATAATTAATGGCCTCCAAAATCATTTCGTTCCTCTTCTAAATTGAATCCATGACCGCGTTTTTATTTCCCCAAATTCGAAAATATATGAAACCTCGTATCGAATCAAGCACGACTCGTTCGAATTTGAAGGGGGAAACGTGTCAATCTTCGTCGAGGAGAAGGAGCAGGTTTGGGTGAATCGCGTGGGCTCGAGTTCGTAATAGGCGTCGGGGTGCTCTTCGACGTGGTGTCGCTGAGCTCGAGCGAGATAGTTCTCGTTTTTATGGAAGCGGCAGTGAAGCTATGGCTCGCGATTAGGGTTTCGAGTTCGACTGTGATGGGAGCTCGCGGTCTCGAGCAAGGAGCAGGACGCGTTTGAACGTAGCTGTCTTGCTAGGGCATCGAGGGATCGGAGGGTCGAATGTTGCAGTTTTGGGTTCATTCGAATTCGCGTGGAGCGGAGTATGGCGAGTCAGGTTGAGGTGGTTCCTAGGCGCGGCGATTCTCGTCGGGAAGCTTGGTTAGTTCGTTGCCGAGGCTGGGATTAGGGCTGTGATAGGTCTAAAAAATCAAGGAATAAGCCGGATTGGAAATTGATTGTAAATAAAAAGGGTCAAAGGTGAGAACTTCTCACTCAATCGAATTTTGTTTCGATTTAAATTTTAAATAGTTAAATTTAAAATTGCTTGATTGTGTGAATTGAAAGATGGTTGTTATCTATTGGATTGAAATAGACCCTATGCGCCGCATAATAGCGGATGTTATTATATTAAACACATATACCGTGATATTCCACCTCGAAGTGGAATTGGTATTATATATGTATTTGGAGTTGATTTCCCACATTATATAGTGGATGAGACCCCATGCGCCGCATAATAGCGGATAGTATTTTATAAATCCCATATACCGCGATATCCCACCTCGAAGTGGAATTGGTATTGTGCTAACGTCTGTGGATGCAGGGAAACAGGTTGGAGGGATCCAACTGGATTCCTTACACAAATTGAATTTATTTATGTTGTGATGTGATAATCTGTGAATGGTTATATTGATGTGACTGATCATATTGGTGTTTGGGATTGATTTGAAGGCTATAATTTAGCCGAATGTATTTTTGGTATCGTTTGATACCAGAAATAAATAAAATTAGATTTTGGGAATTAATTTTTAAGAATTGAATTAATTTGAAAGAAGGAATTTAAAAGTATAAAAAAGTTGATTTTTGTAATCTTATCGAATTAATTCCAAAATATTGTGAAAAGATTTTAATAAATGGATTTCGGGTAATATTATTCGAAGGTTGAAGAATTTATTTGAAATACAAATTTTAATAATTGAAAGAAACAAAGGCATTTATTTTAAAGGAAGATAAATTCAGAAATCAATATGGAATTTGATTTGGTGTTTGGAAATAAATCTTTGGGAAACCGATTAAAAATTTGATTTGGTATTTAAAAGTAAATCTTGGGAAATCCATTCTAAAATCGATTGGGTGTCTGAAATAAATGTTGGAAAATCAATTTGGGATTTGAAATAAATTTGGAAATCAATTTGAAAGTTGATTTGGAGTTGAAAGTGAATATTTGAGAAATCGATTTGAAAATCGTATAAAAAGTGAATGTTTGGGAATGTAAATTCAAAATGGAATTTATAAAGGAAAGGGAAATTTGTTTTAAAAATAAACACTGATTTATTTTTAAAGTGTGGAAATAAATTTACGGATTTGGAACGTAAATTTAAAATGAATCGATAAGGATTATTTAATTGGTTTAAATGGACCATTTTGAAGTGAAAGTGTATTCTCACTATAAAGCCGAGTATATTTCCAAAGTAGCTTTTAAAATATAAATTAAAGGTTCTAAAGTTGGTTTTTAAAGGAATATTTCGGAGAAAATGTTTTCCAAATATATTTTAGATAGTGATATAAATCATTTTAAAATATTTGAACTCGGCAGATTTCCAGTGGGAATGAATAAATATTTGGAAATATATTCCGCGTATGGAAATTGATTTGAAATTTATTTTCAAAAGTTGAAAGGTGAAAAGTGATTTGAAATTTGTTTCAAATGGTTGAAGTGTTGAAAATTATATCTTGAGAATATAATTTAGAAAATAAATAATGTAGAAAATTATTTGGAACCTGGTGATGTTGTGAATATCGATTGATAGTTAAATAACCGACTATCAATATTGACCTTTAAATGGGTATTTGTTGTGATTTGCTTGAAATTTGAAAGCAACACTTATTTTTAAATAAGCGCTCATTATTCGGTTTAGCCGGGAGAGGACTTTGTGTCATATAACCCATTCCGAATAGTGATACGTCGAAATGGATCGCATTTGAAGACCGGTGTTGAAGACCGTGTATTTATGAAAACGATAGGATGACCTATCGATTGTCTCTACACCGAGTAGCTACGGTATAGAGATTCCCTAAGTGATGGGAGGTCCGATCAGGATTGTGAATACCCGGATTGCAAGGGCTTCTTCGGAAGTGCCTTCGGTTCTGTTCGAACCCGGAACAGACTTGTATGGTTGTATGTCTGACACTACACTTTGAGATATAAAGCTGATTTCTTTCAAATACATTTATGTTTGGTGGCGGAGATTTATTCTCTTTGCTTAACACCCTTCTCTGAGACGTACGAGCTCAGAGGTTATGTAGTTGAAGGTTATCAGTGATATACTCCCAATTTGGTAGTGTGGCATGCTAAGTGTTGCTGTGTGTTGCTGATCATTTGTTGATCATTTGTTGATCAAAGCATGGCTTTCGTGTAAAGCATAGCTTTGTGGACGAGACCTCATCGAGCCTCACAAACCGGAAATGGTCAAAACAGGAAGATGCGGCAAGGTTATGAGGGTCGCTCCCTTTAGGGTATGTCATTTCCTTCTGGAAAAAGGTGGTATCATGGTATGGAGCCCAGATATTTACCTGTTTGGTTGCTCCAATCTCATTTACTGTGTGATTGTTGCTTTGTGATTGAGGGCCCTCGGATAAAGGTCCCAAAGGACCGGGGGGTGGCATATTCGTGTAGTAGTTACCTAGTAAGAGGTAATCCGGCCTTGTGTTGGCAGAGAGCTAGTTAGTTCTCGGGACGTCCCTCCAGAGGTGTACCCATGTGGCAGTAGGAACTTCCTTAGCCTGACTATTTGTTGGAAAATCCAAAGAAACAATACGAACCTTGTGCAGTTTTAGTTGTATAACCTGCTATGGAATGTGGCGGTAACCTGCTATTGAACATAGTAACTATAGTAGGCATACAATAATGGTTGTATGCTGGCTAAGATTAATATTATACCTACGAAATGTTTTCCACACTAGGCATTAATGATAATATTAGAAATATTTTGCGTATCAAGCATGTTGACTATCATAAGGAGAAATCTCCTCCAATTCTGCGTTTGCATTGTGTGTGTGGCGGGAGGCCTTATGGTAGTTTAATTTTCCAAAAGCATTGCGGATTTCTTTTTATTTTCTTTGTGAAAATAACTGTTTTAAGTTCTCACACCAGTCCCATGACTGACCTGGAGTTTATTGTTCCCTTTCTAAACTCTGGGTGCCCATTATTTTCCACACGGGCATCCTAGAGTCAGGCTATCAAGTCATTCTAGAATTCAGAAGTTACTGTGGAGATCTGGAGGCGCGCTGGATGGCGAGACATATCACTTATATTATGTATTATCCGCTGTGTATTCTGTATGTGGACAAGTTTATATAACTGTCCAGTGATGTATATTGTTGTTGTAACTCTGATGATGTATGTATAAACTGATATAGTTCTTTGTGATAAAGATTATTTATTCATCTATTATATATTGTTCTGCTGCGAATGTGAGATTCTGATTTTGTTTCTGTTTCTTTTTCTTCTGTCTTCTTCTACCTCTTCTTCTTTTTCAACTCTAATGATTCGGTTTTCCAGCATTCGATTGCGCGGCATTTGATACTGTGGACGTATTACTGTCGACTTTCGAGCGTCGAAAGATCATATCGTTACAATCTTAAACCAGCCATCATCAACTAATCACCACAACCATCAGCCAAAAATTGCCTTCAACCATCAATCCATAAAACATTGCCATACAATATTGCATCTTCATCCACTATTGCATCCACCAACAACCTCTGCCTGTGCCTACTTCATCCACTTCTGCCCACTTCTGCCTCACCACCTCTACCCTCTGCAACCACCCTTTCCTATACACAAACAACCCATACATTCACCTCTGCGACCTGCCACTGCCACAAGCTCACCAGCAACCACTCTTCATACACTACATTTCCCATCCTTCACTTAACCAGAAAACAAAATCTCCCCTCACCTGAGCACCCTTCCCTTACTGCCATCAACCAAGTATCACCATCACCGAACATTTCACCAACCCGCCTCTCTGCATGCAAACCGCCGCCGCATCGCATTCCCAACCAGAAACCATCCCCTACCTCCCTAAATCAATCACTAAATGAATGATCCTAACATCCACGACCCTCCAACAACCAGTAAATGACCATTCAATTGAAAAAATCCCAACCTCAACCTCACCCAATCAAAATTAACAAATCAGGAATCGCGATAGGACTTCGAAAATCACTTCCACATCCTATAACCCTTGAGAACAATACGAAACCGAACCTACTTGCTTCCTAGGCTGCAGCCCTTTTTCTTCTTCTGATTTCATTTTCTTTTTCTTTTTTCTCCTTTTTCTTTTGATTCGGTATCAAGGTTGAGTACAAAAAGAATGTAATTTAGTCATTAGTTTAGCGAGTGGGCTTGTGGATGTTGTTGTTGGGCTGAATTTTTTTTCAAAAACAAAAACAAAAGATAAAAGATTTGCTTTGTTTAATTGTTTTCTTTAGTTGTTTTATTGTTTTCTTTTGTTTTGGGTTTTGTTTTGACAATATATATATATATAAATATATATATATATATAAATATATATATATATAGTTTAGGGTTGCAAGAAATAAAAAGGAACTGTTGCTATAAACTGCTCTACTTGCTTGCTATAAAAAAATCACCGCTTTAAAATAAAATTGCTAATAATTCTATACGCTCTAGTATCATGCTCTTATCCCTTGTTGTTATCTTCTTTGCATCGTTGGTTGCTCGCATTTTAGAAAAAAATAAAAAAAATTGAAAAACAAAATCAAATTTCATTTGTAGTTGCATTGTTAATTCATGTTTATTTTCAGTTTTGCATTCATTTCATCTTATTTTTTTCTATGGGCAACACCCAAATCCACATAAGGTGAGGGATTTAATCACACCTTCCTTAACCCACAAATTGCATATCATCTTAGAAATGACTAATAATAACGGTTAGACTTTGGACTTAAGGGTGTCACGAGCTCACGTAGGGCTTAATTGTATCTTGGCAAGTTGTATTCTTTCGACAATTTATATTCTTGGTGTCTAGGCTACGGCAGAGCAATAATCATATATAAATATTACGGTGATTCATAAATATTATAGTGATTGTTTCTTTGAAGGTACATAAACCTTCGGCTGCATTGCTACGGTGATTCGTGGTGCACCGATAACTCCTATCCGTTACCTGGCTAAGAACTATTTTGTTGGATTAAGACAAAGTGTGATTATACAATTTTGGGTAAGAGCTAGTGAGGACAGAAAATTTGTAATAAAGTCCTTGCATTTATTTAGTTACATTAGTTCATACATATATAAAAAAAACAAAAAAAACAACAAAATCCAAAACTGAAAAAAATTTGTACATTTTTCTTAACTTAGTTCTTATGAATAAAATCCAAAAAAAATCATTTTAAATCATTTCCTTAAAAAAACAAAAAAAAAATTCAAACAAAAACAAAAATCCAAAAAATCTTTTCAAAAACTAAAAAAATAGAAAAGCAAAAACATATTAAAAAAAAGAAAAGCAAAAAACATATAAAAAAAGAAAAAAAAATTTGAAAATCCAAAAATCAAATCTCCCTTTTGAAAAATAAAATCCTTTAGGTAAATATTTTTCCTTTTAAAAAAATATAAATTTTTTTTTCACCTCCTAAACCTTGTTTCATTCTCTTAAACTCGATTCTCACTTCTTTCTCTTCTTGACTTTTTTCTGTGCATGAGTACTTGGACTTGTGACACAACAACAAATCGTTTAACTCGAATAAACGATCCTCCGGCAATAGCAAACGAAAATGCCCCGCGAACTCTCATGGATAGAATCTTTCCCGATAGAGTTTCTATTCCTTCTTGTATCACACTACCCGCCCCAACGGGTAACCATTTCAAAATTCAGTCCAACCATATTGCCACACTCCCAAAATTTGGCAATTTTCAACACAACTCATACATTTTCTTAACGAAATTTGAACAAGTATGTGCAACCATCAAACTCCAACAATTATATCATGATGGAATCAAACTTTGGTTAATTCCATTCGCCCTTACCGATTCGGCTAAAAATGGTTGTATAGCTTACCGTCAAATTCGATCAAAACTTGGGAAGAATTTGTTAAAGATTTCTTAAAAAATTTCTACCCCTTGGAAAAAACAACTAAAATCCGAAACGAAATTGTCAATTTTCATCAATTCAGGGGTGAACATTTCGAAAAATATTTTGAAAGATTTAAGGAGCTTTTGGTAAAATGTCCACACCATAATTTCGAAAAATGGACCTTTTGCCTAACCTTATACGATGGACTTGAAAACTTGGCCGAAATCTTATCTATGTGCCAAGGCAATTTTCTCGCTCAACATCACGATGATGCTTGGCAATTTCTTGAAAACTTGGCCGAAAATCATCTCAATGGGAACGTTCTAATGAAAAATCCATTTACCCACGATCGAGCGCACTCGATAGGATCATCATTAGCTTTGGAAGCTAAAATCGATGCAATGATCAACAAATTCAACATTGTTTTCTCATCCAACCAAATGAATTAAGCTTTCCAACCAATGTGTTATAAATGCAACAATCGGAATCACATAGCCGATTAGTGTCCTAACTCGATAGAACAACTCAATGCTTTCAATAAGGGTAAGAATGACCCGTTTTCTCCAACGTACAATCCTAGTTGGAGAAATCAACCTAATTTTGCGTGGAACCAAATTAATTCCAATACGAACTTAGTTCGTTCCAATTTTCAAGTACTTTCGAACAATGCTTTGAATCCTCCCTTTCAGCCCAATCATTTTCAATAAAATTTTGTGGGTCCATTTCAAAACCAACCGCAACAATCTTTTGCTCCCCAAGACGATAAACGATTGACTTCACTTGAGAAAAGTCTTGAAACTTTAGTTAAAGCAACCACTCAAAGCCTCCAATCAAACATCAATTTGCAAAATTTGTTAACCTCATACATGCAAAATACGAGTCAATCGATTGCTAAACTTGAAATGCAAATGAGTCAATTAGCCACCTCTATGAGTAAATGAGAATGAGGCACATTCCCAAGTCAGCCAGTTCCGAATCCCAGAAATTAAAACACGAATTCAAATGAAGCCCATGTCATTCAAGATAGCAATGTCAACCAAATGAATGTTTCACAACTTTGCGTTCCGGTAAACAAATCGATAATCAAGCTGGTAATCCAAACGATTTACCGAAAGCTCCTCTTGACACTTCAAAAACAAGCAAATGTGAACAAAATGTTGAGCCAAACATCGAATCAAATGCCAATCCAAATTCTTCTTCTACTCAAGTAGACCAACCTACTGAGTATCGTGTTCCATTTTCAAATCGCCTTCGACTCAAGAAACACTGTGATTAAATGGAAAAGATGTTGGATATTTTTAAACAAGTCAAAGTTAACATCCCGCTTCTTGATATCATTCAACAAGTCCCAACTTACGCTAAATTTCTCAATAACTTGTGTACTCAAAAACGACACACTCATGCCCCCAAGAAACTTTTCTTAGCTTCCGGACTTAGCGAAGTCTTGTCCCAATCAATTCTCGTTAAATACAAAGATCCTGGATGTCTGACGATCTCGTGCAAGATAGGAGACAAAGCGATTAACAAGTGCTTACTAGACTTGAGTGCTAGTGTCAATTTGATTCCATATTCAGTTTACCAGTAACTTGGCTTGGGTGAACTAAAACCGACGAAAGTAACTCTATAATTTGTTGACCGTTAGATAAAGAAACCCATAGGAGAAATCGAGGACATACTCATCAAAATCGATCAATTCATATTCCTTTTCGATTTCACCGTTCTAGAAACACAACCTGTGAATAATCCGATGAGTCGAATTTCATTGATTTTAGGCCGACCTTTCTTGGCTACTTCAAATGCTTTAATCAATTGTCGAAACGGTTCGATGAAAATTTCTTTTTGAAATATGACTTTGGATCTTAACATTTTCAATCTTGAAAATCAATCGAATGAACCACGTGACCAAACGTTGGAAGTTAACTCCATTCAAGAAAATTTTGATACCGAAACAGTTGGCTTAAACCACGAACGTGAGACCGAATATGAACAACTATTTCAAGACGAGCCTAACAAAATTAAATGCGCTCTGGTTTGAACCCCTCACTGTTGAGTCGGAATTTCAACCGAATTCTTTGATTAAGCAACCCCCAAGGTTGGACTTTAAACCCCTTTCATCACCTTAAGTATGCATACTTAGGTGACAACGAAACATTTCCCGTCATAATCTCTTCAACTCTCTCTTGATCAAGAAACTTCCTTACTTTCAATTCTGTCGAAAAACAAAGAAGCAATTGGATGGTCGATCGCTGATATAAAGGGAATTAGTCCCACTCTCGTTCAACATCGTATCCATTTAATTGATAATGCTAAGCCTGCTAGTGACGCGCAACGAAGGCTTAACCCAAAAATAAAGGATGCAGTTCAAGATAATTCTTAAACTCCTTGATAACGGAATCATTTATCCCATTTTTGATAGTTCATGGGTTAGCCCAATTCATGTCGTGCCTAAAAAGTTTAGACTTACTGTTATCAAGAATGACTCTAACGAACTCATTCCAACTTGTACTCAAACGGGTCAGTGTGTTTGCATTGCTTATCGGAAACTAAATGTTGCAACACGTAAAGATAACTTTCCTCTTCCCTTCATCGACCAAATGCTTGAACGATTAGCCGACCACGAATTATATTGCTTTCTTGATGGTTATTCCGGTCATAACCAAATTCCAATCGCTTTCGAAGATCAAGAGAAAACGTCTTTCACGTGTGCTTTTGGCACCTTTGCGTATCGATGTATGCCATTTGGCCTTTGCAATGCTCATGCTACTTTTCAAAGATGCATGGTCAGCATCTTTTCCGATATGATCGAACATTTTCTTGAAGTGTTTATAGACGATTTTTCCATCTTTGGAAACTCTTTTTCTGAGTGCTTACACCATCTTGAGTTGGTTCTTAATTATTGCAAGGACAAACATTTAACATTAAATTCGAAAAAATGCCATTTCATGGTCAAACACGACATTTTCCTTGGGCATGTCATTTCAAACAAAGGCATTGAGGTAGATAAAGAGGAAGTTGATATAATTGCAAATCTACCCATTCCCAAATCTATTAAGGACATTCGTTCATTTCTTAGGCACGCTGGTTTCTATCGACGCTTTGTGAAAAACTTTAGTAAAATCGCTTGACCTCTGACGACTCTTCTTGGAAAAGACGGTCCATTTCACTTTAATTCCGACTGTGTTTCTGCTTTTGAACATCTTAAAAACAAACTCATTTCTGCTCCCATCATTTTCTTACCCAATTGGGATCTTCCTTTCCAAATAATGTGTGATGCTTCTAACTTTGCTATTGGTGCTGTCTTAGGACAACGCATCAACAAAATTCTTCATCTTATCTACTATGCTAGTATGACTCTAAATAATGCTCAACTCAATTACATGACCACTGAAAATGAGCTTCTAGCGGTAGTCTTTGCGCTCGAAAAATTCTGACCTTATTTGCGCTCGAAAAATTCTGACCTTATTTGATTGGCTCACACATTACTGTTTACACTGACAATTCCGCTCTTAGGTACCTTTTCGCTAAAAAGGATGTTAAGTCTCATTTGATCCATTGGATCCTTTTACTTCAAGAATTTGACCTTACGATCAAAGATAAAAAGGATCTGACAACGTCATTGCTGATCATCTGTTAAGTCTTCAAAATGCACCATCTTCTTTACCGATCAACTAGAACTTACCTGATGAAGAACTCCTTTTTGTTTCCTTCGATCCATGGTATGCCGACATAGTGAACTATTTAGTCACTAAGGAAATTCCTTCATTTTGGTCGAAATAAGATAAATATAAATTTCTTTCCTAAGTTAAGTACTTCTATTGGGATGATCCATATTTTTTTAAATACTATTCCGACCAACTCATTCGACGTTGTACCTCGGATTGCAAAATCAAAAGCATTCTTTCGTTTTGTCATGCCCAAGTTTGTGGTGGTCACTTCGGTCCGAAGAAAACTATGGAAAAGGTGCTTCAATGTGGTTTTTACAGGCCAACGCTTTTTTAAAGATGCATTTGAGTTTTATAAAACTTGCTATCGTTGTCTAATGTTAGGTAGAATCTCTCGATGAAACATGATGCCTTTAAACTCCATTCTTACGACCGAAATCTTTGATGTTTAGAGTATTGATTTTATGGGACCATTTCCCAACTCTTTCGAAAATCTATACATTCTTCTTACTATTGATTACGTCTCTAAATGAGTTGAAGCCATTCCTTGTAAAACAAATGATCATAAAGTTGTAAAATTCATAAATGAAAACAACTTTTCGAGGTTTGGAACACCTCGTATAATAATAAGCAACAATGGAACCCATTTCTGTAATCGTTCATTTGAATCTCTGATGAAGAAATATTCTATAACCCATAAGTTATCCACTTCTTATCATCCTCAAACTTGTGGTCAAGTTGAAGTTTCAAATTGCCAAGTCAAACAAATTTTGGAGAAAACTGTGAATAATAATCGAAAAAATTGGTCACAAAAATTAACAAATGCGCTTTGGGCTTATAGAACTGCATACAAAGCCAATCTTGAGATGTCTCCTTTTAGGCTTGTATATGGTAAAGCATGTCATTTGCTCGTTAAATTCGAACATAAAGCGGTGTGGGCGATTAAGAACGTAAATTTTGATCTTGGAAAAGCTGGCGAAAACAGAAAACTACAAACCAATGAATTATAGAAGATTAGGAATGACGTGTATGAAAACGAGAAAATTTACAAAGAAAGAACAAAAGTTTTTTATGACAAGTCAATCCTAAGGAAAACATTTTCGCCAAACCGAAAGGTTCCGTTGTATGACTCTCGACTTCATTTGTTCCCCGGGAAATTAAAATCAAGGTGGACAGGACCATACATCGTATGTACTGTTTTTCCACACGGTGCCATAGAAATAGAAAACCCTAGAGATGGTTCAATTTTTAAAGTCAATGGTCATCGTTTAAAACCTTATCTGGAGTTGGCATGTGATCGAAAGGAGGAGCTCATGATTCTTCATGAGCCACATTATGTCTAGTAAGAAATTTTAACCCTCTCTTGTAAATATGTACATATCTTTCTCCGTTTCATTCATTATTTCATGTATTGACTGTGGGGACACAGTCAAAATCAAGTGTGGGGAGGGGGGGTCTCAAATTCATTTGTGAATTTTCATGTTTTTTTTGCATTTTCTTTCCAAAACCAAAAAAAGAAAAAAAAACATTTTTTTTAAAACAAATCTTCTTTTTAGCATATTGATTTACTTTTGAAGAAACACTATGGGATAAGTATATGTTTTTAGTTATTAAATTAAAATTTTTGAAAATTTATTTGTCTCAACAAAAATAAAAATAAAGTTCGATTATAAGGAACTATGGTTTAACTAGTATATAGGAAGGTTCATAGGCGATAATTATGAAGTATGTCCTAATTGTAATCTTTGTTTAAAAGAGTGGTTGATTTAAAGTAAAGGCGATAACATTTTTGATCTTCTAAGTAAGTGGTGCTAAGATGATTTTTCAAAACTCTCTCTTCTTATAAAAAAATGCTTTTATAAAAATAAGAAACACCTAGAGTCAGGTGTTCATACGTAAGTGTGTACACTCGTCAAACTTTGTACCCTTCTCACGTGAACCCAAAAGGCAGTGCATGATCGGTATATCTGGCCTCAGTTTATCTGAGTTAGGTGTATGTAATATATTTAATAAATAACCACCTAGATTCATGTGTTCATATGCAAGTGTGTACACTCGCCATGTTCTGTACCCTACTCATGCAAGTCCTAAAGGCAGTGCATGATCGGTATATCCGGCCTCAGTTTATCCAAGTTAGGTGTGTAAATTGTAACGACCAGATAATTTTAATAATTTTATTTGTTTTATTTATTTAATTAGCTGAATTTTTGGTGAAATTTTAAATAAATAAAATTTTGAAAAAATTTGATATTTGGGATACGTCTATTTAAACATAGCCACTTGTAAATTTTCATCAGATAATATTGAATTTAATTTTCGGGTGTAATTTTATTTCAATTCAAATCAGTTAAAAATTGATGATAATAAAATATTTCCCAAACCTAAATATTTTTCAATAGAAAAATTGTAAATCAACTTCTGAGCAAGACGTCACATTTCGTTTCTCAAAATTTTGACTGTTATTGCTCCGTCGATCTTATTTTCGACGAAATAACAGTTGAATTTAAAAGTTTTCCGAAACCTAAATATGTCAACATGAGAAAATTTATTTAGAATACTCTGAATAAGACTGTGTAATTCGTTTCGCAAATTTTGGACGTTTCTAGCTCCGTTTGGATTTTTCCGTACGGAATAGCAACGTATATCAGTGTCCGTATCGACTTTTGATCGGATAATCGTACCACTGATATCTGTATACTTTTTTGATCATCTCGTCATGCTGATCTCTACGGTATATTCAAATCTGTGTTTTGATGTCCGGTGCACAACCGGATATGTGAAACGGTTCACCGTACCGGTATCGTTTGTTTGTTTTCCAACCCCTTTGAATTCTTTGTCCTTTCAATTTCCACCGTGTTTAACTCGACAGCTTTTTCATTAAATATTTCCTCGATCTACATTTCTAACTTTTTTGATTCCCTGTGCAAATTTATTTCATGATGGTTCAATTTTAATAATGTTCTCGTTTCACATTCTTTGGCTCTGTTGGCTTCTATCTTGATAATATTTATCATATATACAAATAACAAGGAAGCAAATGAAATGAGAAGCCTGTTCATTCTTTCTTTTGTCTCCTTCCTCTTTTATTCATGTTTACCGAGGATGAATATTTTGAACCCACCTCTCCGGCCAACAAATCTCCGCCAAATCGAGCGCTTCCATCACCGCCACCACCACCTCATACCTAGGCCTCTCCCACTCTCGCTCTCCTGCATCCACGTTTCTTCCCCTCTCCCACTCACTCCCGAGGACAGCAGCAACCACGGCCACCCACCCTTTTCCACCCACGTCAGCCGAACACATCCACACGTCCACCACCAGCATGCTCTCTCCGCCTCCTTGAACAAC
Organism: Allium fistulosum; assembly: GCA_030737815.1. NCBI lineage: Eukaryota > Viridiplantae > Streptophyta > Magnoliopsida > Asparagales > Amaryllidaceae > Allium > Allium fistulosum. Next base: position 1,010,502,606 of record CM060907.1, read on the forward strand.
GATCTTCCCCTCGCCCTCTAGCAGCCCGCGCGTCAAGCCTCCCTCTGACGAACTTGCTGCCCAAGCCCCTGAATTGGCCGAGGGAGCATCAGTAGCCACCTCGAGTTTTGCCTTCATTCGCTAACATACATCTGGCGTATCATCTACACGGTTCCATCTTCTTGCATGCATAGGTTAGTTAAACATATATTGCTATTTTAATTTATATATAAGTTACTGTATGCATTTTGTGGTATATATGTATATACTGTTAATATAATAATGATTTTAAAACCGATGGGTAATACAAAATATATATATGTTTGAAAGCATACTTTGGATTTTGCGGAATATAATATATAGTTTACTTAGGAGTTGTAACAGGTTAGTATATATTTTGTCTCGGCTGTAATATTTTGATTTCCTAGAGTATGTAAATATATGTAATAGGTTATATGCGTGTGTATATGAGTAATAGTTTGGTCAGTAAAGATTTTTGGGCATGTCAGCATGTATATGTATAAGTATTGCTTCAGATTTCAGTACATTAGATTTGAATATATCAGTTTACATTACTAGCTTGCAGCTTAGAAGATTTACTTGAAAAATATATAAAAGTTTTGTTTTACTGTTAATATATAAGTCTTGCTTTTATAAAATCTGTAGGCCCAGTTTTGTTTTTTTTATTCTTTCTTTTCTCTTCCACTATTACTTCTTTCCATTGTTTTGGTATTCAAGCTCTGTTTATATCATATACTTTGTTTTCCAGAAAAATCCTGGTTTGCCTTGCTCTGTTTTGATTTTTGTCCTAGCCTGATTTGTATGTATTTGTTTATTAATTCATATTATTGTATGTAGTTGTATATATATATATCAGTTATATACATAAATTTTATATCTGTTGGTTTCAATTATAGTATGGGTTTAATATAATATATATACCTATATGTTGTTGATCTTATTTATGTGATTGACGTGAATTATATATATATATATACATTCATTTAATAAAGTAAGTTTGTATTAACTTTATTAGAAGCTTTGATTTTTGGAAATTTAAATACAAAGATTTTACTAGTACATTTGATTTAAAATATATGTGTATATATAGAGTTTATTTTGATTGGGGAGGTTGAATGTTGTTTTAGAGAATTTAAGCATGCGATATATCTTGTTCTCATCGATTCTTTATCTATCAGCTTGTCCGTCAAATCCGTATACCTCTAGCTTTGCTTTGAAATTCGGGCTTGGATTCGTAACCCACTTTATTGTTTATCTATCTAGCCTCGAAAGGTGAGCAATCACTCATGGTTTACGTTCTTATATATATATATATATTAAATTTGATTTCAATTGAAACGACAATTGAAATATGCCGATGTTAGTTATTTATATTGTTATATATATGCTATTACCTGTATCTGTTCACCTGTGACATCTGACACCATTATCTATTATTTATATTAATGATATATGTCTGTTATGTTATTATCATATCTGTTATCACTCTGCAAGTTCCCTGTTAGTATAGAATCACTATGGGTTGAAATGATACATACCCGAACGATCTGTAGAATAGGAGAAAATCGTTATGGGTTGAAATGATAAACCCAAGCGATTTTCATTAAATTGAATTTGGGATTTCGGGTTGAAAAGGTATATACCCGAATATGTTTAAATTGCGGATTGAAATGATAAATATCTGTATCAATTGACCATAGAATAGAAAATTATATACAAACACCGTTGGTCTATATATAAATGTTTTGAAAATGATTTCTATGGTTTTGAAAAGAAATATACGGTTTTGATAAATATTGATTTAATAAAGTTGATATATAGATGTTTAAGTATTTATTTAAATTTTAATTTAATATAGAGTTTGAAATGATTAAATAAATTAAGGTTGAAAAGATAGATTTGAAATTGATTTGAAATTGTATTTAATTAAGAATTATATTTAATTAAATCTACTTGAACTTATGGAATTTGGGTTTTTAAAGGATATGATTTTATAACTTGATTTTGGTTTAAGATGATTTAAAATGAATATTTCAAGTTTAAAATATAATTGAAGGAAATATTTAGTGATTTGAAATTTGAAGTTTATTTAAATGATATTGGATTTATTAAGTAAATATTTCAAAACTAAATAAAAAAAATTGAATTTGATATATATATGAAATTTTCAAATTTAGTTTTGGGAATTGTTGAATACTTAAAGCTTTGAAATATATTGAAATTTAATGGTTTATTTTGTGTTTCAAATCTGTATTTGAAATCGTTATAATTCGAAATGATTTATTGAGAAATTGAATTGAGTTGAAATTTATGAATTGAGATTGAATTAAGTTGAATTTGGAAGTCGAGTTAATTTGAATCGATTTGTGAATTTGTGGAAGCTATTTTATTTATAAAGTATTTGTAAACTATATCTACAACTATTTATATTTTACTTTATAAATTATTTTAATATAAACTATTTTATATAAATCATTTTCAATATATATATTATTTTATTATAAACTATTTTAACTTATAACTATTTTATATAAACTATTTTTATTTTATAAACTATTTTATTTTATACATAAATTTTAATATCTAAACTATTTAAGAGGAAAGTGTTATGGATTCCAAAATGTTATGATTTCAAGCTATAGTTTCAAAGTGTTAAGAATTTCAAGGTTTTGATTTCCAAAGTGTTTTGATTTTAAAAGACTTACGATTTCGAAAGCGATATAATTTTGGAAAGTGATATGATTTTGGAAATGGATTTATTTGAAGTGAAAATGATATCGTATGGTTATGGTTTTGAAATGGCAATGATATTTCGGTTTTGAAATATAAACTATTTTGAAAGTTTATTAAATGACCAATCAGTGTAATAATTACGTAGTTATTGAAGAGTCCATGATCGGTTAGGGACATACTCTCCGTCCAAACCGAAAACCACTTTAATAACTATTATACGTGGAGTGTGATCCATAATGAAGTGGTTGGAATGATGACGTTGCTGGATTTGAAGAAAGAGAACGATAATGGATACCCTTGACACTTGTGTCAAATTTGAAATGACTTAAACAGGAGCCGTGCCGGGCCAGTGAGGTTAGCTACCTCTAGCGGACACACTTCTTCGTAAACTACTCATTACTTGTTTTTGATTGGTGTGCACCCTTGAATTGGGAGTGTTGTTTCGCGGTGTTGCGATCGTTGCGGCGATGCGTTCTCACCAGCCCAGATCAGGCAAACAGTAGTTTCACTACCTTGGGTCATGCCTCATGTGCCTTGTCATACTTGTATCCCTATGCGCGACCACTACGATTTGTTTTGTGTAATACCTATGGAGTACTCCCTGATAGCCCACTAGTTTATGGTGGAGTTTACAGTGCTGTATAGACTATGACGCTTATATATAATGTGTTAAGGGGGATAATGGTAACGCCTTAACGCTATTTTGATACTTTATATTACTAATAGGCATTATCTACTTAGCGTACACTACTATATATAGATAGTTTAACGGGACCTTAGAGGATGGTTATCCCAAACATCCTTTGAGTTACTTGTATTTCAGTTGATATTTCACTTGAGTTGGATTTATTGATATAAGAATGTTAATCCTGACACGAGTGTTTGTGTTTTGCTTTACGCTCGGGTCAGATAGAGTGATACAGTATTTGAGACTCACCTTTGGAGTTGGAGCTTCGCTTGGAGATCCAGCTATCTATACAGCTTTCAGTTATTCAGTTGATTCCAGTGATGTATTCTGATCTTGTATTTGACTATTGTATTCGAGACTTCTATTGTATCTTATTTAACTCTGTTATATATATATAGTAGCTTCATGAACTACTATTCTTTTGTTTCCGCTGCACTATTGTTATATTACTCTATTTCTGTGATTATTTATTTACTGTATATGCTGAGTTTTGCCAATTTAAATTAACAATCTGATATTTTGAGCAATTCAAATCCGACATGTATGGATGCGAATGGTTGAAAATTTCGGGTCGTTACAGTTGGTATCAGAGCTTTGGTTTTAGGCAAAACTCAGCATATAGAGTAAATTCAATTACAGAATCACGTTCGTTCGAGCTTGAATTCCTACTTCTTTGACTCGGTTTCTTTTAATTTTGGAACATTCCCTTCGTTTCCAAAGTCCATTCGTGTTTCCCTTATTCGTGTCTTTTTAATTCTGGAGTATCCCATAACTCCACTTCGAATGATCTCTATAAATAATTGGCGGTCTCGCCAATATCTGAATAATTTGTAAAACAGTGAAACTCCTATACAACCAGCATTGATTCACCGAAGATTTCTGTATCCTCGGTTTACAATGTTGTTATCTTTTTCTATACCCGAATTCTATCTCTAGCGATCGAATGTCGATTTGTCGTAGAATTCTACATCGAATTTATTCTTGGAATCACGGTTGACCCGGTTAAGGTTACCCGCGATTTATATAAGTTTGTCCATCTTCTGTTTGAAAACTCAATTATCTTATCTCCATATCGGGTCTACCTTTTAGTTGAATTCTTTTAGTTAGAGTTTCTCTAATCTGAATCTCTATCTTTGTTTTGAAATCCATTCGAGGATATCCGAGTGAGGGAGTGTATTTGTAATTAATATGAAATATTTTATGTTTATAGTGTGTTGTTTGAGTTGTTGATGTTGGTTTGGATTTTCGATCGATTCGTCTGATCAATGCTATCGATAGGATTTCAAAAACACTTGAACAGAGCAAACTGACACAATATTGATTTCAAATTTGGTAAATGAAATAATTTTGTATGATTATATTATAAATATATAGGTAAAATTTTCTGGAATAAAAAAAAGAGAGGTTAATTAATTGGTTGTTTGAAATGATAATATTTGATTATCATTTATAGTTCTAAATGAATTTATAAACATGGTATAAATTGATTTGGAATTTAAATAAATTTAAATCAGGAATTTGAGAATTTAATTTCCGTTGATTCCAAACTCTAGTTTTAAAATTTTAAATGTATATTATATAAAGTGTTTTCGAATATAAATGATTTTCAAAGAATTTTAATGTTTAAATCAGTGCTCTCCTCTTTTGTCGCTGGAAATTTTTTTCGGTGATGACTGCAGCATCATCGACATCCATTTTCGAGTCTCAAAGAGGAGAGACCACGTAGCAGCTTCGCTACATATTTGTTTTGGACAATGAACTTTGTTTGAATTTCTTGGGTATAAATTGATTTATAAAATAGGTATGTATATAATTATTTCAATATAGTTAAAATGGAACAGGAAATTTGAACCTTAAGTTTTATATTAAGAAATGGTTTCAATTATTGAAATAAAGTGAAGTGTTTGAATAATTGGAATATCTGAAATGATAAATGAAATTTTAACCAACTTGAAACAGTTAAATTTGAACAAACTTATTTGTATAATACTAAATTGCATTTTAATATATATCACTTGCCTAAATATTCAAAAGGTTAAACGTTAGGATATAATGAGGTTGTACAAGGAGGAACTTAAGTAATAAATTGTTCAAACTAAAATCTGGCTTAAAATAAATGTTGTAGATAGAAGGAAAATTTATAGTATTTAATTGTACTCTAAAACATTAATATAACTTACCTAGAAAGTTTAAATGTAATTAGAATGAATTTAGATAATAAATTGGATAATAAATTGAATTTGAAATTCTGGAGTATGACTTGATTCATAATATATGTAGGTATATGATTATATACTTATTTTGATATATAATATATATATGTATATATTTATTTCTAAATTTGTTTGAAGTTAATCGGAAATTTAATTCTTAAATTTTTCTAAAAGGATGATTCCAATTATAAATTGAAGTTAAAATTTTGAATAAATATTTAAATTTGAAATGATTGAATTGGAAAGTTTACTTGTATAATACTCAATTTCATTCTAACATAACTTACCTAAATTATTCAGAAGTTGAATATGTAATTGGATAATATACAATACAAAATGATTTATAAATAAAATTTGAGTAGTTATAATAAATGTTATACACTTAAATTTTAATTACAAGTTAATAGAGATAAACAGAATAATAAGTAAATTGAATAATAAAGGAGATAAAATTTTGTTTTTTTGAATGAAACCATTTTGTAACAAACTTTAATAAATTTAAATTAACTGAATGAAATACCTTGAATTTAAAATCAAATTTTGGATATTAATTAATTTAAATTTATGTGGTTTTAAATTAATTGTTTTATTTTTCTTTCCAATCTATTTTCCATTCTGGTTGTTTCTATTCTTCTACCTCCTTCCTTTTCGGGGACGAAAAGTTTTGAGTGAGGGAGAGTGTAACGACCCGATAATTTTAATAATTTTATTTGTTTTATTTATTTAATTAGCTGAATTTTTGGTGAAATTTTAAATAAATAAAATTTTGAAAAAATTTGATATTTGGGATACGTCTATTTAAACATAGCCACTGGTAAATTTTCATCAGATAATATTGAATTTAATTTTCGTGTGTAATTTTATTTCAATTCAAATCAGTTAAAAATTGATGATAATAAAATATTTCCCAAACCTGAATATTTTTCAATAGAAAAATTGTAAATCAACTTCTGAGCAAGACGTCACATTTCGTTTCTCAAAATTTTGACTGTTATTGCTCCGTCGATCTTATTTTCGACGAAATAACAGTTGAATTTAAAAGTTTTCCGAAACCTAAATATGTCAACATGAGAAAATTTATTTAGAATACTCTGAATAAGACTGCATAATTCGTTTCGCAAATTTTGGACGTTGCTAGCTCCGTTTGGATTTTTCCGTACGGAATAGCAACGTATATCAGTGTCCGTATCGACTTTTGATCGGATAATCGTACCACTGATATCTGTATACTTTTTTGATCGTCTCGTCGTGCTGATCTCTACGGTATATTCAAATCTGTGTTTTGATGTCCGGTGCACAACCGGATATGTGAAACGGTTCACCGTACCGGTATCGTTTGTTTGTTTTCCAACCCCTTTGAATTCTTTGTCCTTTCAATTTCCACTGTGTTTAACTTGACTGCTTTTTCATTTAATATTTCCTCGATCTACGTTTCTAACTTTTTTGATTCCCTGTGCAAATTTATTTCATGATGGTTCACTTTTAATTATGTTCTCGTTTCACATTCTTTGGCTCTGTTGGCTTCTATCTTGATAATATATATCATATATACAAATAACAAGGAAGCAAATGAAATGAGAAGCCTGTTCATTCTTTCTTTTGCTCGTTCTCCTTCCTCTTTTATTCATGTTTACCGAGGATGAATATTTTGAACGCACCTCTCCGGCCAACAAATCTCCGCCAAATCGAGCGCTTCCATCACCGCCACCACCACCTCATACCTAGGCCTCTCCCACTCTCACTCTCCTGCATCCACGTTTCTTCCCCTCTCCACTCGCTCCCGAGGACAACAGCAACCACGGCCACCCACCCTTTTCCACCCACGTCAGCCGAACACATCCACACATCCACCACCAACATGCTCTCTCCGCCTCCTTGAACAACGACCTTCCTTTCGCCCTCTAGCAGCCCGCGCGTCAAGCCTCCCTCCGACGAACTTGTTGCCCAAGCCCCTGAATTGGCTGAGCGAGCATCAGTAGACACCTCGAGTTTTTCCTTCATTCGCTAACATACATCTGGCGTATCATCTACACAGTTCCATCTTCTTGCATGCATAGGTTAGTTAAACATATATTGCTATTTTAATTTATATATAAGTACTGTATGCATTTTGTGGTATATATGTATATACTGTTAATATAATAATGATTTTGAAACCGATGGGTTATACAAAATATATATGTTTGAAAGCATACTTTGGATTTTGCGGAATATAATATATAGTTTACTTAGGAGTTGTAACAGGTTAGTATATATTTTGTCTCGGCTGTAATATTTTGATTTCCTAGAGTATGTAAATATATGTAATAGGTTATATGCGTGTGTATATGAGTAATAGTTTGGTCAGTAAAGATTTTTGGGCATGTCAGCATGTATATGTATAAGTATTGCTTCAGATTTCAATACATTAGATTTGAATATATCAGTTTACATTACTAGCTTGCAGCTTAGAAGATTTACTTGAATAATATATAAAAGTTTTGTTTTACTGTTAATATATAAGTCTTGCTTTTATAAAATCTGTAGGCCCAGTTTTGTTTCATTTTTTTCTTTCTTTTCTCTTCCACTATTACTTCTTTCCATTGTTTTGATATTCAAGCCCTGTTTATATCATATACTTTGTTTTCCAGAAAAATCCTGGTTTTCCTTGCTCTGTTTTGGTTTTTGTCCTAGCCTGATTTGTATGTATTTGTTTATTAATTCATATTATTGTATGTAGTTGTATATATATCAGTTATATACATAAATTTTATATTTGTTGGTTTCAATTATAGTATGGGTTTAATATAATATATATACGTATATGTTGTTGAGCTGATTTATGTGATTGACGTGAATTATATATATATATATACATTCATTTAATAAAGTAAGTTTGTATTAACTCTATTAGAAGCTTTGATTTTTGGAATTTTAAATACAAAGATTTTACTGGTATATTTGATTTAAAATATATGTGTAGATATAGAGTTTATTTTGATTGGGGAGGTTGAATGTTGTTTTAGAAAATTTAAGCATGCGATATATCTTGTTCTCATCGATTCTTTATCTATCAGCTTGTCCGTCAAATCCGTATACCTCTAGCTTTGCTTTGAAATTCGGGCTTGGATTTGTAACCAACTTCATTTTCTATCTATCTAGCCTCGAATGGTGAGCAATCACTCACGATTTACGTTCTTATATATATTAAATTTGATTTCAATTGAAACGACAATTGAAATATGCCGATGTTAGTTATTTACATTGTTATATATATGCTATTACCTGTATCTGTTCACTTGTGACATCTGACACCATTATTTGTTATTTATATTGATGATATATGTCTGTTATGTTATTATCATATCTGTTATCACTCTGCAAGTTCCCTGTTAGTATAGAATCACTATGGGTTGAAATGATACATACCCGAACAATCTGTAGAATAGGAGAAAATCGTTATGGGTTGAAATGATAAACCCAAGCGATTTTCATTAAATTGAATTTGGGATTTCGGGTTGAAAAGGTATATACCCGAATATGTTTAAATTGCGGATTGAAATGATAAATATCTGTATCACTTGACCATAGGATAGAAAATTATATACAGACACCGTTGGTCTATATATAAATGTTTTGAAAATGATTTCTATGGTTTTGAAATGAAATATATGGTTTTGATAAATATTGATTTAATAAAGTTGATATATAGATGTTTAAGTATTTATTTAAATTATAATTTAATATAGAGTTCGAAATGATTAAATAAATTAAGGTTGAAAAGATATATTTGAAATTGATTTGAAATTGTATTTAATTAAGAATTATATTTAATTAAATCTATCTGAACTTATGGAATTTGGGTTTTTAAAGGATATGATTTTATAACTTGATTTTGGTTTAAGATGATTTAAAATGAATATTTCAAGTTTAAAATATAATTGAAGGAAATATTTAGTGATTTGAAATTTGAAGTTTATTTAAATGATATTGGATTTATTAAGTAAATATTTCAAAACTAAATAAAAAAGAAATTGAATTTGATATATATATATATATATATGAAATTTTCAAATTTTGTTTTGGGAATTGTTGAATACTTAAAGCTTTGAAATATATTGAAATTTAATGGTTTATTTTGTGTTTCAAATCTGTATTTGAAATCGTTATAATTCGAAATGATTTATTGAGAAATTGAATTGAGTTGAAATTTATGAATTGAGATTGAATTAAGTTGAATTTGGAAGTCGAGTTAATTTGAATCGATTTGTGAATTTGTGGAAGCTATTTTATTTATAAAGTATTTGTAAACTATATCTACAACTATTTATATTTTACTTTATAAATTATTTTAATATAAACTATTTTATATAAATCATTTTCAATATATATATTATTTTATTATAAACTATTTTAACTTATAACTATTTTATATAAACTATTTTTATTTTATAAACTATTTTATTTTATACATAAATTTTAATATCTAAACTATTTAAGAGGAAAGTGTTATGGATTCCAAAATGTTATGATTTCAAGCTATAGTTTCAAAGTGTTATGAATTTCAAGGTTTTGATTTCCAAAGTGTTTTGATTTCAAAAGACTTACGATTTCGAAAGCGATATAACTTTGGAAAGTGATATGATTTTGGAAATGGATTTATTTGAAGTGAAAATGATATCGTATGGTTATGGTTTTGAAATGGCAATGATATTTTGGTTTTGAAATATAAACTATTTTGAAAGTTTATTAAATGACCAATCGGTGTAATAATTACGTAGTTATTGAAGAGTCCGGGATCAGTTAGGGACATACTCTCCGTCCAAACCGAAAACCACTTTAATAACTATTATACGTGGAGTGTGATCCATAATGAAGTGGTTGGAATGATGACGTTGCTGGATTTGAAGAAAGAGAACGATAATGGATAGCCTTGACACTTGTGTCAAATTTGAAATGACTTAAACAGGAGTCGTGCCGAGCCAGTGAGGTTAGCTACCTCTAGCGGACACACTTCTTCGTAAACTACTAATTACTTGTTTTTGATTGGTGCACACCCTTGAATTGGGAGTGTTGTTTCGCGGTGTTGCGATCGTTGTGGCGATGCGTTCTCACCAGTCCGGATCAGGCAAACGGTAGTTTCACTACCTTGGGTATTGCCTCATGTACCTTGTCATACTTGTATCCCTATGCGCGACCACTACGAATTGTTTTGTGTTATACCTATGGAGTACTCCCTGATAGCCCACTAGTTTACGGTGGAGTTTACACTGCTGTATAGACTATGACGCTTATATATAATGTGTTAAGGGGGATAATGGTAACGCCTTAACGCTATTTTGATACTTTATATTACTAATAGGCATTATCTACTTAGCGTACACTACTATATATAAATAGTTTAACGGATCCTTAGAGGATGGTTATCCCAAACATCCTTTGAGTTACTTGTATTTCAGTTGATATTTCACTTGACTTGGATTTATTGATATAAGAATGTTAATCCCGACTCGAGTGTTTGTGTCTTGCTTTACGCTCGGGTTAGACTGAGTGATACAGTATTCGAGACTCGTCTTTAGAGTTGGAGCTTCGCTTGGAGATCCAGCTATCTTTACAGCTTTCAGTTATTCAGTTGATTCCAGTGATGTATTCTGATCTTGTATTTGACTATTGTATTCGAGACTTCTGTTGTATCTTGTTTAACTCTGTTATATATATAGTAGCTTCATGAACTACTATTCTTTTGTTTTCCGCTGCACTATTGTTATATTACTCTGTGTTTGTGATTTTTTTGATTATTTATTTACTGTATATGCTGAGTTTTGCCGATTTAAATTAACAATTTGATATTTTGAGCAATTCAAATCCGACATGTATGGATGCGAATGGTTGAAAATTTCGGGTCGTTACATAAATAATAATAATAATAATACTTTTCAAAAATAAAGAGTGCAAGCAATTGAAATCCAAGCACTGTTTTAATTTATTTGATTCAACTTGTTATTCAAAAGAAACTAAAATACCACTTTGAAAAACTTTGACAATCAACCAAGGATCCATTTTATAGTTGCACCATGTTATCAACCGAAACAACTAACCAAACTAGAGTCTAATTGTGATGATAACTTAATTTTTGTTGGAAGTTTTGACGAGTAAAAAGACTTAAATTTTGTGATAATGACCAGAACTTATATTTTACTTACTCGTGTCAATTTAAAAGTGAACACTTCATTTAAAAAAAATTAAAAATTTTCATAATGTAGAATCTGCATATGCATTTGGATTTTGTGGATAGTATCCGTCGAAAACCCTCACGAGACAACACTCGTTCTACTAGGGACACCTAAAGGTTTAACGACTTGTGGTGTATGCTCAATGCAATCGTGTTTCCTACGAAAACGGATTTATATTAGTTTTAGTTTATCCGAGGACGAATAAAAAGATAAGTGTGGGTGTATTTGATGTGCACGTGAAAGCGCATATTTTTACCTCCATATTTAATCTTCTTTTAATTAAATAAATGAGCATATTAGGGTATTTTACATGTTTAAACCAAAATTTAAATTGTTTTCTAATCATCATTTATTCATCTTCATTTGGGTGGTAAAATGGTAATTTTGTGTATGATTCAATTTGAGAAAACTTATTTGTACATTTTTAGTTGTAGGAAATGAAGTGAAAATATGAAAAGGATTCATGGATGAATGTATGCACACATGTTGAAAGCTAATGAAGAAAGGAAATAAATGAATCCATGCAACATGGAGGAGTCCACTAACCCACTACCATATAGTCCACAATTAAAAGCACATGCACATGTTAATGGAGGTTTAAAGACATGTTAGTGGAGATTAACTATTTCCCTAATGATTACTTGAAGATTACACTTTCTAAAGGGCCTTTTAGGTAGTCCCTTAAAATATGAATTAGGGTTTTAAGCATGTATAAATCCCCTTATGTCTCATGTAATTATCTTCTTCTCTTTTATGCAAGTTGTAGCCACAAAATCAATGATAAATAAAAGTTTCTTTCATGGCTTATTAGCCTTGTTTTTACTTTCATGCAATTTTTATTTATGCTTTCTTTTATGCTCTCTTTTAATTCATGCAATTAGTTTAGATTTATTTTATGCAAGTAGTTAGTTCTTTCTTCTTTTAATTAGCACTTCTCTTCATTTATGTTTATGTTGAAATCACTTTATGTTAACATGTTTTCAAATTGAGTAGTTAAACCCTTCAATTTAGGGGTAATGGAGCTCTTATGAAACATATTAAATTAACGTAATGATTTCATTTGTAATCTCTCTTATGTGCTTGATGGAAAATATGAATGATAGTGGTTTATGTTTCTTTTTATTGAATTTTGATAGCCTATGTTGATATCTCAAATAGGTTATGCTTAACTCCATTTAGAACATAAACTATTTGATCATTTGTCTTAGTGATTTTGATATGGAACGTCAAACTAGAATCAAAATTTGATGGTCTATGTTACTAATTAATAGTAAATAAATCATACTTAAAATAAATTTTATTTTAAATTTTCATGTCATTTTCATGAGTTTTGATAAGTGGGTATGAAAGGTGGGTTAGAGTTTGATGATTTAAGTTGTGCTAATCAATAGCACAAATAAATCATACTTATAATAAACACATCTATCATTTTCTACTTAATATTTTAATGAGGTATTATAAGTGAATTTGTGTTGATTTACATGTTGGAAGTGGATTTGCCTCTAAATTGCTCTTTAATATCATAGTTTATTTCACTTTTGCTTTAGCTAATTTTTACAAATTTTCTTAGTTTAAAACCACTTCAAAACTATGGGCTAATTTGATTGAGTACTATTGAAATTTAATTCATTCCCTGCGGATTGACCCGTACTCGCATACATACTACAATTATACGCCGTGCGCTTGCGGACTTTTATGGTAGTATTTTTTGGCAATTTTCTAATCGATAGAAAATTCGCCATCTAACATGTGACCATATCTACATTAGGAATGGGATTAATAACATTAGCATAAGAAGAATGATAAGCATCCATGGTGAAATAGTACACAACAAAATCATAAACGGAAAATTTTGACTTGTTTATGCACTTAATAGCGTGAGCACAAGGAAATCTTGTAACTTTCCATCGATTGCAACTACAACTCCACTCTTTAAGGTCGATCTTGTAACTTTCCATCGATTCCAACTACAACTCCACTCTATAAGATCAACACGATAAGACTTCGGTGATTTCACTTCAAAAACAGACTCTGAAGACTTGTATTGTAACAATCCGCATATTTTACGATTGTATATTTAAATGTTTAATTTAAATATAGTATCGTTAGTCGGATTTTAGTCCGAAAAAGTCACTATTCGTAAAGGAACAGTCGAATTAGTGAAAAGTCTATGTGGATCGAGATTCGGAGGTGCCTATTTGATGGAAAACTGTCTTATAGGGATTCTGACGTCTGAAATGAAGCATTCAGACGTCTGAAATTGTTCGAATCAAAACAGAAAGGAAATAGACCAAAATTGCCATTTTAGACGTCTGAAATGGACAATTCAGACGTCTGAATATTGTTCTAGACAACTTCTATTTTTCCAGATTCAGACGTTTGAATCGTTCATTTCAGACGTCTGAATGCTGTTAGAGAACTCATATTTTTCCAGATTCAGACGTCTAGTTTGGAAATTTCAGACGTCTAAATCAGGAATGCGGTTGAGAATCAATAATTTGGACTCAAGACCAATTCCATTGAGTTCAAAATGGTGTTTGCGACTTTTTTGAGTATAAGCATCGATATGTTTGGAGTAAGTTGAATTTTGCCATTTTCTTAGTGGGCTTTTGGGTTTGGGTTTCACCCAACTCGTCCTATACCCTAACTCAGCCCCCTCTCCTCTGCATTCACTCATTTCATTTCTTTAAACTCAAGCTCAACTGAAAATGGGGGAAGAGAATGGGAAATAGAAATTCCAAGCCCTAGATTCAATTGCAAACTCAAATTCTTGCTCCAAAATTAAAGAGAAGCTTAGGTAAGCCTCCTCTTCATCTTCTCCATCTCATTTCCTCTTCAATTTCAGTTCTTTCCTAAACCCTAATTTAGGAAATACTTGTTTTGGTCTTAGATTGGAGCTCGTAGAGTAGAAGTGAAGAGTGGTTGATATTTTCTTTGCATTTGAGCTTCTCATCTTTGTTTTGAGTTAAAAAGGTGAGTTTTTGAACCCACATCTACATCTATATCTTTGATTGTGTTAGGTAGTAATTCTAACATCTATTTCTTCTTCATTTGCCTTTGAATTTAATTGGTTTGATGAATATTCCAATTTTTGGTGTTTGAAGTCAAAATCTATGAAAAAAATCCTTATATGGATGTTTGGGCATGTTGGTCGGAGTGTATTGGTGAGTCTTTAAGGTTCGGTAGTCGTTTGGCGTAAACCCCTAGCCATCATCACTCATCTGATTGTTTCCGATATGATTTGGCCATCATTGGCCTAGGCAAAGTATTGCCTGAGCTCCAGTTTCAGACGTCTGAATCTGCTTGTCTCAACCCAATTTGCCTATTTTGCTTGGTTTCCAATTTTTATCGATTCGTGTCGATTCCAATTGGTTGTTATTGCATATTTGACTTTGAGGATTCCTTTTTGATTTTGTACACGGATTTTTATAAAGAGATTTTAAATTGTATTAAAAACTCGTTTCTCCAATTTATAATTTCTATTTAAAACACACACACAATTTTGCACTTCGAGCGAAGAGGAAGGAGAATTAAATGATTAAATAAAATGTGTGCTATGAACACGTGTGTTTATCTTTTCAGTTAATTCCTAATCTATTCGTTTGACCGTTTTGACCTTTGGGTCTGGTTTACCGATGATATGAGGTGAACTTTGTACTGCTTTGAGTGTGAAATTGACTAACGGTTAGTAAACCGTTTAGTGCGAACGTGTGGTATGGGACTCACGTTAACATTTTTTGGGTTCCTTTCTGAGAGTTGTGACACATTCCGCCAGTTAGTGGTGCCAGTACTGGGCCTCCGGACCTTCGCCACTACGGTTTGTTGCCTTCGTGGTTTGTTGCCTTCGGGCTTGAGCCTTCGGGGTTTGTTGCCTTCAGGGTTTGTTGCGTTTGGGTTTAAGCCTTTGGGGTTTGTTTCCTTCGGGTATGTTGCCATCGGGTTTGTACCTTCGGGTTTGTGCCTTTGGGTTTGCTGCCCTATAGTATCGCTGTTGGAGTTGGTCCTTCGTCACCGCTCGAGAGATATTTGGGTTTGTTGCCTTCGGGCTTGTGGATCCTTGTTATATAGTACTAAGCTCGAGCATCTTTTGTTTCTTTGACAATTATATTTCCCTAGTGTATCGCCTTTCGGGGTAGGTTCTTTGAACCACACGATATATAGCGATTACCTTGTGGAAACTTGTGTACCTTTATTGGTATTTGTTATTTGCCTTTTTGGATTGTTTTGGGATATGATATCCTTTGTTTATTTGAGTTGCCGTTGATATGAGGCTTGTTTTGATTCATCTTTTGTTAGATGATTTGGTTATCTCTTTTGGAGATATTGGTGGTACTTTATGATCTTGTATGTTCATTATCATTTAGTTTGTCTAACTGATTTGTTTAGTTAGACTGACCCGTGTATTTTATACTCGGGTCAGACCGAGATGTTTCAGGTTAGGTACATTGGACTTAGCCTATTTTGCTTCTGCATGGACTATTCCGCTAGCTCCTTTTTGTTATAACTTTTTGTGTAGTCCTTTTTTACTGTAACTCTGATATGTATTCTTTTGACTCGTCTGTATATTGTGGTTTTCTTACCACTTGACATGTATCATTTTGTATACTCTATAATGTATCTGTATATGTAAATGTATGTGATGATCTACTGTTCTGTGATGTGTATTACATTTAAGTTGTTATATTTTATTCTGATAGATCCTTCAGCCACCTATGGCTTTGTATTAAGTATTTATTGGATATGTCGATCCATTTAAGTAAGAAGTGGCAATTGTCGGCGTATTCAATAGATAATTAAGACAAGGTTATAGATGGTCGCTCCTATCTAGCTCTATTCTCCGTATTAGCAGACGGTGTTACCTTGTAATACTCTTTGCTAATGTGGGTCTTGGAGTGGGGCGTTTCAGCTTGGTATCAGAGCTGAGTTCAGAACAAAATATGATAAACATAGAATAGAGACACATATTACGGTGCATCAAAGGGTAGTACAAATGTTACAAATTTTTGAATCATCGTGCCTTATTTCTTTTCGTGCCTTCGGGGTAGATAGAATTTTGGGAATACGTCTAGGAATGCATTTTATTCCGTAGTATTCCATTGAATTAATGATATCTACCATGTGAATAATCTTTATCTTATCTTATCTTTCAGCTAATGGCCGGTAGAGGCAGGGGACGACGCTCGGGTGCTGGGCAATCCAGTGGCTCGCATCCGGACGGCGTTTATATGTCTGCCGATCAGTTTTTGGAGTTATTTAGGAGCACTCAGCCTCCGGCTCCTATTCGTGCATCTCCTCCGCACAAGTCTGCCTTTGCACGCCTGTGTAGTGATTTTTCTCATCTTAGAGGAAAGCCATTCAAAGGCTCCGAGTCCGTTCTTGAGGTCCAAGCTTGGATTCACACATGCGAGCGTATCTTTTCTCGTATGGATCTTTCTGACCACGATCGAGTTCTTGTAACTTCTAGCTTATTGCAAGAGCGTGCCCTTGATTGGTACGAGCTTCTTGTAGCCGAACTTGATGAGTCTGTTCTTTCTTGGACTCAGTTCCGGGAACGATTCGAACTCAAATTCGTTCCCGAATCTGAGAAAGTTTTATTAGCCCGTCGCTTCCTTGAGTTGAAGCAAGGGAAGTCCTTCGTTTCTGAATATGTTGCATCATTCGAGGCCTTATCTAAGTATGGTCTTGAATTCATTAGCACCTCTTATAAGAAGAATCTAAAGTTTGTCTCTGGTCTTAGGAAATATCTTAAGAAGTCTTTAATGCTTCAGCTTTCTTTTGAGGAGTTGGTTGACTCGGCGCTTCATCTCGAAGCCATCAAGAAGGAGTGTGTTAGTGGTGATGATATTGAGGTTCGCGAAAATCCCAATAAGAAGAAGTTTCTGTTTCATAAACAGGAATTTTTCCCTTCCAAGAAGAAAAAGCCTGTTGAATCTGGTTCTAACTCTCAATTTGCTGGAACACCTTCCATTCGGAAGCGTTTCAATTGTGGTTCTCCTAATCATATGATTCGAGCTTGTCCTAAGCCTCTCTTCTGCCGTTATTGCAAGAAGGAAGGTCATCATGTTTCCTCCTGCCCTACTGTTCCTGCTAATGCCAAGTCTGGCAAGCTTTATGTTGCTAAGGCTTCTGGAGGTTCCTCTCAGTCCAGAGGTAATTCTCCTTCTATCCTTTATGGCATTATTTTATTTCGTGATCTTCTTATTTGGTTTCTTTTGATATGGGTGCATCCCACTCTTTTATATCAAGAGAACTTGTTGATTCTTTTTCTTTAAATATTATTGGTTTGATGACTTCACTGAGAATTGCGAATCCGGTTGGTGGATCCGCAAGACTCAGTTTGCTTTGTAAAAATGTCGAGATTATTTTTGTGATTATTATTTTCGAGCCGATTTGCATGTTATGCGTTATTTAGGATTCAAAAATTGTTTTTTTTTTGGGAAAGGATTGGCTTAATTATTATGAAGCCCATATCCTATGTCCAATGTGGACTATTCATCTTCGACATCTTCAATCTGTTAAGCAGATTTCTTTTATTCTTAATGATTCCAATTTCCAAATTCGGTGGCATCATTTATTCTTTAAACCCACTTGATGAGGAAAGTGTTATTTCTCTCATTCAAGTAGTTTGTGAATTTTCCGGTATTTTTGAGATTTGTCTTAGAATTATCACCTAAGCAATCTTTTGAGTGGTGCTAAGGTCTTTTCAGCTCGACCTTGCCACCGGTTTTCATCAGCTACGAGTTGCGGAAGGTAACATCCTCTTACCGCATTTCGCACTCGTTATGATTCTTGTGAGCGATTCGTTATGTCATTCGATTTAACGAACCTTCTACCTTATTTCATCCATTTTGTGAATCGAGTATTCTACGAATATTTCGATTAGTTTATCCTTATATTTATTGATTATGGATGAAAATAACAAATTTAAAATTTGCAAATCATTTTAATAAGATATTTATAAGTATAATTGGGTTTTGTTCTTAAACGAGCAAAGAGTATTTGTAAATTTTATAAGAGACATGGTTATCATATATAAGATAATTTTGTGTTGTTTTGCCCATTGAGTGCTTTAAGAATTCTGGTCGATGCGCTTGATCAACATTATCGATAGGAATCTCCTAAACGCTATGATGAGACAGTCAAACACAATAAATTCTTGTAAAAAGTTATTGTTTCTAAAAAGATGAATATATATAAAGTTAGTTATGATTTTGGAAAATCTTAGCTTTTCGGGAAAGGGAATTTGATTAAAGGAACTCTTTTCCGATGCTTTTATTCTTGCGGTTCCCGAAGGGAACCAAGACTTTATTGTTTGTACCGATACTAGTCGTATTGGTTGTGGTGTCATTCTCTTGCAAAGGGGAATGTGTTATCGCATTTGCTTCTTGACAATTAAAGCTTATCGAGACTAGATATGCCATTCATGATCTGGTGCTCGCGGCTATTGTTGTCGCTCTTAGAATTTGGTTCATTATCTTTTGGGAGAGAAATTTGTTCTCTACTCCGATCATAAATCTTTGAAATATTTATTTTCTCAAAAGAAACTTAATTTGCGTCAACAATGTTGGCTCGAGTTCCTTGTATCTTGTGATCTTGATATTTTTTTTGCTTCCAGAAAGGGCAATCGTGTTGCCGATGCCCTTAATCGTATGCAACAAGCGGATGTTTCTTTGATGATATCCGAATGGAGTGATCTCGAGACTTTATCCACTTGTGAGATTCGAGATCGTGAATCCAATTCATTTTCATCTCTTGTTTTGTGTAGCCTTGAGGCTCATCCTTCTCTTTTGGACCGTACCTCTTTTGGATGAACTCTATGTCCTGTTATATTGCATGGAGTTCCTACTTCTATTGTTAGCAATCGTGATCCATTACTTTTCTAGTGGATTTTTGTAAGGTCTTCAAAAGCTTTGGGAACAAAGCTTAGTTTTAGCACCGCTTATCGTCCTCAATTCGTTGGACAAACCGAGCGTGTGAATCAAACTCTCGTAGATCTCTTTCGTGCTCTTTATGGTGAACTTCTTATTTCTATTTTCTTTTCTTTTGTGTTGATATGCTTTTATGGTTGTTACTCTTTATTTTCTTCTTAATTATTGCGAGGACACAATTTCTTTAAGGAGGGGAGTCTGTAACAACCCGCATATTTTACGATTGTATATTTAATTGTTTAATTTAAATATAGCATCGTTAGTCGGATTTTAGTCCGAAAAAGTCACTATTCGTAAAGGAACAGTCGAATTAGTGAAAAGTCTATGTGGATCGAGATTCGGAGGTGCCTATTTGATGGAAAACTGTCTTACAGGGATTCAGATGTTTGAAATTGTTCGAATCAAACCAGAAAGGAAATAGGCCAAAATTTCCATTTTCAGACGTCTGAAATGGACGATTCAGACGTCTGAATATTGTTCTAGACAACTTCTATTTTTCTAGATTCAGACGTCTGAAGCGTTCATTTCAGACGTTTGAATGCTGTTAGAGAACTCATATTTTTCCAGATTCAGACGTCTGGTTTGGAAATTTCAGACGTCTGAATCAGGAATGCGGTTGAGAATCAACAATTTGGACTCGAGACCAATTCCATTGAGTTCAAAATGGTGTTTGCGACTTTTTTGAGTATAAGCATCGATATGTTTGGAGTAAGTTGAATTTTGCCATTTTCTTATTGGGCTTTTGGGTTTGGGTTTCACCCAACTCATCCTATACCCTAACTCAGCCCCCTCTCCTCTCCATTCACTCATTTCATTTCTTTAAACTCAAGCACAACTGAAAATGGGGGAAGAGAATGGGAAATAGAAATTCCAAGCCCTAGATTCAATTGCAAACTCAAATTCTTCCTCCAAAATCAAAGAGAAGCTTAGGTAAGCCTCCTCTTCATCTTCTCCATCTCATTTCCTCTTCAATTTCAGTTCTTTCCTAAACCCTAATTTAGGATATACTTGTTTTGGTCCTAGATTGGAGCTCGTAGAGTAGAAGTGAAGAGTGGTTGATATTTTCTTTGCATTTGAGCTTCTCATCTTTGTTTTGAGTTAAAAAGGTGAGTTTTTGAACTCACATCTACGTCTATATCTTTGATTGTGTTAGGTAGTAATTCCTAACATCTATTTCTTCTTCATTTTCCTTTGAATTTAATTGGTTTGATGAATATTCCAATTTTTGGTGTTTGAAGTCAAAATCTATGAAAAAAATCCTTATATGGATGTTTGGGCATGTTGGTCGGAGTGTATTGGTGAGTCTTTAAGGTTCGGTAGTCGTTTGGCGTAAACCCCTAGCCATCATCACTCATCTGATTGTTTCCGATATGATTTGGCCATCATTGGCCTAGGCAAAGTATTGCCTGAGCTCCAGTTTCAGACGTCTGAATCTGCTTGTCTCAACCCAATTTGCCTATTTTGCTTGGTTTCCAATTTTTATCGATTCGTGTCGATTCCAATTGGTTGTTATTGCATATTTGACTTTGACGATTCCTTTTTGATTTTGTACACGGATTTTTATAAAGAGATTTTAAATTGTATTAAAAACTCGTTTCTCCAATTTATAATTTCTATTTAAAACACACACACAATTTTGCACTTCGAGCGAAGAGGGAGGAGAATTAAATGATTAAATAAAACGCGTGCTATGAACACGTGTGTTTATCTTTTTAGTTAATTCCTAATCTATTCGTTTGACCGTTTTGAACTTTGGGTCTGGTTTACCGATGATATGAGGTGAACTTTGTACTGCTTTGAGTGTGAAATTGACTAACGGTTAGTAAACCGTTTAGTGCGAACGTGTGGTATGGGACTCACGTTAACATTTTTTGGGTTCCTTTCTGAGAGTTGTGACACATTCCGCCAGTTAGTGGTGTCCAGTACTGGGCCTCCGGACCTTCGCCACTACGGTTTGTTGCCTTCGGGGTTTGTTGCCTTCGGGGTTTGTTGCCTTCGGGCTTGAGCCTTCGGGGTTTGTTGCCTTTGGGGTTTGTTGCATTTGGGTTTAAGCCTTTGGGGTTTGTTGCCTTCGGGTATGTTGCCTTCGGGTTTGTACCTTCGAGTTTGTGCCTTCGGGTTTGTTGCCCTATAGTATCGCTGTTGGAGTTGGTCCTTCGTCACCGCTCGAGAGATATTTGGGTTTGTTGCCTTCGGGCTTGTGGATCCTTGTTATATAGTACTAAGCTCGAGCATCTTTTGTTTCTTTGACAATTATATTTCCCTAGTGTATCGCCTTTCAGGGTAGGTTCTTTGAACCACACGATATATAGCGATTACCTTGTGGAAACTTGTGTACCTTTATTGGTATTTGTTATTTTCCTTTTTGGCTTGTTTTAGGATATGATATCCTTTGTTTATTTGAGTTGCCGTTGATATGAGGCTTGTTTTGATTCATCTTTTGTTAGATGATTTGGTTATCTCTTTTGGAGATATTGGTGGTACTTTATGATCTTGTATGTTCATTATCATTTAGTTTGTCTAACTGATTTGTTTAGCTATACTGACCCGTGTATTTTATACTCGGGTCAGACCGAGATGTTTCAGGTTAGGTACATTGGACTTAGCCTATTTTGCTTCCGCATGGACTATTCCGCTAGCTCCTTTTTGTTATAGCTTTTTGTGTAGTCCTTTTTGACTGTAACTCTGATATGTATTCTTTTGACTCGTCTGTATATTGTGGTTTGCTTACCACTTGACATGTATCATTTTGTATACTCTGTAATGTATCTGTATATGTGTAAATGTATGTGATGATCTACTATTCTGTGATGTGTATTACATTTAAGTTGTTATATTTTATTCTGATAGATCCTTCAGCCACCTATGGCTTTGTATTAAGTATTTATTGGATATGTCGATCCAATTAAGTAAGAAGTGGCAATTGTCGGCGTATTCAATAGATAATTAAGACAAGGTTATAGATGGTCGCTCCTATCCAGCTCTATTCTCCATATTAGCAGACGGTGTAACCTTGTAATACTCTTTGCTAATGTGGGTCACGGAGTGGGGCGTTACATGTATACATCTCATCTGAATTCTTCTTCAATCAATTCACTTAAACGAGACTCGATAGAAGGACAAAGAGTAGTATTCCACAATCGACACTACTATCTCCTTCTAGCCATTTGTTCCATAACTTTAACTCCAATTCCATCTAAGCATGTGGTAATAGGAAAGGCACGTTCATCTAAAATCCAACTATTAAAACTTTCGGCAACATTTGAACTATATTCACTATATCGTTTACCCGAAAAAGCTAATCAGCCCACTTATCAAAAGGCTTATCCTTTAAGAAATTCATAGTAGAAATAATTAATTTCTTTTAGAAACATTGCCCATAGGCTGATTTCTTAAATAAATCCATTTATAAACTTCAATCTTACTAGAAAGGATAGGCTGATTTCTTTAGTCTTAGGTTTATCCTTTAAGAAGTTTATTAATTTCTATGAATTTTATCTTACTAGAAACGATAAAAGAAAATGAGAAAGAGGAAAGGGAAGTCAATAAGCTGATTTTCTTAAGTCTTAGGTTATATGTATTTACAAATTTGCTGCATCTCGCTACACAGAAATTCGTTCGTGTATGAACTACGAACGATAAAATAGAGATAGGGTCATGCATAGAAGAACGACACGATCTCAAAACAATAATAATATGCACTGGTTATTTGATTCTGAAAAATCATAAAAACACAGTTATTCGATGAAAAATCATCAAATGATTATTAAAATATTTTCAAATTAAAAATTATGGAAAAATTTAATAAATTAAATTAAAAATACATCAATGAAAATTTAATCGTTATGTTGAGATTTAATTTTCTCATTATTTATTTGAACCATTTAATATTGTAAATAAATTTATAAAATGAATTTCCTGTGATCATTTATTTATTTAAAATGAGTTTTTTTGAGATCATGGGGAACCTTAAGATCATGGTATTCATTGATACTCACTTAAGTAAACCCCACGCCGTGTGTCTACCCCGCTTTTATTTAGTCGTCGCACACGGATGCGTAACGTTGAAACTCCCACTGATGGTTTGGCGTTGGGATTCGAACCTGCCCGGACACAGTCCTTTGGTTCCCATCTCCCATCTCCCAAACCAACCGAGCTACGAACGGCGGGTTTTATTTAAAATGAGTTAAATAAGACCAATAACTCATTTAATTAATATTCAATTCAAACTCCAAATATTTAAATCGTTATATGATTAATAAATCCACAATTCCAATACTTAAATCCCTATTCAAATATTTTAAATAATCTCTATAATTAAATTCAAGTTTAAACCTTTAGAAACCAATTATTCAATATTTAAAATTATTTAAATATCGAAAATCAAATGACCAAAATTTTGGGTCGTTACATTCTCTCCCTCTTAAAAGAATTCCGTCCTCGAAATTGCCAACATAAGGAAAATGCCTCTAAACCCATTAACTTTTCAAAATCAATTAGTTGAAATAGATTGTTAAATACTTAAAAGTGTGGGGGTGTCTTGCCAAAGTAGAAATACCTAAACAAAAGAAGGTCAAAATTGGACCAAAAACAATTGATTGTGTATTCATTGGATATGCACAAAACAGTGCTGCTTATCGATTTTTAGTACACAAATCAGAAATTGATGATATTCATGAAAATACCATCATAGAGTCGAGAAATGTTAGATTTTCGAACATATATTCCCTTTGAAGCAGGGTACTGACAATTATGCTCAAAAGAGACCAAGGGAAGATGAATTTACCGATTCTCTTGAAAATGATGAGCAAAATAACCGTCGGCAAAATAGTGCTGATCAACAAGTGGAGGAACCTAGAAGAAGCAAAAGGTCAAGGACCTCAAGAACTTTTGGACCAGATTTCTACACATTTATGTTAGAAGATGATCCATTAACCTACAAACAAGCTATGTCCTCCAACGATGCCCCTTACTGGAAAGAGGCCATTAACAGTGAGATAGAATCCATCATGGCTAACCACACATGGGAGTTAGTTGATTTACCTCAAGGATGCAAAACCTTAGGTAATAAATGGATATTCAAAAAGAAATTGAAACCTGGTGGTTCAATAGACAAGTACAAAGCTCGTCTTGTAGTCCAAGGATTCAGACAAAAGGAAGATCTGGACTATTTTGATACATATTCACCAGTAACAAGGATAACATCGATAAGGATGCTTATTGCAATTGCGTCCATACTTGATTTAGAAATACATCAAATGGATGTTAAAACTGCATTTTTGAATGGTGAACTAGAGGAAGAAATATATATGAAGCAACCCGAAGGGTTTATGAGCTTTGGAAATGAGAATAAAGTGCGCAAATTAGTAAAATCGCTTTATGGCCTTAAACAAGCTCCAAAACAATGGCATAAGAAGTTTGATGAAACTATGTTATCAAACGGATTCACAATAAATGAATCAGATAAATGTGTATATATAAAACAAGCACATATTGGGTATGTCATTGTTTGTCTTTATGTTGATGACTTGTTGATCCTAGGTAATAACAAGGCCATAATAACATCTACAAAGAATATGTTATCCGCTAGATTCGATATGAAAGACCTAGGACTGGATGATGTGATATTGGGTGTCAAAATTTTGAGAACACCACAAGGATATGCATTATCCCAATCACATTACATCGCCAAGATACTTGAAAAATTCAAGCAATATAATATTACTATTGCAAAAACACCAGTAGATATGACCCAGAATTGGGTAAAGAACACTGGTGATGGTATCCACCAGCTTGAATACTCTCGTATACTAGGAAGTATCATGTATGTTATGAACTGCACTAGGCCAGATATCGCATACGCTGTAAGTAAGCTGAGTAGATTTACCAGCAATCCTGGTAAACATCATTGGAAAGCGATAATCAGAGTTCTAGGATACCTAAAGTATACGCAGAACTATGGTCTACAGTATACAAACTATCCTTCAACAGTGGAAGGATACAGTGATGCCAATTGGATAACTGGATCACATGATACAAAGTCTACAAGAGGATATGTGTTCACATTAGGAAATGGAGCAATATCATGGAAATCATCCAAACAGACTTGTATAGCTAGATCTACGATGGAATCAGAGTTTATTGCACTAGATAAGACTGCAGAAGAAGCAGACTGGCTTCGAAGTTTTTTGGAAGATATTCCAAATTAGAGCAAACCTATGCCTCCAATATGTATACATTGTGATAGTCAATCAGCTATTGGAAGAGCTAATAGTACATTATACAATGGTAAATCTAGGCATATTCGTCGTAGACATAAGACAATAAGATAACTTCTCTCTAATGGAGTTATCACTATAGACTACATAAGGTCTAAAGATAACATAGCGGATCCACTAACAAAAGGCTTGCCAAGAGAGAAAGTTCAAACCTTATCGATGGGAATGGGGTTAAGGCCCATAGAATAAAAGTTTTTCTAAAATGGAAACCCTACCTAGTTGACTGGAGATCCCAAGATCTAGGTTCAAAGGGACAACTGAGTTTAAGAGAAACTTGGTAGCACTGTTACTCACAAACCATTCCTATGATAAGTCAGTGCATTACTTGTTTGAAAATAGGATAAGTATTAATACTTTTAATGATGTCTGTACTTGGGGTATTGGAAATAACCATTACAGAATCACCTACGTAAGTGTGAAGGCGCCGCTTCAAGGAGAATTGTAAGGCCGATTCTCTAAAACACTTATGAGACCAGGCAGGTGTTCATGGCTAAAACGAACACAAACAGAGAACGAAGGATTATAAGAAACATTTGTCGTGTGTTATCTATTTTAGAATTACACAAAAGGCTTACAGTTCAAGGACCTTCTAAGTCTACTGATTCGCCTGTAATTCAAATAGGTAATCACTAGGAAAAGTTCAAGGCCAAAGTGCTACTTTAAACCGATACGATAAATATCTCATGAAACTAAGAACAACTACTCATTCATGTGGGGGATTGTTAGAATAATGAATGATGTAGAGAGAGGAAGAGGGATATTGGGTATTGAGTGAAAATCCAAGTCCCACGTTGTAGGATTCTTGTGCCAATACCTATATATATACTAATACCCACTATACCTTATCAAAACAAAGAGAGAAGGAAGCTTGGGCTTGTGTGCATGAAGGCTTGGCATATGTATTGATAATTAATATTAAAATGTCAAAGATTGGGCCTTGGGCCTTGGGGCTCTTGGGGTCTCGTGATTAGATGAGCCGCCGTCTGCTACATGGGCCTGCTGCGCTAATTTTGGTTCGAACGTGTCTGTTCACACAGACGCGTCCGTTTCCCTCCAGCGCAACCAGTTCCAGGCGCACGCGTTCGTACGGATGCGGGTTAAAGGGTCGCAACCTTTCCAGCAGTCACGACCGCTCCGAATAGGCACCTCCTCCAGCCTATAAATAGGCGGCCAGAATATGAGAAAGATGAAGTTCTCTCTCCCAAATTCTATTCCTTCTTCCTCTAAGACCTCTGTTCTAGTGCTATAATCTCTTCAGTTCGTCGGCGCTCCGTCTGCAACCGTGGGGCTGGTCCGTTTCATCCTGGGAAGCAAATTGCTAACAACCGTAAAACTACTACGGCAGCAATATTGTTTCAAGGAAACAGATTCTCTCTGGACTCGGACATATCAATAGGTATTATAACAATTTTTTGTAACGGTTCTACACCGTAGCATTCTGTACCAGAATTGTAAACTGGTTTGGTAACATTTCTTTGGTTACTATCGGTTTCGCGACACTTTTACGTGATTGTGAATAACAATCTTGAAACAATATTGTATTGTTGCAGACGACGATGTCTCAAAATAGCAACAATAACGCTGCACCAACACAGACGGTGACAACCGCTCAGCCTCCGGCTCTGGTTTCAAGTATGGCAATGTCTCATGGAGAAAGGCCAGAAAAATTCAATGGGACAGATTTCAAGCGTTGGCAACAGAAGATGTTGTTCTATCTGACGACATAAGGCTCGCCAAATATCTAACCGAAGATGCTCCTGAAGTTGGCGAACTCGAACCCGATGCAGTCAAAGTAGAGGCTGCAACTGTCTGGAAAATTTCAGATTTTATATGTAAAAACTATATTCTGAATGGTCTGGATAATAGCCTCTATAATGTTTATTGTACTGTTGCAACATCCAAGGAACTCTGGACAGTCTTGGACAGAAAGTACAAAACTGAAGATGCAGGCATGAAGAAATTCATCGCTGACAAATTTCTCGACTTCAAAATGGTAGATTCAAAGACTGTGATCAACCAGACTCAAGAATTACAAGTGATCATCCGTCAACTACATGATGAAGGGATGACACTGAGCGAATCTTTCCAAGTCGCCGCAACCATTGAGAAACTTCCTCCATCTTGGAAGGACTTCAAAAACTATCTTAAGCATAAGCGTAAGGAAATGACAATGGAAGAACTCATAGTTCGTTTGCGGATTGAGGAAGATAATAGGAATTCCGAGAAAAAAATTTCTCCGAATATGGCTGCCAAAGCAAATGTTGTTGAGTCAGATAACCCTAACAAGAGAAAACGTGAAAATGCGCCTAAGAAGTCGAAGAAGAAATTTCAGGGTTCTTGTCATAACTGTGGAAAGAAGGGGCACAAAGCAGCCGAATGTCGCGCTCCTAAAAAGAAGAAATCAGAAGCAAATATGGCTGAAGTTGCAGATGGCATTTCTGCTATGGATTTATGTGCAGTAATATCAGAATGCAACCTTGTTGGTAACTCAAAGGAATGGTTCGTAGACACAGGAGCCACTCGACACATATGTGCTAATAAGTGGATGTTTACGACCTATAAAACTACAACTGATGATGAACAACTTTTCATGGGCAATTCATCTGCATCAAAGGTAGAAGGCAAATGAAAAGTTGTGCTGAAACTAACTTCTGGAAACGAACTAACTTTAAGTGACGTTCTCCATGTTCCAGACATTCGAAAGAACCTGATTTCAGGGTCCTTGCTTAGCAAGCATGGTTTTAAATTAACCTTTGTGGCTGATAAGTTTGTATTATCAAAGAATGGAGTGTATGTAGGAAGAGGATATGTGTGTGATGGTTTATTCAAAGCAAATGTAACCATTATTGTACCAAACAATGATATGAATAAAAGTGAATCTTCTGCTTATATTGTTGACTCCTCTAATATATGGCATTCTAGATTAGGCCATGTGAATTTTGATACACTACGAAAAATGATTAATCTAGAATTTATACCAAAATGCGATATAGACTCCAATTATAAATGTCAAATTTGTGCAGAAGCAAAATTGACAAGAACCTCGTTTCATTATGTTGAACGAGAAACTGAACCTCTAGACCTTATACACATTGATGTATGTGACTTGAAAATGTGTCAAACAAGAGGTGGAAAAAGGTATTTCATTACATTCATTGATGATTGTACTAGATACTGTTATGTATATCTCCTTAGAAGCAAGGATGAAGCATTCGACATGTTTAAACAGTATAAAGCCGAAGTTGAGAATCAACTCAATAGGAAAATTAAAGCTTTAAGAAGTGATAGAGGAGGAGAATATGAATTTCCATTTGAGGAATTCTGCGCTGAGCATGGTATTATACACCAAACTACAGCACCATATTCACCTCAATCTAACGGTATAGCCGAACGGAAAAATAGAACTCTTAAAGAAATGATGAATGCTTTACTAATCAGTTCTGGCTTACCAAATAATTTTTGGGGAGAAGCTATACTTTCGGAAAATCATATTTTAAATAAAATAAGAAGAAAGAAAACATCAAAGTCTCCTCATGAACTTTGGAAAAATAGACCGGCATCCTACAAATACTTAAAAGTGTGGGGGTGTCTTGCCAAAGTAGAAATACCTAAACCAAAGAAGGTCAAAATTGGACCAAAAACAATTGATTGTGTATTCATTGGATATGCACAAAATAGTGCTGCTTATCGATTTTTAGTACACAAATCAGAAATTGATGATATTCATGAAAATACCATCATAGAGTCGAGAAATGCTAGATTTTTCGAACATATATTCCCTTTGAAGCAGGGTACTGACAATTATGCTCAAAAGAGACCAAGGGAAGATGAATTTACCGATTCTCTTGAAAATGATGAGCAAAATAACCTTCGGCAAAATAGTGCTGATCAACAAGTGGAGGAACCTAGAAGAAGCAAAAGGTCAAGGACCTCAAGAACTTTTGGACCAGATTTCTACACATTTATGTTAGAAGATGATCCATTAACCTACAAACAAGCTATGTCCTCCAGCGATGCCCCTTACTGGAAAGAGGCCATTAACAGTGAGATAGAATCCATCATGGCTAACTACACATGGGAGTTAGTTGATTTACCTCAAGGATGCAAAACCTTAGGTAATAAATGGATATTCAGAAAGAAATTGAAACCTGGTGGTTCAATAGACAAGTACAAAGCTCGTCTTGTAGTCCAAGGATTCAGACAAAAGGAAGATCTGGACTATTTTGATACATATTCACCAGTAACAAGGATAACATCGATAAGGATGCTTATTGCAATTGCTTCCATACTTGATTTAGAAATACATCAAATGGATGTTAAAACTGCATTTTTGAATGGTGAACTAGAGGAAGAAATATATATGAAGCAACCCGAAGGGTTTATGAGCTTTGGAAATGAGAATAAAGTGTGCAAATTAGTAAAATCGCTTTATGGCCTTAAACAAGCTCCAAAACAATGGCATAAGAAGTTTGATGAAACTATGTTATCAAACGGATTCACAATAAATGAATCAGATAAATGTGTATATATAAAACAAGCACATATTGGGTATGTCATTGTTTGTCTTTATGTTGATGACTTGTTGATCCTAGGTAATAACAAGCCCATAATAACATCTACAAAGAATATGTTATCCGCTAGATTTGATATGAAAGACCTAGGACTGGCTGATGTGATATTGGGTGTCAAAATTTTGAGAACACCACAAGGATATGCATTATCCCAATCACATTACATCGCCAAGATACTTGAAAAATTCAAGCAATATAATATTACTATTGCAAAAACACCAGTAGATATGACCCAGAATTGGGTAAAGAACACTGATGATGGTATCTACCAGCTTGAATACTCTCGTATACTAGGAAGTATCATGTATGTTATGAACTGCACTAGGCCAGATATCGCATATGCTGTAAGTAAGCTGAGTAGATTTACCAGCAATCCTGGTAAACATCATTGGAAAGCGATAATCAGAGTTCTAGGATACCTAAAGTATACGCAGAACTATGGTCTACAGTATACAAACTATCCTTCAACAGTGGAAGGATACAATGATGCCAATTGGATAACTGGATCACATGATACAAAGTCTACAAGCGGATATGTGTTCACATTAGGAAATGGAGCAATATCATGGAAATCATCCAAACAGACTTGTATAGTTAGATCTACGATGGAATCAGAGTTTATTGCACTAGATAAGACTGTAGAAGAAGCAGACTGGCTTCGAAATTTTTTGGAAGATATTCCAAATTGGAGCAAACCTGTGCCTCCAATATGTATACATTGTGATAGTCAATCAGCTATTGGAAGAGCTAATAGTACATTATACAATGGTAAATCTAGGCATATTCGTCGTAGACATAAGACAATAAGACAACTTCTCTCTAATGGAGTTATCACTATAGACTACATAAGGTCTAAAGATAACATAGCGGATCCACTAACAAAAGGCTTGCCAAGAGAGAAATTTCAAACCTTATCGATGGGAATGGGGTTAAGTCCCATAGAATAAAAGTTTTTCTAAAATGGAAACCCTACCTAGTTGACTGGAGATCCTAAGATCTAGGTTCAAAGGGACAACTGAGTTTAAGAGAAACTTGGTAGCACTGTTACTCACAAACCCTTCCTATGATAAGTCAGTGCATTACTTGTTTGAAAATAGGATAAGTATTAATACTTTTAATGGTGTCTGTACTTGGGGTATTGGAAATAACCATTACAGAATCACCTACGTAAGTGTGAAGGTGCCGCTTCAAGGAGAATTGTAAGGCCGATTCTCTAAAACACTTATGAGACCAGGCAGGTGTTCATGGGTAAAACGAACACAAACAGAGAACGAAGGATTATAAGAAACATTTATCGTGTGTTATCTATTTTAGAATTACACAAAAGGCTTATAGTTCAAGGACCTTCTAAGTCTACTGATTCGCCTGTAATTCAAATAGGTAATCACTAGGAAAAGTTCAAGGCCAAAGTGCTACTTTAAACCGATACGATAAATATCTCATGAAACTAAGAACAACTACTCATTCATGTGGGGGATTGTTAGAATAATGAATGATGTAGAGAGAGGAAGAGGGATATTGGGTATTGAGTGAAAATCCAAGTCCCACATTGTAGGATTCTTGTGCCAATACCTATATATATACTAATACCCACTATACCTTATCAAAACAAAGAGAGAAGGAAGCTTGGGCCTGTGTGCATGAAGGCTTGGCATATGTATTGATAATTAATATTAAAATGTCAAAGATTGAGCCTTGGGCCTTGGGGCTCTTGGGGTCTCGTGATTAGACTAGCCGCCGTCTGCTACATGGGCCTGCTGCGCTAATTTTGGTTCGAACGTGTCTGTTCACACAGACGCGTCCGTTTCCCTCCAGCGCAACCAGTTCCAGGCACACGCGTTCGTACGGATGCGGGTTAAAGGGTCGCAACCTTTCCAGCAGTCACGACCGCTCCGAATAGGCACCTCCTCCAGCCTATAAATAGGCGGCCAGAATATGAGAAAGATGAAGTTCTCTCACCCAAATTCTGTTCCTTCTTCCTCTAAGACCTCTGTTCTAGTGCTATAATCTCTTCAGTTCGTCGGCGCTCCGTCTGCAACCGCGGGGCTGGTCCGTTTCATCCTGGGAAGCAAATTGCTAACAACCGTAAAACTACTACGGCGGCAATATTGTTTCAAGGAAACAGATTCTCTCTGGACTCGGACATATCAATAGGTATTATAACAATTTTTTTTGTAACGGTTCTGCACCGTAGCATTCTGTACCAGAATTGTAAACTGGTTTGGTAACATTTCTTTGGTTACTATCGGTTTCGCGACACTTTTACGTGATTGTGAATAACAATCTTGAAACAATATTGTATTGTTGCAGACGACGATGTCTCAAAATAGCAACAATAACGCTGCACCAACACAGACGGTGACAACCGCTCAGCCTCCGGCTCTGGTTTCAAGTATGGCAATGTCTCATGGAGAAAGGCCAGAAAAATTCAATGGGACAGATTTCAAGCGTTGGCAACAGAAGATGTTGTTCTATCTGACGACATTAGGGCTCGCCAAATATCTAACCGAAGATGCTCCTGAAGTTGGCGAACTCGAACCCGATGCAGTCAAAGTAGAGGCTGCAACTGTCTGGAAAAATTCAGATTTTATATGTAAAAACTATATTCTGAATGGTCTGGATAATAGCCTCTATAATGTTTATTGTATTGTAGCAACATCCAAGGAACTCTGGAAAGTCTTGGACAGAAAGTACAAAACTGAAGATGCAGGCATGAAGAAATTCATCGCTGGCAAATTTCTCAACTTCAAAATGGTAGATTCAAAGACTGTGATCAACCAGACTCAAGAATTACAAGTGATCATCCGTCAACTACATGATGAAGGGATGACACTGAGCGAATCTTTCCAAGTCGCCGCAACCATTGAGAAACTTCCTCCATCTTGGAAGGACTTCAAAAACTATCTTAAGCATAAGCGTAAGGAAATGACAATGGAAGAACTCATAGTTCGTTTGCGGATTGAGGAAGATAATAGGAATTCCGAGAAAAAGATTTCTCCGAATATGGCTGCCAAAGCAAATGTTGTTGAGTCAGATAACCCTAACAAGAGAAAACGTGAAAATGCACCTAAGAAGTCGAAGAAGAAATTTCAGGGTTCTTGTCATAACTGTGGAAAGAAGGGGCACAAAGCAGCCGAATGTCGCGCTCCCAAAAAGAAGAAATCAGAAGAAATATGGCTGAAGTTGCAGATGGCATTTCTGATATGGATTTATGTGCAGTAATATCAGAATGCAACCTTGTTGGTAACTCAAAGAAATGGTTCGTAGACACAGGAGCCACTCGACACATATGTGCTAATAAGTGGATGTTTACGACCTATAAAACTACAACTGATGATGAACAACTTTTCATGGGCAATTCATCTGCATCAAAGGTAGAAGGCAAAGGAAAAGTTGTGCTGAAACTAACTTCTGGAAAGGAACTAACTTTAAGTGACGTTCTCCATGTTCCAGACATTCGAAAGAACCTGATTTCAGGGTCCTTGCTTAGCAAGCATGGTTTTAAATTAACCTTTGTGGCTAATAAGTTTGTATTATCAAAGAATGGAGTGTATGTAGGAAGAGGATATGTGTGTGATGGTTTATTCAATGCAAATGTAACCACTATTGTACCAAACAATGATATGAATAAAAGTGAATCTTCTGCTTATATTGTTGACTCCTCTAATATATGGCATTCTAGATTAGGGCATGTGAATTTTGATACACTGCGAAAAATGATTAATCTAGAATTTATACCAAAATGCGATATAGACTCCAATTAAAAATGTCAAATTTGTGCAGAAGAAAAATTGACAAGAACCTCGTTTCATTATGTTGAACGAGAAACTGAACCTCTAGACCTTATACACACTGATGTATGTGACTTGAAAATGTGTCAAACAAGAGGTGGAAAAAGGTATTTCATTACATTCATTTATGATTGTACTTGATACTGTTATGTATATCTCCTTAGAAGCAAGGATGAAGCATTCGACATGTTTAAACAGTATAAAGCCGAAGTTGAGAATCAACTCAATAGGAAAATTAAAGCTTTAAGAAGTGATAGAGGAGGAGAATATGAATTTCCATTTGAAGAATTCTGTGCTGAGCATGGTATTATACACCAAACTACAGCACCATATTCACCTCAATCCAACGGTATAGCCGAACGGAAAAATAGAACTCTTAAAGAAATGATGAATGCTTTACTAATCAGTTCTGGCTTACCAAATAATTTTTGGGGAGAAGCTATTCTTTCAGCAAATCATATTTTAAATAAAATACCAAGAAAGAAAACATCAAAGTCTCCTCATGAACTTTGGAAAAATAGACCGACATCCTACAAATACTTAAAAGTGTGGGGGTGTCTTGCCAAAGTAGAAATACCTAAACCAAAGAAGGTCAAAATTGGACCAAAAACAATTGATTGTGTATTCATTGGATATGCACAAAACAGTGCTGCTTATCGATTTTTAGTACACAAATCAGAAATTGATGATATTCATGAAAATACCATCATAGAGTCGAGAAATGCTAGATTTTTCGAACATATATTCCCTTTGAAGCAGGGTACTGACAATTATGCTCAAAAGAGACCAAGGGAAGATGAATTTACCGATTCTCTTGAAAATGATGAGCAAAATAACCTTCGGCAAAATAGTGCTGATCAACAAGTGGAGGAACCTAGAAGAAGCAAAAGGTCAAGGACCTCAAGAACTTTTGGACCAGATTTCTACACATTTATGTTAGAAGATGATCCATTAACCTACAAACAAGCTATGTCCTCCAGCGATGCCCCTTACTGGAAAGAGGCCATTAACAGTGAGATAGAATCCATCATGGCTAACCACACATGGGAGTTAGTTGATTTACCTCAAGGATGCAAAACCTTAGGTAATAAATGGATATTCAAAAAGAAATTGAAACCTGGTGGTTCAATAGACAAGTACAAAGCTCGTCTTGTAGTCCAAGGATTCAGACAAAAGGAAGATCTGGACTATTTTGATACATATTCACCAGTAACAAGGATAACATCGATAAGGATGCTTATTGCAATTGCGTCCATACTTGATTTAGAAATACGTCAAATGGATGTTAAAACTGCATTTTTGAATGGTGAACTAGAGGAAGAAATATATATGAAGCAACCTGAAGGGTTTATGAGCTTTGGAAATGAGAATAAAGTGTGCAAATTAGTAAAATCGCTTTATGGCCTTAAACAAGCTCCAAAACAATGGCATAAGAAGTTTGATGAAACTATGTTATCAAACGGATTCACAATAAATGAATCAGATAAATGTGTATATATAAAACAAGCACATATTGGGTATGTCATTGTTTGTCTTTATGTTGATGACTTGTTGATCCTAGGTAATAACAAGGCCATAATAACATCTATAAAGAATATGGTATCCGCTAGATTCGATATGAAAGACCTAGGACTGGCTGATGTGATATTGGGTGTCAAAATTTTGAGAACACCACAAGGATATGCATTATCCCAATCACATTACATCGCCAAGATACTTGAAAAATTCAAGCAATATAATATTACTATTGCAAAAACACCAGTAGATATGACCCAGAATTGGGTAAAGAACACTGGTGATGGTATCTACCAGCTTGAATACTCTCGTATACTAGGAAGTATCATGAATGTTATGAACTGCACTAGGCCAGATATCGCATACGCTGTAAGTAAGCTGAGTAGATTTACCAGCAATCCTGGTAAACATCATTGGAAAGCGATAATCAGAGTTCTAGGATACCTAAAGTATACGCAGAACTATGGTCTACAGTATACAAACTATCCTTCAACAGTGGAAGGATACAGTGATGCCAATTGGATAACTGGATCACATGATACAAAGTCTACAAGCGGATATGTGTTCACATTAGGAAATGGAGCAATATCATGGAAATCATCCAAACAGACTTGTATAGCTAGATCTACGATGGAATCAGAGTTTATTGCACTAGATAAGACTGCAGAAGAAGCAGACTGGCTTCGAAGTTTTTTGGAAGATATTCCAAATTGGAGCAAACCTGTGCCTCCAATATGTATACATTGTGATAGTCAATCAGCTATTGGAAGAGCTAATAGTACATTATACAATGGTAAATCTAGGCATATTCGTCGTAGACATAAGACAATAAGACAACTTCTCTCTAATGGAGTTATCACTATAGACTACATAAGGTCTAAAAATAACATAGCGGATCCACTAACAAAAGGCTTGCCAAGAGAGAAAGTTCAAACCTTATCGATGGGAATGGGGTTAAGGCCCGAAGAATAAAAGTTTTTCTAAAATGGAAACCCTACCTAGTTGACTGGAGATCCCAAGATCTAGGTTCAAAGGGACAACTGAGTTTAAGAGAAACTTGGTAGCACTGTTACTCACAAACCATTCCTATGATAAGTCAGTGCATTACTTGTTTGAAAATAGGATAAGTATTAATACTTTTAATGATGTCTGTACTTGGGGTATTGGAAATAACCATTACAGAATCACCTACGTAAGTGTGAAGGCGCCGCTTCAAGGAGAATTGTAAGGCCGGTTCTCTAAAACACTTATGAGACCAGGCAGGTGTTCATGGCTAAAACGAACACAAACAGAGAACGAATGATTATAAGAAACATTTATCGTGTGTTATCTATTTTAGAATTACACAAAAGGCTTATAGTTCAAGGACCTTCTAAGTCTACTGATTCGCCTGTAATTCAAATAGGTAATCACTAGGAAAAGTTCAAGGCCAAAGTGCTACTTTAAACCGATACGATAAATATCTCATGAAACTAAGAACAACTACTCATTCATGTGGGGGATTGTTAGAATAATGAATGATGTAGAGAGAGGAAGAGGGATATTGGGTATTGAGTGAAAATCCAAGTCCCACATTGTAGGATTCTTGTGCCAATACCTATATATATACTAATACCCACTATACCTTATCAAAACAAAGAGAGAAGGAAGCTTGGGCTTGTGTGCATGAAGGCTTGGCATATGTATTGATAATTAATATTAAAATGTCAAAGATTGGGCCTTGGGCCTTGGGGCTCTTGGGGTCTCGTGATTAGATGAGCCGCCGTCTGCTACATGGGACTGCTGCGCTAATTTTGGTTCGAACGTGTCTGTTCACACAGACGCGTCCGTTTCCCTCCAGCGCAACCAGTTCCAGGCGCACGCGTTCGTACGGATGCGGGTTAAAGGGTCGCAACCATTCCAGCAGTCACGACCGCTCCGAATAGGCACCTCCTCCAGCCAATAAATAGGCGGCCAGAATATGAGAAAGATGAAGTTCTCTCTCCCAAATTCTGTTCCTTCTTCCTCTAAGACCTCTGTTCTAGTGCTATAATCTCTTCAGTTCGTCGGCGCTCCGTCTGCGACCGCGGGGCTGGTCCGTTTCATCCTGGGAAGCAAATTGCTAACAACCGTAAAACTACTACGGCGGCAATATTGTTTCAAGGAAACAGATTCTCTCTGGACTCGGACATATCAATAGGTATTATAACAATTTTTTTGTAACGGTTCTGCACCGTAGCATTCTGTACCAGAATTGTAAACTGGTTTGGTAACATTTCTTTGGTTACTATCGGTTTCGCGACACTTTTACGTGATTGTGAATAACAATCTTGAAACAATATTGTATTGTTGCAGACGACGATGTCTCAAAATAGCAACAATAACGCTGCACCAACACAGACGGTGACAACCGCTCAGCCTCCGGCTCTGGTTTCAAGTATGGCAATGTCTCATGGAGAAAGGCCAGAAAAATTCAATGGGACAGATTTCAAGCGTTGGCAACAGAAGATGTTGTTCTATCTGACGACATTAGGGCTCGCCAAATATCTAACCGAAGATGCTCCTGAAGTTGGCGAACTCGAACCCGATGCAGTCAAAGTAGAGGCTGCAACTGTCTGGAAAAATTCAGATTTTATATGTAAAAACTATATTCTGAATGGTCTGGATAATAGCCTCTATAATGTTTATTGTATTGTTGCAACATCCAAGGAACTCTGGACAGTCTTGGACAGAAAGTACAAAACTGAAGATGCAAGCATGAAGAAATTCATCGCTGACAAATTTCTCAACTTCAAAATGGTAGATTCAAAGACTGTGATCAACTAGACTCAAGAATTACAAGTGATCATCCGTCAACTACATGATGAAGGGATGACACTGAGCGAATCTTTCCAAGTCGCCGCAACCATTGAGAAACTTCCTCCATCTTTGAAGGACTTCAAAAACTATCTTAAGCATAAGCGTAAGGAAATGACAATGGAAGAACTCATAGTTCGTTTGCGGATTGAGGAAGATAATAGGAATTCCGAGAAAAAGATTTCTCCGAATATGGCTGCCAAAGCAAATGTTGTTGAGTCAGATAACCCTAACAAGAGAAAACGTGAAAATGCACCTAAGAAGTCGAAGAAGAAATTTCAGGGTTCTTGTCATAACTGTGGAAAGAAGGGGCACAAAGCAGCCGAATGTCGCGCTCCCAAAAAGAAGAAATCAAAAGCAAATATGGCTGAAGTTGCAGATGGCATTTCTGATATGGATTTATGTGCAGTAATATCAGAATGCAACCTTGTTGGTAACTCAAAGGAATGGTTCGTAGACACAGGAGCCACTCGACACATATGTGCTAATAAGTGGATGTTTACGACCTATAAAACTACAACTGATGATGAACAACTTTTCATGGGCAATTCATCTGCATCAAAGGTAGAAGGCAAAGGAAAAGTTGTGCTGAAACTAACTTCTGGAAAGGAACTAACTTTAAGTGACGTTCTCCATGTTCCAGACATTCGAAAGAACCTGATTTCAGGGTCCTTGCTTAGCAAGCATGGTTTTAAATTAACCTTTGTGGCTGATAAGTTTGTATTATCAAAGAATGAAGTGTATGTAGGAAGAGGATATGTGTGTGATGGTTTATTCAAAGCAAATGTAACCACTATTGTACCAAACAATGATATGAATAAAAGTGAATCTTCTGCTTATATTGTTGACTCCTCTAATATATGGCATTCTAGATTAGGGCATGTGAATATTGATTCACTGCGAAAAATGATTAATCTAGAATTTATACCAAAATGCGATATAGACTCCAATTATAAATGTCAAATTTGTGCAGAAGCAAAATTGACAAGAACCTCGTTTCATTATGTTGAACGAGAAACTGAACCTCTAGACCTTATACAGGCTGATGTATGTGACTTGAAAATGTGTCAAACAAGAGGTGGAAAAAGGTATTTCATTACATTCATTGATGATTGTACTAGATACTGTTATGTATATCTCCTTAGAAGCAAGGATGAAGCATTCGACATGTTTAAACAGTATAAAGCCGAAGTTGAGAATCAACTCAATAGGAAAATTAAAGCTTTAAGAAGTGATAGAGGAGGAGAATATCAATTTCCATTTGAGGAATTCTGCGCTGAGCATGGTATTATACACCAAACTACAGCACCATATTCACCTCAATCCAACGGTATAGCCGAACGGAAAAATAGAACTCTTAAAGAAATGATGAATGCTTTACTAATCAGTTCTGGCTTACCAAATAATTTTTGGGGAGAAGCTATTCTTTCGGCAAATCATATTTTAAATAAAATACCAAGAAAGAAAACATCAAAGTCTCCTCATGAACTTTGGAAAAATAGACCGGCATCCTACAAATACTTAAAAGTGTGGGGGTGTCTTGCCAAAGTAGAAATACCTAAACCAAAGAAGGTCAAAATTGGACCAAAAACAATTGATTGTGTATTCATTGGATATGCACAAAACAGTGCTGCTTATCGATTTTTAGTACACAAATCAGAAATTGATGATATTCATGAAAATACCATCATAGAGTCGAGAAATGCTAGATTTTTCGAACATATATTCCCTTTGAAGCAGGGTACTGACAATTATGCTCAAAAGAGACCAAGGGAAGATGAATTTACCGATTCTCTTGAAAATGATGAGCAAAATAACCTTCGGCAAAATAGTGCTGATCAACAAGTGGAGGAACCTAGAAGAAGCAAAAGGTCAAGGACCTCAGGAACTTTTGGACCAGATTTCTACACATTTATGTTAGAAGATGATCCATTAACCTACAAACAAGCTATGTCCTCCAGCGATGCCCCTTACTGGAAAGAGGCCATTAACAGTGAGATAGAATCCATCATGGCTAACCACACATGGGAGTTAGTTGATTTACCTCAAGGATGCAAAACCTTAGGTAATAAATGGATATTCAAAAAGAAATTGAAACCTGGTGGTTCAATAGACAAGTACAAAGCTCGTCTTGTAGTCCAAGGATTCAGATAAAAGGAAGATCTGGACTATTTTGATACATATTCACGAGTAACAAGGATAACATCGATAAGGATGCTTATTGCAGTTGCGTCCATACTTGATTTAGAAATACATCAAATGGATGTTAAAACTGCATTTTTGAATGGTGAACTAGAGGAAGAAATATATATGAAGCAACCCGAAGGGTTTATGAGCTTTGGAAATGAGAATAAAGTGTGCAAATTAGTAAAATCGCTTTATGGCCTTAAACAAGCTCCAAAACAATGGCATAAGAAGTTTGATGAAACTATGTTATCAAACGGATTCACAATAAATGAATCAGATAAATGTGTATATATAAAACAAGCACATATTGGGTATGTCATTGTTTGTCTTTATGTTGATGACTTGTTGATCCTAGGTAATAACAAGGCCATAATAACATCTACAAAGAATATGTTATCCGCTAGATTCGATATGAAAGACCTAGGACTGGCTGATGTGATATTGGGTGTCAAAATTTTGAAAACACCACAAGGATATGCATTATCCCAATCACATTACATCGCCAAGATACTTGAAAAATTCAAGCAATATAATATTACTATTGCAAAAACACCAGTAGATATGACCCAGAATTGGGTAAAGAACACTGGTGATGGTATCTACCAGCTTGAATACTCTCGTATACTAGGAAGTATCATGTATGTTATGAACTGCACTAGGCCAGATATCGCATATGCTGTAAGTAAGCTGAGTAGATTTACCAGCAATCCTGGTAAACATCATTGGAAAGCGATAATCAGAGTTCTAGGATACCTAAAGTATACGCAGAACTATGGTCTACAGTATACAAACTATCCTTCAACAGTGGAAGGATACAGTGATGCCAATTGGATAACTGGATCACATGATACAAAGTCTACAAGCGGATATGTGTTCACATTAGGAAATGGAGCAATATCATGGAAATCATCCAAACAGACTTGTATAGCTAGATCTACGATGGAATCAGAGTTTATTGCACTAGATAAGACTGCAGAAGAAGCAGACTGGCTTCGAAGTTTTTTGGAAGATATTCCAAATTGGAGCAAACCTGTGCCTCCAATATGTATACATTGTGATAGTCAATCAGCTATTGGAAGAGCTAATAGTACATTATACAATGGTAAATCTAGGCATATTCGTCGTAGACATAAGACAATAAGACAACTTCTCTCTAATGGAGTTATCACTATAGACTACATAAGGTCTAAAGATAACATAGCGGATCCACTAACAAAAGGCTTGCCAAGAGAGAAAGTTCAAACCTTATCGATGGGAATGGGGTTAAGGCCCATAGAATAAAAGTTTTTCTAAAATGGAAACCCTACCTAGTTGACTGGAGATCCCAAGATCTAGGTTCAAAGGGACAACTGAGTTTAAGAGAAACTTGGTAGCACTGTTACTCACAAACCATTCCTATGATAAGTCAGTGCATTACTTGTTTGAAAATAGGATAAGTATTAATACTTTTAATGATGTCTGTACTTGGGGTATTGGAAATAACCATTACAGAATCACCTACGTAAGTGTGAAGGCGCCGCTTCAAGGAGAATTGTAAGGACGATTCTCTAAAACACTTATGAGACCAGGCAGGTGTTCATGGCTAAAACGAACACAAACAGAGAACGAAGGATTATAAGAAACATTAATTGTGTGTTATCTATTTTTGAATTACACAAAAGGCTTACAGTTCAAGGACCTTCTAAGTCTACTGATTCGCCTGTAATTCAAATAGGTAATCACTAGGAAAAGTTCAAGGCCAAAGTGCTACTTTAAACCGATACGATAAATATCTCATGAAACTAAGAACAACTACTCATTCATGTGGGGGATTGTTAGAATAATGAATGATGTAGAGAGAGGAAGAGGGATATTGGGTATTGAGTGAAAATCCAAGTCCCACATTGTAGGATTCTTGTGCCAATACCTTTATATATACTAATACCCAATATACCTTATCAAAACAAAGAGAGAAGGAAGCTTGGGCTTGTGTGCATGAAGGCTTGGCATATGTATTGATAATTAATATTAAAATGTCAAAGATTGGGCCTTGGGCCTTGGGGCTCTTGGGGTCTCGTGATTAGATGAGCCGCCGTCTGCTACATGGGCCTGCTACGCAAATTTTGGTTCGAACGTGTCTGTTCATACAGACGCGTCCGTTTCCCTCCAGCGCAACCAGTTCTAGGCGCACGCGTTCGTACGGATGCAGGTTAAAGGGTCGCAACCTTTCCAGCAGTCACGACCGCTCCGAATAGGCACCTCCTCCAGCCTATAAATAGGCGGCCAGAATATGAGAAAGATGAAGTTCTCTCTCCCAAATTCTGTTCCTTCTTCCTCTAAGACCTCTGTTCTAGTGCTATAATCTCTTCAGTTCGTCGGCGCTCCGTCTGCAACCGTGGGGCTGGTCCGTTTAATCCTGGGAAGCAAATTTCTAACAACCGTAAAACTACTACGGCGGCAATATTGTTTCAAGGAAACAGATTCTCTCTGGACTCGGACATATCAATAGGTATTATAACAATTTTTTTGTAACGGTTCTGCACCGTAGCATTCTGTACCAGAATTGTAAACTGGTTTGGTAACATTTCTTTGGTTACTATCGGTTTCGCGACACTTTTACGTGATTGTGAATAACAACCTTGAACAATATTGTATTGTTGCAGACGACGATGTCTCAAAATAGCAACAATAACGCTGCACCAACACAGACGGTGACAACCGCTCAGCCTCCGGCTCTGGTTTCAAGTATGGCAATGTCTCATGGAGAAAGGCCAGAAAAATTCAATGGGACAGATTTCAAGCGTTGGCAACAGAAGATGTTGTTCTATCTGACGACATTAGGGCTCGCCAAATATCTAACCGAAGATGCTCCTGAAGTTGGCGAACTCGAACCCGATGCAGTCAAAGTAGACTCTGCAACTGTCTGGAAAAATTCAGATTTTATATGTAAAAACTATATTCTGAATGGTCTGGATAATAGCCTCTATAATGTTTATTGTACTGTTGCAACATCCAAGGAACTCTGGACAGTCTTGGACAGAAAGTACAAAACTGAAGATGCAGGCATGAAGAAATTCATCGCTGGCAAATTTCTCGACTTCAAAATGGTAGAT
Organism: Allium fistulosum; assembly: GCA_030737815.1. Taxonomy (NCBI): domain Eukaryota; kingdom Viridiplantae; phylum Streptophyta; class Magnoliopsida; order Asparagales; family Amaryllidaceae; genus Allium; species Allium fistulosum. Next base: position 1,010,546,649 of record CM060907.1, read on the forward strand.
TCAAAGACTGTGATCAACCAGACTCAAGAATTACAAGTGATCATCCGTCAACTACATGATGAAGGGATGACACTGAGCGAATATTTCCAAGTCGCCGCAACCATTGAGAAACTTCCTCCATCTTGGAAGGACTTCAAAAACTATCTTAAGCATAAGCGTAAGGAAATGACAATGGAAGAACTCATAGTTCGTTTGCGGATTGAGGAAGATAATAGGAATTTCGAGAAAAAGATTTCTCCGAATATGGCTGCCAAAGCAAATGTTGTTGAGTCAGATAACCCTAACAAGAGAAAACGTGAAAATGCGCCTAAGAAGTCGAAGAAGAAATTTCAGGGTTCTTGTCATAACTGTGGAAAGAAGGGGCACAAAGCAGCCGAATGTCGTGCTCCCAAAAAGAAGAAATCAGAAGCAAATATGGCTGAAGTTGCAGATGGCATTTTTGATATGGATTTATGTGCAGTAATATCAGAATGCAACCTTGTTGGTAACTCAAAGGAATGGTTCGTAGACACAGGAGCCACTCGACACATATGTGCTAATAAGTGGATGTTTACGACCTATAAAACTACAACTGATGATGAACAACTTTTCATGGGCAATTCATCTGCATCAAAGGTAGAAGGCAAAGGAAAAGTTGTGATGAAACTAACTTCTGGAAAGGAACTAACTTTAAGTGACGTTCTCCATGTTCCAGACATTCGAAAGAACCTGATTTCAGGGTCCTTACTTAGCAAGCATGGTTTTAAATTAACCTTTGTGGCTGATAAGTTTGTATTATCAAAGAATGGAGTGTATGTAGGAAGAGGATATGTGTGTGATGGTTTATTCAAAGCAAATGTAACCACTATTGTACCAAACAATGATATGAATAAAAGTGAATCTTCTGCTTATATTGTTGACTCCTCTAATATATGGCATTCTAAATTAGGGCATGTGAATTTTGATACACTGCGAAAAATGATTAATCTAGAATTTATACCAAAATGCGATATAGACTCCAATTATAAATGTCAAATTTGTGCAGAAGCAAAATTGACAAGAACCTCGTTTCATTATGTTGAACGAGAAACTGAACCTCTAGACCTTATACACACTGATGTATGTGACTTGAAAATGTGTCAAACAAGAGGTGGAAAAAGGTATTTCATTACATTCATTGATGATTGTACTAGATACTGTTATGTATATCTCCTTAGAAGCAAGGATGAAGCATTCGACATGTTTAAACAGTATAAAGCCGAAGTTGAGAATCAACTCAATAGGAAAATTAAAGCTTTAATAAGTGATAGAGGAGGAGAATATGAATTTCCATTTGAGGAATTCTGCGCTGAGCATGGTATTATACACCAAACTACAGCACCATATTCACCTCAATCCAACGGTATAGCCGAACGGAAAAATAGAACTCTTAAAGAAATGATGAATGCTTTACTAATCAGTTCTGGCTTACCAAATAATTTTTGGGGAGAAGCTATTCTTTCGGCAAATCATATTTTAAATAAAATACCAAGAAAGAAAACATCAAAGTCTCCTCATGAACTTTGGAAAAATAGACCGGCATCCTACAAATACTTAAAAGTGTGGGGGTGTCTTGCCAAAGTAGAAATACCTAAATCAAAGAAGGTCAAAATTGGACCAAAAACAATTGATTGTGTATTCATTGGATATGCACAAAACAGTGCTGCTTATCGATTTTTAGTACACAAATCAGAAATTGATGATATTCATGAAAATACCATCATAGAGTCGAGAAATGCTAGATTTTTCGAACATATATTCCCTTTGAAGCAGGGTACTGACAATTATGCTCAAAAGAGACCAAGGGAAGATGAATTTACCGATTCTCTTGAAAATGATGAGCAAAATAACCTTCGGCAAAATAGTGCTGATCAACAAGTGGAGGAACCTAGAAGAAGCAAAAGGTCAAGGACCTCAAGAACTTTTGGACCAGATTTCTACACATTTATGTTAGAAGATGATCCATTAACCTACAAACAAGCTATGTCCTCTAGCGATGTCCCTTACTGGAAAGAGGCCATTAACAGTGAGATAGAATCCATCATGGCTAACCACACATGGGAGTTAGTTGATTTACCTAAAGGATGCAAAACCTTAGGTAATAAATGGATATTCAAAAAGAAATTGAAACCTGGTGGTTCAATAGACAAGTACAAAGCTCGTCTTGTAGTCCAAGGATTCAGACAAAAGGAAGATCTGAACTATTTTGATACATATTCACCAGTAACAAGGATAACATCGATAAGGATGCTTATTGCAATTGCGTCCATACTTGATTTAGAAATACATCAAATGGATGTTAAAACTGCATTTTTGAATGGTGAACTAGAGGAAGAAATATATATGAAGCAACCCGAAGGGTTTATGAGCTTTGGAAATGAGAATAAAGTGTGCAAATTAGTAAAATCGCTTTATGGCCTTAAACAAGCTCCAAAACAATGGCATAAGAAGTTTGATGAAACTATGTTATCAAACGGATTCACAATAAATGAATCAGATAAATGTGTATATATAAAACAAGCACATATTGGGTATGTCATTGTTTGTCTTTATGTTGATGACTTGTTGATCCTAGGTAATAACAAGGCCATAATAACATCTACAAAGAATATGTTATCCGCTAGATTCGATATGAAAGACCTAGGACTGGCTGATGTGATATTGGGTGTCAAAATTTTGAGAACACCACAAGGATATGCATTATCCCAATCACATTACATCGCCAAGATACTTGTAAAATTCAAGCAATATAATATTACTATTGCAAAAACACCAGTAGATATGACCCAGAATTGGGTAAAGAACACTGGTGATGGTATCTACCAGCTTGAATACTCTCGTATACTAGGAAGTCTCATGTATGTTATGAACTGCACTAGGCCAGATATCGCATACGCTGTAAGTAAGCTGAGTAGATTTACCAGCAATCCCTGTAAACATCATTGGAAAGCGATAATCAGAGTTCTAGGATACCTAAAGTATACGCAGAACTATGGTCTACAGTATACAAACTATCCTTCAACAGTGGAAGGATACAGTGATGCCAATTGGATAACTGGATCACATGATACAAAGTCTACAAGCGGATATGTGTTCACATTAGGAAATGGAGCAATATCATGGAAATCAGCCAAACAGACTTGTATAGCTAGATCTACGATGGAATCAGAGTTTATTGCACTAGATAAGACTGCAGAAGAAGCAGACTGGCTTCGAAGTTTTTTGGAAGATATTCCAAATTGGAGCAAACCTGTGCCTCCAATATGTATACATTGTGATAGTCAATCAGCTATTGGAAGAGCTAATAGTACATTATACAATGGTAAATCTAGGCATATTCGTCGTAGACATAAGACAATAAGACAACTTCTCTCTAATGGAGTTATCACTATAGACTACATAAGGTCTAAAGATAACATAGTGGATCCACTAACAAAAGGCTTGCCAAGAGAGAAAGTTCAAACCTTATCGATGGGAATGGGGTTAAGGCCCATAGAATAAAAGTTTTTCTAAAATGGAAACCCTACCTAGTTGACTGGAGATCCCAAGATCTATGTTCAAAGGGACAACTGAGTTTAAGAGAAACTTGGTAGCACTGTTACTCACAAACCATTCCTATGATAAGTCAGTGCATTACTTGTTTGAAAATAGGATAAGTATTAATACTTTTAATGATGTCTGTACTTGGGGTATTGGAAATAACCATTACAGAATCACCTACGTAAGTGTGAAGGCGCCGCTTCAAGGAGAATTGTAAGGCCGATTCTCTAAAACACTTATGAGACCAGGCAGGTGTTCATGGCTAAAACGAACACAAACAGAGAACGAAGGATTATAAGAAACATTTATCGTGTGTTATCTATTTTAGAATTACAAAAAAGGCTTACAGTTCAAGGACATTCTAAGTCTACTGATTCGCCTGTAATTCAAATAGGTAATCACTAGGAAAAGTTCAAGGCCAAAGTGCTACTTTAAACCGATACGATAAATATCTCATGAAACTAAGAACAACTACTCATTCATGTGGGGGATTGTTAGAATAATGAATGATGTAGAGAGAGGAAGAGGGATATTGGGTATTGAGTGAAAATCCAAGTCCCACATTGTAGGATTCTTGCGCCAATACCTATATATATACTAATACCCACTATACCTTATCAAAACAAAGAGAGAAGGAAGCTTGGGCTTGTGTGCATGAAGGCTTGGCATATGTATTGATAATTAATATTAAAATGTCAAAGATTGGGCCTTGGGCCTTGGGGCTCTTGGGGTCTCGTGATTAGATGAGCCGCCGTCTGCTACATGGGCCTGCTGCGCTAATTTTGGTTCGAACGTGTCTGTTCACACAGACGCGTCCGTTTCCCTCCAGCGCAACCAGTTCCAGGCGCACGCGTTCGTACGGATGCGGGTTAAAGGGTCATAACCTTTCCAGCAGTCACGACCGCTCCGAATAGGCACCTCCTCCAGCCTATAAATAGGCGGCCAGGATATGAGAAAGATGAAGTTCTCTCTCCCAAATTCTATTCCTTCTTCCTCTAAGACCTCTGTTCTAGTGCTATAATCTCTTCAGTTCGTCGGCGCTCCGTCTGCAACCGCGGGGCTGGTCCGTTTCATCCTGGGAAGCAAATTGCTAACAACCGTAAAACTACTACGGCGGCAATATTGTTTCAAGGAAACAGATTCTTTCTGGACTCGGACATATCAATAGGTATTATAACAATTTTTTTGTAACGGTTCTGCACCGTAGCATTCTGTACCAGAATTGTAAACTGGTTTGGTAACATTTCTTTGGTTACTATCGGTTTCGCGACACTTTTACGTGATTGTGAATAACAATCTTGAAACAATATTGTATTGTTGCAGACGACGATGTCTCAAAATAGCAACAATAACGCTGCACCAACATAGACGGTGACAACCGCTCAGCCTCCGGCTCTGGTTTCAAGTATGGCAATGTCTCATGGAGAAAGGCCAGAAAAATTCAATGGGACAGATTTCAAGCGTTGGCAACAGAAGATGTTCTATCTGACGACATTAGGGCTCGCCAAATATCTAACCGAAGATGCTCCTGAAGTTGGCGAACTCGAACCCGATGCAGTCAAAGTAGAGGATGCAACTGTTTGGAAAAATTCAGATTTTATATGTAAAAACTATATTCTGAATGGTCTGGATAATAGCCTCTATAATGTTTATTGTACTGTTGCAACATCCAAGGAACTCTGGACAGTCTTGGACAGAAAGTACAAAACTGAAGATGCAGGCATGAAGAAATTCATCGCTGGCAAATTTCTCGACTTCAAAATGGTAGATTCAAAGACCGTGATCAACCAGACTCAAGAATTACAAGTGATCATCCGTCAACTACATGATGAAGGGATGACACTGAGCGAATCTTTCCAAGTCGCCGCAACCATTGAGAAACTTCCTCCATCTTGGAAGGACTTCAAAAACTATCTTAAGCATAAGCGTAAGGAAATGACAATTGAAGAACTCATAGTTCGTTTGCGGATTGAGGAAGATAATAGGAATTCCGAGAAAAAGATTTCTCCGAATATGGCTGCCAAAGCAAATGTTGTTGAGTCAGATAACCCTAACAAGAGAAAACGTGAAAATGCGCCTAAGAAGTCGAAGAAGAAATTTCAGGGTTCTTGTCATAACTGTGGAAAGAAGGGGCACAAAGCAGCCGAATGTCGCGCTCCCAAAAAGAAGAAATCAGAAGCAAATATGGCTGAAGTTGCAGATGGCATTTCTGATATGGATTTATGTGCAGTAATATCAGAATGCAACCTTGTTGGTAACTCAAAGGAATGGTTCGTAGACACAGGAGCCACTCGACACATATGTGCTAATAAGTGGATGTTTACGACCTATAAAACTACAACTGATGATGAACAACTTTTCATGGGCAATTCATCTGCATCAAAGGTAGAAGGCAAAGGAAAAGTTGTGCTGAAACTAACTTCTGGAAAGGAACTAACTTTAAGTGACGTTCTCCATGTTCCAAACATTCGAAAGAACCTGATTTCAGGGTCCTTGCTTAGCAAGCATGGTTTTAAATTAACCTTTGTGGCTGATAAGTTTGTATTATCAAAGAATGGAGTGTATGTAGGAAGAGGATATGTGTGTGATGGTTTATTCAAAGCAAATGTAACCACTATTGTACCAAACAATGATATGAATAAAAGTGAATCTTCTGCTTATATTGTTGACTCCTCTAATATATGGCATTCTAGATTAGGGCATGTGAATTTTGATACACTGCAAAAAATGATTAATCTAGAATTTATACCCAAATGCGATATAGACTCCAATTATAAATGTCAAATTTGTGCAGAAGCAAAATTGACAAGAACCTCGTTTCATTATGTTGAACGAGAAACTGAACCTCTAGACCTTATACACACTGATGTATGTGACTTGAAAATGTGTCAAACAAGAGGTGGAAAAAGGTATTTCATTACATTCATTGATGATTGTACTAGATAATGTTATGTATATCTCCTTAGAAGCAAGGATGAAGCATTCGACATGTTTAAACAGTATAAAGCCAAAGTTGAGAATCAACTCAATAGGAAAATTAAAGCTTTAAGAAGTGATAGAGGAGGAGAATATGAATTTCCATTTGAGGAATTCTACGCTGAGCATGGTATTATACACCAAACTACAGCACCATATTCACCTCAATCCAACGGTATAGCCGAACGGAAAAATAGAACTCTTAAAGAAATGATGAATGCTTTACTAATCAGTTCTGGCTTACCAAATAATTTTTGGGGAGAAGCTATTCTTTCGGCAAATCATATTTTAAATAAAATACCAAGAAAGAAAACATCAAAGTCTCCTCATGAACTTTGGAAAAATAGACCGGCATCCTACAAATACTTAAAAGTGTGGGGGTGTCTTGCCAAAGTAGAAATACCTAAACCAAAGAAGGTCAAAATTTGACCAAAAACAATTGATTGTGTATTCATTGGATATGCACAAAACAGTGCTGCTTATCGATTTTTAGTACACAAATCAGAAATTGATGATATTCATGAAAATACCATCATAGAGTCGAGAAATGCTAGATTTTTCGAACATATATTCCCTTTGAAGCAGGGTACTGACAATTATGCTCAAAAGAGACCAAGGGAAGATGAATTTACCGATTCTCTTAAAAATGATGAGCAAAATAACCTTCGGCAAAATAGTGCTGATCAACAAGTGGAGGAACCTAGAAGAAGCAAAAGGTCAAGGACCTCAAGAACTTTTGGACCAGATTTCTACACATTTATGTTAGAAGATGATCCATTAACCTACAAACAAGCTATGTCCTCCAGCGATGCCCCTTACTGGAAAGAGGCCATTAACAGTGAGATAGAATCCATCATGGCTAACCACACATGGGAGTTAGTTGATTTACCTCAAGGATGGAAAACCTTAGGTAATAAATGGATATTCAAAAAGAAATTGAAACCTGGTGGTTCAATAGACAAGTACAAAGCTCGTCTTGTAGTCTAAGGATTCAGACAAAAGGAAGATCTGGACTATTTTGATACATATTCACCAGTAACAAGGATAACATCGATAAGGATGCTTATTGCAATTGCGTCCATACTTGATTTAGAAATACATCAAATGGATGTTAAAACTGCATTTTTGAATGGTGAACTAGAGGAAGAAATATATATGAAGCAACCCGAAGGGTTTATGAGCTTTGGAAATGAGAATAAAGTGTGCAAATTAGTAAAATCGCTTTATGGCCTTAAACAAGCTCCAAAACAATGGCATAAGAAGTTTGATGAAACTATGTTATCAAACGGATTCACAATAAATGAATCAGATAAATGTGTATATATAAAACAAGCACATATTGGGTATGTCATTGTTTGTCTTTATGTTGATGACTTGTTGATCCTAGTTAATAACAAGGCCATAATAACATCTACAAAGAATATGTTATCCGCTAGATTCGATATGAAAGACCTAGGACTGGCTGATGTGATATTGGGTGTCAAAATTTTGAGAACACCACAAGGATATGCATTATCCCAATCACATTACATCGCCAAGATACTTGAAAAATTCAAGCAATATAATATTACTATTGCAAAAACACCAGTAGATATGACCCAGAATTGGGTAAAGAACACTGGTGATGGTATCTACCAGCTTGAATACTCTCGTATACTAGGAAGTATCATGTATGTTATGAACTGCACTAGGCCAGATATCGCATACGCTGTAAGTAAGCTGAGTAGATTTACCAGCAATCCTGGTAAACATCATTGGAAAGCGATAATCAGAGTTCTAGGATACCTAAAGTATACGCAGAACTATGGTCTACAGTATACAAACTATCCTTCAACAGTGGAAGGATACAGTGATGCCAATTGGATAACTGGATCACATGATACAAAGTCTACAAGCGGATATGTGTTCACATTAGGAAATGGAGCAATATCATGGAAATCATCCAAACAGACTTGTATAGCTAGATCTACGATGGAATCAGAGTTTATTGCACTAGATAAGACTGCAGAAGAAGCAGACTGGCTTCGAAGTTTTTTGGAAGATATTCCAAATTGGAGCAAACCTGTGCCTCCAATATGTATACATTGTGATAGTCAATCAGCTATTGGAAGAGCTAATAGTACATTATACAATGGTAAATCTAGGCATATTCGTCGTAGACATAAGACAATAAGACAACTTCTCTCTAATGGAGTTATCACTATAGACTACATAAGGTCTAAAGATAACATAGCGGATCCACTAACAAAAGGCTTGCCAAGAGAGAAAGTTCAAACCTTATCGATGGTAATGGGGTTAAGGCCCATAGAATAAAAGTTTTTCTAAAATGGAAACCCTACCTAGTTGACTGGAGATCCCAAGATCTAGGTTCAAAGGGACAACTGAGTTTAAGAGAAACTTGGTAGCACTGTTACTCACAAACCATTCCTATGATAAGTCAGTGCATTACTTGTTTGAAAATAGGATAAGTATTAATACTTTTAATGATGTCTGTACTTGGGGTATTGGAAATAACCATTACAGAATCACCTACGTAAGTGTGAAGGCGCCGCTTCAAGGAGAATTGTAAGGCCGATTCTCTAAAACACTTATGAGACTAGGCAGGTGTTCATGGCTAAAACGAACACAAACAGATAACGAAGGATTATAAGAAACATTTATCGTGTGTTATCTATTTTAGAATTACACAAAAGGCTTACAGTTCAAGGACCTTCTAAGTCTACTGATTCGCCTGTAATTCAAATAGGTAATCACTAGGAAAAGTTCAAGGCCAAAGTTCTACTTTAAACCGATACGATAAATATCTCATGAAACTAAGAACAACTACTCATTCATGTGGGAGATTGTTAGAATAATGAATGATGTAGAGAGAGGAAGAGGGATATTGTGTATTGAGTGAAAATCCAAGTCTCACATTGTAGGATTCTTGTGCCAATACCTATATATATACTAATACCCACTATACCTTATCAAAACAAAGAGAGAAGAAAGCTTGGGCTTGTGTGCATGAAGGCTTGGCATATGTATTGATAATTAATATTAAAATGTCAAAGATTGGGCCTTGGGCCTTGGGGCTCTTGGGGTCTCGTGATTAGATGAGCCGCCGTCTGCTACATGGGCCTGCTGCGCTAGTTTTGGTTCGAACGTGTCTGTTCACACAGACGCGTCCGTTTCCCTCCAGCGCAACCAGTTCCAGGCGCACGCGTTCGTACGGATGCGGGTTAAAGGGTCGCAACCTTTCCAGCAGTCACGACCGCTCCTAATAGGCACCTCCTCCAGCCTATAAATAGGCGGCCAGAATATGAGAAAGATGAAGTTATCTCTCCAAAATTCTGTTCCTTCTTCCTCTAAGACCTCTGTTCTAGTGCTATAATCTCTTCAGTTCGTCGGCGCTCCGTCTGCAACCGCGTGGCTGGTCCGTTTCATCCTGGGAAGCAAATTTCTAACAACCGTAAAACTACTACGGCGGCAATATTGTTTCAAGGAAACAGATTCTCTCTGGACTCGGACATATCAATAGGTATTATAACAATTTTTTTGTAACGGTTCTGCACCGTAGCATTCTGTACCAGAATTGTAAACTGGTTTGGTAACATTTCTTTGGTTACTATCGGTTTCGCGACACTTTTACGTGATTGTGAATAACAATCTTGAAACAATATTGTATTGTTGCAGACGACGATGTCTCAAAATAGCAACAATAACGCTGCACCAACACAGACGGTGACAACCGCTCAGCCTCCGGCTCTGGTTTCTAGTATGGCAATGTCTCATGGAGAAAGGCCAGAAAAATTCAATGGGACAGATTTCAAGCGTTGGCAACAGAAGATGTTGTTCTATCTGACGACATTAGGGCTCGCCAAATATCTAACCGAAGATGCTCCTGAAGTTGGCGAACTCGAACCCGATGCAGTCAAAGTAGAGGCTGCAATTGTTTGGAAAAATTAAGATTTTATATGTAAAAACTATATTCTGAATGGTCTGGATAATAGCCTCTATAATGTTTATTGTACAGTTGCAACATCCAAGGAACTCTGGACAGTCTTGGACAGAAAGTACAAAACTGAAGATGCAGGCATGAAGAAATTCATCGCTGGCAAATTTCTCGACATCAAAATGGTAGATTCAAAGACTGTGATCAACCAGACTCAAGAATTACAAGTGATCATCCGTCAACTACATGATGAAGGGATGACACTGAGCGAATCTTTCCAAGTCGCCGCAACCATTGAGAAACTTCCTCCATCTTGGAAGGACTTCAAAAACTATCTTAAGCATAAGCGTAAGGAAATGACAATTGAAGAACTCATAGTTCGTTTGCGGATTGAGGAAGATAATAGGAATTCCGAGAAAAAGATTTCTCCGAATATGGCTGCCAAAGCAAATGTTGTTGAGTCAGATAACCCTAACAAGAGAAAACGTGAAAATGCGCCTAAGAAGTCGAAGAAGAAATTTCAAGGTTCTTGTCATAACTGTGGAAAGAAGGGGCACAAAGCAGCCGAATGTCGCGCTCCCAAAAAGAAGAAATCAGAAGCAAATATGGCTGAAGTTGCAGATGGCATTTCTGATATGGATTTATGTGCAGTAATATCAGAATGCAACCTTGTTGGTAACTCAAAGGAATGGTTCGTAGACACAGGAGCCACTCGACACATATGTGCTAATAAGTGGATGTTTACGACCTATAAAACTACAACTGATGATGAACAACTTTTCATGGGCAATTCATCTGCATCAAAGGTAGAAGGCAAAGGAAAAGTTGTGTTGAAACTAACTTCTGGAAAGGAACTAACTTTAAGTGACGTTCTCCATGTTCCAGACATTCGAAAGAACCTGATTTCAGGGTCCTTGCTTAGCAAGCATGGTTTTAAATTAACCTTTGTGGCTGATAAGTTTGTATTATCAAAGAATGGAGTGTATGTAGGAAGAGGATATGTGTGTGATGGTTTATTCAAAGCAAATGTAACCACTATTGTACCAAACAATAATATGAATAAAAGTGAATCTTCTGCTTATATTGTTGACTCCTCTAATATATGGCATTCTAGATTAGGGCATGTGAATTTTGATACACTGCGAAAAATGATTAAACTAGAATTTATACCAAAATGCGATATAGACTCCAATTATAAATGTCAAATTTGTGCAGAAGCAAAATTGACAAGAACCTCGTTTCATTATGTTGAACGAGAAATTGAACCTCTAGACCTTATACACACTGATGTATGTGACTTGAAAATGTGTCAAACAAGAGGTTGAAAAAGGTATTTCATTACATTCATTGATGATTGTACTAGATACTGTTATGTATATCTCCTTAGAAGCAAGGATGAAGCATTCGACATGTTTAAACAGTATAAAGCCGAAGTTGAGAATCAACTCAATAGGAAAATTAAAGCTTTAAGAAGTGATAGAGGAGGAGAATATGAATTTCCATTTGAGGAATTCTGCGCTGAGCATGGTATTATACACCAAACTACAGCACCATATTCACCTCAATCCAACGGTATAGCCGAACGGAAAAATAGAACTCTTAAAGAAATGATGAATGCTTTACTAATCATTTCTGGCTTACCAAATAATTTTTGGGGAAAAGCTATTCTTTCGGCAAATCATATTTTAAATAAAATACCAAGAAAGAAAACATCAAAGTCTCCTCATGAACTTTGGAAAAATAGACCGGCATCCTACAAATACTTAAAAGTGTGGGGGTGTCTTGCCAAAGTAGAAATACCTAAACCAAAGAAGGTCAAAATTGGACCAAAAACAATTGATTGTGTATTCATTGGATATGCACAAAACAGTGCTGCTTATCGATTTTTAGTACACAAATCAGAAATTGATGATATTCATGAAAATACCATCATAGAGTCGAGAAATGCTAGATTTTTCGAACATATATTCCCTTTGAAGCAGGGAACTGACAATTATGCTCAAAAGAGACCAAGGGAAGATGAATTTACCGATTCTCTTGAAAATGATGAGCAAAATAACCTTCGGCAAAATAGTGCTGATCAACAAGTGGAGGAACCTAGAAGAAGCAAAAGGTCAAGGACCTCAAGAACTTTTGGACCAGATTTCTACACATTTATGTTAGAAGATGATCCATTAACCTACAAACAAGCTATGTCCTCCAGCGATGCCCCTTACTGGAAAGAGGCCATTAACAGTGAGATAGAATCCATCATGGCTAACCACACATGGGAGTTAGTTGATTTACCTTAAGGATGCAAAACCTTAGGTAATAAATGGATATTCAAAAAGAAATTGAAACCTGGTGGTTCAATAGACAAGTACAAAGCTCGTCTTGTACTCCAAGGATTCAGACAAAAGGAAGATCTGGACTATTTTGATACATATTCACCAGTAACAAGGATAACATCGATAAGGATGCTTATTGCAAATGCGTCCATACTTGATTTAGAAATACATCAAATGGATGTTAAAACTGCATTTTTGAATGGTGAGCTAGTGGAAGAAATATATATGAAGCAACCCGAAGGGTTTATGAGCTTTGGAAATGAGAATAAAGTGTGCAAATTAGTAAAATCGCTTTATGGCCTTAAACAAGCTCCAAAACAATGGCATAAGAAGTTTGATGAAACTATGTTATCAAATGGATTCACAATAAATGAATCAGATAAATGTGTATATATAAAACAAGCACATATTGGGTATGTCATTGTTTGTCTTTATGTTGATTACTTGTTGATCCTAGGTAATAACAAGGCCATAATAACATCTACAAAGAATATGTTATCCGCTAGATTCGATATGAAAGACCTAGGACTGGCTGATGTGATATTGGGTGTCAAAATTTTGAGAACACCACAAGGATATGCATTATCCCAATCACAATACATCGCCAAGATACTTGAAAAATTCAAGCAATATAATATTACTATTGCAAAAACACCAGTAGATATGACCCAAAATTGGGTAAAGAACACTGGTGATGGTATCTACCAGCTTGAATACTCTCGTATACTAGGAAGTATCATGTATGTTATGAACTGCACTAGGCCAGATATCGCATACGCTGTAAGTAAGCTGAGTAGATTTACCAGCAATCCTGGTAAACATCATTGGAAAGCGATAATCAGAGTTCTAGGATACCTAAAGTATACGCAGAACTATGGTCTACAGTATACAAACTATCCTTCAACAGTGGAAGGATACAGTGATGCCAATTGGATAACTGGATCACATGATACAAAGTCTACAAGCGGATATGTGTTCACATTAGGAAATGGAGCAATATCATGGAAATCATCCAAACAGACTTGTATAGCTAGATCTACGATGGAATCAGAGTTTATTGCACTAGATAAGACTGCAGAAGAAGCAGACTGGCTTCGAAGTTTTTTGGAAGATATTCCAAATTGGAGCAAACCTGTGCCTCCAATATGTATACATTGTGATAGTCAATCAGCTATTGGAAGAGCTAATAGTACATTATACAATGGTAAATCTAGGCATATTCTTCGTAGACATAAGACAATAAGACAACTTCTCTCTAATGGAGTTATCACTATAGACTACATAAGGTCTAAAGATAACATAGCGGATCCACTAACAAAAGGCTTGCCAAGAGAGAAAGTTCAAACCTTATCGATGGGAATGGGGTTAAGGTCCATAGAATAAAAGTTTTTCTAAAATGGAAACCCTACCTAGTTGACTGGAGATCCCAAGATCTAGGTTCAAAGGGACAACTGAGTTTAAGAGAAACTTGGTAGCACTTTTACTCACAAACCATTCCTATGATAAGTCAGTGCATTACTTGTTTGAAAATAGGATAAGTATTAATACTTTTAATGATGTCTGTACTTGGGGTATTGGAAATAACCATTACAGAATCACCTACGTAAGTGTGAAGGCGCCGCTTCAAGGAGAATTGTAAGGCCGATTCTCTAAAACACTTATGAGACCAGGCAGGTGTTCATGGCTAAAACGAACACAAACAGAGAACGAAGGATTATAAGAAACATTTATCGTGTGTTACCTATTTTAGAATTACACAAAAGGCTTACAGTTCAAGGACCTTCTAAGTCTACTGATTCGCCTGTAATTCAAATAGGTAATCACTAGGAAAAGTTCAAGGCCAAAGTGCTACTTTAAACCGATACGATAAATATCTCATGAAACTAAGAACAACTACTCATTCATGTGGGGGATTGTTAGAATAATGAATGATGTAGAGAGAGGAAGAGGGATATTGGGTATTGAGTGAAAATCCAAGTCCCACATTGTAGGATTCTTGTGCCAATACCTATATATATACTAATACCCACTATACCTTATCAAAACAAAGAGAGAAGGAAGCTTGGGCTTGTGTGCATGAAGGCTTGGCATATGTATTGATAATTAATATTAAAATGTCAAAGATTGGGCCTTGGGCCTTGGGGCTCTTGGGGTCTCGTGATTAGATGAGCCGCCGTCTGCTACATGGGCCTGCTGCGCTAATTTTGGTTCGAACGTGTCTGTTCACACAGACGCGTCCGTTTCCCTCCAGCGCAACCAGTTCCAGGCGCACGCGTTCGTACGGATGCGGGTTAAAGGGTCGCAACCTTTCCAGCAGTCACGACCGCTCCAAATAGGCACCTCCTCCAGCCTATAAATAGGCGGCCAGAATATGAGAAAGATGAAGTTCTCTCTCCCAAATTATGTTCCTTCTTCCTCTAAGACCTCTGTTCTAGTGCTATAATCTCTTCAGTTCGTCGGCGCTCCGTTTGCAACCGCGGGGCTGGTCCGTTTCATCCTGGGAAGCAAATTGCTAACAACCGTAAAACTACTACGGCGGCAATATTGTTTCAAGGAAATAGATTCTCTCTGGACTCGGACATATCAATAGGTATTATAACAATTTTTTTGTAACGGTTCTGCATCGTAGCATTCTGTACCAGAATTGTAAACTGGTTTGGTAACATTTCTTTGGTTACTATCGGTTTCGCGACACTTTTACGTGATTGTGAATAACAATCTTGAAACAATATTGTATTGTTGCAGACGACGATGTCTCAAAATAGCAACAATAACGCTGCACCAACACAGACGGTGACAACCGCTCAGCCTCCGGCTCTGGTTTCAAGTATGGCAATGTCTCATGGAGAAAGGCCAGAAAAATTCAATGGGACAGATTTCAAGCGTTGGCAACAGAAGATGTTGTTCTATCTGACGACATTAGGGCTCGCCAAATATCTAACCGAAGATGCTCCTGAAGTTGGCGAACTCGAACCCGATGCAGTCAAAGTAGAGGCTGCAACTGTCTGGAAAAATTCAGATTTTATATGTAAAAACTATATTCTGAATGGTCTGGATAATAGCCTCTATAATGTTTATTGTACTGTTGCAACATCCAAGGAACTCTGGACAGTCTTGGACAGAAAGTACAAAACTGAAGATGCAGGCATGAAGAAATTCATCGCTGGCAAATTTCTCGACTTCAAAATGGTAGATTCAAAGACCGTGATCAACCAGACTCAAGAATTACAAGTGATCATCCGTCAACTACATGATGATGGGATGACACTGAGCGAATCTTTCCAAGTCGCCGCAACCATTGAGAAACTTCCTCCATCTTGGAAGGACTTCAAAAACTATCTTAAGCATAAGCGTAAGGAAATGGCAATGGAAGAACTCATAGTTCGTTTGCTGATTGAGGAAGATAATAGGAATTCCGAGAAAAAGATTTCTCCGAATATGGCTGCCAAAGCAAATGTTGTTGAGTCAGATAACCCTAACAAGAGAAAACGTGAAAATGCGCCTAAGAAGTCGAAGAAGAAATTTCAGGGTTCTTGTCATAACTGTGGAAAGAAGGGGCACAAAGCAGCCGAATGTCGCGCTCCCAAAAAGAAGAAATCAGAAGCAAATATGGCTGAAGTTGCAGATGGCATTTCTGATATGGATTTATGTGCAGTAATATCAGAATGCAACCTTGTTGGTAACTCAAAGGAATGGTTCGTAGACACAGGAGCCACTCGACACATATGTGCTAATAAGTGGATGTTTACGACCTATAAAACTACAACTGATGATGAACAACTTTTCATGGGCAATTCATCTGCATCAAAGGTAGAAGGCAAAGGAAAAGTTGTGCTGAAACTAACTTCTGGAAAGGAACTAACTTTAAGTGACGTTCTCCATGTTCCAGACATTCGAAAGAACCTGATTTCAGGGTCCTTGCTTAGCAAGCATGGTTTTAAATTAACCTTTGTGGCTGATAAGTTTGTATTATCAAAGAATGGAGTGTATGTAGGAAGAGGATATGTGTGTGATGGTTTATTCAAAGCAAATGTAACCACTATTGTACCAAACAATGATATGAATAAAAGTGAATCTTCTGCTTATATTGTTGACTCCTCTAATATATGGCATTCTAGATTAGGGCAGGTGAACTTTGATACACTGCGAAAAATGATTAATCTAGAATTTATACCAAAATGCGATATAGACTCCAATTATAAATGTCAAATTTGTGCAGAAGCAAAATTGACAAGAACCTCGTTTCATTATGTTGAACGAGAAACTGAACCTCTAGACCTTGTACACACTGATGTATGTGACTTGAAAATGTGTCAAACAAGAGGTGGAAAAAGGTATTTCATTACATTCATTGATGATTGTACTAGATACTGTTATGTATATCTCCTTAGAAGCAAGGATGAAGCATTCGACATGTTTAAACAGTATAAAGCCGAAGTTGAGAATCAACTCAATAGGAAAATTAAAGCTTTAAGAAGTGATAGAGGAGGAGAATATGAATTTCCATTTGAGGAATTCTGCACTGAGCATGGTATTATACACCAAACTACAACACCATATTCACCTCAATCCAATGGTATAGCCGAACGGAAAAATAGAACTCTTAAAGAAATGATGAATGCTTTACTAATCAGTTCTGGCTTACCAAATATTTTTTGGGGAGAAGCTATTCTTTCGGCAAATCATATTTTAAATAAAATACCAAGAAAGAAAACATCAAAGTCTCCTCATGAACTTTGGAAAAATAGACCGGCATCCTACAAATACTTAAAAGTGTGGGGGTGTCTTGCCAAAGTAGAAATACCTAAACCAAAGAAGGTCAAAATTGGACCAAAAACAATTGATTGTGTATTCATTGGATATGCACAAAACAGTGCTACTTATCGATTTTTAGTACACAAATCAGAAATTGATGATATTCATGAAAATACCATCATAGAGTCGAGAAATGCTAGATTTTTCGAACATATATTCCCTTTGAAGCAGGGTACTGACAATTATGCTCAAAAGAGACCAAGGGAAGATGAATTTACCGATTCTCTTGAAAATGATGAGCAAAATAACCTTCGGCACAATAGTGCTGATCAACAAGTGGAGGAACCTAGAAGAAGCAAAAGGTCAAGGACCTCAAGAACTTTTGGACCAGATTTCTACACATTTATGTTAGAAGATGATCCATTAACCTACAAACAAGCTATGTCCTCCAGTGATGCCCCTTACTGGAAAGAGGCCATTAACAGTGAGATAGAATCCATCATGGCTAACCACACATGGAAGTTAGTTGATTTACCTTAAGGATGCAAAACCTTAGGTAATAAATGGATATTCAAAAAGAAATTGAAACCTGGTGGTTCAATAGACAAGTACAAAGCTCGTCTTGTACTCCAAGGATTCAGACAAAAGGAAGATCTGGACTATTTTGATACATATTCACCAGTAACAAGGATAACATCGATAAGGATGCTTATTGCAATTGCGTCCATACTTGATTTAGAAATACATCAAATGGATGTTAAAACTGCATTTTTGAATGGTGAACTAGAGGAAGAAATATATATGAAGCAACCCGAAGGGTTTATGAGCTTTGGAAATGAGAATAAAGTGTGCAAATTAGTAAAATCGCTTTATGGCCTTAAACAAGCTCCAAAACAATGGCATAAGAAGTTTGATGAAACTATGTTATCAAATGGATTCACAATAAATGAATCAGATAAATGTGTATATATAAAACAAGCACAAATTGGGTATGTCATTGTTTGTCTTTATGTTGATGACTTGTTGATCCTAGGTAATAACAAGGCCATAATAACATCTACAAAGAATATGTTATCCGCTAGATTCGATATGAAAGACCTAGGACTGGCTGATGTGATATTGGGTGTCAAAATTTTGAGAACACCACAAGGATATGCATTATCCCAATCACATTACATCGCCAAGATACTTGAAAAATTCAAGCAATATAATATTACTATTGCATAAACACCAGTAGATATGACCCAAAATTGGGTAAAGAACACTGGTGATGGTATCTACCAGCTTGAATACTCTCGTATACTAGGAAGTATCATGTATGTTATGAACTGCACTAGGCCAGATATCGCATACGCTGTAAGTAAGCTGAGTAGATTTACCAGCAATCCTGGTAAACATCATTGGAAAGCTTTAATCAGAGTTCTAGGATACCTAAAGTATACGCAGAACTATGGTCTACAGTATACAAACTATCCTTCAACAGTGGAAGGATACAGTGATGCCAATTGGGTAACTGGATCACATGATACAAAGTCTACAAGCGGATATGTGTTCACATTAGGAAATGGAGCAATATCATGGAAATCATCCAAACAGACTTGTATAGCTAGATCTACGATGGAATCAGAGTTTATTGCACTAGATAAAACTGCAGAAGAAGCAAACTGGCTTCGAAGTTTTTTGGAAGATATTCCAAATTGGAGCAAACCAGTGCCTCCAATATGTATACATTGTGATAGTCAATCAGCTATTGGAAGAGCTAATAGTACATTATACAATGGTAAATCTAGGCATATTCTTCGTAGACATAAGACAATAAGACAACTTCTCTCTAATGGAGTTATCACTATAGACTACATAAGGTCTAAAGATAACATAGCGGATCCACTAACAAAAGGCTTGCCAAGAGAGAAAGTTCAAACCATATCGATGGGAATGGGGTTAAGGCCCATAGAATAAAAGTTTTTCTAAAATGGAAACCCTACCTAGTTGACTGGAGATCCCAAGATCTAGGTTCAAAGGGACAACTGAGTTTAAGAGAAACTTGGTAGCACTGTTACTCACAAACCATTCTTATGATAAGTCAGTGCATTACTTGTTTGAAAATAGGATAAGTATTAATACTTTTAATGATGTCTGTACTTGGGGTATTGGAAATAACCATTACAGAATCACCTACGTAAGTGTGAAGGCGCCGCTTCAAGGAGAATTGTAAGGCCGATTCTCTAAAACACTTATGAGACCAGGCAGGTGTTCATGGCTAAAACGAACACAAACAGAGAACGAAGGATTATAATTAACATTTATCGTGTGTTATCTATTTTAGAATTACACAAAAGGCTTACAGTTCAAGGACCTTCTAAGTCTACTGATTCGCCTGTAATTCAAATAGGTAATCACTAGGAAAAGTTCAAGGCCAAAGTGCTACTTTAAACCGATACGATAAATATCTCATGAAACTAAGAACAACTACTCATTCATGTGGGGGATTGTTAGAATAATGAATGATGTAGAGAGAGGAAGAGGGATATTGGGTATTGAGTGAAAATCCAAGTCCCACATTGTAGGATTCTTGTGCCAATACCTATATATATACTAATACCCACTATACCTTATCAAAACAAAGAGAGAAGGAAGCTTGGGCTTGTGTGCATGAAGGCTTGGCATATGTATTGATAATTAATATTAAAATGTCAAAGATTGGGCCTTGGGCCTTGGGGCTCTTGGGGTCTCGTGATTAGATGAGCCGCCGTCTGCTACATGGGCCTGCTGCTCTAATTTTGGTTCGAACGTGTCTGTTCACACAGACGCGTCCGTTTCCCTCCAGCGCAACCAGTTCCAGGCGCACGCGTTCGTACGGATGCGGGTTAAAGGGTCGCAACCTTTCCAGCAGTCACGACCGCTCCGAATAGGCACCTCCTCCAGCCTATAAATAGGCGGCCAGAATATGAGAAAGATGAAGTTCTCTCTCCCAAATTCTGTTCCTTCTTCCTCTAAGACCTCTGTTCTAGTGCTATAATCTCTTCAGTTCGTCGGCGCTCCGTCTGCAACCGCGGGGCTGGTCCGTTTCATCCTGGGAAGCAAATTGCTAACAACCGTAAAACTACTACGGCGGCAATATTGTTTCAAGGAAATAGATTCTCTCTGGACTCGGACATATCAATAGGTATTATAACAATTTTTTTGTAACGGTTCTGCACCATAGCATTCTGTACCAAAATTGTAAACTGGTTTGGTAACATTTCATTGGTTACTATCGGTTTCGCGACACTTTTACGTGATTGTGAATAACAATCTTGAAATAATATTGTATTGTTGCAGACGACGATGTCTCAAAATAGCAACAATAACGCGGCACCAACACAGACGGTGACAACCGCTCAGCCTCCGGCTCTGGTTTCAAGTATGGCAATGTCTCATGGAGAAAGGCCAGAAAAATTCAATGGGACAGATTTCAAGCGTTGGCAACAGAAGATGTTCTATCTGACGACATTAGGGCTCGCCAAATATCTAACCGAAGATGCTCCTGAAGTTGGCGAACTCGAACCCGATGCAGTCAAAGTAGAGGATGCAACTGTTTGGAAAAATTCAGATTTTATATGTAAAAACTATATTCTGAATGGTCTGGATAATAGCCTCTATAATGTTTATTGTACTGTTGCAACATCCAAGGAACTCTGGACAGTCTTGGACAGAAAGTACAAAACTGAAGATGCAGGCATGAAGAAATTCATCGCTGGCAAATTTCTCGACTTCAAAATGGTAGATTCAAAGACTGTGATCAACCAGACTCAAGAATTACAAGTGATCATCCGTCAACTACATGATAAAGGGATGACACTGAGCGAATCTTTCCAAGTCGCCGCAACCATTGAGAAACTTCCTCCATCTTGGAAGGACTTCAAAAACTATCTTAAGCATAAGCGTAAGGAAATGACAATGGAAGAACTCATAGTTCGTTTGCGGATTGAGGAAGATAATAGGAATTTCGAGAAAAAGATTTCTCCGAATATGGCTGCCAAAGCAAATGTTGTTGAGTCAGATAACCCTAACAAGAGAAAACGTGAAAATGCGCCTAAGAAGTCGAAGAAGAAATTTCAGGGTTCTTGTCATAACTGTGGAAAGAAGGGGCACAAAGCAGCCGAATGTCGCGCTCCCAAAAAGAAGAAATCAGAAGCAAATATGGCTGAAGTTGCAGATGGCATTTCTGATAAGGATTTATGTGCAGTAATATCAGAATGCAACCTTGTTGGTAACTCAAAGGAATGGTTCGTAGACACAGGAGCCACTCGACACATATGTGCTAATAAGTGGATGTTTACGACCTATAAAACTACAACTGATGATGAACAACTTTTCATGGGCAATTCATCTGCATCAAAGGTAGAAGGCAAAGGAAAAGTTGTGCTGAAACTAACTTCTGGAAAGGAACTAACTTTAAGTGACGTTCTCCATGTTCCAGACATTCGAAAGAACCTGATTTCAGGGTCCTTGCTTAGCAAGCATGGTTTTAAATTAACCTTTGTGGCTGATAAGTTTGTATTATCAAAGAATGGAGTGTATGTAGGAAGAGGATATGTGTGTGATGGTTTATTCAAAGTAAATGTAACCACTATTGTACCAAACAATGATATGAATAAAAGTGAATCTTCTGCTTATATTGTTGACTCCTCTAATATATGGCATTCTAGATTAGGGCATGTGAATTTTGATACACTACGAAAAATGATTAATCTTGAATTTATACCAAAATGCGATATAGACTTCAATTATAAATGTCAAATTTATGCAGAAGCAAAATTGACAAGAACCTCGTTTCATTATGTTGAACGAGAAACTGAACCTCTAGACCTTATACACACTGATGTATGTGACTTGAAAATGTGTCAAACAAGAGGTAGAAAAAGGTATTTCATTACATTCATTGATGATTGTACTAAGATACTGTTATGTATATCTCCTTAGAAGCAAGGATGAAGCATTCGACATGTTTAAACAGTATAAAGCCGAAGTTGAGAATCAACTCAATAGGAAAATTAAAGCTTTAAGAAGTGATAGAGGAGGAGAATATGAATTTCCATTTGAGGAATTCTGCGCTGAGCATGGTATTATACACCAAACTACAGCACCATATTCACCTCAATCCAACGATATAGCCGAACGGAAAAATAGAACTCTTAAAGAAATGATGAATGCTTTACTAATCAGTTCTGGCTTACCAAATAATTTTTGGGGAGAAGCTATTCTTTCGGCAAATCATATTTTAAATAAAATACCAAGAAAGAAAACATCAAAGTCTCCTCATGAACTTTGGAAAAATAGACCGGCATCCTACAAATACTTAAAAGTGTGGGGTTGTCTTGCCAAAGTAGAAATACCTAAACCAAAGAAGGTCAAAATTGGACCAAAAACAATTGATTGTGTATTCATTGGATATGCACAAAACAGTGCTGCTTATCGATTTTTAGTACACAAATCAGAAATTGATGATATTCATGAAAATACCATCATAGAGTCGAGAAATGCTAGATTTTTCGAACATATATTCCCTTTGAAGCAGGGTATTGACAATTATGCTCAAAAGAGACCAAGGGAAGATGAATTTACCGATTCTCTTGAAAATGATGAGCAAAATAACCTTCGGCAAAATAGTGCTGATCAACAAGTGGAGGAACCTAGAAGAAGCAAAAGGTCAAGGACCTCAAGAACTTTTGGACCAGATTTCTACACATTTATGTTAGAAGATGATCCATTAACCTACAAACAAGCTATGTCCTCCAGCGATGCACCTTACTGGAAAGAGGCCATTAACAGTGAGATAGAATCCATCATGGCTAACCACACATGAGAGTTAGTTGATTTACCTCAAGGATGCAAAACCTTAGGTAATAAATGGATATTCAAAAAGAAATTGAAACCTGGTGGTTCAATAGACAAGTACAAAGCTCGTCTTGTAGTCCAAGGATTCAGACAAAAGGAAGATCTGGACTATTTTGATACATATTCACCAGTAACAAGGATAACATCGATAAGGATGCTTATTGCAATTGCGTCCATACTTGATTTAGAAATACATCAAATGGATGTTAAAACTGCATTTTTGAATGGTGAACTAGAGGAAGAAATATATATAAAGCAACCCGAAGGGTTTATGAGCTTTGGAAATGAGAATAAAGTGTGCAAATTAGTAAAATCGCTTTATGGACTTAAACAAGCTCCAAAACAATGGCATAAAAAGTTTGATGAAACTATGTTATCAAACGGATTCACAATAAATGAATCAGATAAATGTGTATATATAAAACAAGCACATATTGGGTATGTCATTGTTTGTCTTTATGTTGATGACTTGTTGATCCTAGGTAATAACAAGGCCATAATAACATCTACAAAGAATATGTTATCCGCTAGATTCGATATGAAAGACCTAGGACTGGCTGATGTGATATTGGGTGTCAAAATTTTGAGAACACCACAAGGATATGCATTATCCCAATCACATTACATCGCCAAGATACTTGAAAAATTCAAGCAATATAATATTACTATTGCAAAAACACCAGTAGATATGACCCAAAATTGGGTAAAGAACACTGGTGATGGTATCTACCAGCTTGAATACTCTCGTATACTAGGAAGTATCATGTATGTTATGAACTGCACTAGGCCAGATATCGCATACGCTGTAAGTAAGCTGAGTAGATTTACCAGCAATCCTGGTAAACATCATTGGAAAGCGATAATCAGAGTTCTAGGATACCTAAAGTATACGCAGAACTATGGTCTACAGTATACAAACTATCCTTCAACAGTGGAAGGATACAGTGATGCCAATTGGATAACTGGATCACATGATACAAAGTCTACAAGCGGATATGTGTTCACATTAGGAAATGGAGCAATATCATGGAAATCATCCAAACAGACTTGTATAGCTAGATCTACGATGGAATCAGAGTTTATTGCACTAGATAAGACTGCAGAAGAAGCAGACTGGCTTCGAAGTTTTTTGGAAGATATTCCAAATTGGAGCAAACCTGTGCCTCCAATATGTATACATTGTGATAGTCAATCAGCTATTGGAAGAGCTAATAGTACATTATACAATGGTAAATCTTGGCATATTCTTCGTAGACATAAGACAATAAGACAACTTCTCTCTAATGGAGTTATCACTATAGACTACATAAGGTCTAAAGATAACATAGCGGATCCACTAACAAAAGGCTTGCTAAGAGAGAAAGTTCAAACCTTATCGATGGGAATGGGGTTAAGGCCCATAGAATAAAAGTTTTTCTAAAATGGAAACCCTACCTAGTTGACTGGAGATCCCAAGATCTAGGTTCAAAGGGAGAACTGAGTTTAAGAGAAACTTGGTAGCACTGTTACTCACAAACCATTCCTATGATAAGTCAGTGCATTACTTGTTTGAAATTAGGATAAGTATTAATACTTTTAATGATGTCTGTACTTGGGGTATTGGAAATAACCATTACAGAATCACCTACGTAAGTGTGAAGGCGCCGCTTCAAGGAGAATTGTAAGGCCGATTCTCTAAAACACTTATGAGACCAGGCAGGTGTTCATGGCTAAAACGAA
Organism: Allium fistulosum; assembly: GCA_030737815.1. Classification (NCBI taxonomy): domain Eukaryota; kingdom Viridiplantae; phylum Streptophyta; class Magnoliopsida; order Asparagales; family Amaryllidaceae; genus Allium; species Allium fistulosum. The sequence goes on from CM060907.1 coordinate 1,010,571,798, forward strand.
CACAAACAGAGAATGAAGGATTATAAGAAACATTTATCGTGTGTTATCTATTTTAGAATTACACAAAAGGCTTATAGTTCAAGGACCTTCTAAGTCTACTGATTCGCCTGTAATTCAAATAGGTAATCACTAGGAAAAGTTCAAGGCCAAAGTGCTACTTTAAACCGATACGATAAATATCTCATGAAACTAAGAACAACTACTCATTCATGTGGAGGATTGTTAGAATAATGAATGATGTAGAGAGAGGAAGAGGGATATTGGGTATTGAGTGAAAATCCAAGTCCCACATTGTAGGATTCTTGTGCCAATACCTATATATATACTAATACCCACTATACCTTATCAAAACAAAGAGAGAAGGAAGCTTGGGCTTGTGTGCATGAAGGCTTGGCATATGTATTGATAATTAATATTAAAATGTCAAAGATTGGGCCTTGGGGCTCTTGGGGTCTCGTGATTAGATGAGCCGCCGTCTGCTACATGGGCCTGCTGCGCTAATTTTGGTTCGAACGTGTCTGTTCACACAGACGCGTCCGTTTCCCTCCAACGCAACCAGTTCCAGGCGCACGCGTTCATACGGATGCGGGTTAAAGGGTCGCAACCTTTCCAGCAGTCACGACCGCTCCGAATAGGCACCTCCTCCAGCCTATAAATAGGCGGCCAGAATATGAGAAAGATGAAGTTCTCTCTCCCAAATTCTGTTCCTTCTTCCTCTAAGACCTCTGTTCTAGTGCTATAATCTCTTCAGTTCATCGGCGCTCCGTCTGCAACCGCGGGGCTGGTCCGTTTCATCCTGGGAAGCAAATTGCTAACAACCGTAAAGCTACTACGGCGGCAATATTGTTTCAAGGAAACAGATTCTCTCTGGACTCGGACATATCAATAGGTATTATAATAATTTTTTTGTAACGGTTCTACACCATAGCATTCTGTACCAGAATTGTAAACTGGTTTGGTAACATTTCTTTGGTTACTATCGGTTTCGCGACACTTTTATGTGATTGTGAATAACAAATCTATCTTTATTAGGTGCATCCAAAGTTCCAAACCATTAATTAACTAACTAACTAAATATTTGATGTTTGCAATTACTTGAGGTGTAGTGAATTTGGACTGTTTAGTTTGTTTCATGTCATGATAAAGCCTGTAGCTGAAACAGTAAACTAACTTGTACAGAAGAAAGGGTTAATTCCTTCCCAATAGATAATTCAATAAAATAGAAGAGAATTGGTATAACTTATATTTCTGCAACTCTATTACCCGTCTGCTTCATAATCTTCAATATAGGCAACAATCCGGTTTTAATATTGGGTCTTAATACTTAATTACAATTGCACATGTGAATCCAAATAAATTGAATTATGTTTTGTACTTGTATTGATTTCGATCAACAAGACTGGCGATCAATTAAAACAAAATTTTAGTTCTATTATACAAATGATAATTCAAAGTTCTATTATACCATATCACTTTCCTATACTAGAAGAATGTGAAATGACAAGGAAGTTGCATGAATACAGCAATATAGGATATAGCCATTTGAAGTTACAAAACACGTACAAATTTGTCATTATCTTTATGAAGCAAAACATGTCATGATTTGCTTATCAAAAAAAATTGTCAAAATGGTCCTGTTCAAATCCAATGTAATCATGTATTAAGCAGATCATATGAAAAACAGAAGATGAACTAAGTAGATCTGTAAGAGATAGAAGATAAAAGATGTTTTTATTAAATTCAGATTACACAGCCATGAAAGCCATAAAAGATGAATTTACGATTTCCAGACTAAATTTTCAAGCCAACTAGTAGCGAGAGGAGCGGTGGAGTGAAGCGAGGCAGCGGACATACATATATTAAAGCATTCTTACTGGCGCTGTCAGCGCTGTCGATGGATACCCGAAAAATCCAAAATCCGTCCGCATTCGTATCCGAAAAGCGGATAATATCCGATATCCGAAAAAACGGATGCGGATACGGATACGAAGACATTCGCATCCGAAAATTATCCGTCCGGTGTTTGTCAATATTATAGTACAAATTGTGTGTATTTTAGTATAAAGAAATATATTTATTTGTTGTTTTATCAAGTTAATAGTTTATATTATATACATTTAATGTTTATTATCCGCTCAAAACTATTTATTATCGCCATATTTGTTTATATTTAACACTTTTATGATCAATTGGATTGAAAAAAATGTATGTTAAACTTAAATTTTATATTTATATTTCTTGATTTATCGGTCATTAGCGGATAGGATAATTATCTGATATCCGTCCGTATCCACGGATGCAGATATCCGATATCCGATATCCGAAAATCATTTCGGATGCGGATGCGGATATGGCACTATCCGCATCCGAAAGTATCCGTTGACAGGCCTAATTCTTATGATTTCCAATAGTAATTTACATATATACATACATACATACATATATATATTGACAAATAAATTTTATCTAGGTCATTAAAGTAATCTAAAAAAATTATTAAACATTAGTAAATTTGAAAATATAATAAAAGTTCGGTTAATTTGGTTAAACCGATAACTAAACTAATTTTTTTTATGGACTGACTATAAACCGATCTAGCTACAAAACCAAATCAAACCAACCAAAATGAATTGATTTGGTTGGTTTATATGATTTAACCAAAGATTGTTCACCCCTAGGCCTAACTTCAAAACCAATCTATAAAAACGAATCATAAACCGATAAAACCTCAAAAAGAAAATTCAATTCACTAGGACGAATATTTTCCAGTTTTATCCACTAGTATTTTGTTCAATTCACTAGTCACAGAATTGAATTGAGTCGGTCAAAGTAAGTGAACAAGTAATACTAGGTTGTGTTGTGACTAGTTCAATTCGGTTTTTAACTGTACAATGACCGTGTTCGAATAAAACTATGAGCAAATTCATTTTATTGTACAATTACGGTTGTATGCATAGACAAAAGTAACAACTCCGTGAAGTGAAAATACAACGCTATAGGAATGTGAGGAATACAATAACAAAAATTACCACTCGGTATAGTAAAGATTGTAAAATACATTTTGGACAATTAAAAAGCTTCAAATGAGAGTTTCCCCGTTATATATACCAGTACGTCTGAGCATATGTGAATAAAACTACGAGCAAATTTCTTTTATTGTGAAATAATGCTTGTATGCATAGAAAAAATAAATACTCTATGTTGTAAAAGTATAGTGCTATATGAATGTGGAGAATATATAAGGACTAAAATAACCACGTTGGATAGTTCAAAGTCTTCAAATGAGGATCGAATGTGGGGAATGCAATGACAAAATTAACTACCCATTGTAGTAAAAACTGTGAAGGACTTTGGACTTTTCAAAAGCTTCGAATGAGAGTTTCATCACTGTATATAGATTATTATGTCACCATTTTGTACCCCAATAGTCGTCTATACACACAAGCGCATGCACACATAAATAAACTATGATGCCTTTAGATATCATGGTGTGAACCATCAACGATTTCTTTTTGGGAACCCATCTTCCATATTGGGGGAGAATTTGCAAATTCTTTTTAAGTCTAGTTTAGCCGTGGAGGTTTAAGTGAATATTAGAAATGAGAAATATTGAGTGAAATAAGTTACGTTTTAGGGAAAAATAAGGGTATCTATGCTCTCCCTTGCCTTATCTGTTAATTCCTTAACAACTCTTGTCACACTGAAATCTCCACCATTCCTTTTAATAAAACTTAATTAATATGGCCAAAAATAACTTATAAAAGTTATTTTTCAGCTTCAGTAATATTATTTCATTACAACAACTATAAGAATTAAATGTTTTATCGACGATGCCTGCCATGGGGCATGTGATCGACAACCCTTCACCGACGCTTGGGCGATGTTACGTTATTAACACGATTATACCCACTTTTAGAGATGCAGTAAGATACAAAAATTGGTTAAACAATGAACTGTGAAATAAGTCGTGCAGGACCATACACATAACATAGTAAAGTCGCATTATAACTCTAAAACAAAGAGAAGGACAAGTATCCTTAAGATGCAACTGCCCAAATATAACATATTAAATGACAAGATAATAAGGCCAACAAAATCACTATGAGGACAAGTCGAGGTCATACGAGGTCAAATATGCGTCGTAGTAAGCTAGCTTGGTCAAATGGAGATGAACTGCACTACATTATCATATTAACAATCCACTTGATAATCTGAGTGCAAAGTGCATAAGCAGGTCATTATGCGAAGAACTAATTAACTAAACCAAATAAAGTCAAGCTGCGCCGTATCGCCATAATCATGTTTCATGATTATGTTGACTATAAGATTCCTAGCATAGGAGCAAAGAATCTTGGTATGATGCCAATGCAACACCAATGTCGCCAAAGAGGACCGAGGCAAGCCAAACAAAGAATAACAACATCACGCTTGTAAACTGCTTCAATTCCAATAGGAAAGGCCACTCTAATATGCAAAGTTATCCAATTACATCCTTATCAAAATCGAGTTCGTGGCAACTAAACGCTCCAGCACACTCCGGAAGCATAAATCTCATGCTGCATCGATGAGAAGCATAATCCTCATACCGCACCAATAGGAAGTAAGGTCATGACATCCAAGCCCATCTTAAACTGAGCAACCCTTACAACCCTAGACTGAGTTGCTATCCCACATTGGAACAAAATCCATATGATAGGAACTGACATGCAACCTTAATATTCATCTCAAATCGGAACGTGCGACACATCTACTTAAACGAGCATCCTCAAGCAAGGACACATCACAAACTAAAATTAACATCTAAGCTTACAAGTCTGCACCGCAATCTCACATCACATAACAAAGCTAAAGGTTGCCCGATATGACTTTGAAGAAACAAGACTGCACTGTAATCCAATACCAGCGGTTGCACAAGACGGGATCACATAAGCACTACGCTCAACCCTTCACTAATACACATTCCCGAGTCACTCCGAGCAAGCCATGGACCTGCACAGCGCTTACTGGGGACTCCTTAAGTAGTATCACGAGGAAGCAAAAGCACCCCAAGGGCTGCACATAGGGTTACCCAAGCATCGCTCTACTGTAGTTCTTTACTTGTTAGAAAACAGTAAGGGTGCAAGCAGCCCTTATCAAGCAACTTACGCATGTCAACATCAAGAGCAACTTAAAACAAATTCGTACAGATATTGAGCCAACACCACAGGTCAAGGCAAATCAATTCAGCTCCACTTATTCTCAGTACAATGCCAAACAAACATCACAGACTAAGCAAGACAACTCAATTCTAACTAACCCTAATGCAGTTTTACCTACACAATGCGCAGTTCAAAAACTAGTTGCTTTGCAAAATCAAAGAAGGCATAATTTATTCAAATTTGGATGGTTTTCGCCTTAACTACTGCTAATGCCCTCTAGTCCAGCTAATTATGTTGTTGGAGAGCAAAACGAACACTCTCGATATTGAGAATAGTGATACTGAATTAAGATGCACAAGGGCAAGGATTTCAAAACAAAGTTCACATATGCCAGAAAAATGGATGGCCCAAATAAATGTGAATTCCAAAACTCATCAAGGAGAACTTTCTCCTGTCCCTTCACAGTTCACCGTCAATGGTCGCTAACCAAGCCAAGCACGCGGTTAGTAGACAAGAACGACAAACTCAGCACTAAGAATGGTGAAATTGAATGCAAACACTTGGAATTGCATAAATGTAATCCGGCACTTCAGCCAAATTACTGCGCTAGACGTAGGGATACCAGAAGGCCCGAACCAACTATAAAAAAAACTGCGCAAATGCAGCCTGACATCTCAACCAAATAACTAAACCGGACGTAGGGATATTGGACGACCCGAACTAATATAAAAATCTCTCTATGTTAACTAATGACACATAGCCACCCTAGACGTAAGCATATTATACAGCCTGAACCAGTACAAAAAACCATGTGTATGAACTAAAAGGGTCGTAAATGAATGATCTAACTTCACAGTGAAAATACCGTCCTCCCCCAAATAGCGGAGCGGACCATGCCAAGCACACGAATATGAAACTGCATCCAAATAGCGGGGTAGGTCATACCAGGCATGCGACAAAACATGCATGCTAAAAATCAAGTTCGGGAAGCATGAACTGCAGAAGAAGTTAATTCAAAAAATGGTAAGGAAGGACAACTCATGGAATGTACTACAACCAACAGATCAGGTATGATTCCAAAAATAATTTAAAGCTTGCCAGGTAATCGTCAAAAACTAAGATCTACTCATATATAATTAGCTCTATTTATGCTCACTAAAAACCCACATACATTTACATGTTCCACACCACCGCACACACTTCGCAGGAAAAGATAGATAAAAACAATCACAATACATGTTACAGTAAATGTTAAGTTCACATGACTATAATTCGTAACAAAACAGAACAACACTAAGAATCTGACTCAGACTCAGACTCAAAAGAAGTATGAGCTATGGTTCTTCCATGACGGTATGATCTTTGACCCTCTAACATTGCGCGTTGAGTAAGGCTACCACTGAGTTGGGAAGTAGAAGATGGATCATCTAACTCAGTAATAAGAACTGATGAACGGCTAGGATTAACGCCAACATAAATGGCTCGAGGATCGTAGTTAGCATCGGACCAGGCATCACCATAGTTCTTCGGATCAAAGACGTAGTCCGCACGATTATATAAAAAGGTTAAGTCTAGTTTGGGCTAGAGATGAGAAAAAACATTGATTAAACGCTTTACGGCAATGTCAGCCAAGATCCTCTTGAGTTGCTCTTTATAAATTAGCTCCACCAAGGAAGCCCTATCCAAACTACCTAAAGAAGTAGCAGAGGTTCCATGAGGTGCAGTAGCGGGAACTCGCCCAAGGGTCTGTATATTGGGTTAAGACTCTATGGAAGAAATTTAATTTTCGAGGGCATTCACGTGCTCCATCACCACCTTCTTAATCTGATCGACCTCATACAAAAGCTATCATTTTGTCCTCTTAGTTGTATGAGAATAAGGACCGAATAACCCATGCATAGTAGGTGTAACATGCAAGTTGCTACTCCCAGCATATTTTGGTTCCCTTTTGTAATGATTCTTTAACTCAATAAACTTGGCATCATAATAATTTTTTAAATCATTCTTCCACTCAAGAGCAACATCAGGGTCTGCCCACAGAGGAGGCACAGAAGTGGCACCAGGCCTAGAAATTGCACCTGAATCCCAGGCCGCAGTAGGATCATCTTCAACGCTAATTTACTTTGTGATCTACTTATATAACTACTCGAATTCATGTTCTAGAGCTTTGATTTCATTTGTATATATGATCCTATATGCAGTTGTTTCCTCCCTAAGCAAACCTTCAAGCTCAGCAATACGATTTTACGATGACTTCAGTTTCTTTTCCAGCTCCTCAAATATTATTTAGTAATGCAATTATTTTTCCTTACATTAGCCTATTTAGACTCTTTCAACTCTCGTTCTTGTTCATTAAACCGTTTGCGCAGCTCCTCATAAATCTCATCAACAACCGACTCATTTTTCTTAATAAAACCCATATTGGTGGCCTCAAGCTCCTTGATCCAAAGTTCATAATCCCCAGCAACAGTCGAAGAAGAAGGATTTTGCAAACAAAGAGTTTGATAAGTAGCGCCGATGATAGAAATAGGTGCAGTCTTCAATAAGAAATGACCAGAAAAGAAGGAGCCCTATTTTTGTGATAATAATAATAGGATTACGTGGGAGTATATGTACAATGTGCGAAAGTATTTCATTTGAGCAGTAAATAAAAATTATAAACACGTAAAAAGAAGGAGCCTTATTTTTGTCTATGCCTAAGTCTCTCTTCAAACTATAAAAAATGGGGTTGCCCTAAGGGAAGAGATTCAATTTCTAAGATGGAGCCTTACTTGCGTAGTACTAAATCGTATAGTGCATCCCTTTCATGAATAAATTGTGTAATTTTGGATAAAAGGCCTTGAGTATCTTTTCTTAATTGGGTAATATTCTACTCCAATTCATTCTCCCTCCTACATGCAAAGGTTGTCTCATCAATAGTTCCTCCATGGGCTGTCGTTATAAAACCTTAAATTATTGAAATAAACTAAATCCTTCACATGACTTTGATAAAATGGGTTATCAGTACTTAATGTTTTTATCTAAAAGAATGAAGCAAAAATTAAAACACTAAGTAAAAAATATACATAATTTCATTAATAATCTTCAATGTTTACAAAATAACAAATTAAAGCATGCACAATACCATCACAACAGAAAATATTTTTCGAAAAAGGAAAAGGATGGAAAGAGAGAAGCTTAATAACCAAGAAGCTGGAAGGTCCAGATATTTACTTCCTCAACATCTATAGATCCTCGTGGAACAACCTTGGGATGGACTTCTAAAGTAGTAGGGCCCTAGCCACTATCAGAATCATTAGATATATATTAAACCTACATTCCTTCAGAGGAGGAATCGGGAAGGTCATCACTCTCCAGAACCCACTTTTGTCTGTAGTATTCCCAAGCATCTTTAATTAGATGTGATTTTTCTAAAAAAATTCAAATCAAATTATGTGCCTTCCACGTTGGATTATTCTTAAAGAACTATCTCTTTACTTGAGCATAAATGTCATAAAGAACATTATGAGCTATTGTGTCCATATCTTTCTCTGCTTTAGAGAGATTTCATTCCAGTCTGCTTATTTTCTTCTTCAGCTGCACAACACCTTGCTGCATATCCATAATCCTTTTTAAAGAGCTTCCAGTTGAGCTTTGTAATCTGTTTCCCTTTTATTTCCTTCCTCATTGTCCAGGGAGATGACATCCAAATCCCATCTCAACTTCGAAATTTCTTCGTGGACAGTAGTAAGAGTCGACTTTAAATTATCAAGCCAATTGTGCAGCTCCATCTCGAGAGCGATGACCTAAAAGCATGAGGGTTATAATAAATAATAAAGCACCTAAAACAATAAGTAGATGAAAGCAACATTACAATACGTTAAAATGAAAGCTATAACTAGATGAAAGCACATTACTGTATGGTAACCTGAAAGCCACAACGGTGCGAGTCCTAGAAGACTTCCCGGGAATACAGGAAGGCTAATTCTTTACAAGGAGAAGAAGAAAAAAGGGATTTGGTGGCCTGAACGAACCAAAACCCTTTGCATCCCCAAGTATGGTTCTCCTTTGTAGAATACAGGAAGGGTAATTCTCTACAAGAGGAAGGAGTCAAATTCTCGAAAACAAGACATAGGTGCAAGTCAGAAGGTAATAAGAAACCCGGGCCAATTGAATGGGAGACAAGCCGAACATCACAAGCCATTCTTTGAGAATGGTGTGGAGAGGCAAATAAAGGCCACATCTGATATGCTTAGACAATACCAAATCATAATTTTCGAGGGGCAAATGAATGCGATCATAGGGTAAAGGAACCCTAAATTCGTAATTGCTAATCCAAAATCTAGCCAAGATCCCCTCCACCTGACTTCTCTTACGAATGGGCGAAGGCAATTCAATAAAAGAAGAAACATGACTGGAAGAGTCAAGACGATCGTCAGAGGCCATTAATAACTAAACTAAGTAGAAGAACTGAGTTATTCACAAAATAACATAAATCAACCTCAAGATAATAAGGAATGTGGCTTCTTATAATACTTTAAATGAACTAATCAAGGAATTCCAACCAAGGATTTCAAAAAAAAAACAAAATCATGAAAAAACCACTCAAACTTGAAACAAAAAAGCAAATTAACCCAAAAATCGGCTTAGAAGACATCTAACAAAAAAGGAACAAGTAAGAAAATTCGATTTACAAATGAATTTGAGATTAATTCGAAGAGAAATGTGAAATCGATGTCCCTCGTATTGTTTATTCTATCTCAAACTGGTAAAATAATAAGTGGGGAAGAAGAAGTAATATTTATAAGTTAACAAATGAAATCCAAATCTTAGAACCCCGAAGCACCATGAAACCACGAACGTTGGATATATTTTATTCACGAAAAACAAAATATATTCCCTTAGGATATGAAAAGATTTGTGTAACAACGGTTAGAAAAAGTAACCAACCATAATGGAACACGTGTGCGGAGTGTTGAATGTGAAATGACTTATTAAACAACTCGAAAACTGGATATGGATTGACAAGTCTACCCTAATAGGCATTAGCGCGGACTTAAGGGCAAGTGTTATAACCACTTTTCGAGATGCAGTAAGGTACGGAAATTGGTTAAAAGACCATCCCCAATAGGGATGCAACACAAACTAAAATTAACATCTAAGCTGGCAGGCCTGGGCTGCAATCTCGCATCACATAACAGATCTACAAAGATGCCCGATAAGGCATTGAAGAAACAAGACTGCACTACAATCCAATGTCAGTTCTTGCTCAAGACAAGATCATAGTGGATGACATAAGCACTACGCTCAACCTTTCACGAGTACACATCCCTCTGTCACTCCAAGCAAGCCATGGACCAGCACTACGCTTATTGAGGACACTTTAAGCAGTACCACGAGGAAGCAAAAGCATTACAAGGACTAGACACAAGGTTACCCAAGCATCGCTCCACCGTAGTTCTTCACTTGTTAGGAAACAACAAGGGCGCAAGCCGCCCTTATCAAGAAACTTACGCATGTATACATCAAGAGAAGCTTAGAACAAATTGGTACAGATATTAGGCCAACACCATAGGCTAAGGCAAAACAATTCAGCTCCATTTTTTCTCAGCACAATGCCAAACAAACATCATAAACGGGGTAAGATAATTCAATTCTAACCATCTCCAATGCAGTTTTACCTGCACATGTGCGCAGTTCACAAATCAGTTTCTCTGCAAAATCAAAGAAGGCATGACTTATTCAAATTTGGGTTGTTCCGCCTCAATTCCAAATCGTCCCGCCTAAAATTAAATCGTCCCACGAATGAAAAACTTCCCGTCCAAAGCCACGCACCAATCCAAACATGCTTAAAGAAAGCAATAGATGGATGACATTTATAAAGATCCAAGGGAGGGAACAAAGCATGGCGGGGTAGCATTGCCAAATCATACGAGGAAGGTGAGACTATAAAGGGAGAGGCACTGTAGCAGTGCCAAGGGGCTTCTGCCCGATTCCTAGAAAATAAATGTACTATGTAAAAAAGGTTTCTATATTAATCCAACAATGTAAAATTTCAAAGGAGGAATGAAAGAATAAAGGGTGGAATTTCCCGTGGATGTAGGATTCCTTGAAATCTGAACAAAGTAAATTTTGGTGTCTTTATTTTATTGCATTTTCTATTTTATTCTTTGAGTATAATTTGATTAAGGAATTTAATGGGAAGAATGATAATACCAAAAGAGGCATTTTATCAAACAGATAGAATGTTACTTCCTAATTAAGCAAGCACATTGCAATGTAATTACTACCTTAAGGCAAATTTGATATCACTCAAAAATGTTGAATCGTAATCGCAGAAGTAATTGGTACTATGATTATTCTCTGATCATCTTGGATATTATGGGACAAAAAATCTCTTCAACAGAAACCTTACAGATGACAAGCTAAATAGTTTAGTATAATTGCATAAAAGAATGGAATCGGGGAAAAAATATTCTAAAAACATGCACAATCTATAATTGTAGGCAAAGATTATCCTTGAGCAAATAGCTAACCCAAAACGGTAGAACAAAGCATGAAGGGGTAGCATTGCCAAATCATACGAGGAAGGCGAGACTATAAAGGGAGAGGCACTGTAGCAGTGTCGGTGGCTTATGCCCGATTCCCAAAAAAAATGTACTATGTAAAAAAGATTTCTACAATAATACAGCAATGTAAAATTTCAAAGGAGGAATGAAAGAATAAAGGATGGAATTTCCTATGGATGTAGGATTCCTTGAAATCCGAACAGTAAATTTTGGTGTCTTTATTTTATTGCATTTTCTACTTTATTCTCTAAGTATAATTTGATTAAGGAATTTAATGGGAAGAATGGTAATACTGAAAGAGGCATTTTATCAAACAGATAGAATGCTACTTCCTAATTACGCAAGCACATTGCAATGTAATTACTACCTTAAGGCAAATTCGATATCACTCAAAAAATTTGAGTCGTAATTGCAAAAGTAATTGGCACTATAATTATTCTCTGATCATCTTGGATGTTGTGGGATGAAAATATTTTTAACAGACACCTTATAGATTGTAGGCAATGATTATCCTTGGGGAAATAACTAACCCAAAACGGCAGGTCAAAGTTCATGGTGAAGCTAAGGAGGAACCGGGTTTACAATAAGGCCGGTTGATTAGAAGAAGGCTATGCTGAATGATGGTTAATGCTAAGGAGACTACGATGGAGGTAGACGACGACTAGAGGTGGCATGAAACGATGTCGTGGTTGTTGATTCGAAGTGGAGGTGATGATGGGGTTTTGTTTCTTTTTTCCTTTTTTATTTCCTTAAGGTGATTAGGTCGAGTTGGCGTTAATAGGCGCCAAGGAAAGGGTAAGAGAGTCGATGTCATACCAATCACATATCAATGTCTCTCTTTATCGCATCGATGGACTAATGTAGGTAGTCGCTAGTCGGCGACATACCGATGCCTTTCTTATTCGCGTTGGTATGGTGTCGCTATGGTTATGTACATAATTAACACGTCCTAATAGTAGTGAATGTTATTGATTATCGAATTTATAATTTATAACCATCTAAGTGTCATTCACATGATTAGTCAAATTTTCTATTGAGAAATTAAAATTATTTTCAATTAATTAATTATTTATTTAACAAATATATTTACTAGATTACTCCAAAATAAATGATTTCATAAACAGTGAAATTAAAGTCCATCAAATTAAGAAACTTGCCCAAAGCATCACCCTAAAGATTTATCAAGGAAGACTGTAAAGAAAATAAAAACAATAACTAAAGAAGAACAAGATAGATGACAAAGAAGAATGAGATTACAGTAGAATTGGACTGAGATCAGTAGCTGTAACAACCCGCATCTTTCGATCCTTTATTTTTACGCCCGAATCGACATCCAAACCAAGAAATCTAATAACATGACACTTAGATTACATCATTTCACAAGTTTATACAATTACAATAACATGACACTATATACAAGTCATATAATATATTTACAATGTATAAATTATTTACATAACAAGGTCTTCGGCACCATATACTCCCATCTTCATACTCCATCAACCTAAAAATACAGATGTAGAGGAAATATGGAGTGGGTCAAACATAATGAGCGAAACATGTTTTCCCCATGTATACTACAAGGATACTGATATAACACAATCGATGTCTAACAAGTATGTAAACATGTAACATCTCTACCTCTATACCCATATTATCCAAGAGTACTACAGAGTAATATTGTCGAATAATACAAAGAATGAGGATATATGGGGTACACACATGAATATTCCCTTGGTCTAACATTGGTATGTATTAAAACATCGAATACAACTCACTACAAAACGTACCTAGTATCGACACAAAGCAATAACACGTATGACTCCAGGATAGGACAATACACAATATACAGTATATAAATAGAGAACACGGAGTTAGAATCGCAGCGATAATATCTCATACAAAATATACAAAGTATTTCTATTGTACATCACATGGATATACCTACATGAAACGATACAATACAAAATGATGACTACTATAATGAATACTACCATCTCTATGCCCAAAACACAACCTGGTCTCACTGTCCCTGAACTTTAAATGTTTCAGACTGACTCGAGTATTATAAATAACACACGGGTCAGACTATGTCTAAATCAAGAGTTAATTAATATACATATGTAACACAATGCGAGGTATGATAACATCATCGGAATAACACAAGATAAACATCCATAATATTATTATATAAATATCAATGTATGCATGGTGTAAAATTATAAAGTCATGAACAATCCCTAGAGTATCGCATAACGTCAAATATCCCAAAATCATGCATAAAGATGTCATCACCCATATAGAGTCACACTAATCGGTAAATCACAGTACCAATATCTCTTGGGTGAATCATCCATATCCAGAAATTGTAAACCTATAAAACAATAATAAGTAAGATATCACCAAATATAATCAGGCTAGCCATGGCATTGCCGAAATATACCTCTCACTCTCAAATAACAAAACAACACCATTAATATAAAATATAGGCCGTCTATCAGTAAAATCATATACAATAAATGACATGAGAATCAACTATACTCTAGACACCTATCCAGGTATAATCTCATCTCCTCATGTACAAATAAATGGTAATGGGAAATCAAATCATAATTATGGGTTACCCCAGCCAATAATCTCATAATATCTGGGTTACACCACCCAGTCAAACCACAACGTGGCTACCCGCCATCTCTAAGAGCACTAGGTTATTCATCCGAATTCGCTTTAGTACTTAAGTAAGGTGTATAAATAATACATACTTGCCTACCGATACGTGTAGAACCAAAAGGGAGATTGATAGCTACCCTGCTTGCTCTAGGAGCCCAAGGCTACACTACCTGGATCCGCTCCTACAATCTTCAGTTACCAACCCGGTATCATGATTATGTCCATCGCATGTCATGAACATGCTATAAGACTAAGATATGCATTAATCATGACCTAAATCACACCGTTATATTAACAAACTTTTGGCCTTCATGATTAAAGGGGTTAGGGATATACTACCCTTCACTCAAATCCCACAATGCATATCTAATACAACAAATGGTGTCATGAATTTGGGGCTCAAACCTACGATCAGGCCGTCAGGGTGGACACTAGCCATTTGGTTCTCGCTAACTCCTAATCATATCCCAATGCTCCTCATGATGGACGACGTACGTATAGGTACACCCTCATAGCTCAATCTTTCGTGATGCTCTACTTCGAGTATATATACTTGCTCTACACTAAGCATATAAACTAGCTCTACAATGAGCACACCTCATGGAAGTATGATCCTAACTCCCATCACTAGAGTGACAATTACTTAGAATGAATAACCGAATGAGTATCACATTGGCATCCTATACCACCTTATGATGCTCAAATGTTTATTTAAAGTTCTTAAACTACACTCAATCTTCACAAATATTCCATATAATGAGTCCAAAGAATAGCCAAAGAAATATTACCGAATCTCCCATCCCAATAGGCATGATAACTCCATTTATTCAGATTCCTCATCGCACATAATTTAAACAAAAACCAATATAAAAATGTGACAAATCCATATAGAAGTATGTCATCAACGAATCATATCAAATCATCAATCAAATCAACATCAATGGTGAATCATTCATATAATCAAATTCAATATACAAGGAAAGAATGAATAGAAAAGTAATATATAATAGATTATATATATATAAACAAATAAATCAATATTTAATAATAAATCATTCGCAACATATATTATTTTATAACAAAATAAATACTTGGAAATGGATAATAAATATATATTCTCTTTTCAATAAATTATTAATTTCACAACCTTTTATAAATTTAAATATTAATTTAATATTCAAAATAATTTTGGAAAGCTCATTGCCTTCTTTTGAAACCCAAAAATAGTACATAAAACTAAATATTATGCATTACATTTATTTTAAAATTTTCTAAATTAAATACTACTTTTAAATAATTTTATAAAACTTCCAAATCAATTAAATACATTTTCAAACTAGAATTATACATTAAAATTTCATAAAATATACCTTGAAAACTCTAAAACACCAATAAAGAACCATTTCATACTTTTTCGTTTAAATAATACTATTAAACTAATGTACTAAACTTTAAAAAAATATTTACATTCATATATAATATCTATGTGTGTGTTTGTGTATTTGAAAGTGGGTAAAAATTTATTAGGCACATTTCAGCCAAAAAATGATCGACCTAAATGTCTATACAAATGCACACACATGCCACTATACAGTACAAACCCCCTTTACAAAAGGTAATAACATCAAAAAATAATTGAAGTAAGTACTTTCCAGATCTACTTCTATCTCTTCTCCAAAACGCGAACTCATGGCGGCCGAGAATTTTCGCTACTCGTATGTAGGATTCCTTCCCGTTCAGGCCGACGATCCACTGCTTCAAACATGTTTCTTCTCGTTCCATGTTGCTGGTGAGTATCTTCCTTTTAATTCTCTTACTTGTGATCTTCATCTATTATAGTTAATTTACTAACTTCCGATGCATTTCTGACTTTACTTTGGAAATTTTGATGATTTCTTTCTCTCCATATGCTCCAAACAGTGGCTGTCAAGGCAATTCCAGGTTTTCGGTGTGTCCATGCTCAGTCAGGTAATCGATAATTTCGTATTAGTTATTGCTAGAATTGATGAAATTAATCAACTTTTTGCAATTTTACCAAATTTTCTTAACAAAAGCACATTCAAAGAAGTGCATGTGGCTTTCCTTAACATTGTTGCAAGTCTATCAAGAGTTGGATGTCTACCTAAGATAGCTTTGTAAGTAGTTAGGGCCATTAGCACGGTCCCATACTATTTTACTCCACCGGTTTTATGGAATTTAGTTCTGGTAGCATTCAAGGCCGACTTTGTAGTGAAGTCTTTAGCTGAATGTCTCCATGCCCAAATATCATTTTCTCTACCTGTAAAAATAGGTATAGCTTCTATTTTCCATTTATGAACCCAGTTACAAGGAATAGTTTCACAAACCTATTTATCTCTTTGAATAATGGAGTTCATCGTGCTTATCGGGCACCTATATGCTGAGTATGTGTCCCACCTCAAAATGTCAATCAGAGGTCCCCCATTTATCCATGGGTCACACCATAAATATGTTTCTCTCCTTCGTGCTATTTCTCTAGAACAGTTAGCCACAAGCTTCTCTCTGATTTTTATTATAGCCTTCCAAGTTGGAGATGCATTATTATCCAACGCCATTTGCCAAAAGTTTTTCTTAATATAACATTGTTTCGACCATCTAGCCTACAGACCATTCGAGTTTATGATTTTTCAACCTTATTTCATGGCAAGCACATCTCTCATTTATCTAAGATTCCTGAGCCCAACTCCCCCTTCATTCTTTGGCCTACAAAGATCTTGGAATTTTATTTTATGCAACCCTCCTTTCAAAATAAAATCTGCACAAACACTTTCAATTTTAGCAATAGAAGTATCAAGCAACTGAAATGTTTACATCTATAAAATCACTTTGTGTTGTATCACTCGGTTCACTAGTTTTATTCATCCAACAAAGGATAATAAAAGCCTCGAACTCCATCCTTGCAACTTCTCCCTAATCTTTGAGACCAATTCCGCACATTCTCTATTTGTTATCTTATTAGATGATAGTGGGATCCCAAAATATTTGATTGGTAGCTCTCCTTCCTTAACTCCCAAAGTCTCGAGAACTACAGTTCTGTTTGTACAATACTTGTTAAAGTAGCATTTAGTCTTGAGTGCATTCATTTTAAGGCCCACAAACTCTTCCAATTTACAAAAAAAATCCTTTATAGTGGTAGCTGCTTTAACATTCAATTTTATGCAAATTATCAGGTCATCTGCACATAGCAGGTGGCTCACTTTAGGTTGGAAATTGTGTATAGTCCGTAATAGCTTGTTATGTTCAGCAATCTCCAGTTATAGGAAAAAAATACTCCATAGCAATACCAAAGAGGTAAGGAGATAAAGGGTCTCCTTGCCTGATGCCCCTATTTCTGCTAATATGGCATTTGGGAATGCCATTCACCAGTATTGAAAAGGTAGGAGTGGTAATGCATTCACTAATCAAATAAATAAATTTACCAGGGAATCCCATATTTCTAAGCATTTGTAGAATGAATTGTCTATTAATCTTATCATATGCTTTTTGGAGGTCAACCTTTAAATAGAATTTATCAGCTCCTTGTTTATTAAAGTTTTTAATAAGTTCATGAGCTAGTAACGAGTTCTCAGAAATGCTCCTCCCTTTTATAAACGCACTTTGCACTCAACAATTATGTCGGGCAAAATTCTCTTCATTCTATTGCATATGACTTTGCTTAAGATCATATAAATAACATTACAACATACACTGGGTTTGTAATCTTCAATTCTAGCAGGGTTGTCTTTTTTTGGTATAAGGCATAAAATAGTATGATTCACCTCCTTCAAGATTTTACCAAAGTCCAATGATTCCTGAATTGCTAACAGTATATGTTGTTTCAGGTACTCTCAATGCTACTTGAAGAAATTGGCTCCCAAACCATCAGGCCCGGGGCTGGAGTCCCTATGTATCGAGGTCGGAGCTTCCCAAGTTTATGTTTCGGTCTCTCTTCTTACCAGTGTACGCCTGCCAGCGGAGTTCACGAGCCTCCTGCATTCAATGTTGGGTAAGTTAGTTTCATAAGAACCATTCTAGAGATTATGATAGTAAGAGATAGCTTCTTGCTCCATCTTATTTTGATCATTTAGCATCGCCCCTTCTTGGTCAAGACATTGTACATTGTAGTTAGTGTTTTTCCTGAATGACATATTTGTATAGAAGAATTTTGTGCACTCATCCCCTTTTGTGATCCACTTCTCTTTAGCATTCTGTTTTAGTTCCACTGGTTTAGTCTTCAAGGCATCCTTGAGTTGATTTTGAGCTTCATATTATGCATTCCAGACTCCATCATAGTTATTAGGATCATCATCAATTTGTCTAAGATATTCTTCACATAGCTTTTGCGGTTGGTTAATTTTGTCCCCGTCTTTGGGTCTTCATCGGTTCTAGTGTTTCAATCGTAGCTTAGCAAACTTGAGAATATAAATGAGTTTATAAAATTGACAACCTTCAACTTGGGGACAAAGTGCAAAATTAACAGCTTCAATATAACCATCCATGGTGTGCCATTCATTTGCATAACAAAAAGGCTTACCCTTCTCGTTTTAGTTTGTTTGGTTAGTAAAACGTGCAAAGGGCTATGACCACTAGTAGAGTTTAGAAGTATACTAACCTTGATGTTGAAAAATAAATTCATGCAGTCTGAATTAATAAGAAATTTGTCTAACTTACATGGTATTTTCTTGCACTCACCACTTCTCCATATTTATTTCAGGCCTGAGTGGATAGGCTTTAGCTACCTAATGGCAACAATGCAGCTATTAAATTCTACCAATTAAGAAACTTTCAGTATAAGACCACCTTTCTTTTCTTCCGCTTTAAGAACTGCATTAAAATCACCCATGACTATCCAAGGTGTTTGCATTAAAATCGCGTAATCTAGCCCATAATGTGTTTCTACAAGAAGCCAAGTTACTAGCGTACACACATGGTAGAGTCAGTACTAATCTTCCAGAATTATGTGCATTAATAGTAATTTGCTGCTCATCCTTATCTATAAATTGAACTTGCCACACAACCTTATTCCATATACATAATATTCTACCTTTACCCCTGTGTCATTGTTGTATATGAACTCCCAATCATCTCTCGTGGTAGTTGAAAAGAAGTTAATACTCTGATCATTGAACTTATTTTCCAATATACCCATAATAGAAGGAAAATAAATCCTTATAAGATTATAGAGGTCAAGTTTGCAGGTATTCACTATTTAGACCCTCGCATTCCAGCTGATTATGGACATTTAGAGTTAAGAACCTACTCAATTTTCTAGGAGGTATCCCTTGAGAGTTATTCACCTGGCTATATTTATCCATCTTGCAGAATTTCTTGTTATATTTTTGATTGGGCCTTTTATAAGATTTTGGGCTATTCAAATCTACTTCCTCTTTCAAAAGATTAGTCATTTAAAAATACTTCCAAATAATACTATAATTATTTACTCCAAAATCTTGAAAAGCAATTTTTTCAAAAACGTCGGGATTTAGGTCCTTAAATTCTCAATTTAAATCCTTTTAGTTTATAAGCCATATTTACAAACCATACTTATGTAAATTCACCTACTTATATAAAAATCTCTTCACAAATATTTATTCTCGAAAAATTATCTTATCTTTCCTTTAGATTTTAATAAACAACCATTATTGAAGTTAACTTGCATTTGTTTTCATTTAACATTTATATTTTTGCACAACAACATTAAATTGCAACATATATCCATTTGATGGTGATATAACTCACATTAAAACCAAGTTAACAAACATTACAAGCCACTAGAACCAAGGCAACACTTCCTACCATAACCGCGAAGCCAAAGCTACCTCCTTTGCTCACCAAAACACAAGAACAAGACTCCTCTACCACCTTGATGCTCACGGCCCAGGTCCAACCTCCTCTTTGCTCTGTAATTTCTTTCCTTCTTTGATACTAAACCATGTTCTAATGATGATATAAGACCTTTGTGAAAGTTTGAAGGAGAAAGGAGTAGAATTGATATGTTTTGAAGATTTAAAGAGGGAAAAGAGTGTTTGAATTTCTTTTCTTTTTGCAAAACTTTGGCAAGTGAATTAATAAAAGGAGCCTTGCCCACTTATTTATAACCTAGAAAATGAAGTGCCAAATGACCACAAACTCCCTCCACCTTCTCTCCATGCACATGCACACCATGCCTCTTACACACACCATACTTCCATTAAATCACTCCTTAAATCACTCTTTAAATCAAGGGTCAATATCCTCCTAATTAACACTTTGTTTTAATTAATTTTTCTTATGAAAAAGATGATTTAATTTGTTGTAAATGTCTTCATATGTTACTATATAAATACAAAAGAGTTCAAATAACCTTTATTTAGCAAAAAGTCATTTATCGATAAAACAATTTTCAGTCACATTTTCGATATTTCTTCAAACTATTTATTTTTGTAAACAAATTTCAATAACAATTTTCTTATCATTAGTTATTATTTAAAAGGGGGTTAATAAAGTTATTAAATGAATTTAATCACATTAAATCCAAGATTCATATATTTAAATAATTCATATATTTAAATACGAAGTGTTCGAAATTCTAGATCGTTACTCCTTTTCTCTTTCTTTTGTTTCTAGTTTGTCATATATATTTTTATAAGAACGTCTTTTGAGATGCAAAATGAAACAGGTTTGACATAATATATCTTGAACATTGAATATCATTTTGTTTAAAAATGAGTTTAAAATAAGGGGAGCTATTGAGAGTTATTGTATCAAATATTGTACGTTTTTACATATCCTAACATACCTCCCCAAATTTTTATACACATTTTTGGTTATAATAATCAGTGCATTTTGCTTGGTTTTAATCTTTTATACATTTCAAAAATCTCTAATGCATTTTCATGCCTTTTTCCCTTTAATTGTTTAGCTTGTTGTACTTATTCTACTTCCATGTTTCTTTCTTGATAATTTTTCCCCTTATCTTCCCCCTTTATTCTTTTCCTTTATGTCATTTGCTACATCTTACCTCTCCTTATTTACATTATTGTTCTAATCACATTTTGTTTGGTTCGTCATACGTTGATTAAATTTTGATATATTGTTGTATTGTGAATCTTTATAATCAATAATTTTATTTACTTTATTTATACTCATAAACTTCAATCAAAAATTAAAACGCGATGTTCAATTTTAGTGTATTCCTCCAATTTTCTTTGGAATTTAGTCTTACAGATTTATAATTCTTTGGCTTTCAGTTTATTTCTCCATTTTTCTATTTATTTATTTGAGATTTGTTGTGTGTGTTGAAATTTATTTTTTTACTTAATGCCCTCCCATCACATCCATTTATTCACTTATATATAGTTATTTCCATATTTATCTCATATTTTCCTTGTATCCAACTTTATAAAGCAACCCATTTTACTGTCACTTACGGTTTAATGTATTTTATTTTTTTATTAAACATTGAGGTTTTATTTGCTAAAATAAAAATATCGTTTTCCATACTTTTGTATATATATTTTTACCAGAGCGGCTCTTGAGATACAAAATGGAATACAAAATTTGACATATTATATTATGATTGTTAGATCAAACGGGGCTCAATGGACTTTCCCTGTTTTTATAAGTATTTGTGTAGCTATACCACCGAGATGTTTTTGCTTGATTTTTAATTTTTTACACTTCTAAAAATCTCAATTGGTTTTTCATGTGTTAAAACTTTTTTTTCTATGTTTTTTAATATAATTTTTTTAGCCTTTTCTACTTCTTACCTCCATATTTCTTCCGTGATAATTCCATCCCTTTGGCTTCCCTTAAAATTGCTTCAGTCTTTTTCCATACGTCATTTGCTATGTCTCCCCGGTAGTTACTGCATTAAAAAAAGGTTATGAGTATCCTTATATTGCTATTTTCATGATGCAAAAGTAAGATACTAATATAAAATGAAATGTAAAGCACATTTAATGAAAGTGCAAGTCTAAAAGATGATGCATGCAACGAAAAAGGTTGAAAGTAAAAACTAAAGTTTACACAGAGGATAGAAGCGAGACATATTCATATATGAATATGATAATAACAAACATTACATTAATATTTCATGTTTCACAATCAAGTATTCATAGACATAAAACTGAAAATCAAATATATCCCAATGAAAGGATAACTTTCTGAATTTAATAAATTGGACCATGTGAAGTGAAAGGAAAAAATAAACCATTTAATCTTAAATATAATTATCAAAAGATATTTGTATATAAAATAGTGAGCCGTCACTTTAGTACAAAAAGTATTTGGCTATAACAGTAACGACACCAACAATATTCTAATAAACTGCAACGAATACAACAAATAGCAAATATTTTTATATTTTTGAAGTCCCTATTTTGAAGGAATGTGATAAAGATTGAGTTTATGAAACTAACAATGCTTACATAACAATGAATATATGTAAATTAGTAGAAAAATAACGTCTGTCCAAAAATGCCACATTCGCAAAATTCTAGCAAACTTCATGGGAGTCCGTTGTAATAAACTCTATTGGATCCAAAATGGTGAACAAAGCTTGGGATAGCATATACACGATGTAAAACCACAACGTAGAGTAGTCTCATATATTAAAAATATTATATGTGAGTTTAAGATAAACAAAGCAGTCCATATACCAGTCAGTAGAGTGGAGATGGAGGATCCAGTTTGGAATAAATAAATAGTAATGATGGAACTCACATCGTTGTTGATTTATAAAACCACATAGCAATTCATAGTTCTTTTCAAAATATATGCAGCAAAGAACCTTAAGTATAATATAGTGACATATTTTAGATGTATATGTGAGATTAATATGCATAATGCAATTTTTATTCCATTAAGTTGTCGTCTTAGCCCTTCAAACTATGGGAAAATGCACCTTAATATAATAAGAAAGAAGATAATTAGTTTTAGGTTTTGGAGTCACCTTATGTACTGCCTGGCTCCTTCTTACTTCACTAACTTTTAGAGTCTAATCTATAAATAGAGAAGTTGCAAAATATACTACAACGTTAGCATATTTCTCGTAGACTATAGCCTAAACAACCAAAAGATATATGAATATACAGCATCAACACTGCAAAAGTCAATATTACTATATTATTGCAGTGTTATATAATACATAATTCAGTAAATAGATTACTGTAGGTTTGCTTATTTTATTTACTTCTAGTTAAGTTATGTTGGTCTCCAACTACTTTAAAGCAAAAGGGTCAATTACCGAAGATTATGCAACATCAATAACAGAACAACAACTTTTGCAAAGGGAAAAATAATTTAAGGACAAATTACGTTAAAAATTAGGCATAAGGACCCCCGCATTTTTTTTTCAAGGACAAGCCCAAAGCCCATACGAAACTTATACCATTCACCTTCCCTCTATAAATCTGTTTCATTCCATTCGTCCTTCTTCTCCATTTTCAAATATTCTGTCAATTCATTCTCAAAATATAAATTCGCACTAGCAATGGCTCCTCAAACCAGAAGTAAGTCATCATCTCCAACAGAACCGCAAATGGAAATCCACGATGAACAGGGAAAACAAATTCAATAGAAATCCCCAAATCATGAAGTCGAAAACCTAACTCTGCCTGAAATTCAACAGTAAGACGAAAACCTAGCTCAAGCGCAAATTCAACATCAATCACCAAGTCGATAAACATGAACCCTAACTCAGAATGATCCAAAACCACAAGCGACGATAGTAAAATCTAGCAAGCTTGAACTACAAAAATGATCAGCTGAACAAGACGAACACTGAAGAGAGAAAAAGAACAAAGAGAAGAAAGGAAAAACAAACAGAAGATGAAATTCAATCAGAAAAAAAAGAAACACAGGAGAAAGTAACTGATACTATAAACTACAGCAATATTAATATAATCGTATTGTAATATCATCCAATTTTTTTTATAGAACATTGAAGAAAACAACCAACAACAAATATATTTTAAGAAACAAAATGAAGGACATCTACAAAAAAAAGATCAAAGAAAAAAATGAAAAAAATAATGCAGAAGAAAATTCAAACAGAAACTCAAAACACAATTCGACAGGAAAATGATACCATAAAATTATAAAACTGATACCATAAAATTCAATAGTAGTAACAACACCAAATTTACAAAATTTAGAATATGCTTTTTCAAATTCATATATATTAGAAGCTCTAGAACACATCTTGAACAAATCAATGATAAACATATTCGAATTCTTTGCCTTTATAAGTAGATTTTGTTTCATATAAAGATAGCTGTAATGATCTGCCTATATTACACCTAAAGACGACACTTTACATATGCTTCTTCAAATATTGCTTTTTCAACAACATCAAAACACAGCCAATTTCTTTTAGAACATCATTAATGAAATAAATAATTTACTTCAAAACATTATTAGTATAATAATAAATAACTTCAAAATATTATTAATATGATAACTAATAATTAACCTTCAAAAACCTTATAATAATAAATAATTAACTTCCAAAATATTATTAATAAATAATTATTATTATCTTTAAACAATATCAATTATTTAAATAAATAACTTTTTATAATATTAAAATAAGTCCTCCCCTCCCATCCCTAATTGTTCCCTAGACCTGCATGCAAAAACAGACATTACCGTGCTTTCAACCTCCTCTCCCAAGCTCAACACTCCACGAAACCGAAAATAGACTTCACTGACGTTCATCTCATCCAAGCCTCCATCTTCCCATCACCCCGAAGTTCAACTCGACATCGCCTCCTGGATTGCGACCCCCTAGTTCCACGTGGCCGTATGAAATTATCGACCTCACCGTTCCATCGTCGAATTTCACCAAAAAGGCCCACAGATGCTACTCTACTTCGCTAACGCCATCCTAAACCTCGATTCGACCAGCACCTCCTCTATTGACCACATCTTCAAACCTTAGGTTGAACTGCAATTCGTACCCCTCCAAACCACAACTGTACCTCATCAAACCCTTATAGAGATGAAGAGCTCTCCAACACGATTCCAAAGATGTTTGTTTTAAAAAAATTCATCAAGAAATGAATTTGATTTTAATTTTTCAAAGTTGCATTCATTTAATTTTTATCTTACTAGAAATGATAAAAGAAAATGAGAAAGAGGAAAGGGAAGTCAATAGGCTGATTTCCTTAAGTCTTAGGTTATATGTATTTACAAATTTACAGTATCTCGCTACATAGAAATTCATTCGCATATGAACTACGAACAATAAAATAAAGATAGGGTCGTGCTCAGAAGAACGACAAAATCTCAAAACAATAATAATATGCACTTGTTATGCGATTCTGAAAAATCATAAAAATACCGTTGTTTGATGGAAAATAATCAAATGATTATTTAAATATTTTTCAAATTAATAATTATGGATAAATTTATTAAATTAAATTAAAAATACGTTAATGAAAATTGAGTCGTTACATTGAAATTTAATTTCCTCGTTATTTATTTGAACCATTTAATATTGTAAATAAATTTCCAAAATGAATTTCCCGTTATTATTTATTTAAAATGAGTTAAATAAGACCAATAACTCATTCAACTAAAATTCAATTCAAACTCCAGATATTGAAATCGTTATTTGATTAATAAGTACATAATTCCAATACTTAAATCACTATTCAAATTTTTTAAATAATCTCTGTAATTAAATTCAAGTTTAAACCTTTAAAAACCAATTATTCAATATTAAAAATTAATTAAATATCGAAAATCAAATGACCAAAATTCTGGGTCGTACATTCTCTCCCCTTAAAAGAATTCCGTCCTCGAAATTTCCATGGTAAGGAAAATGCATATAAACCCATTAACTTTTCGAAATCAATTAGTTTAAATGGATTGTTAATTTTCAAAGTCTTTAAAATTATGGAAAATTTCGGCAGCGTCTTCTTTGTGAGGCTCGATTAGAAAAACTACCAATTGCCACTACAGGCCCAAACCAATAAAAGAAAACAAAAGCCAAGTGGCCTTCCATATCCGGCGCTTAAAATCATCAAACCAAAACAAGAATATAAACATATACCTATTAGTCGGGCAACCAACCCTACTCATGAAACCAAAAGCATCAACCTAACATTTGCTTTCATGAACCTGCATCTTACTTGCAAATAATATCCAACCATTTAATGTGCAATCATATATAATTTATTAAAGCACGTACGATGTACATATACCATCCATACGCAATACCAAATCCAATCGTTCGCTCAATCACACAAATTATTTCAAACTAGGATCGCTCACTCGACTTCCTTAATGCAACTCCGATTCGATTCCTTAATTAGAACTATCGTCCTCCTTAAATAGCCATATACTATGATAAAGAACTTCAAGATCATATCAAAAATCTATATCAGGTGTTTGCTGTCAAAAATCGAGTGAAAAATTCTAACTTGGATCAGTGTAAATTTCCTCAATTTCATGTTTCCAAATGTAGATCAAGACTTCTCATGCGAATAAAATGATCTACGTATACCTCCTACGTATTTATTCCATTGGTTTCTTAATTACACTAATTAATTTTTTGATTTAAAGCTCATTCATTTTTACTTATAGTATATGTCCTTTAATACTAAAATCACTCATGAACCATTTCGTTAAACGCTATTTTTATTTTAACCCCATTCCATAACACATTACTAAACAACACAAATATTCACAATTTAAGTTTATAAACATCTTTTAAAACACAACTTATGTTTATCAATACTTTAAAACTTAAGTTCATATTTTTAATTAATATTAAAATTCATTTTCTAAGTCATTTCATAACATATTAATTTAAGCCTAAAAATACTTTATAATGACTAATTTTCATTAATAAAACATTTCATAAGATTATAATTACCTTTTTATGGAATCATTATTTTACTTAAGAAACATTACTTAAGTCTATTAACATTCTACAACTCAAATTCATATTTGCAAAATACTCTTCTACTTCCTAAGAGAATACATACAATATTCAGAATTATTTTATTAACCAGGATATTCAATAAATTAAAAAATTACTTTTAAATTACTATCTTCTCAAATTTATAAGCTACAAAACTTATTTTTTTTATGTTTTCATAAAACTTTTAGCTTCAATTTCTATATCAAATTTAAAAGTCCCGACTGTCAAAAATTGTTGGAAATTCCATTACATTTTTAATAAATGAAAATTTCCTAAACAACATATCAAATGAGACGCAAAACCAAACCACTCTAATGTATAAGGTACATGCAACCATCACATAACTTAACTGAGAACTTCATAATTTAAACCCCTAGTTTTTATTTTAAATCATTTTGAAATAATAATTATATACATAACTCCATTTTGTATATCAAACCTTACTTTTGAATTTAAATTAAAACTTGTTTTACTAAAACAAAACTTCTATGGTAGCAATTCATCACTAAAAAACTCGAAAATGAACGCCGATGATGCTGCAGTCATCGCTGGATCTATTTTCCAATGACCGAAGGGAGTTCAGTGTTTTTTATCTCTTTTAAAATCCATTTTTAAGAAATTTTCTATTCCTAACACTCTCCAATAATACTATTATTATTTGTCATAATACTTTGAAAAACAACTTCAAATCTCTAGGGTTTAAGTACTCAAATTCTCAGTTTTAAATTCTTTTTATTCATTAATCACATTTATAAACAATATTTATATAATATTTCTTCTTATATAAGATCATTTTCACCATTGTTTATCTTTGTTTAAATTATAACAGATAACTTTATTATAATTAAAATTCAACTCAATATTATCATCGAACACCATATACTCAAACTCATCCTAGGGTCTCACTTACCCTACTCAAATGAGTTAACCCCACCAAAGCCTAGGTGTTCGCTCAACCTAAGCTCCGATACCACGTGTAACGATCTTCCTAAACGGGTGGTGCCTACACGATGGTAACCTCGAATCTGATTTTACGACCAGCCTGTCGACCGAAACCAACCCATTAATTTCATGGACGTGTAAGGGTAAGAGTCTAAGCTTCGGGGTAGTTCACAAAGCAAAAAACCCTTATCACGTTAAAGCAACTTTGCAAACAGATCTAATCTCGGTCTCTCCGAATCGACAACGATTATTTAAAATTGGCCAAGTTCGATTAATGGTTATTTAACTATCAAATAAACAACAATTGCACCAGAGATTTAATTCCATAAGGAAAACCAACATTGGTTAAGCACATAAGTAACCACTAACCTCTTAAATTAATCCATTCATTAAATAAAATCAGCTTGTAAATACTTGTATCAAAATACTTTTACAAAGGTATATTCACAAATACTTTTTACTTTTTTTTCAATATTTGGAAGAATATCCACATACTTCTTAATGGTATAAGTATATTCACAAACACACTACACCCTCACTACTTAGAAAATGTATTTATATAATTATCTCAATGGTATAAGTATATTAATAAAAACACTTCGAAATATTTCATATTCCTAAATCTTATTAAAGGGATCAAAACAAATGTTATTTAAAATAGACCAAGGTGATTTCCTTTTATTTCAAAAGAGAAGTGTCTATTCAAAATTGACAGTTTTAGCACATGACAGACGTCTGTGGTAAAATCCTCAAACGTTTGTGACTTGTTTAAATTTTTAACCCGAGAATTGTCACAGACGTCTGTTGTTTTATCACAGACGTCTATGATGTGTAAAAATAGTTTTTCACCTTAATTTTGATGTACATGAAATAATGTGTGCTCGTGTATGCATATATACTCAAGGAGATCTTAATAATATTATATCTAGGACTCATTTATAGTAGAATAACCTTAATATGGTCAATGAATCTTCGTTTCTCTTTGAGTCTCAATATCTTCGAGTATGGTGTCTTCTTGTAGCATATATCTGCAATCTTGATAAGGTCTATATATGTATATGATTGTATAGTTGATATCATTGAAACATAAATTGGAAGTTCTAACTTCAATTTATTTTTTATAAATACATTTAATCGGATAAATTAATTAACTTTAAACATCATAAATAAATAATAAATTAATTTTTCAATAACACTAATAACATAAATAGTTTCTTTTAGAACATGATTAATGAAATAATTAATTTACTTCAAAACATTATTAGTATAATGATAAATAACTTTAAAACATTATTAATATAATAATTAATAATTAACCTTCAAAAACCTTATAATAATAAATAATTAACTTCCAAAATATTATTAATAAATAACAATTATTATCTTCAAACTATACCAATTATTTAAATAAATAACTTTTCACAATATTAAAATATTAAAAAATAACTTTTAAACAATATTAAATAGAAACAACTAACTTTTAAACATTATTAACCAATAGTTAAATAATTTTAAATCATTATTAAATGATAGTTAAACAACTTCAAAACATTTCTAAATGGTATAGTAAAAGCAAATAAAAAGGTTGGGGTAAAATAGAGAAGTTCATAATCTACTTAAATAAAAATATTCTAGAAAAGCCAAAGGTCATAATTTGAAATCATTCTTCAAATCAAAAACCAATTTCAAGCCAAACGGGAATTAATAATATTTTCAAAATACTAAATTTAGGCCAATAGCCACCAAAGCACTTAACTAATCTTGTTATTTATTTTTATCTACATGGATTAAGTTTTGAACATATAACAATGTCATAACTAATAGTGCTAAACAATCAAGATCAGCAATTAACAATCTGTATAACATGGTTACAACTGAAATAGAATCAACATGTATATATAACTGGAATGAAAATCACTATGGTGAGAAATCCAGATTTCACTATATAATTCCTTGTTCTATTTTAAATGACAATCGCTTGTAAAAGGGAATATTTTAACCAACAGCCAATAATTTCAACCAAGCACAAACAGTAAAAAAAATCTACTATATATATCTTCCAATTAACTAAAAATGTGGGTTTAAACCACCAAAATTCCAGTTATCGTTTTCATGTTCTGGCTTCGTCTAAAGTCGAACATCGTTCGACTTAAGCTTGAAATTCTACAAGCTCAAATATCGACCAATCCAATTCCAAAGTGTAGCTAACATCATTATGAATCCAACGTGACTGACTGCGTTTGATTTGGACCTAGTATGGACAAGTTATCGCATTTATAGGATTTACAAATTAAATAACATTAATTAATTGCTTAATTAAAATTAAAATTATCATTACCCTTAAATAATCCTTCCCTCCCATCCCCAATTACTCCCAAGACCTACATGCAAAAACCAGACATTGCCATGACTTCAACCTTCCCTTCCAAGCTCGACACTGCATGAAACCAAAAATAGACTTCACTGACGATCTTCTCATCCAAGCCTCCATCTTCCCGTCACCCTGAAGTTCGACTTGACGTCACCTCTTGGATCGCAGCCCCTTGGTTCCACGCGGTCGTACAAAATTGTCGTCCTCACCATTCCAACATTGAACATCACTAAAAAATGGCCCGTAGATGCTACTCCACTTCACAAACGCCATCCTAAACCCCGATTCAACCAACACCTCCCTTATCGGTCACATCCATAAACCCTAGGTCGAACTGCAATTAACACCCCCCCAAACCACGACTATACTTCATCAAACCAAATAGAGATTAAGAGCTCTCCAGCACAATTCCAAAGATGTTTATTATGAAATTTATCGTTAAGAAACGAATTTCATTTTAATTTTTCAAAGATGCATCCATTTAATTTGTATCTTACTCGAAACGATAAATGAAAATAAGAAAGAGCAAAGAGAAGTCAATAAGCTGATTTTCTTAATTCTTAGGTTATGTATATTTACAAATTTGCAGCATCTCACTACATAGAAATTCGTTCGCACATGAACTGAGAACGATAAAACAAAGATAGGGTCGTGCTCAAAACAACGACATGATCTCAAAACAATAATAATATACATTAGTAATTCAATTCTGAAAAATCATAAAAACACCGTTGTTTGATGGAAAATCGTCAAACGGTTATTTAAATATTTTTCAAATTAAAATTATGGAAAAATTTAATAAATTAAATTAAAAATAAGTCAATGAAAATCGAGTCACTATATTGAAATTTAATTTTCTACTATTTATTTGAACCATTTAATATTGTAAATAAATTTACAAAATGAATTCTCCGTTATTATTTATTTATTTAAAATGAGTTAAATAAGACCAATAATCTGTTTAATCAATATTCAATTCAAACTCCAGATGATTAAATCGTTATTTAATTAACAAATCCACAATTCCAATACTTAAATCACTATTCAAATATTTAAATAATTTCTATAATTAAATTCAAGTTTAAACCTTTAAAAACAATTATTCACTATCAAAAATCAAATGACCAAAATTCTGGGTCATTACAATAACAGTTACTATGAAAAGCTGAAGCAAAAACTCCACGAATGCCTAAAATTAAACCTTGATGGCGATTCAATATAAAAACCAAATCACGATCTTCTTTAAACATTTATTTTAAATGACTCAAAAACCATTTCCAATTATTTGCATTTTCTAGAGAAACTCTATCCATAGCTAGAGGGAAAAAACAGTAGAATAATAATTTTAAAGAAATATTAAACCAAAATTCAATCAACTGCTAATCTAAAAACTGTCACCGATAACTAAAACCCGATACTTAAAAAATGGATAACTAAATTTTGATACTATACATTACAACATTTTAAAGTTATGATATCTAAAACTGATAATAAGCACTAATCTAATACACACCAAAGGTCAGAATTTGAAATCATTCTTCAAATCAAAAACCAATTTCAAGCCAAACGGGAATTAATAATATTTTCAAAATACTAAATTGAGGCCAATAGCCACCAAAGCACTTAACCAATCTTGTTATTGATTTTTATCACTACATGGATTAAGTTTCGAACATATAACAATGTTATAACTAATAATGCTAAACAATCAAGATCAGTAATTAACAATCTATATAACAGGGTTACAACTGAAATAGAATCAACAGGTATATATAACTGGAATGAAAATCACTATGGTGAGAAATCCGGATGTCACTATATAATTCTTTGTGTTTCTATTTTAAATGACAATCCCTTGTAAAAGAGAATATTTTAACCAACAACCAATAATTTCAACCAAGCACAAACAGTAAAAAAAATCTACTATATATATCTTCCGATTAACTAGAAAGGTGGGTTTAAACCACCAAAATTCCAGTTATCGTTTTCATGTTCTAGTTCCATCTAAAGTCGAACATCATTCGACTTTAGCTTGAAATTCTACAAGCTCAAATCTCGACCAATCCAATTCCAAAGTGTAGCTAACATCATTATGAATCCAACGTGACTGACTGCGTTCGATTTGGACCTAGTATGGACAAGTTATCGCATTTATAGGATTTACAAATTAAATAACATTAATTAATTGCTTAATTAAAATTAAAATTATCGTTACCCTTAAAAAATCCTTCCCTCCCATCCCCAATTAATCCCAAGACCTACATGCAAAAACCAGACATTGCCATGACTTCAACCTTCCCTTCCAAGCTCGACACTCCATGAAACCAAAAATAGACTTCACTGACGATCTTCTCATCCAAGCCTCCATCTTCCCGTTACCCTGAAGTTCGACTTGACGTCACCTCTTGGATCGCAGCCCCTTGGTTCCACGCTGTCGTACGAAATTGTCGTCCTCACCATTCCATCACTGAACTTCACTAAAAAATGGCCCATAGATGCTACTCCACTTCACAAACGCCATCCTACACCCCGATTCAACCAACACCTCCCTTATCGATCACATCCATAAACCCTAGGTCGAACTGCAATTAACACCCCCCTAAACCACGACTGTACCTCATCAAACTAAATAGAGATTAAGAGCTCTCCAGCACGATTCCAAAGATGTTTATTATGAAATTTATCGTTAAGAAACGAATTTGATTTTAATTTTTCAATGATGCATCCATTTAATTTGTATCTTACTCGAAACGATAAATGAAAATGAGAAAGAGCAAAGGGAAGTCAATAAGCTGATTTTCTTAATTCTTAGGTTATGTATATTTACAAATTTGCAGCATCTCACTACATAGAAATTCGTTCGCACATGAATTAAGAACGATAAAACAAAGATAGGGTCGTGCTCAAAACAACGACATGATCTCAAAGCAATAATAATATACATTGGTAATTCGATTTTGAAAAATCATAAAAACACCGTCGTTTGATGGAAAATCGTTAAACGATTATTTAAATATTTTTCAAATTAAAAATTATGGAAAAATTTAATAAATTAAATTAAAAATAAGTCAATGAAAATCGAGTTAATATATTGGAAATTAATTTTCTATTATTTATTTGAACCATTTAATATTGTAAATAAATTTACAAAATGAATTCTCCGTTATTATTTATTTATTTAAAATGAGTTAAATAAGACCGATAATCCATTTAATCAATATTCAATTCAAACTCCAGATGATTAAATCGTTATTTAATTAACAAATCCACAATTCCAATACTTAAATCACTATTCAAATATTTAAATAATCTCTATAATTAAATTCAAGTTTAAACCATTAAAAAACAATTATTCACTATCGAAAATCAAATGACCAAAATTCTGGGTCATTACAATAACAGTAACTATGAAAAGTTGAAGCAAAAACTCCATGAATGCCTAAAATTAAACCTTGATGGCGATTCAATATAAAAACCAAATCACGATCTTCTTTAAACATTTATTTTAGTGGAAATTAGGAAGAGATCCCTATCATACTTTTATATTGTAAAGCAGGTCCCTGACAAAGTTTCATTGTAAAGCGGGTCCCTGTTTTCTGAAAACGAAGAAAAATTATTGCTGAAATGTCAGTAACTTTTATAAATAAGTGCTGATATTTCAGCAACTATCTGTGTCAAAGTTTTATTGTAAAAACAAA
This sequence comes from Allium fistulosum, assembly GCA_030737815.1. Taxonomy (NCBI): domain Eukaryota; kingdom Viridiplantae; phylum Streptophyta; class Magnoliopsida; order Asparagales; family Amaryllidaceae; genus Allium; species Allium fistulosum. The sequence continues at coordinate 1,010,606,072 of CM060907.1, forward strand.
GAAAAATTATTGCTGAAATGTCAGCAACTTTTATAAATAAGTGCTGATATTTCAGCAACTTTCATAAACTATGTTCACAGTGTACATAAATGTTGCTGAAATATCAGCAACTTTTATAAATAAGTGTTGATATTTCAGCAACTTTCATACACTATGTTCACAGTGTATAGAAATGTTGCGGAAATGTCAGCAACTTTTATGAAATGTTGCATCATGCTCTGCAATAATCGTGAATAAAAAATAGAGACCTAATTTACACTGAAATTTAGTGAAGGACTTTTCGTGAATTTTGAAACTTAATAAGGACTTGTGCCAAAAGTACCCTTTATTTTAAATGACTCAAAAACCATTTCCAATTATTCGCATTTTCTAGAGAAACTCTACCCATAGCTAGAGGGAATAAACCTACGAATAATAATTTTAAAGAAATATTAAACCAAAATTCAATCAACTGTTAACCTAAAAACTATCACCGATAACTAAAACCTGATACCTAAAAAATGGATAACTAAATTTTGATACTATACATTAAAACATTTTAAAATTATGATATTTAAAACTGATAATAAGCACTAATCTAATACACACCAAAGCCAAAACTACAACACTGCAATATATCGGTTACTGAAATTAAAAATAACAAAAATTCAACTAAAAATGATACAAATAAAAGGATACTACCAGAAACTAATACTGATACTAACAAAAACTAGCATAAACTGATACTGAACTAAAAATGATACTAGAAAACACAAAATAACAGTTATTGAAACTAAAAAATGATACTAACAAAAGCAGAAACTAATACTGGTTATTTTTCATAACATTGACATAACATCACCACGTGACTTAAAAACATATAAAATAAAAACATACCATGATTGCCATTTTTTGCAGTAGCACCCATCAAATTACCTGGTCATTCCCTCAAATGAGTAGCATCTAAAAATATCATAGCTCAACAATACTTGAAACCAAGTAAACAAGCACCAAAACCAATATATACTCTCTCAAATTGATTAGTACAAGCATTAACATTCATATCGACATAATTACCAACTCAAATCATTGTAGGACATAACATCATTATCATACAATTCCATCAAAGCAAGTTGTTTTTCAGAATAAGCAAAAGAATAAGATAAGTCAAGATTGTATTCTCTTCTAAAATCATCTATTATGTCTTTAGGCTTTATACTAGGGCAATCACGAATCTCATCAATAGTCAGTCATTTAACAAATGCATAAGAAATATGTACATTATTCAAATTTCTAAGGCCAGCCCCACAAGAATGATCACTAACCAAACTTCTAATGAAAAACCTATTAAGTTGTCCGGAATCATAAGAAGCATGTACTTTAAAAAGACATCCATTCTTAGACGAAGAGCAAATATCAATAATTCTTGTAGAACAATTCTTCAAAAATACTAATTCACATCCCTTGAATTTGGTATGCCATCAAAAGTTCACTAAAATCATTAGCTGCTACAAAACAAAAACCAACAAAATCAGAAATTGATAATTTCGAACCTCTCTTCAACATATCATTCAAATACCTTTTACTATGAACAACAACATTTGAACACAAAGATCCGTTAGAAGGTAAATAACTAAGAAGATTAGATGAAATCGAATAGAACCACCATCATCATTTTCCAGTTGATACTAACAAAAAATGATACTAACAAAAAAACAAAATGATACCTAAAAAATGATACTCACTAAACTCTACACAAGAGTACATTATCAATCAAACCAATATGAAAGCAAAAAAAAAACATCAATTAAAAGATGTTTGCTTCAAACTGTCATTTTATTATAGTATAATAATTATCATTATACAAAAGAAAATCAAAACAAAAAAGTAACAAATATTTTTCATAAATGATACCAACAGACTATAAAACTAATACTTAATATCTGAACCTCAAATTAATAACAAAAATGATACTCAACCAGAGTTCATTGAATCCAAGATATACATCAAACAACATTCACTTTAAAACAAATAAGAAAACATTGCTACGTAGAAACATTTCTCAGCTCTATCAAGCATGACTCAATCAAGCAACAAGCTTGCTAACTAACCAGTGCTGCTAGTAATAAAATATCCCTGCACTAATAAAAAGCCCAGATGTTACCTTTCGTGGGTACTTAAACAAGGAAAAGAAGTGAAATATATAACAAGCGTTCCACACAAGAAACTTAAACAAACAGCAGCAGCATGGCTTCTATCTTTGAATTGTTAGGCCAAGTTGAGTCAGGAATTTCTACTGAAGCATACGACAATAGCCATCACATATGAGAGCAGAATCTTTTTAAGCCAACAAAGGAACAAGATATAGATAGCAACATGTAGCGCACAGCAGCTCAGCAAAGCTGCCTTCTTTCTTCTCTTGGGCCCTTGGCAATGGCAGCCGCTCTAGATCAAATACAATCATCTGCTCTAGATCAAATACATACATAAATGCGACACAGGTAAAGAATGCATACCTGCATAGCTGCATGTCAATGTAATGTCAAAATAACAAACAATTATAATTAGGAAAATCTACCTGTTGTATACATATAAAGAACTGGCAACCGAACAAGAAACTAAAAATCGATGATTTTAAACAGTAATTAAAACCAGATTTTCCTAAATTTGGATGATTTTAGTCGTATAAATAGAGACCCAAAACAAGTTCGATTAGAATAGAGTTAAATTTTCCACGCCAAAAAGAAAGAAGAGTTAAATACTGACAAAATGGTTTCAAAATCATACCACCTATTTGTAATTTGTTTGACATTCGTCTGGGCATCGGGCGTTGCCAATGGCGTCGATGTGGATATAACAACACTTGGTGCAGTTGGAGATGGCAAAACCGATAGCACAAAAGTTAGCCCCTACATTAACATATATATGTTATTTTAAGTACATGCGTTGTGCATGCAGGCTTAATTTTGAATTTTGATCCAAGTAACACAACACAGTACTTGTATTTAAAATTATAAATGCATGCAGGCATTGTCAGATGCATGGACTCAGGTATGCGCAGCGGCAGGAGGTGGAACAATAATAATTCCAGCAGGCGATTTCTTAGCCGGACCCGTACTATTCAGTGGCATAGCCGGACAGCAGAAATGCAACGGACCCGTTACAATCCAACTAGATGGCAATCTGCTAGGCGACACCGACCTCAGCAAATACACTAAAAACTGGCTCGACTTCCACTACATAGACGGACTCACCATCCAAGGCAAAGGCATAATCAACGGTCAAGGTGCCGCCACCTGGCCCAAAAGCAACTGTCAGAAACAATGGAACTGCAAGATACCTCCAATGAGCCTCAACTTTGCCTTTGTGAACAACGTACGCTTGTCCGGCTTCACCTCCAAAGACAGCAAGTACTTCCATTTAGACTTCTTCCAGTGCGACACCGTCGACATTCAAAACCTTATCGTAACTGCCCCAGGAGACAGCCCTAACACCGATGGCATCCACTTCGGCCAGTCCAAGAACATCAACATCGCGCACACTAAAGTCGGGTCTGGCGACGATTGTATATCTATTGGTTCTGGTGTTACTAACATGACTCTACTCGATGTTCAGTGTGGCCCGGGTCATGGCATCAGCGTAGGCAGCCTAGGGAAAGATGATGACAAGGGCGATGTCACTGGTCTTACCGTCAAGGACAGTACCCTAACTGGAACCATGTTTGGGCTCAGGATCAAGTCCTGGCAGGCCAAGGAAGGTGCACATGATGGTGTGACCATAACTGTATCCGACTTCACTTATGATAACATCACCATGGTTAACGTTTCCTATCCTATTCTTATCGACCAAGAGTACTGTCCTTTCACTTCATGCGCTGAATCCGAACCTTCTACTGTGAAGATTCAAGGAGTTAAGTATTCCAATATAAAGGGCACTTCTTCCACCCCAGAGATGATCAAATTCGTCTGCAGTGCCGCGAATCCATGCGAAGGGGTGCAGTTGAGCAATATCGACTTGACTTATTCTGGCACTAATCCCAATGCCAATCGAACTGCTGTCTGTACTAACGCTCTTGGTACCACCAGCAATGTCAAGCCCGTTACTTGCTTTGCATAGAAAAAGCAAAAGAAAAGCTGCTAATACGTTCGGTCCAAAGTTCGGAATTACAGACTCTGAGATTGCCTTAGGAATCTAATGTCTCGTTTGAATGACGACATTCAGATTGTACAAAAGACGCTGATGCAAATTGTTAACCATTGTACATTGCATTTTTTACACATAGTAATACTGTTTTTATGTGAGCTTTCACCTCTGGATGTTTGGGAATAGAAGCATGAACAAACAATTCAGTGCAATAAACGAAAATAACTGTAAAAAGAAAAAACCTCTACTGCTTGAAGTGCATACTCTTTAGTTTCCTCCCTTGATCCTCATTTGCCTTCTCAAGCTGGAAAAAGGAGAAGCGGCAGATGAGTAACAAAGTTGACAAATATATCAATGTCTCTGGATAAAATAGTTATTTCGATCTGCATGGTTTACCATGTACAAAAAATATATTCCTACAACTAAGCATGTTATCAGGATCACTACATAAGCAATAAAATTAATAGATTAGTCACATATATAAGGATCTTAATTTTCAGTAATGATATATAAATCTGACACACGCAGAAATGATGTTGGTGCCACAAGCACACTTTATGTGGTAATTAGACCTGCTGAGGAACTTTAATTTTCTTTAGTCGTAATCTACTTTGTTGTTACAAAAAAAGGGTGAAAGTGGTTGGAGTGTTTAATTCCTGTCATCAACCAATTCTTCACGGATGCAATAACACTGGATCGTTGATAACTATCATGTTTTCTACCTCATAATAAACTTGTTATTGAATGGATTGATGGTGTTTTTGCAACAAAACTGACCCAAGTATAACTTGCTATTTATATGCAGCCTTTGATTAATTCCATGTACTCTAAAGTATATATGTATCGGTATCTTTAGAGCATACAACTAAACATGTCAAATTTAGATACATTTATGAGTCCGCACACAAAGAGCTTCACAAGCAAAGTGTCTAGAGCTGCGTGACATAAATTTGTAGCTTTTAAAGGCAACATACAAATGTCTACACTTGTGTAAAATGATGTTAAAGATTTGGCATATATTACTTGTACTAAGTAGTTAAAATTGGGTCTTAATACTTAATTACAATTGCACATGTGAATCCAAATAAATTGAATTATGTTTTGTACTTGTACTGATTTCGATCAACAAGATTGGTAATCAATTAAAACAAAATTTTAGTTCTATTATACAAACGACATGCAAAGTTCTGTTATACCATATCACTTTCCTATATTACAAGAATTTGAAATGAAAAGGAAGTTACATGAACACAGTAATATAGGATATAACCATTTGAAGTTACAAAACACGTACAAATTTGTCATTATATATCTTTATGAAGCAAAACATGTCATGATTTGCTTATCAAAAAAAAAATGTCAAAATGGTCCTGTTCAAATCCAATGTAATATATCATATGAAAAACAGAAGATGAACTAAGTAGATCTGTAAGAGAGAGAAGATAAAAGATGTTTTTATTAAATTCAGATTACACAGCCATGAAAGCCATACGGTATGCAAGCACAATAAAAGACTTCGAACTTATCATTTCATAAATCCACATAATGCTAAAAGTGAAATTAACTTTTTACGAGAAAAAAAAAAATCATAATTGAAATTAAAAGAACAATTCTTAAAGCCCGAATAATAAAGCACGAATTGGTGCTGAAATGATCCTCACAGTGAAATAATTTTGCAGCTTCCTGGGTTCCTCCATATGATTGAATTTACGATTTCCAGACTAAATTTTTCAGGCCAACTAGTAGCGAGAGGAGCGGTGGAGTGAAGCGAGGCAGCGGATTTGGGAGGCTAAAAGAGAGTGAGCCGTTACCACATCAAACTTAATTCGATTTGTCCGGGGATGAAAATGGTTAAACTGAATGAAAATAAAACCAAACCAAACTAATCAAATTAAGTTTGATTACTTTGATTGGTTATCCGATATAAACGAACTAAAAACGATTCACATTTTATGTTTAGAATATACATTGTAATGTGAAAACAAGTCCAAATATATATAAAGCATTCTTATGATTTCCAATAGTAATTTTGATATATACATACATACATACATACATATATACATACATACACACACACACACACACACACATATATATATATATATATATATATATATATATTGACAAATAAATTTTATCTAGGTCATTAAAGTAATCTAAAAAAATTATTAAACATTAGTAAATTTGAAAATATAATAAAAGTTCGGTTAATTTGGTTAAACCGATAACCAAACTAAGTTTTTTTTACGGACTGACTATAAACCGATCTAGCTAAAAATCCAAATCAAACCAACCAAAATGAATTGATTTGGTTGGTTTATATGATTTAACCAAAGATTGTTCACCCCTAGGCCTAACTTCAAAACCAATCTATAAAAACGAATCACAAACCGATAAAACCTCAAAAAAAAATTCAATTCACTAGGACGAATATTTTCCAGTTTTATCCACTAGTATTTTGTTCAATTCACTAGTCACAGAATTGAATTGAGTCGGTCAAAGTAAGTGAACAAGTAATACTAGGTTGTGTTGTGACTAGTTCAATTCGGTTTTTAACTGTATAATGACCGTGTTCGAATAAAACTATGAGCAAATTCATTTTATTGTACAATTACGGTTGTATGCATAGACAAAAGTAACAACTCCGTGAAGTGAAAATACAACGCTATAGGAATGTGAGGAATACAATAACAAAAATTACCACTCGGTATAGTAAAGATTGTAAAATACATTTTGGACAATTAAAAAGCTTCAAATGAGAGTTTCCCCGTTATATATACCAGTACGTCTGAGCATATGTGAATAAAACTACGAGCAAATTTCTTTTATTGTGAAATAATGCTTGTATGCATAGAAAAAATAAATACTTTATGTTGTAAAAGTACAGTGCTATATGAATGTGGAGAATATATAATGACTAAAATAACCACGTTGGATAGTTCAAAGTCTTCAAATGAGGATCGAATGTGGGGAATGCAATGACAAAATTAACTACCCATTGTAGTAAAAACTGTGAAGGACTTTGGACTTTTCAAAAGCTTCGAATGAGAGTTTCATCGCTGTATATAGATTATTATGTCACCATTTTGTACCCCAATAGTCGTCTATACACACAAGCGCATGCACACATAAATAAACTATGATGCCTTTAGATATCATGGTGTGAACCATCAACGATTTCTTTTTGGGAACCCATCTTCCATATTGGGGGAGAATTTGCAATTTCTTTTTAAGTCTAGTTTAGCCGTGGAGGTTTAAGTGAATATTAGAAATGAGAAATATTAAGTGAAATAAGTTACGTTTTAGGGAAAAATAAGGGTATCTATGCTCTCCCTTGCCTTATGTGTTAATTCCTTAACAACTCTTGTCACACTGAAATCTCCACCATTCCTTTTAATAAAACTTAATTAATATGGCCAAAAATAACTTATAAAAGTTATTTTTCAGCTTCAGTAATATTATTTCATTACAACAACTATAAGAATTAAATGTTTATCGACGATGCCTGCTATGGGGCATGTGATCGACAACCCTTCACCGACGCTTGGGCGATGTTACGTTATTAACACGGTTATACCCACTTTTAGAGATGCAGTAAGATACAAAAATTGGTTAAACAATGAACTGTGAAATAAGTCGTGCAGGACCATACACATAACATAGTAAACTCGCACTATAACTCTAAAACGAAGAGAAGGACAAGTATCCTTAAGATGCAACTGCCCAAATATAACGCATTAAATGACAAGATAATAAGGCCAACAAAATCACCATGAGGACAAGTCGAGATCATACGAGGTCAAATATGCGTAGTAGTAAGCTATCTTGGTCAAATGGCGATGAACTGCACTATATTATCATATTAACAATCCACTTGATAATTTGAGTGCTAAGTGTAGAAGCAGGTCGTTATGCGAAGAACTAATTAACTAAACCAAATAAAGTCAAGCTGCACCGTATTGCCATAATCATGTTTCATGATTATGTTGACTATAAGATTCCTAGCATAGGAGCAAAGAATCTTGGTATGATGCCAATGCAACACCAATGTCGCCATAGAGGACCGAGGCAAGCCAAACAAAGAATAACAACGCCACGCTTGTAAACTACTTCAATTCCAATAGGAAAGGCCACTCTAATATGCAAAGCTAGTCAATTACATCCTTATCAAAATCGAGTTCGTGGCAACCAAATGCACTGGCATACTCTGGAAGCATAAACCTCATACTGCACCGATGAGAAGCATAATCTTCATACAGAACCAATAGAAAGTAAGGTTATGACGTCCAACCCCATCTTAAACTAAGCAACCCTTACAACCCTAGACTGAGTTGCTATCCCACAGTGGAACAAAATCCAGATGATAGGAACCGACATGCAACCTTAATATTCATCTCAAATCGGAACGTGCGACACATCTACTTAAACGACCATCCTCAACCAAGGACACATCACAAACTAAAATTAACATATAAGCTGACAGGTCTGTACCGCAATCTCGCATCGCATAACAAAGCTAAAGGTTGCCCGATATGACTTTGAAGAAATAAGACTTCACTGTAATCCAATACCAGTGGTTGCACAAGACAGGATCAAAGGAACGACATAAACACTACGCTCAACCCTTCACTAATACACATTCCTGAGTCACTCCGAGCAAGCCATGGACCTGCACAGCGCTTACTGAGGACTCCTTAAGTAGTGTCACGAGGAAGCAAAAGCACCCCAAGGGCTGCACACGGGGTTACCCAAGCTCGCTCTACTGTAGTTCTTTACTTGTTAGAAAACGGTAAGGGTGCAAGCATCCCTTATCAAGCAACTTGCGCATGTCAACATCCAGAGCAACTTAAAACAAATTCGTACAGATATCGATCCAACACCACAGGTCAAGGCAAATCAATTCAGCTCTACTTATCCTCAGCGCAATGTCAAACAAACATCACAGACTGAGCAAGACAACTCAATTCTAACTAACCCTAATGCAGTTTTACCTACACAATGCGCAGTTCAAAAACCAGTTACTTTGCAAAATCAAAGAAGGCATAATTTATTCAAATTTGGATGGTTTCCGCCTTAATTACCGCCAACGCCCTCTAGTCCAGCTAATTACGCTGTTGGAGAGGAAAACCGACACCCTCGATATTGAGAATAGTGATACTGAATTAAGGTGCACAAGGGCAAGGATTTCAAAACAAAGTTCACATATGCCAGAAAAATGGATGGCCTAAAATAAATGTGAGTTCCAAAACTCATCAAGGAGAACCTTCTCCTGACCCTTCACAGTTCACCGTCAATGGTCGCTTACCAAGCCAAGCACGCGGTTAGTAGACAAGAATGACAAACTTAGCACTAAGAACGGTGAAATTGAATGCAAACACTTGGAATTGCATAAATGCAATCCGACACTTCAGCCAAATTACTGCGCTAGACGTAGAGATACCAGAACGCCCGAACCAGCTATCAAAAAAACAGCGCAAATGCAGCCTGACATCTCAGCCAAATAACTAAACCGGACGTAGGATATTGGACGACGCGAACTAATATAAATATCTCTCTATGTTAACTAGTGGCACATAGCCACACTAGATGTAAGAATATTATACGGCCTGAACCAGTACAAAAAACCATGTGTATGAACTAAAAGGTCATAAATGCATGATCTAACTTCACAGTGAAAATACAGTCCTCCCCCAAATAGCGGAGCGGACCGTGCCAAGCACACGAATATGAAACTGCATCCAAATAGCGGGGTAGGTCATACTAGGCATGCGGCAAAACATGCATGCTAAAAATCAAGTTCGGGAAGCATGAACTGCACAAGAAGTTAATTCAAAAAATGGTAAGGAAAGACAACTCATGGAATGTACTACAACAAACAGATCAGGTACGATTCCAAAAAAAAATTAATGCTCGCCAAGTAATCATCAAAAACTAAGGTCTGCTCGTATTTAATTAGCTCTATTTATGCTCACTAAAAACCCACATATGTTTACATGTTACACACCTCCGCACACACTTCGTAGGAAAAGATAGATAAAAACAATCACAATACATGTTACATTAAATGTTAAGTTCACGAGACTATAATTCGTAACAAAACAGAACGACACTAAGAATTTGACTCGGACTCGGACTCAAAAGGAGTATGAGCTATGGTTCTTCCATGACGGTATGATCTTTGACCCTCTAACGTTGCGCATTGAGTAAGGCTACCACTGAGTTGGGAAGTAGAAGATGGATCATCTAACTCGGTAATAAGAACTGATGAACGGCTAGGATTAATGCCAACATAAATGGCTTGAGGATCATAGTTAGTGTCGGACCAGGCATCACCATAGTCCTTTGGATCAAAGACGTAGTCCGCACGATTATATAAAAAGGTTAAGTTTAGTTCGGGCAAGAGATGAGAAAAAACATCGATTAAACGCTTTACGGCAATGTCAGCCATGACCCTCTTGAGTCGCTCTTTATAAATTAGCTCCACCAAGGAAGCCCTATCCAAAATACCTAAAGAAGTAACAGAGGTTCCATGAGGTGCAGTAGCGGGAACTCGACCAAGGGTCTATATATTGGATTGAGACTCTAAGGAAGAAATTTTATTTTCGAGGGCATTCACGTGCTCCATCAGCACCCTCCTAATCTGATCGATCTCATCCAAAAGCTACCATTTCGTCCTCTTAGTTATATGAGAATAAGGACCGAATAACTCATGCATAGTAGGTGTAACATGCAAGTTGCTACTCCCAGCATATTTTGATTCCCTTTTGTAATGATTTTTAACTCAATAAACTTGGCATCATAAATATATTTTAAATCATTCTTCCAATCAAGAGCAACATCAGGGTCTGCCCACAGAGGAGGCACAGGAGTGGCACCAGGCCTAGAAATTGCACCCGAATCCCAGGTCGTGGTAGGATCATCTTCAACGCTAATTTAGTTTGTGATCTACTTAGATAACTCCTCGAATTCATGTTCTAGAGCCTTGATTTCATCTGTATATATGATCCTATATGCAGTTGTTACATCCCTAAGCAAACCTTCAAGCTCAGCAATATGATTTTATTGTGACTTGAGTTTCTTTTCCAGCTCCTCTATCTCAGAATTCTATTTAGTAATGCAATTATATTTCCTTACAACAGCTTATTTAGACTCTTTCAACTCTCGTTCCTATTCATTAAACCATTTGCGCAGCTCCTCATGAATCTCATCGGCAACCGACTCTATTTACTTAATAAAACTCATATTGGTGGCCTCAATCTCCTTGATCCAAAGTTCATAATCCCCAGCAATAGTGGAAGAAGAAGGATTGGAAACAAGGAGTATGATAAGTATCCCCGATGATAGAAATAGGTGCAGTCTTCGAATAAGAAATGACCAGAAAAGAAGGAGCCCTATTTTTGTGATAATAATAAAAGGATTACATAGGAGTATGTGTACAATGTGCGAAAGTATTTCATTTGAGCAGTAAATAAAAAATATAAACACGTAAAAAGAAGGAGCCTTACTTTTGTCTACGCCTAAGTCTCTCTTCAAACTACAATAAATGGGGTTGCCCTAGGGGAAGAGATTCAATTTCTAAGATGGAGACTTACTTGCGTAGTACTAAATCGTATAGTGCATCCCTTTAATGAATAAATTGCATAATTTTGGATAAAAGGCCTTGAGTATCTTTTCTTAATTGGGTAATATTCTGCTCCAATTCATTATCCCTCCTGCATGCAAAGGATGTCTTCATCAATAGTTCCTCCATGGGTTGCTGTTATAAAACCTTAAATTGTTGAAATAAACTAAATCCTTCACGTGACTTTGATAAAATGGGTTATCAATACTTAATGTTTTTATCTAAAAGAAAGAAGCAAAAGTTAAAACACTGAGTAACAAATATACATAATTTCATTAATAATCTTCATGGTTTACAAAATGACAAATTAAAGCATGCACAGTACCATCACAATAGAAAATATTTTTTCGAAAAAGGAAATGGATGGAAAGAGAGAATCTTAATAACCAAGAAGCTGGAAGGTTCAGATATTTACTTCCTCAACATCTATAGATCCTCATGGAACAACCTTGGGCTGGACTTCTAAAGTAGTAGGGCCCTTGCCTCTATCAAAATCATTAGATATATATTCAACCTACATTCCTTCAGAGGAGGAATTGAGAAGGTCATCACTCTCCTGAACCCAATTTTGGCTGAAGTATTCCCGGGCTTCTTTGATTAGGTGTGATTTTGCTAAAAAAAATTCAAATCAAATTATGTGCCTTCTACGTCGGATTATTCTTAAAGAACTATCTCTTTACTTGAGCATAAATGTCATAAAGAACATTATGAGCTATTGTGTCCAGATCTTTCTCTGCTTTAGAGAGATTTCATTCCAGTCTACTTATTTTCTTCTTCTGTTGCATGACATCTTGCTCCATATCTATAACCTTTTTTAAAGAGCTTACAGTTGAGCTTTATAATCTGTTTCCCTTTTATTTTCTACCTCATTGTCAAGGGAGATGACATCCAAATCCCGTCTCAACTTCGAAATTTCTTCGTGGACAGTAGTAAGAGTCGACTTCAAATTATCAAGCCTATTATGCAGCTCCATCTCGAGAGCGATGACCTAAAAGCATGAGGGTTATAATAAATAATAAAGCACCTAAAACAATAAGTAGATGAAAGAAACATTACAATACGTTAAAATGAAAGCTATAACTAGATGAAAGCACATTACAATATGTTAACCTAAAAGCCACAACGGTGCGAGTCCTAGAAGACTTCCCGAGAAGGCGAATTGGAAATAGGTAACAAAAAGGGAGTCGGTGTATAGTAATCATCAATAAGTAAACGACCCATCTTCTCCACCTGATTAGACTCTACACCCTCTCATGGAATAACCGGGAAGCATGAAGAGGGCGGAAGCATGCTAATGGGTGGCACAGAAACAGCAGTACCCGAGGGAGGAGGCGGAGGGTCATCCACCTTCTGTTGTTTCTACGCACTCTCATTTGCAGAAATATCTCTTGCTTGTCTCTTCTTCACTTTTCCTCCTCTTCAAAGTAAAAGTCGTACATAAAAATGGATCCACAAATGTGATAATGCATGTGCAGAAAATTATGCTTGTGTAGTAATTCTTTAGTGAAAAGATGTGACCCCTTGCGGGCTTCATCAGATAACTTCAACGCATCCGCACTGCGTTGTGAAAATAGCTTCTTTTACTCTTTAGTGAAGTCGAGACGGTCTGCTAAAAGAGAAGAAGATGCAAATCAGAGTAGGAAAGGAAGTTAAAAGAATAAATAAACATGAAGACAGGTGGGTGCAATATCTAGCTCTTGGAAGAAAAAGACAAATCTATCCAAATTAGAAATAAAAAAGAACTTATCCGCCCATCGTTGAGTTTTACAAGGAGAAGAAGAAAAAAGGGATTTGGTGGCCTGAACGAACCAAAAACCTTTGCATCCCCAAGTATGGTTCTCCTTTATAGAATACAGGAAGGCTAATTCTGTACAAGAGGAAGGAGTCAAATTCTCGAAATACAAGACATAAGTGCAAGTCAGAAGGTAATAAGAAACCCGGGCCAATTAATGGGAGACAAGCTGAACATCACAAGCCATTCTTTGAGAATGGTGTGGAGATGCAAATAAAAGCCACATCTGATATGCTTAGACAATAACAAATCATAATTTTCGAGGGGCAAATGAATGCAATCATAGGGTAAAGGAACCCTAAATTTGTAATCGCTAATCAAAAAACTAGCCAAGATCCCCTCCACCCGACTTCTCTTACGAATGGGCGAAGAAAATTCAATAAAAGAAGAAACATGAATGGAAGAGTCAAAACGATCGTCAAAGGCCATTAATAACTAAACCAAGTATAAGAAATGAGTTATTCACAAAATAACTTAAATCAACCTCAAGATAACAAGGAATGAGGCTTCTTATAGTACTTTAAATGAACTAATCAAGAAATTCCAGCCAAGGATTTCGAAAAAAACAACAAAATCATGAAAATAACCATTCAAAATTGAAACAAAAAAGCAAATTAACCCAAAAATCGACTTAGAAGACATCTAACAAAAAAGGAATAAGTAAGAAAATTCGATTTACAAATTAATTTGAGATTAATTCGAAGAGAAATGTGAAATCGAAGTCCCTCGTATGATTTATTCTATCTCAAACTGGTAAAAGAATAAGTGGGGAAGAAGAAGTAATATTTATAAGTTAACAAATGAAATCCAAATCTTAGAACCACGAAGCACGATGAAACCACAAACGTTGGATATATTTTATTCACGAAAAACTAAATATATTCCCTTAGGATATGAAAAGATTTGTATAATAACGGTTAGAAAAAGAAAGCAACCATAATGGAACACGTGTACAGAGTGTTGAATGTGAAATGACGGATTAAACAACTCGAAAACAGGATATGGATTGACAAGTCTAACCTAATAGACATTAGCGCGGACTTAAGGGCAAGTGTTATAACCACTTTTCGAGATGCAGTAAGGTACCAAAATTGGTTAAAAAATCATCCCAAGTAGGGACGCAACACAAACTAAAATTAACATCTAAGCTGGCAGGCCTGGGTCGTAATCTCGCATCACATAACAGATCTACAAAGATGCCCGATGAGGCATTGAAGAAACAAGACTGCACTACAATTCAATGTCAGTGCTTGCTCAAGACAGGATCATAGTGGACGGCAAAAGCACTACGCTCAACCTTTCATAAGTACACATCCCTCTGTCACTCCAAGCAAGCCATGGACCTGCACTGCGCTTACTGAGGATACTTTAAGCAGTACCACGAGGAAGCAAAAGCGTTACAAGGGCTGGACACAGGGTTACCCAAGCATCGCTCCACCGTAGTTCTTCACTTGTTAGGAAACAACAAGGGCTCAAGCGGCCCTTATCAAGAAACTTGCGCATGTATACATCAAGAGAAGCTTAGAACAAATTTGTACAGATATTGGGCCAACACCATAGGCTAAGGCAAAACAATTCAGCTCCATTTTTTCTTAGCACAATGCCAAACAAACATCGTAGACGGGGTAAGATAACTCAATTCTAACCATCTCCAATGCAGTTTTACCTGCACATGTGCGCAGTTCACAAATCAAATGCTCTGCAAAATTAAAGAAGGCATGTCTTATTCAAATTTGGGTGGTTCCGCCTCAATTCCAAATCGTCTCTAAAATTAAATCGTCCCACGAATGAAAAACTTCCCGTCCAAAGCCACGTCACCAATCCAAACATGCTTAAAGCAATCAATAGATGGATGACATGTATAAAGATCCAAGGGAGGGAACAAAGCATGGCGAAGTAGCATTGCCAAATCATACGAGGAAGGCGAGACTCTAAGGGAGAGGCACTGTAGCAGTGCCAAGAGGCTTCTGCCCGATTCCTAGAAAATAAATGTACTATGTAAAAAAGATTTCTATAATCCAACAATGTAAAATTTCAATGGAGGAATGAAAGAATAAAGGGTGGAATTTCCCATGGATGTAGGATTCCATGAAATCCGAACAAAGTAAATTTTGGTGTCTTTATTTTATTGCATTCTATTTTATTCTCCGAGTACAATTTGATTAAGGAATTTAATGGGAAGAATGGTAATACCAAAAGAGACATTTTATCAAACGGATAGAATGCTACTTCCTAATTATGCAAGCACATTGCAATGTAATTACTACCTTAAGGCAAATTCGATATCACTCAAAAATGTTTAATCGTAATCATAGAAGTAATCGACACTATAATTATTCTCTAATCATCTTGGGTATTGTAGGACGAAAAATTTCTTCAATAGAAACCTTACAGATGATAAGCTAAATAGTTTAGTATAATTGCATAAAAGAATGGAATTGGGAAAAATATTCTAAATACATGCACAATCTATAATTGTAGGCAAAGATTATCCTTGGGAAAATAACTACCCAAAAAGGTAGAACAAAGCATGGAGGGGTAGCATTGCCAAATCATACGAGGAAGGCGAGACTATAAAGGGAGAGGCACTGTATCAGTGCCGCCGGCTTCTGTCCGATTCCCAAAAAATAAATATACTATGTAAAAAAGATTTCTACAATAATACAGCAATGTAAAATTTCAAAGAAGGAATGAAAGAAAAAAGGATGGAATTTCCCATGGATGTAGGATTCCTTGAAATCTGAACAAAGTAAATTTTGATGTCTTTATTTTACTGCATTTTCTATTTTATTCTCTGAGTATAATTTGATCAAGGAATTTAATGGGAAGAATGGTAATACTGAAAGAGGCATTTTATCAAACAGATAGAATGCTACTTCCTAATTACGCAAGCACATTGCAATGTAATTTCTACCTTAAGGAAAATTCGATATCGCTCAAAAAATTTGAATCCAAATCGCAAAAGTAATTGGCACTAAATTGTTCTCTGATCATCTTGGATGTTGTGGGATGAAAAATCTCTTTAACATACACCTTACAGGTGAAAAGCTAAATAGTTTAGTATAATTGCATAAAAGAATGGAATCGAGGAAAAATATTCTAAATACATGCACAATCTATAACTGTAGGCAATGATTATCCTTGGGGAAATTACTAACCCAAAACGGTAGGTCAAAGTTTAAGGTGAAGCTAAGGAGGAACCGGGTTTACAATAAGGCTGGTTGATTAGAAGGAGGCTATGCTGAATGACGGTTAATGCTAAGGAGACAACGATGGAGGTAGATGACGACTAGAGGTGGCATCAAACGATGTTGTGGCTGGTTGATTCGAAGTGGAGGTGATGATGGGGTTTTGTTTCTTTTTTCCTTTTTATTTCCTTAAGGTAATTAGGTCGAGTTGGCGTTAATAGGGGCCGAGGGAAGGGTAAGAGGGTCGATGTCATACCAATCACATATCGATGCCTCTCTTTATCGCATCGATGGACTAATGTAGGTAGTCTTTAGTCGATGCCATACAGATGCCTTTCTTATTCGCATTGGTATGGTGTCTCTACGGTTATGTACATAATTAACATGTCCTAATAGTAGTGAATGTTATTGATTATCAAATTTATAATTTAATTAACCATCTAAGTGTCATTTACATGATTAGTCAAATTTTCTATTGATAAATTAAATTTATTTTCAATTAATTAATTTTTTATTTAACTAATATATTTACTAGATTACTCCAAAATAAATGATGTCACAAATAGTGAAGTTAAAGTCCCTCAAAATAAGAAACTTGCCCAAAGCTTCACCCCAAAGATTTATTGAGGAAGACTGTAAAGAAAATAAAAACAATAACTAAAGAAGAACAAGATAGATAACAAAGAAGAATGAGATTGAAGAAGAATTGGACTGAGATCAATAGTTGTAACAACCCGCATTTTTCGATCCTTTGTTTTTACGCCCGAATCGACATCCAAACCAAGAAATCTAAAAACCACAAATCATTAAGAGATGATAACAAGAAACAAAGTAAAATATCAAACAATATTTTTCTGAACTCGCAATGGAAGAAACAATTTAAAAAGTAGTCATCTATTCAAACCACACTCAATTACATCATTTCACAAGTTTATACAATTACAATAACATGACACTATATACAGGTCATATAATATATTTACAATATATAAATTATTTACATAACAAGGTCTTCATCACCATATACTCCCATCTCCATACTCCATCAACCTAAAAATACAGATATAGAGAAAATATGGAGTGGCTCAAACATAATGAGCGAAACATGTTTGCCCCACGTATACTACAAGGATACTGATATAACATAATCGGTCTCTAACAAGTATGTAAACATGTAACATCTCTACCTTTATACCCATACTATCCAAGAGTAGTACAGAGTAATATTGTCGAATAATACGGAGAATGAGGCTATATGGGGTACACACATGAATATTCCCTTGGTCTAACATTGGTATGTATTAAAACATCGAATACAGCTCACCACAAAACGTACCTAGTATCGACACAAAGCAATAGCACATATGACTTCAGGATAGGACAATACACAATATACAATATATAAACAGAGAACACGGAGTTAGAATCGCAACGATAATATCTCATACAGAATATACAAAGTATTTCTATTGTACATCACATGGATATACCTACATGAAACGATACAATACAAAATAATGACTACTATAATGAATACTACCTTGTCTATGCCCAAAACACAAGCTGGTCTCACTGTCCTTGAACTTGAAATGTTTTGGACTGAATCGGGTATTATAAATAACACATGGGTCAGACTATGTCTGAATCAAGAGTTAATTAATATACATATGTAACTCAATATATGTGAGGTATGATAATATCATTGGAATAACACAAGATAAACATCCATAATATCAGTATATAAATATCAATGTATGCATGGTGTAAAATTAAAGTCGTGAACAATCCCTAGAGTATCACATAACATCAAATATCCCAAAATCATGCATTAAGATGTCATCGCCATATAGAGTCACGCTAATCAATAAATCACAGTACCAATATCTCTTGGGTGAATCATCCATATCCAAAAATTGTAAGCTTATAAAACAATAATAAGTAAGATATCACCAAATATAGTCAGGCTAGCACATGGCATTGCTCAAATATATCTCTCAATCTCAAATAACAAAACAACACCATTAATATAAAATATAGGCCTTCTATCAGTAAAATCATATACAATAAATGACATGAGAATAAACTATACTCTAGACACCTATCTAGGTATAATCTCATCTCCTCATGTAGAAATAAATGGTAACGGGAAATCAAATCATAACATATAGGTTACCCCAGCCGATAATCTCATAATATCTGGGTTACACCACCCAGTCCAACCACAACGTGGCTACCCGCCATCTATAAGAGCACTGGGTTATTCATCTGAATTCGCCTTAATACTTAAGTAAGGTGTATAAATAATACATGCTTGTCTACCGATACATGTAGAACCAAAAGGGAGATTGATAACTACCCTGCCTGCTCCAGGAGCCCAAGGCTACACTACCTGGATCCGCTCCTACAATCTTCAGTTACCAACCTGGTATCATGATTATGTCCATCGCATGTCATGAACATGCTGGAAGATTAAGATATGCACTAATCATGACCTAAATCACACCCTTATAGTAACAAAATTCTGGCCTTCATGATTAAAGGGGTTAGGGCTATACTACCCTTCACTCAAATCCAACAATGCATATCTAATACAATAAATGGTGTCATGAATCTGGGGCTCAACCCTAAGATAAGGCCATCAGGGTGGACATTAGCCATTTGGTTCTCGCTAACTCCTAATCATATCCCAACGCTCCTCATGATAGACAATGTACATACGGGTACACCCCCATAACTCAATCTTTCGTAATGCTTTACTCCGAGTATATATACTTGCTGTACACTGAGCATATAAACTTGCTCTACAACGACCATCACCTCATGTAAGTATGATCCTAACTCCCATCACTTGAGCGACATTTACTTAGAATGAATAATCAAATGAGTATCACATCGGCATCCTATACCACCTTGTGACGCTCAAATGTTTATTTAAAGTTCTTAAACTACACTCAATCTTCACAAATATCCCATATAATGAGTCCAAAGAATAACCAGAGAAATATTACCGAATCTCCCATCCCAAACGGCATGATAACTCCGTTTATTCAGATTCCTCATCGAACAAAATTAAATAACAAAAACCAATATAAAAATGTGACAAATCCATATAGAAGTATGTCATCAACGTATCATATCAAATCATCAATCAAATCAACATCAATGGTGAATCATTCATATAATCAAATTCAATATACAAGGAAAGAATGAATAGAAAAGTAATATATAATAGATTATATATATATAAACAAATAAATCAATATTTAATAATAAATCATTCGCAACATATATTCTTTTAGAACAAAATAAATACTTAGAAATGGATAATAAATATATATTCTCTTTTCAATAAATTATTAATTTCATAACCTTTTATAAATTTAAATATTAATTTAATATTCAAAATAATTTTGGTAAGCTCATTGCCTTCTTTTGAAATCCAAAAACAGTATATAAAACTAAATATTATGCATTACATTTATTTTAAAATTTTCTAAATTAAATACTACTTTTAAATAATTTTATAAAACTTCCAAATCAATTAAATACATTTTCAAAACTAGAATTATATAATAAAAATTTCATAAAATATACCTTGAAAACTCTAAAACACCAATAAAGAACCATTTCATACTTTTTCATTTAAATAATACTATTAAACTAATGTACTAAACTTTAAAACATATTTACATTCATACATAATATCTATGTGTGTGTTTGTGTATTTGAAAGTGGGTAAAAATTTATTAGGCACATTTCAACCAAAAATGATCGACCCAAAAGTCTATACAAATGCACACAAGTCACATGCCACTATATAGTACAAACCCCCTTTACAAAAAGTAATAACATCAAAAAATAATTAAAGTAAGTACTTTCCAATTCTAATTCTCTTTCTTCTCCAAAATGCGAATTCATGGCGGCCAAGAATTTTCGCTGCTTATATGTAGGATTCCTTCCCGTTCAGGCCGACGATCCAATGCTTTAAACACGTTTCTTCTCGTTCCATGTTGCTGGTGAGTATCTTCCTTTTAATTCTCTTACTTGTGATCGTCATTCTATTATA
Organism: Allium fistulosum; assembly: GCA_030737815.1. Taxonomy (NCBI): domain Eukaryota; kingdom Viridiplantae; phylum Streptophyta; class Magnoliopsida; order Asparagales; family Amaryllidaceae; genus Allium; species Allium fistulosum. The sequence continues at coordinate 1,010,626,864 of CM060907.1, forward strand.
GTTAATTTACTAACTTCTAATGCATTTTTGACTTTACTTTGGAAAATTCGATGATTTTTCTCTCTCCATATGCTCCAAACAGTGGCTGTCAAGGCAATTCCAAGTTTTTGGTGTGTCCATGCTCAGTCAGGTAATCGATAATTTTGTTTAAGTTACTGCTAGAATTGATTAAATTAATCAACTTTTTGCAATTTTACCAAACTTGCTTAACAAAAACACATTCAAAGAAGAGATGCATGTGGCTTTCCTCAACATTGTTGCAAGTCTATCACGAGTTGGATGTCTACCTAAGATAGCTTTGTAAGTAGTTAGGGCCATTTTAAGTCAATTAGCACGGTCCCAACTATTTTACTCCACCAGTTTTATGGAATTTAGTTCTGGTAGCATCCAGGCCGACTTTGTACTGAAGTCTTTAGCTGAATGTCTCCATGCCCAAATATCATTTTCTCTACCTATAAAAATAGGTATAGCTTCTATTTTCTGTTTATGAACCCAGTTACAAGGAATAGTTTCACAAACCTATTTATCTCCTTGAATAATGGAGTTCATCATGCTTATCGAGCACCTATATGCTGAGTATGTGTCCCACCTCAAAATGTCAATCAGAGGTCCCCCATTTATCCATGGGTCACACCATAAATATGTTTCTCTCCTTCGTGCTATTTCTCTAGAACAGTTAGCCACAAGCTTCTCTCTGATTTTTAGTATAGCCTTCCAAGTTGGAGATGCATTATTATCCAGCGCCATTTGCCAAAAGTTTTTCTTAATATAACATTGTTTCGACCATCTAGCCTACAGACCATTCGAGTTTATGATTTTTCAACCTTATTTCATGGCAAACACATCTCTCATTTATCTAAGATTCCTGAGCCCAACTCCCCCTTCATTCTTTGGCCTACAAAGATCTTGGAATTTTATTTTATGCAACCCTCCTTTCAAAATAAAATCTGCACAAACACTTTCAATTTTAGCAATAGAAGTATCAAGCAACTGAAATGTTTACATCTATAAAATAACTTTGTGTTGTATCACTCGGTTCACTAGTTTTATTCATCCAACAAAGGATATATAAAAGCCTCGAACTCCATCCTTGCAACTTCTCCCTAATCTTTGAGACCAATTCCGCACATTCTCTATTTGTTATCTTATTAGATGATAGTGGGATCCCTAAATATTTTACTGGTAGCTCTCCTTCCTTAACTCCCAAAGTCTCGAGAACTACACTTTTGTTTGTACACTACTTGTTAAAGTATCATTTAGTCTTGAGTGCATTCATTTTAAGGCCCACAAACTCTTCCAATTTACAAAAAATATCTTTTATAGTGGTAGCTGCTTTAACATTCGATTTTATGCAAACTATCAGGTCATCTGCATATAGAAGGTGGCTCACTTTAGGTTGGAAATTGTGTATAGTCTGCAATAGCTTGTTATGTTCAGCAATCTCTATTTGGAGGGAAAAATACTCCATAGCAATACCAAAGAGGTAAGGAGATAAAGGTTCTCCGTGCCTGATGCCCATATTTCTGCTAATATGACATTTGGGAATGCCATTCACCAGTATTGAAAAGGTAGGAGTGGTAATGCATTCACTAATCAAATAAATAAATTTACCAAGGAATCCCATACTTCCAAGCATATGTAGAATGAACCGCCTATTAATCTTATCATATGCTTTTTGGAGGTCAACCTTTAAATAGAATTTATCAGCTCCATGTTTATTAAAGTTTCTAATAAGTTCATGAGCTAGTAACGAGTTCTCAGAAATGCTCCTCCCATTTATAAATGCACTTTGCACTCAACAATTATGTCGGGCAAAATTCTCTTCATTCTATTGCATATGACTTTGCTTAAGATCTTATAAATACATTACAACATACAATGATCTTCAATTCTAGCAGGGTTGTCTTTTTTTGGTATAAGGCATAAAATTATGATTCACCTCCTTCAAGATTTACCAAAGTCAAATGATTCCTGAATTGCTAACACTATATGTTGTTTCAGGTACTCTTAATGCTACTTGAAGAAATTGGCTCCCAAACCATCAGGCCCGGGGCTGGAGTCCCTATGTATCGAGGTCGGAGCTTCCCAAGTTTCAGTTTCGGTCTCTCTTTTTACCAGAGTACGCCTGCCAGCGGAGTTTATGAGCCTCCTGCATTCTATGTTGGGTAAGTTAGTTTCATAAGAACCATTTCAGAGATTATGATAGTAAGAGATAGCTTCCTGCTCCATCTTATTTCAATCATTTAGCATCGCCCCTTCTTGGTCAAGGCATTGTATATTATAGTGTGTGTTTTTCCTGAATGACATATTTGTATAGAAGAATTTTGTGCACTCATCCCCTTTTCTGATCCACTTCTCTTTAGCATTCTATTTTAGTTCCATTGGTTTAGTCTTCAAGGCATCCTTGAGTTGATTTTGAGCTTCATAGTATGCATTCCAGACTCCATCATAGTTATTAGGATTATCATCAATTTGTCTAAGATATTCTTTACATAGCTTTTGCGGTTGGTTAATTTTGTTCCTGTCTTTGGGTCTTCATCTGTTCTAGTGTTTCAATCGTAGCTTAGAAAACTTGAGAATATAAATGAGTTTATAAAATTAACAATCTTCAACAACATTAAATTGCAACATATATCCATTTGATGGTGATATAACTCACATTAAAACAAAGTTAACAAACATTACAAGCCACTAGAACCAAGACAACACTTCCTACCATAACCGTGAAGCCAAAGCTACCTCCTTTGCTCACCAAAACAAAAGAACAAGCCTCCTCTACCACCCTGATGCTCACGGCCCAGGTCCAAACTCCTCTTTGCTCATTAATTTCTTTCCTTCTTTGATGCTAAACCATGTTCTAATGATGATATAAGACCTTTGTGAAAGTTTGGAGGAGAAAGGAGTAGAATTGATATGTTTTGAAGATTTAAAGAGGGAAAAGAGTGTTTGAATTTATTTTCTTTTTGCAAACATTGGCAAGTGAATTAATAAAAGGAGCCTTGCCCACTTATTTTTAACCTAGAAAATGAAGTGCCAAATGACCACAAACTCCCTCCACCTTCTCTCTATGCACATGCACACCATGCTTCTTACACACACCATACTTCCATTAAATCACTCTTTAAATCAAGGGTCAATATCCTCCTAATTAACACTTGGTTTTAATTAATTTTTCTTATGAAAAAAGGTGATTTAATTTGTTGTAAATGTCTTCATATGTTACTATATTTTATTTTTTTTACTAAACATTGAGGTTTTATTTGCTAAAATAAAAATATCCTTTTGCATACTTTTGTATATATATATTTACCAGAGCGGCTCTTGAGATACAAAATGGAATACAAAATTTGACATATTATATTATGATTGTTTGATCAAATGGGGCTCAATGGATTTTCCCTGTTTTTATAGGTATTTGTGTGGCTATATCACCGGGATGTTTTTGCTTGGTTTTTAGTTTTTTACACTTTTAAAAATCTCAATTGGTTTTTCATGTGTTAAAACTTTTTTTTCTACGTTTTTTAATATAATTTTTTTAGCTTTTTTACTTCTTACCTCCATATTTCTTCCGTGATAATTCCTTCCCTTTGGCTTCCCTTAAAATTACTTCAGTCTTTTTCCTTACGTCATTTGCTATTTCTCCCCGGTAGTTATTGCATTAAAAAAAAGCTATTGAGTATCCTTATATTGCTATTTTCATGATGCAAGAGTAAGTTACTAATATAAAATGAAATGTAAAGCACATTTGAATGAAAGTGCAAGTCTAAAAGATGATGCATGCAACGAAAAAGGTATTTGGCTATAATAGTAATGATACCAATAATATTCTAATAAACTGCAACGAATACAACAAATAGCAAATAGCAAACCTTAGGTCGAACTGCAATTCGCACCCCTCCAAACCACAACTGTACCTCATCAAACCCTTATAGAAATGAAGAGCTCTCCAACACGATTCCAAAGATCTTTGTCTTAAAAAAATTCATCAAGAAATGAATTTGATTTTAATTTTTCAAAGTTGCGTTCATTTAATTTTTATCTTACTAGAAACGATAAAATAAAATGAGAAAGAGGAAAGGAAAGTCAATAGGCTGATTTCTTTAAGTCTTAGGTTATATGTATTTACAAATTTTCAGCATCTCGTGACACAGAAATTCGTTCGTGTATGAACTACGAACAATAAAATAAAGATAGGGTCGTGCTCAGAAGAACGACACAATCTTAAAACAATAATAATATGCACTTGTTATTCGATTTTAAAAAATCATAAAAATACCGTTGTTTGATGGAAAATCGTCAAATGATTATTTAAATATGTTTCAAATTAATAATTATGGATAAATTTAATAAATTAAATTAAAAATACATGAATAAAAATTGAGTCGTTACATTGAAATTTAATTTGCTCGTTATTTATTTGAACCATTTAATATTGTAAATAAATTTCCAAAATGAATTTCCTGTTATTATTTATTTAAAATGAGTTAAATAAGACCAATAACTCATTTAATTAATACTCAATTCAAACTCCAGATATTGAAATCGTTATTTGATTAATAAGTCCATAATTCCAATACAAAAATCACTATTCACAATTTTTAAATAATCTCTATAATTAAATTCAAGTTTAAACCTTTAAAAACCAATTATTCAATATTTAAAATTAATTTAATATCGAAAATCAAATGACCAAAATTCTGGGTCGTTACATTCTCTCCCTCTTAAAAGAATTTTGTCCTCGAAATTGCCAAGGTAAGGAAAATGCATCTAAACCAATTAACTTTTCAAAATCAATTAGTTTAAATGGATTGTTAATTTTCTAAGTCTTTAAAATTATGGAAATTTTCGGCAGCGTCTTCTTTGTGAGGCTCGATCGGAAAAACTACCAATTGCCAGTACAGGCCCAAACCAACAAAAGAAGAAAAAAAAGCCAAGTCGCCTCCCATATCGGGGCTTAAAATCATCAAACCAAAACAAGAACATAAACATATACCTATTAGTCGGGCAACCAACCCTACTCATGAAACCAAAAGCATCAACCTAGCATTTTCTCTCATGAACCTGCATCTTACTTACAAATAATATCCAACCATTTAATGTGCAATCATATATAATTTATTAAAGCCCGTACGATGTACATATACCATCCATACGCAATACCAAATCCAATCGTTCGCTCGATCACACAAATTATTTTGAACTAGTATCGCTCACTCGACTTCCTTAATGTGACTCCGATTCGATTCCTTGATTAGAAATCATCGTCCTCCTTACATAGCCATATAATATGATAAAGAACTTCAAGATCATATCAAAAATCTATATCAAGTGTTTGCTGTAAAGAATCGAGTGAAAAATTCTAACTTGGATCGGTGTAAATTTCCTCAATTTAATGTTTCCAAATCTAGATCAAGACTTCTCATGCGAATAAAATGATCTACGTATACATCCTACGTATTTATTCCATTGGTTTTTTAATTACACCAATTTATTTTTCGATTTAAAACTCATTCATTTTTACTTATAGTATATGTCCTTTAATACTAAAATCACTCATGAACCATTTCATTAAACACTATTTTTATTTTAAACCCATTCCATAACACATTACTAAACAACACAAATATTCACAATTTAAGTTTATAAACATCTTATAAAACACAACTTAGGTTTATCAATACTTTAAAACTTAAGTTCATATTTTTAATTAATATTAAAATACATTTTCTAAGTCATTTCATAACATATTAATTTAAGCCTACAAATACTTTATAATGACTAATTTTCATTAATAAAACATTTCCTAAGATCATAATTACCTTTTTAAGAAATCATTATTTTACTTAAGAAACATTACTTAAGTCTATTAACATTCTACAACTCAAATTTTTATTTGCAAAATACTCTTCTACTTCATAAGAGTATACATACAATATTCAAAATTGTTTTACTTAACCAGAATATTCAAAAAAAATTAAAATTATTTTTAAATTACTATCTTCTCAAATTAATAAGCTACAAAACTTATTTTCTTATGTATTCATAAAACTTTTAGCTTCAATTTCTATATCAAATTTGAAAGTCCCGACTGTCAAAAATCATCGGAAATTCCATTTCATTTTTAATAAATGAAAATTGCCCAAACAACATATCAAAATGAGATGCAAAACCAAACTACTCTAATGTATAGGGTACATGCAACCATGACATGACTTAACTGAGAACTTCGTATTTTAAACCCCTAGTTTAAATCATTTTGAAATAATAATTATATACATAACTCCATTTTGTATATCAAACCTTACTTTTGAATTTAAATTAAAACTTGTTTTACTAAATCAAAACTTCTATGGTAGCAATTCTTCACTAAAAAACTCGAAAATGAACGACGATGATGCTGCAGTCATCACCGGATTTATTTTCCAATGACCGAAGGGAGTTCAGAGTTTTTTATCTCTTTTAAAATCCATTATTAAGAAATTTTCTATTCCTAACACTCTCCAACAATACTATTATTATTTTTCATAACACTTTGAAAAACAACTTCAAATCTCTAGGGTTTAAGTACTCAAATTCTCAGTTTTAAATTCTTTTTATTCATTAATCGCATTTATAAACAATATTTATATAATATTTCTTCTTATACAAGATCATTTTCACCATTGTTTATCTTTGTATAAATTATAACAAATAACTTTTATTATAATTAAAATTCAACTCAATATTATCATCGAACACCATATAGTCAAACTATGAAACTAAATTCATAAGGTGCTCGTATTAAATTTAACCAACAATAAAGGCTCATAAACTATCTGAGTCCAGCCAATCAGCAATAAATGATAATATTAAAATATTATCATTTTCTAACAACCAAACACACTATACATAAATATATTAATTTTCTAAAAATTATTCTTTTAAATATAAAATATAATTTAGGTAAAATTATTTCATTTACCCACTTTTCCAAAACAATACTTTGTCGTTTACCTTGTTTAAGAGTTTAGAAACACCTATCGATACAGTTTTTTCTTCTACATCAACCAGAATCCATAAACCACTCAACCATAAATCAAACAATATAAAACATTTTTATAGCACTAACAAATACGCGCTCTTATATATATACACTCAAACTCATCCTAGGGTCTCACTTACCCTACTCAAATGAGTTAACCCCACTAAAGCCTAGGTGTTCGCTCAAGCTAAGCTCTGATACCATGTGTAACGGTCTTCCTAAACAGGTGGTGCCTACACGATGGTAACCTCGAATCCGATTTTACGACCAGCCTGTCGACCAAAACTAACATATTAATTTCATGGATGTGTAAGGGTAAGAGTCTAAGCTTCAGGGTAGTTCACAAAGCAAAATAACCCTATCACGTTAAAGCAACTTTGCAAACAGATCTAATCTCGGTCTCTCCGAATCGACAACGATAATTTAAAACTCGCCAAGTTCGATTGATGGTTATTTAACTATCAAATAAACAACAATTGATCCAGAGATTTAATTCCATAAGGAAATCCAACATTGGTTAAGCACATAAGTAACCACTAACCTCTTAATTAAATAAAATCAGCTTATAAATACTTGTATCAAAATACTTTTACAAAGGTATATTCACAAATACTTTTTACTTTTTTTTCAATACTTGGAAGAATATCCACATACTTCTCAATGGTATAAGTATATTCACAAACACACTACACCCTCACTACTTAGAAAATGTGTTTATATAATTATCTCAATGGTATAAGTATATTAATAAAAACACTTCGAAGTATTTCATATTCCAAAATCTTATTAAAAGAATCAAAACAAATGTTATTTAAAATTGAGATAAGGATAAACCCAAATACAATTCCTTCGGTGATAAGCATGGAAAAAATGTCCACGCTACCAAAATTAAGAAGGTCAATTTGGGATAAATCCAATCTCATTCCATTTATAAACTTCTTCAATAAATCCTTTTTAATAAATCTCTTCCATTTATGAACATATCCTTTACTAAAATTCCAAAATCCATTTATAAAACTCTTTATAAATCTGCAAGTTTTTTATAGAACTCTTTTATAAATCTTTAAAATAATTTATAAAACTCTTTTTATTAACTTCTAAAACCATTGATAAAACTATTTTTATAAATTTCTAAACTATTTATAAAGCACTTTTATAAATTCATAAAACTATCTATAAAACTTCTTTTATAAATCTACAAACCATTTATAAAACTTTATTCTTTTATAAAAGACTTTAATAAATAATCTTTATAAAATTTTACTCTATAGAAATCTTTCAAAAAATCCCTCTATAAAATCGTTTTGTAAAAATTCTTTACAAGGCCTTTATGAAAATCTTTTATAAATCCAAAACTCCATTTTCATTTATAAACTCTTTATTAAATGAAATTCCTTTTTAAATCAATTGTAAGTCTTGTAGATCGTATATTATCTAACTTGTGTATAATATGCAAGTGTATAAGTTAATGCAATAGTAGGCAATAAATAGTAAAATATAAAAAGCGTGCAAACCATAGTTTTTATAGTGGTTCAAACCTCCTGTCCTACGTCCAGTTCCGTAGCTCCCCTTTAGTATTTTCTTTAAACAAATTACCCCCACTTCGTCCGGAGGAATAGGCTAATACAAAAGTATCTCTGACAATCTTGGGTTCCAAATAACATAGTTTTTGACTTATAGTACAAATCTTCATATGATCTCCTTTTGAGTATATGAATATGAACGCTTTGAGTTGTAGGAAGTGATTTAACCAAAATTCTATTTTGGTTATGGTAGATTAAGAGTATGTGAACAACGTATATGTAAGAGAGTGTTTAGAAATCAAGAGAGTAAAGAATAGATTAATTCGAGTTCGATGATATCTACTTCTCAATCGAAGTGAGATATATATATTTAAAAAGGTGCGGATGAAGAGTTATTACTATTTGAGAAAGCCTACTAACTTTAATGGCTACAACCTTTCATTGAAAGGTGATTTCCTTTTGTTTCAAAACAGAAGTGTCTATTCAGAATTGACAGTTTTAGCCCATGACAGACGTCTGTGGTAAAATCCTCAGACGTTTGTGACTTGTTTAAATTTTTAACCCGAGAATTGTCACAGACGTTTGTGGTTTTATCACAGACGTCTATGAGGTGTAAAAATAGTTTTTCACCTTAATTTTGATGCACATGAAATAATGTGTGCTCATGTATGCATATATACTCAATGAGACCTTAATAATATTATATCTAGGACTCATTTATAGTAGAATAACCTTAGTATGGTCAATGAATCTTCGTTTTTCTTTGAGTCTCAATATCTTCGAGTATGGTGTCTTCTTGTAGCATATACCTGCAATCTTGATAAGGTCTATATATGTATATGATTGTATAATTAATATCATTGAAACATAAATTAGAAGTTCTAACTTCAATTTATTATTTATAAATACAATTAATCAGATAAATTAATTAACTTTAAACATCATAAATTAATAATAAATTAATTTTTCAATAACACTAATAACACAAACAGTTTCTTTTATAACATCATTAATGAAATAATTAATTTACTTCAAAACATTATTAGTATAATAATAAATAACTTTAAAACATTACTAATATAATAATTAATAATTAACCTTCAAAAACCTTATAAGAATAAATAATTAACTTCCAAAATATTATTAATAAATAACAATTATTATTTTCAAACAATACCAATTATTTAAATAAATAACATTCACAATATTAAAATATTAAAAAATAACTTTTAAAAAATATTAAATAGAAACAACCAACTTTTAAACATTATTAAACAATAGTTAAACAATTTTAAATCATTATTAAATGATAGTTAAACAACTTCAAAACATTTCTAAATGGTATAGTAAAAGCAAATAAAAAGGTTGGGGTAAAATATAGAAGTTCATATAGAAGTTCATAATCTGCTTAAATAAAAATATTCCAGAAAAGCCAAAGGTCAGAATTTGAAATCATTCTTCAAATAAAAAACCAATTTCAAGCCAAACGGGAATTAATAATATTTTCAAAATACTAAATTGAGGCCAATAGCCACCAAAGCACTTAACCAATCTTGTTATTGATTTTTATCACTACATGGATTAAGTTTCGAACATATAACAATGTCATAACTAATAATGCTAAACAATCAAGATCAGTAATTAACAATCTGTATAACAGGGTTACAACTGAAATAGAATCAACATGTATATATAACTGGAATGAAAATCACTATGGTGAAAAATCCGGATTTCACTATATAATTCCTTGTGTTTCTATTTTAAATGATAATCTCTTGTAAAAGAGAATATTTTAACCAACAACCAATAATTTCAACCAAGCACAAACAGTAAAAAAAAATCTACTATATATATCTTCCAATTAACTAGAAAGGTGGGTTTAAACCACCAAAATTCCAGTTATCGTTTTCATGTTCTGGTTCCATCTAAAGTCGAACATCATTCGACTTTAGCTTGAAATTCTACAAGCTCAAATCTCGACCAATCCAATTCCAAAGTGTAGCTAACATCATTATGAATCCAACGTGACTGACTGCGTTCGATTTGGACCTAGTATGGACAAGTTATCGCATTTATAGGATTTACAAATTAAATAACATTAATTAATTGCTTAATTAAAATTAAAATTATCGTTACCCTTAAAAAATCCTTCCCTCCCATCCCCAATTAATCCCAAGACCTACATGCAAAAACCAGACATTGCCATGACTTCAACCTTCCCTTCCAAGCTCGACACTCCATGAAACCAAAAATAGACTTCACTGACGATCTTCTCATCCAAGCCTCTATCTTCCCGTTACCCTAAAGTTCGACTTGACGTCACCTCTTGGATCGCAACCCCTTGGTTCCACGCTGTCGTACGAAATTGTCGTCCTCACCATTCCATCACTGAACTTCACTAAAAAATGGCCCATGGATGCTACTCCACTTCACAAACGCCATCCTAAACCCCGATTCAACCAACACCTCCCTTATCGATCACATTCGTAAACCCTAGGTCGAACTGCAATTAACACCCCCCTAAACCACGACTGTACCTCATCAAACCAAATAGAGATTAAGAGCTCTCCAGCACGATTCCAAAGATGTTTATTATGAAATTTATCGTTAAGAAACGAATTTGATTTTAATTTTTCAATGATGCATCCATATAATTTGTATCTTACTCGAAACGATAAATGAAAATGAGAAAGAGCAAAGGGAAGTCAATAAGTTGATTTTCTTAATTCTTAGGTTACGTATATTTACAAATTTGCAGCATCTCACTACATAGAAATTCGTTCGCACATGAACTAAGAACGATAAAACAAAGATAGGGTCGTGCTCAAAACAACGACATGATCTCAAAACAATAATAATATACATTGGTAATTCGATTTTGAAATATCATAAAAACACCATGGTTTGATGGAAAATCGTCAAACGATTATTTAAATATTTTTCAAATTAAAAATTATGGAAAAATTTAATAAATTAAATTAAAAATAAGTCAATGAAAATCGAGTTAATATATTGGAATTTAATTTTCTATTATTTATTTGAACTTAATATTGTAAATAAATTTACAAAATGAATTCTCCATTATTATTTATTTATTTAAAATGAGTTAAATAAGATCGATAATCCATATAATCAATATTCAATTCAAACTCCAGATGATTAAATCGTTATTTAATTAACAAATCCACAATTCCAATACTTAAATCACTATTCAAATATTTAAATAATCTCTATAATTAAATTCAAGTTTAAACCATTAAAAAACAATTATTCACTATCGAAAATCAAATGACCAAAATTCTGGGTCATTACAATAACAGTAACTATGAAAAGGTGAAGCAAAAACTCCATGAATGCCTAAAATTAAACCTTGATGGAGATTCAATATAAAAACCAAATCACAATCTTCTTTAAACATTTATTTTAAATGACTCAAAAACCATTTCCAATTATTCGCATTTTCTAGAGAAACTCTACCCATAGCTAGAGGGAATAAACCTACGAATAATAATTTTAAAAAAATATTAAACCAAAATTCAATCAACTGTTAACCTAAAAACTGTCACCGATAACTAAAACCTGATACCTAAAAAATGGATAACTAAATTTTGATACTATACATTAAATCATTTTAAAATTATGATATCTAAAACTGATAATAAGCACTAATCTAATTCACACCAAAGCCAAAACTACAACACTGCAATATATCGGTTACTGAAACTAAAAATAACAAAAATTCAACTAAAAATGATACAAATAAAAGGATACTACCAGAAACTAATACTGATACTAACAAAAACTAGCATAAACTGATACTGAACTAAAAATGATACTAGAAAACACAAAATAACAGTTATTGAAACTAAAAAATGATACTAACAAAAACAGAAACTAATACTGGTTATTTTTCATAACATCAACACATGACTTAAAAACATATAAAATAAAAACATACCATGATTGCCATTTTTGCAGTAGCACCCATCAAATTACCTGGTCATTCCCTTAAATGAGTAGCATCTAAAAATACCATAGCTCAACAATACTTGAAACCAAGTAAACAAGCACCAAAACCAATATACACTCTCTCAAATTGATTAGTACAAGCATTAACATTCATATCGACATAATTACCTGAATTTTGTTTCCTGAATGCTTCTATATACCAACTCAAATCATTGTAGGACATAGCATCATTATCATACAATTCCATCAAAGCAAGTTGTTTTTCAGAATAAGCAAAAGAATAAGATAAGTCAAGATTGTATTCTCTTCTAAAATCATCTATTATGTCTTTAGGCTTTATACTAGGGCAATCACGAATCTCAACAATAGTCAGTCATTTAACAAATGCATAAGAAATATGTACATTATTCAAATTTCTAAGGTCAGCCCCACAAGAATGATCACTAACCAAACTTCTAATGAAAAACCTATTAAGTTGTTCGGAATCATAAGAAGCATGTACTTTAAAAAGACATCCATTCTTAGACGAAGAGCAAATATCAATAATTCTTGTAGAACAATTCTTCAAAAATACTAATTCACATCCCTTGAATTTGGTATGCCATCAAAAGTTCACTAAAATAATTAGCTGCTACAAAACAAAAACTAACAAAATCAGAAATGGATAATTTTGAACCTCTCTTCAACATATCCTTCAAATAACTTTTATTATGAACAACAACATTTGAACACAAAGATCCGTTAGAAGATAAATAACTAAGAAGATTAGATGAAATCGAATAAAACCACCATCATCATTTTCCAATTGATACTAACAAAAAATGATACTAACAAAAAAACAAAATGATACCTAAAAAATGATACTCACTAAACTCTACAAGGGAGTACATTATCAATCAAACCAATATGAAAGCAAAAAAAAACATTAATTAAAATATGTTTGCTTCAAATTGTCATTTTATTATAGTATAATAATTATCATTATACAAAAGAAAATCAAAACAAAAAAGTAACAAATATTTTTCAAAAATGATACCAACAGACTATAAAACTGATACTTAATATCTGAACCTCAAATTAATAACAAAAATGATACTCAACCAGAGTTCATTGAATCCAAGATATACATCAAACAACATTCACTTTTAAAACAAATAAGAAAACATTGCTACGTAGAAACATTTCTCAGCTCTATCAAGCATGACTCAATCAAGCAACAAGCTTGCTAACTAACCAGTGCTGCTAGTAATAAAATATCCCTGCACTAATAAAAAGCCCAGATGTTACCTTTCGTGGGTACTTAAACAAGGAAAAGAAGTGAAATATATAACAAGCGTTCCACACAAGAAACTTAAACAAACAGCAGCAGCATGGCTTCTATCTTTGAATTGTTAGGCCAAGTTGAGTCAGGAATTTCTACTGAAGCATACGACAATAGCCATCACATATGAGAGCAGAATCTTTTTAAGCCAACAAAGGAACAAGATATAGATAGCAACATGTAGCGCACAGCAGCTCAGCAAAGCTGCCTTCTTTCTTCTCTTGGGCCCTTGGCAATGGCAGCCGCTCTAGATCAAATACAATCATCTGCTCTAGATCAAATACATACATAAATGCGACACAGGTAAAGAATGCATACCCGCATATCTGCATGTCAATGTAATGTCAAAATAACAAACAATTATAATTAGGAAAATCTACCTGTTGTATACATATAAAGAACTGGCAACCGAACAAGAAACTAAAAACAGATGATTTTTAACAGTAATTAAAACCAGATTTTCCTAAATTTGGATGATTTTAGTCGTATAAATAGAGACCCAAAACAAGTTCGATTAGAATAGAGTTAAATTTTCCACGCCAAAAAGAAAGAAGAGTTAAATACTGACAAAATGGTTTCAAAATCATACCACCTATTTGTAATTTGTTTGACATTCGTCTGGGCATCGGGCGTTGCCAATGGCGTCGATGTGGATATAACAACACTTGGTGCAGTTGGAGATGGCAAAACCGATAGCACAAAAGTTAGCCCCTACATTAACATATATATGTTATTTTAAGTACATGCGTTGTGCATGCAGGCTTAATTTTGAATTTTGATCCAAGTAACACAACACAGTACTTGTATTTAAAATTATAAATGCATGCAGGCATTGTCAGATGCATGGACTCAGGTATGCGCAGCGGCAGGAGGTGGAACAATAATAATTCCAGCAGGCGATTTCTTAGCCGGACCCGTACTATTCAGTGGCATAGCCGGACAGCCGTTACAATCCAACTAGATGGCAATCTGCTAGGCGACACCGACCTCAGCAAATACACTAAAAACTGGCTCGACTTCCACTACATAGACGGACTCACCATCCAAGGCAAAGGCATAATCAACGGTCAAGGTGCCGCCACCTGGCCCAAAAGCAACTGTCAGAAACAATGGAACTGCAAGATACCTCCAATGAGCCTCAACTTTGCCTTTGTGAACAACGTACGCTTGTCCGGCTTCACCTCCAAAGACAGCAAGTACTTCCATTTAGACTTCTTCCAGTGCGACACCGTCGACATTCAAAACCTTATCGTAACTGCCCCAGGAGACAGCCCTAACACCGATGGCATCCACTTCGGCCAGTCCAAGAACATCAACATCGCGCACACTAAAGTCGGGTCTGGCGACGATTGTATATCTATTGGTTCTGGTGTTACTAACATGACTCTACTCGATGTTCAGTGTGGCCCGGGTCATGGCATCAGCGTAGGCAGCCTAGGGAAAGATGATGACAAGGGCGATGTCACTGGTCTTACCGTCAAGGACAGTACCCTAACTGGAACCATGTTTGGGCTCAGGATCAAGTCCTGGCAGGCCAAGGAAGGTGCACATGATGGTGTGACCATAACTGTATCCGACTTCACTTATGATAACATCACCATGGTTAACGTTTCCTATCCTATTCTTATCGACCAAGAGTACTGTCCTTTCACTTCATGCGCTGAATCCGAACCTTCTACTGTGAAGATTCAAGGAGTTAAGTATTCCAATATAAAGGGCACTTCTTCCACCCCAGAGATGATCAAATTCGTCTGCAGTGCCGCGAATCCATGCGAAGGGGTGCAGTTGAGCAATATCGACTTGACTTATTCTGGCACTAATCCCAATGCCAATCGAACTGCTGTCTGTACTAACGCTCTTGGTACCACCAGCAATGTCAAGCCCGTTACTTGCTTTGCATAGAAAAAGCAAAAGAAAAGCTGCTAATACGTTCGGTCCAAAGTTCGGAATTACAGACTCTGAGATTGCCTTAGGAATCTAATGTCTCGTTTGAATGACGACATTCAGATTGTACAAAAGACGCTGATGCAAATTGTTAACCATTGTACATTGCATTTTTTACACATAGTAATACTGTTTTTATGTGAGCTTTCACCTCTGGATGTTTGGGAATAGAAGCATGAACAAACAATTCAGTGCAATAAACGAAAATAACTGTAACAAGAAAAAACCTCTACTGCTTGAAGTGCATACTCTTTAGTTTCCTCCCTTGATCCTCATTTGCCTTCTCAAGCTGGAAAAAGGAGAAGCGGCAGATGAGTAACAAAGTTGACAAATATATCAATGTCTCTGGATAAAATAGTTATTTCGATCTGCATGGTTTACCATGTACAAAAAATATATTCCTACAACTAAGCATGTTATCAGGATCACTACATAAGCAATAAAATTAATAGATTAGTCACATATATAAGGATCTTAATTTTCAGTAATGATATGTAAATCTGACACACACAGAAATGATGTTGGTGCCACAAGCACACTTTATGTGGTAATTAGACCTGCTGAGGAACTTTAATTTTCTTGAGTCGTAATCTACTTTGTTGTTCCAAAAAGGGTGAAAGTGGTTGGAGTGTTTAATTCCTGTCATCAACCAATTCTTCACGGATGCAATAACACTGGATCGTTGACAACTATCATGTTTTCTACCTCATAATAAACTTGTTAGTGAATGGATCAATGGTGTTTTTGCAACAAAAGTGACCCAAGTATAACTTGCTATTTATATGCAGCCTATGATTAATTCCATGTACCCTAAAGTATATATGTATCGGTATCTTTAGAGCATACAACTAAACATGTCAAATTTAGATACATTTATGAGTCCGTACACAAAGAGCTTCACAAGCAAAGTGTCTACTACACTTGTGTAAAATGATGTTAAAGATTTGGCATGTATTACTTGTACTATGTAGTTACTTCCACTAATCCATGAATTTATTTATAGCCATGAACACCATATTAATTCCACTGACTGAACTAGTCATTCTAGCATGTCAAGGTCAATATTCCTCTCTAATTGATTCCAGTTATTCAAATCAATTATTTCTTAATATACAACATCATAATTGGCGCACTTTCATTACATATAGAAGTGAAACTGAAAGCCAAAACGGGAACGGTCATGCAAATCTATCTTTATTAGGTGCATCCAAAGTTCCAAACCATTAATTAACTAACTAACTAAATATTTGATGTTTGCAATTACTTGAGGAGTAGTGAATTTGGACTGTTTAGTTTGTTTCATGTCATGATAATAAATTTGAAAATATAATAAAAGTTCGATTAATTTGGTTAAACCGATAACCAAACTAAATTTTGTTTACGAACTGACTATAAACTGATCTAGCTACAAAACCAAATCAAACCAACCAAAATGAATTGATTTGGTTGGTTTATATGATTTAACCAAAGATTGTTCACCCCTAGGCCTAACTTCAAAACCAATCTATAAAAACGAATCACAAACCGATAAAACCTCAAAAAAAAATTCAATTCACTAGGACGAATATTTTCCAGTTTTATCCACTAGTATTTTGTTCAATTCACTAGTCACAGAATTGAATTGAGTCGGTCAAAGTAAGTGAACAAGTAATACTAGGTTGTGTTGTGACTAGTTCAATTCGGTTTTTAACCGTACAATGACCGTGTTCGAATAAAACTATGAGCAAATTCATTTTATTGTACAATTACGGTTGTATGCATAGACAAAAGTAACAACTCCGTGAAGTGAAAATACAACGCTATAGGAATGTGAGGAATACAATAACAAAAATTACCACTCGGTATAGTAAAGATTGTAAAATACATTTTGGATAATTCAAAAGCTTCAAATGAGAGTTTCCTCATTATATATACCAGTACGTCTGAGCATATGTGAATAAAACTACGAGCAAATTTCTTTTATTGTGAAATAATGCTTGTATGCATAGAAAAAATAAATACTCTATGTTGTAAAAGTATAGTGCTATATGAATGTGGAGAATATATAATGACAAAAATAACCACGTTGGATAGTTCAAAGTCTTCAAATGAGGATCGAATGTGGAGAATGCAATGACAAAATTAACTACCCATTGTAGTAAAAACTGTGAAGGACTTTGGACTTTTCAAAAGCTTCGAATGAGAGTTTCATCATTGTATATAGATTATTATGTCACCATTTTGTACCCCAATGGCCGTGATATCATGGTGTGAACCATCAACGATTTCTTTTTGGGAACCCATCTTCCATATTGGGGGAGAATTTGCAAATTCTTTTTAATTCTAGTTTAGCCGTGGAGGTTTAAGTGAATATTAGAAATGAGAAATATTAAGGGAAATTAGTTACGTTTTAGGGAAAAATAAGGGTATTTGTGCTCTCCCTTGCCTTATCTATTAATTCCTTAACAACTCTTGTCACACTGAAATCTCCACCATTCCTTTTAATAAAACTTAATTAATATGGCCAAAAATAACTTATAAAAGTTATTTTTCAGCTTCAGTAATATTATTTCATTATAACAACTATAAGAATTAAATGTTTTATCGACGATGCCTGCCATGGGGCATGTGATCGACAACCCTTCACCGACGCTTGGGTGATGTTACGTTATTAACACGTTTATACCCACTTTTAGAGATGCAGTAAGATACAAAAATTGGTTAAACAATGAACTGGGAAATAAGTCGTGCAGGACCATACACATAACATAGTAAACTCGCACTATAACTCTAAAACGAAGAGAAGGACAAGTATCCTTAAGATGCAACTGCCCAAATATAACGCATTAAATGACAAGATAATAAGGCCAACAAAATCACCATGAGGACAAGTCGAGGTCATACGAGGTCAAATATGCATAGTAGTAAGCTAGCTTGGTCAAATGGCGATGAACTGCACTACATTATCATATTAACAATCCACTTGATAATTTGAGTGCTAAGTGTAGATGCAGGTCGTTATGCGAAGAACTAATTAACTAAACCAAATAAAGTCAAGCTGCACCGTATTGCCATAATCATGTTTCATGATTATGTTGACTATAAGATTCCTAGCATAAGAGCAAAGAATCTTGGTATGATGCCAATGCAACACCAATGTCGCCATAGAGGACCGAGGCAAGCCAAACAAAGAATAACAACGCCACGTTTGTAAACTCCTTCAATTCCAATAGGAAAGGCCACTCTAATATGCAAAGCTAGTCAATTACATCCTTATCAAAATCGAGTTCGTGGCAACCAAACGCTCCGGCATACTCTGGAAGCATAAACCTCATACTGCACCGATGAGAAGCATATTCCTCATACTGCACCAATAGAAAGTAAGGTTATGACGTCCAACCCCATCTTAAACTAAGCAACCCTTACAACCCTAGACTGAGTTGCTATCCCACAGTGGAACAAAATCCAGATGATAGGAACCGACATGCAACCTTAATATTCATCTCAAATCGGAACGTGCGACACATCTACTTAAACGACCATCCTCAACCAAGGACACATCACAAACTAAAATTAACATCTAAGCTGACAGGTCTGTACCGCAATCTCGCATCACATAACAAAGCTAAAGGTTGCCCGATATAACTTTGAAGAAATAAGACTGCACTGTAATCCAATACCAGTGGTTGCACAAGACATGATCATAGGGAACGACATAAGCACTACGCACAACCCTTCACTAATACACATTCCTGAGTCACTCCGAGCAAGCCATGGACCTGCACAACGCTTACTGAGGACTCCTCAAGTAGTATCACGAGGATGCAAAAACACCCCAAGGGCTGCACACGGGGTTACCCAAGCTCGCTCTACTGTAGTTCTTTACTTGTTATAAAACGGTAAGGGTGCAAGCAGCCCTTATCAAGCAACTTGCGCATGTCAACATCAAGAGCAACTTAAAACAAATTCGTACAGATATCGATCCAACACCACAGGTCAAGGCAAATCAATTCAGCTCTACTTATCCTCAGCGCAATGTCAAACAAACATCACAGACTGAGCAAGACAACTCAATTCTAACTAACCCTAATGTAGTTTTACCTACACAATGCGCAGTTCTAAAACCAGTTACTTTGCAAAATCAAAGAAGGCGTAATTTATTCAGATTTGGATGGTTTCCGCCTTAATTACCACCAACGCCCTCTAGTCCAGCTAATTACGCTGTTGGAGAGGAAAACCGACACCCTCGATATTGAGAATAGGGATATTGAATTAAGGTGCACAAGGGCAAGGATTTCAAAACAAATTTCACATATGCCAGAAAAATGGATGGCCCAAAATAAATGTGAGTTCCAAAACTCATCAAGGAGAACCTTCTCCTGACCCTTCACAGTTCACCGTCAATGGTCGCTTACCAAGCCAAGCACGAGGTTAGTAGACAAGAATGACAAACTTATCACTAAGAACGGTGAAATTGAATGCAAACACTTGGAATTGCATAAATGCAATCCGACACTTCAGCCAAATTACTGCGCTAGACGTAGAGATACCAGAAGGCCCGAACCAGCTATCAAAAAAACTGCGCAAATTCAGCCTGACATCTCAGCCAAATAACTAAACCGGACGTAGGATATTGGACGACGCGAACTAATATAAATATCTCTCTATGTTAACTAGTGGCACATAGCCACACTGGACGTAAGAATATTATACGGCCTGAACCAGTACAAAAAACCATGTGTATGAACTAAAAGGGTCGTAAATGCATGATCTAACTTCACAGTGAAAATACAGTCCTCCCCCAAATAGCGGAGCGGACCGTGCCAAGCACACGAATATGAAACTACATCCAAATAGCGGGGTAGGTCATACCAGGCATGCGGCAAAACATGCATGCTAAAAATCAAGTTCAGGAAGCATGAACTGCACAAGAAGTTAATTCAAAAAATGGTAAGGAAAGACAACTCATGGAATGTACTACAACAAACAGATCGGTTACGATTCCAAAATTTTTTTAATGCTTGCCAGGTAATCATCAAAAACTAAGATCTGGTCGTATTTAATTAGCTCTATTTATGCTCACTAAAAACCCACATAAGTTTACATGTTCCACACCTCCGCACACACTTCGTAGGAAAAGATAGATAAAAACAATCACAATACATGTTAAGTTCACGAGACTATAATTCGTAACAAAACAGAACGACACTAAGAATTTGACTCCGACTCGGACTCAAAAGAAGTATGAGCTATGGTTCTTCCATGACGGTATGATCTTTGACCCTCTAACGTTGCGCATTGAGTAAGGCTGCCACTGAGTTGGGAAGTAGAAGATGGATCATCTAACTTGGTAATAAGAACTGATGAACGGCTAGGATTAATGCCAACATAAATGGCTTGAGGATCATAGTTAGTGTCAGACCAGGCATCACCATAGTCCTTTGGATCAAAGACGTAGTCCGCACGATTATATAAAAAAGTTAAGTTTAGTTCGGGCAAGAGATGAGAAAAAACATCGATTAAACGCTTTACGGCAATGTCAGCCATGACCCTCTTGAGTCGCTCTTTATAAATTAACTCCACCAAGGAAGCCCTATCCAAACTACCTAAAGAAGTAATAGAGGTTCCATGAGGTGCAGTAGCGGGA
Organism: Allium fistulosum; assembly: GCA_030737815.1. Taxonomy (NCBI): domain Eukaryota; kingdom Viridiplantae; phylum Streptophyta; class Magnoliopsida; order Asparagales; family Amaryllidaceae; genus Allium; species Allium fistulosum. The sequence continues at coordinate 1,010,648,268 of CM060907.1, forward strand.
ACTCGACCAAGGCTCTATATATTGGGTTGAGACTCTAAGGAAGAAATTTTATTTTCGAGGGCATTCACGTGCTCCATCAGCACCCTCCTAATCTGATCGATCTCATCCAAAAGCTACCATTTCGTCCTCTTAGTTATATGAGAATAAGGACCGAATAACTCATGCATAGTAGGCGTAACATGCAAGTTGCTACTCCCAGCATATTTTGATTCCCTTTTGTAATGATTTTTTAACTCAATAAACTTGGCATCATAATTATATTTTAAATCATTCTTCCACTCAAGAGCAACATCAGGGTCTGCCCACAGAGGAGGCACAGGAGTGGCAGCAGGCCTAGAAATTGCACCCGAATCCCAGGTCATGGTAGGATCATCTTCAACGCTAATTTACTTTGTGATCTACTTAGATAACTCCTCGAATTCATGTTCTAGAGCCTTGATTTCATCTGTATATATGATCCTATATGTAGTTGTTACATCCCTAAGCAAACCTTCAAGCTCGGCAATATGATTTTACGATGACTTGAGTTTCTTTTCCAGCTCCTCTATCTCAGAATTCTATTTAGTAATGCAATTATATTTCCTCACAATAGCTTATTTAGACTCTTTCAACTCTCGTTCCTATTCATTAAACCATTTTCGCAGCTCCTCATGAATCTCATCGGCAACCAACTCTATTTGCTTAATAAAACTCATATTGGTGGCCTCAATCTCCTTGATCCAAAGTTCATAATCCCCAGCAATAGTGGAAGAAGAAGGATTGGCAACAAGGAGTATGATAAGTATCCCCGATGCTAGAAATAGGTGCTATCTTCGAATAAGAAATGACCAGAAAAGAAGGAGCATTATTTTTGTGATAATAATAAAAGGATTACGTGGGAGTATGTGTACAATGTGCGAAAGTATTTCATTTGAGAAGTAAATAAAAAATATAAACACGTAAAAAGAAGGAGCCTTACTTTTGTCTACGCCTAAGTCTCTCTTCAAACTACAATAAATGGGGTTGCCCTAAGGGAAGAGATTCGATTTCTAAGATGGAGCCTTACTTGCGTAGTACTAAATCGAATAGTGCATCCCTTTAATGAATAAATTGCGTAATTTTGGATAAAAGGCCTTGAGTATCTTTTCTTAATTGCATAATATTCTACTCCAATTCATTCTCCCTCCTACAAGCAAAGGTTGTCTTCATCAATAGTTCCTCCATGGGTTGCTGTTATAAATCCTTAAATTGTTGAAATAAACTAAATCCTTCACATGACTTTGATAAAATGGATTATCAATACTTAATGTTTTTATCTAAAAGAATGAAGCAAAAATTAAAACAACGAGTAACAAATATACATAATATCATTAATAATCTTCATTGTTTACAAAATGATAAATTAAAGAATGCACAGTACCATCACAATAGAAAATATTTTTTCGAAAAAGGAAATGGATGGAAAGAGAGAATCTTAATAACCAAGAAGCTGGAAGGTTCAGATATTTACTTCCTCAACATCTATAGATCCTCATGGAACAACCTTGGGATGGACTTCTAAAGTAGTAGGGCCCTTGCCTTTATCAAAATCATTAGATATATATTCAACCTACATTCCTTCAGTGGAGGAATCGAGAAGGTCATCACTCTCCTGAATCCAATTTTGTCTGCAGTATTCCCGGGCTTCTTTGATTAGGTGTGATTTTGCTAAAAAAATTCAAATCAAATTATGTGCCTTCTACGTCGGATTATTCTTAAAGAACTATCTCTTTACTTGAGCATAAATGTCATAAAGAACATTATGAGCTATTGTGTCCAGATCTTTCTCTGCTTTAGATAGATTTCATTCCAGACTGCTTATTTTCTTCTTTTGTTGCACGACATCTTGCTCCATATCTATAACTTTTTTAAAGAGCTTCCAGTTGAGCTTTGTAATCTGTTTCCCTTTTATTTTATGCCTCATTATCCAGGGAGATGACATCCAAATCCCGTCTCAACTTCGAAATTTCTTCATGGACAGTAGTAAGAGTTGACTTCAAATTATCAAGCCTATTATGCAGCTCCATCTCGAGAGCGATGACCTAAAAGCATGAGGGTTATAATAAATAATAAAGCACCTAAAACAATAAGTAGATGAAAGCAACATTACAATACGTTAAAATGAAAGCTATAACTAGATGAAAGCACATTATAATATGTTAACCTAAAAGCCACAATGGTGCGGGTCCTAGAAGACTTCCCGAGAAGGCGAATTGGAAATAGGTAACAAAAAGGGAGTCAGTGTATAATAATCATCAATAAGTAAACGGCCCATCTTCTCCACCTGATTAGACTCTACACCCTCTCATGGAATAACCGGGAAGCATGAAGAGGGCGGAAGCATGCTAATGGGTGGCACAGAAACAGCAGTACCCGAGGGAGGAGGCGGAGGGTCATCCACCTTCAGTTGTTTCTACGCACTCTCATTTGCAGAAATATCTCCTGCTTGTCTCTTCTTCACTTTTCCTCCTCTTCAAAGTAAAAGTCGTACATAAAAATGGATCCACAAATGTGATAATGCATGTGCAGAAAATTATGTTTGTGTAGTAATTCTTTAGTGAAAAGATGTGACCCCTTGTGGGCTTCATCAGATAACTTCAACGCATCCGCACTGCATTGTGAAAACAGCTTCTTTTACTCTTTAGTGAAGTCGAGACGGTCTGCTAAAAGGGAAGAAGATGCAAATCAGAGTAGGAAAGGAAGTTAAAAGAATAAATAAACATGAAGATAGGTGGGTGCAATATCTGGCTCTTGGAAGAAAAAGACAAATCTATCCAAATTAGAAATAAAAAAGAACTTATCCGCCCATCGTTGAGTTTTACAAGGAGAAGAAGAAAAAAGGGATTTGGTGGCCTGAACGAACCAAAAACCTTTGCATCCCCAAGTATGGTTCTCCTTTATAGAATACAGGAAGGCTAATTCTCTACAAGAGGAAGGAGTCAAATTCTCGAAATACAAGACATAGGTGCAAGTCAGAAGGTAATAAGAAACCCGGGCCAATTGATGAGAGACAAGCCAAACATCACAAGCCATTCTTTGAGAATGGTGTGGAGATGCAAATAACACATCTGATATGCTTAGACAATAACAAATCATAATTTTCGAGGGGCAAATGAATGCGATCATAGGGTAAAGGAACCCTAAATTTGTAATCGCTAATCCAAAAACTAGCCAAGATCCCCTCCACCCGACTTCTCTTTCGAATGGGCGAATAAAATTCAATAAAAGAAGAAACATGAATGGAAGAGTCAAAACGATCGTCAAAGGCCATTAATAACTAAACCAAGTATAAGAAATGAGTTATTCACAAAATAACTTAAATCAACCTCAAGATAACAAGGAATGAGGCTTCTTATAGTACTTTAAATGAACTAATCAAGGAATTCCAGCCAAGGATTTCGAAAAAAACAAAAAAATCATGAAAAGAACCATTCAAACTTGAAGCAAAAAAGCAAATTAACCCAAATATCGACTTAGAAGACATCTAACAAAAAAGGAATAAGTAAGAAAATTCGATTTACAAATGAATTTGAGATTAATTCGAAGAGAAATGTGAAATCGAAGTCCCTGGTATGACTTATTCTATCTAAAACTGGCAAAAGAATAAGTGGGGAAGAAGAAGTAATATTTATAAGTTAACAAATGAAATCCAAATCTTAGAACCCCGAAGCACGATGAAACCACAAACGTTGGATATATTTTATTCAGGAAAAACTAAATATATTCCCTTAGGATACGAAAAGATTTGTATAATAACGGTTAGAAAAAGAAAGCAACCATAATGGAATACGTGTACAGAGTGTTGAATGTGAAATTACGGATTAAACAACTCGAAAACAGGATATGGATTGACAAGTCTAACATAATAGACATTAGCGCGGACTTAAGGGCAAGTGTTATAACCACTTTTCGAGATGCAGTAAGGTACCAAAATTGGTTAAAAAATCATCCCCAAGTAGGGATGCAACGCAAACTAAAATTAACATCTTAGCTGGCAGGCCAGGGTCACAATCTCGCATCACACAACAAATCTACAAAGATGCCCGATGAGGCATTGAAGAAACAAGACTGCACTACAATTCAATGTCAGTGCTTGCTCAAGACAGGATCATAGTGGACGGCAAAAGCACTATGCTCAACCTTTCACTAGTACACATCCCTCTGTCACTCCAAGCAAGCCATGGACCTGCACTGCGCTTACTGAGGATACTTTAAGCAGTACCACGAGGAAGCAAAAGCGTTACAAGGGCTGGACACAGGGTTACCCAAGCGTCGCTCCACCGTAGTTCTTCACTTGTTAGGAAACAACAAGGGCGCAAGCGGCCCTTATCAAGAAACTTGCGCATGTATACATCAAGAGAAGCTTAGAACAAATTTGTACAGATATTGGGCCAACACCATAGGCTAAGGCAAAACAATTCAGCTCCATTTTTTCTCAGCACAATGCCAAACAAACATCGTAGATGGGGTAAGGTAACTCAATTCTATCCATCTCCAATGCAGTTTTACCTGCACATGTGCGTAGTTCACAAATCAGTTGCTCTGCAAAATTAAAGAAGGCATGTCTTATTCAAATTTGGCTGGTTCCGCCTCAATTCCAAATCGTCCCGCCTAAAATTAAATCGTCCCACGAATGAAAAACTTCCCATCCAAAGCCACGTCACCAATCCAAACATGCTTAAAGCAAGCAATAGATGGAAGACATGTATAAAGATCCAAGGGAGGGAACAAAGCATGGCGAGGTAGCATTGCCAAATCATACGAGGAAGGAGACTCTAAGGGAGAGGCACTGTAGTAGTGCCAAGGGGCTTCTGCCCGATTCCTAGAAAATAAATGTACTATGTAAAAAAGATTTCTATAATCCAACAATGTAAAATTTAAAAGGAGGAATGAAAGAATAAAGGGTGGAATTTCCCATGGATGTATGATTCCATGAAATCCGAACAAAGTAAATTTTGGTGTCTTTATTTTATTGCATTTTCTATTTTATTCTCTGAGTACAATTTGATTAAGGAATTTAATGTGAAGAATGGTAATACCAAAAGAGACATTTTATCAAACAGATAGAATGCTACTTCCTAATTATGCAAGCACATTGCAATGTAATTACTACCTTAAGGCAAATTCGATATCACTCAAAAATGTTTAATCGTAATCATAGAAGTAATCGACACTATAATTATTCTCTAATCATCTTGGGTATTGTGGGACGAAAAATCTCTTCAACAGAAACCTTACAGATGACAAGCTAAATAGTTTAGTATAATTGCATAAATGAATGGAATTGGGAAAAAATATTCTAAATACATGCACAATCTATAATTGTAGGCAAAGATTATCCTTGGGAAAATAACTAACCCAAAAAGGTAGAACAAAGCATGGAGGGGTAGCATTGCCAAATCATACGAGGAAGGCGAGACTATAAAGGGAGAGGCACTGTATCAGTGCCGCCGGCTTCTGCCCGATTCCCAAAAAATAAATATACTATGTAAAAAATATTTCTACAATAATACAGCAATGTAAAATTTCAAAGAAGGAATGAAAGAATAAAGGATGGAATTTCCCATGGATGTAGGATTCCTTGAAATCTGAACAAAGTTAATTTTGATGTCTTTATTTTACTGCATTTTATATTTTATTCTCTGAGTATAATTTGATCAAGGAATTTAATGGGAAGAATGGTAATACTGAAAGAGGCATTTTATCAAACAGATAGAATGCTACTTCCTAACTACGCAAGCACATTGCAATGTAATTACTACCTTAAGGAAAATTCGATATCGCTCAAAAAATTTGAATCCAAATCGCAAAAGTAATTGGCACTAAATTATTCTCTGATCATCTTGGATGTTGTGGGATGAAAAATCTCTTTAACAAACACCTTACATATGAAAAGCTATATAGTTTGGTATAATTGCATAAAAGAATGGAATCGAGGAAAAATATTCTAAATACATGCACAATCTATAATTGTAGGGAATGATTATCCTTGGGGAAATTACTAACCCAAAACGGTAGGTCAACGTTTAAGGTGAAGCTAAGGAGGAACCGGGTTTACAATAAGGCTAGTTGATTAGAAGGAGGCTATGCTGAATGACGGTTAATGCACTACGATGGAGGTAGATGACGACTAGAGGTGGCATCAAACGATGTCGTGGCTGGTTGATTCGAAGTGGAGGTGATGATGGGGTTTTGTTTCTTTTTTCCTTTCTTTTTTCCTTAAGGTGATTAGGTCGAGTTGGCGTTAATAGGGGCCGAGGGAAGGGTAAGAGGGTCGATGTCATACCAATCACATATCGATGCCTCTCTTTATCGCATCGATGGACTAATGTAGGTAGTCTTTAGTCGATGCCATACAGATGCCTTTCTTATTCGCGTTAGTATGGTGTCGCTATGGTTATGTACATAATTAACATGTCCTTATAGTAGTGAATGTTATTGATTATCAAATTTATAATTTAATTAACCATCTAAGTGTCATTTACATGATTAGTCAAATTTTTTATTGATAAATTAAATTTATTTTCAATTAATTATTTATTTATTTAACTAATATATTTACTAGATTACTCCAAAATAAATGATGTCACAAATAGTGAAGTTAAAGTCCCTCAAAATAAGAAACTTGCCCAAAGCATCACCCCAAAGATTTATTGAGGAAGACTGTAAAGAAAATAAAAACAATAACTAAAGAAGAACAAGATAGATAACAAAGAAGAATGAGATTGAAGAAGAATTGGACTGAGATCAGTAGCTGTAACAACCCGCATTTTTCGATCCTTTGTTTTTACGCCCGAATCGACATCCAAACCAAGAAATCTAAAAACCACAAATCATTAAGAGATGATAACAAGAAACAAAGTAAAATATCAAACAAAATTTTTCTGAACTCGCAATGGAAGAAACAATTTAAAAAGTAGTCATCTATTCAAACCACACTCAATTACATCATTTCACAAGTTTATACAATTACAATAACATGACACTATATACAGGTCATATAATATATTTACAATATATAAATTATTCACATAACAAGGTCTTCATCACCATATACTCCCATCTCCATACTCCATCAACCTAAAAATACAGATATAGAGGAAATGTGGAGTGGGTCAAACATAATGAGCGAAACATGTTTGCCCCACGTATACTACAAGGATACTGATATAACATAATCGGTGTCTAACAAGTATGTAAACATGTAACATCTCTACCTTTATACCCATACTATCCAAGGGTAGTACAGAGTAATACAGTCGAATAATACGGAGAATGAGGCTATACGGGGTACACACATGAATATTCCCTTGGTCTAACATTGGTATGTATTAAAACATCGAATACAACTCACCACAAAACGTACCTAGTATAGACACAAAGCAATAGCACGTATGACTTCAGGATAGGACAATACACAATATACAATATATAAACAGAGAACACGGAGTTAGAATCGCAATGATAATATCTCATACAGAATATACAAAGTATTTCTATTGTACATCACATGGATATACCTACATGAAACGATACAATACAAAATAATGACTACTATAATGAATACTACCTTCTCTATGCCCAAAACACAAGCTGGTCTCACTATCCTTGAACTTGAAATGTCTTGGACTGAATCGGGTATTATAAATAACAAATGGGTCAGACTATGTCTGAATCAAGAGTTAATTAATATACATATGTAACTCAATATATGTGAGGTATGATAACATCATCGGAATAACACAAGATAAACATCCATAATCTTAGTATATAAATATCAATGTATGCATGGTGTAAAATTATAAAGTCATGAACAATCCCTAGAGTATCACATAACATCAAATATGCCAAAATCATGCATAAAGATGTCATCACCATATAGAGTCACACTAATCAATAAATCACAGTACCAATATCTCTTGGGTGAATCATCCATATCCAAAAATTGTAAACTTATAAAACAATAATAAGTAAGATATCACCAAATATAGTCAGGCTAGCACATGGCATTGCTCAAATATATCTCTCAATGTCAAATAACAAAACAACACCATTAATATAAAATATAGGCCTTCTATCAGTAAAATCATATACAATAAATGACATGGGAATAAACTATACTCTAGATACCTATCCAGGTATAATCTCATCTCCTCATGTAGAAATAAATGGTAACGGGAAATCAAATCATAACATATGGGTTACCCCAGCCGATAATCTCATAATATCTGGGTTACACCACCCAGTCCAACCACAACGTGGCTACCCGCCATCTCTAAGAGCACTGGGTTATTCATCTGAATTCGCTTTAATACTTAAGTAAGGTGTATAAATAATACATGCTTGTCTACCGATACATGTAGAACCAAAAGGGAGATTGATAACTACCCTGCTTGCTCCAGGAGCCCAAGGCTACACTACCTGGATCCGCTCCTACAATCTTCAGTTACCAACCCGGTATCATGATTATGTCCATCGCATGTCATGAACATGCTAGAAGATTAAGATATGCACTAATCATGACCTAAATCACACCCTTATAGTAAAAAAATTCTGGCCTCCATGATTAAAGGGGTTAGGGCTATACTACCCTTCACTCAAATCCAACAATGCATATCTAATACAACAAATGGTGTCATGAATCTGGGGCTCAACCCTAAGATCAGGCCATCAGGGTGGACATTAGCCATTTGGTTCTCGCTAACTCCTAATCATATCCCAACGCTCCTCATGATAGACAATGTACATATGGGTACACCCCCATAACTCAATCTTCCATAATGCTTTACTCCGAGTATATATACTTGCTCTACACTGAGCATATAAACTTGCTCTACAACGACCATCACCTCATGTAAGTATGATCCTAACCCCCATCACTTGAGCGACATTTACTTAGAATGAATAATCAAATGAGTATCACATCGGCATCCTATACCACCTTGTGACGCTCAAATGTTTATTTAAAGTTCTTAAACTACACTCAATCTTCACAAATATCCCATATAATAAGTCCAAAGAATAACCAGAGAAATATTACCGAATCTCCCATCCCAAACGGCATGATAACTCCGTTTATTCAGATTCCTCATCGAACAAAATTAAATAACAAAAACCAATATAAAAATGTGACAAATCCATATAGAAGTATGTCATCAACGTATCATATCAAATCATCAATCAAATCAACATCAATGGTGAATCATTCATATAATCAAATTCAATATACAAGGAAAGAATGAATAGAAAAGTAATATATAATAGATTATATATATATAAACAAATAAATCAATATTTAATAATAAATCATTCGCAACATATATTCTTTTATAACAAAATAAATACTTAGAAATGGATAATAAATATATATTCTCTTTTCAATAAATTATTAATTTCATAACCTTTTATAAATTTAAATATTAATTTAATATTCAAAATAATTTTTGAAAGCTCATTGCCTTCTTTTGAAATCCAAAAACAGTATATAAAACTAAATATTATGCATTACATTTATTTTAAAATTTTCTAAATTAAATACTACTTTTAAATAATTTTATAAAACTTCCAAATCAATTAAATACATTTTCAAAACTAGAATTATATATTAAAATTTCATAAAATATACCTTGAAAACTCTAAAACACCAATAAAGAACCCTTTCATACCTTTTCATTTAAATAATACTATTAAACTGATGTACTAAACTTTAAAACATATTTACATTCATACATAATATCTATGTGTGTGTTTGTGTATTTGAAAGTGGGTAAAAATTTATTAGGCACATTTCAACCAAAAATGATCGACCCAAAAGTCTATACAAATGCACACAAGTCACATGCCACTATATAGTACAAACCTCCTTTACAAAAAGTAATAACATCAAAAAATAATTAAAGTAAGTACTTTCCAATTCTAATTCTCTTTCTTCTCCAAAATGGGAATTCATGGCGGCCGAGAATTTTCGCTGCTCATATGTAGGATTCCTTCCCGTTCAGGCCGACGATCCAATGCTTTAAACACGTTTCTTCTCATTCCATGTTGCTGGTGAGTATCTTCCTTTTAATTCTCTTACTTATGATCGTCATTCTATTATAGTTAATTTACTAACTTCTAATGCATTTCTGACTTTACTTTGGAAAATTCGACGATTTTTCTCTCTCCATATGCTCCAAACAGTGGCTGTCAAGGCAATTCCAAGTTTTTGGTGTGTCCATGCTCAATCAGGTAATCGATAATTTTGTTTAAGTTACTGCTAGAATTGATTAAATTAATCAACTTTTTGCAATTTTACCAAACTTGCTTAACAAAAACACATTCAAAGAAGAGATGCATGTGGCTTTCCTCAACATTGTTGCAAGTCTATCACAAGTTGGATGTCTACCTAAGATAGCTTTGTAAGTAGTTAGGGCCATTTTAAGTCAATTAGCACGGTCCCTACTATTTTACTCCATCGGTTTTATGGAATTTAGTTCTGGTAGCATTCCAGGCCGACTTTGTAGTGATGTCTTTAGCTGAATGTCTCCATGCCCAAATATCATTTTCTCTACCTATAAAAATAGGTATAGCTTCTATTTTCTGTTTATGAACCCAGTTACAAGGAATAGTTTCACAAACCTATTTATCTCCTTGAATAATGGAGTTCATCGTGCTTATCGGGCACCTATATGCTGAGTATGTGTCCCACCTCAAAATGTCAATCAGAGGTCCCCCATTTATCCATGGGTCACACCATAAATATGTTTCTCTCCTTCGTGCTATTTCTCTAGAATAGTTAGCCACAAGCTTCTCTCTGATTTTTAGTATAGCCTTCCAAGTTGGAGATGCATTATTATCCAGCGCCATTTGCCAAAAGTTTTTCTTAATATAACATTGTTTCGACCATCTAGCCTACAGACCATTCGAGTTTATGATTTTTCAACCTTATTTCATGGCAAACACATCTCTCATTTATCTAAGATTCCTGAGCCCAACTCCCCCTTCATTCTTTGGCCTACAAAGATCTTGGAATTTTATTTTATGCAACCCTCCTTTCAAAATAAAATCTGCACAAACACTTTCAATTTTAGCAATAGAAGTATCAAGCAACTGAAATGTTTACATCTATAAAATCACTTTGTGTTGTATCACTCGGTTCACTAGTTTTATTCATCCAACAAAGGATAATAAAAGCCTCGAACTCCATCCTTGCAACTTCTCCCTAACCTTTGAGAACAATTCCGCACATTCTCTATTTGTTATCTTATTAGATGATAGTGGGATCCCAAAATATTTGATTGGTAGCTCTCCTTCCTTAACTCCCAAAGTCTCGAGAACTACAGTTCTGTTTGTACAATACTTGTTAAAGTAGCATTTAGTCTTGAGTGCATTCAATTTAAGGCCCACAAACTCTTCCAATTTACAAAAAATATCTTTTATAGTGGTAGCTGCTTTAACATTCAATTTTATGCAAACTATCAGGTCGTCTGCATATAGAAGGTGGCTCACTTTAGGTTGGAAATTGTGTATAGTCTGCAATATCTTGTTATGTTTAGCAATCTCCAGTTGGAGGGAAAAATACTCCATAGCAATACCAAAGAGGTAAGGAGATAAAGGTTCTCCTTGCCTGATGCCCCTATTTCTACTAATATGACATTTGGGAATGCCATTCACCAGTATTGAAAAGGTAGGAGTGGTAATGCATTCACTAATCAAATAAATAAATTTACCAGGGAATCCCATACTTCCAAGCATATGTAGAATGAACCGCCTATTAATCTTATCATATGCTTTTTGGAGGTCAACCTTTAAATAGAATTTATCTGCTCCATGTTTATTAAAGTTTCTAATAAGTTCATGAGCTAGTAACGAGTTCTCAGAAATGCTCCTCCCCTTTATAAATGCACTTTGCACTCAACAATTATGTCGGGCAAAATTCTCTTCATTCTATTGCATATGACTTTGCTTAAGATCTTATAAATACATTACAACATACAATGGGTCTGTAATCTTCAATTCTAGCAGGGTTGTCTTTTTTTGGTATAAGGCATAAAATTATGATTCACCTCCTTCAAGATTTACCAAAGTCAAATGATTCCTGAATTGCTAACAGTATATGTTGTTTCAGGTACTCTTAATGCTACTTGAAGAAATTGGCTCCCAAACCATCAGGCCCGGGGCTGGAGTCCCTATGTATCGAGGTCGGAGCTTCCCAAGTTTCAGTTTCGGTCTCTCTTTTTACCAGAGTATGCCTGCCAGCGGAGTTTATGAGCCTCCTGCATTCAATGTTGGGTAAGTTAGTTTCATAAGAACCATTCTAGAGATTATGATAGTAAGAGATAGCTTCCTGCTCCATCTTATTTCAATCATTTAGCATCGCCCCTTCTTGGTCAAGGCATTGTATATTATAGTTAGTGTTTTTCCTGAATGACATATTTGTATAGAAGAATTTTGTGCACTCATCCCATTTTGTGATCCACTTCTCTTTAGCGTTCTATTTTAGTTCCATTGGTTTAGTCTTCAAGGCATCCTTGAGTTGATTTTGAGCTTCATAGTATGCATTCCAGACTCCATCATAGTTATTAGGATTATCATCAATTTGTCTAAGATATTCTTCACATAGCTTTTGCGGTTGATTAATTTTGTTCCCGTCTTTGGGTCTTCATCTGTTCTAGTGTTTCAATCGTAGCTTAGCAAACTTGAGAATATAAATGAGTTTATAAAATTGACAATCGTCAACAACATTAAATTGCAACATATATCCATTTGATGGTGATATAACTCACATTAAAACCAAGTTAACAAACATTACAAGCCACTAGAACCAAGGCAACACTTCCTACCCTAACCGCGAAGCCAAAGCTACCTCCTTTGCTCACCAAAACACAAGAACAAGCCTCCTCTACCACCCTGATGCTCACGGCCCAGGTCCAACCTCCTCTTTGCTCAATAATTTCTTTCCTTCTTTGATGCTAAACCATGTTCTAATGATGATATAAGACCTTTGTGAAAGTTTGGAGGAGAAAGGAGTAGAATTGATATGTTTTGAAGATTTAAAGAGGGAAAAGAGTGTTTGAATTTATTTTCTTTTTGCAAACTTTGGCAAGTGAATTAATAAAAGGAGCCTTGCCCACTTATTTATAACCTAGAAAATGAAGTGCCAAATGACCACAAACTCCCTCCACCTTCTCTCCATGCACATGCACACCATGCTTCTTACACACACCATACTTCCATTAAATCACTTTTAAATCAAGGGTCAATATCCTCCTAATTAACACTTGGTTTTAATTAATTTTGCTTATGAAAAAAGGTGATTTAATTTGTTGTAAATGTCTTCATATGTTACTATATTTTATTTTTTTACTAAACATTGAGGTTTTATTTGCTAAAATAAAAATATCCTTTTGCATACTTTTGTATATATATTTTTACCAGAGTGGCTCTTGAGATACAAAATGGAATACAAAATTTGACATATTATATTATGATTATTTGATCAAATGGCGCTCAATGGACTTTCCCTGTTTTTATAGGTATTTGTGTGGCTATATCACCGAGATGTTTTTGCTTGGTTTTTAATTTTTTACACTTTTAAAAATCTAAATTGGTTTTTAATGTGTTAAAACTTTTTTTTCTACGTTTTTTAATATAATTTTTTTAGCTTTTTTACTTCTTACCTCCATATTTCTTCCATGATAATTCCCTCCCTTTGGCATCCCTTAAAATTACTTCAGTCTTTTTCCTTACGCCATTTGCTATTTCTCCCCGGTAGTTATTGCATTAAAAAAAAGCTATTGAGTATCCTTATATTGCTATTTTCATGATGCAAGAGTAAGTAACTAATATAAAATGAAATGTGAAGCACATTTGAATGAAAGTGCAAGTCTAAAAGATGATGCATGCAACGAAAAAGGTATTTGGCTATAATAGTAATGATACCAATAATATTCTAATAAACTGCAACGAATACAACAAATAGCAAATAGCAAACCTTAGGTCGAACTGCAATTCGCACCCCTCCAAACCACAATTGTACCTCATCAAACCCTTATAGAAATGAAGAGCTCTCCAACACGATTCCAAAGATCTTTGTCTTAAAAAAATTCATCAAGAAATGAATTTGATTTTAATTTTTCAAAGTTGCGTCCATTTAATTTTTATCTTACTAGAAACGATAAAAGAAAATGAGAAAGAGGAAAGGAAAGTCAATAGGCCGATTTCTTTAAGTCTTAGGTTATATGTATTTACAAATTTTCAGCATCTCATGACACAGAAATTCGTTCGTGTATGAACTACGAACAATAAAATAAAGATAGGGTCGTGCTCAGAAGAACGACACAATCTCAAAACAATAATAATATGCACTTGTTATTCGATTTTTAAAAATCATAAAAATACCGTTGTTTGATGAAAAATCGTCAAATGATTATTTAAATATTTTTCAAATTAATAATTATGGATAAATTTAATAAATTAAATTAAAAATACATGAATGAAAATTGAGTCGTTACATTGAAATTTAATTTGCTCGTTATTTATTTGAACCATTTAATATTGTTAATAAATTTTCAAAATGAATTTCCTGTTATTATTTATTTAAAATGAGTTAAATAAGACCAATAACTCATTTAATTAATATTCAATTCAAACTCCAGATATTGAAATCGTTATTTGATTAATAAGTCCATAATTCCAATACAAAAATCACTATTCACAATTTTTAAATAATCTCTATAATTAAATTCAAGTTTAAACCTTTAAAAACCAATTATTCAATATTTAAAATTAATTTAATATCGAAAATCAAATGACCAAAATTCTGGGTCGTTACATTCTCTCCCTCTTAAAAGAATTTTGTCCTCGAAATTGCCAAGGTAAGGAAAATGCATCTAAACCCATTAACTTTTCAAAATCAATTAGTTGAAATGGATTTTTAATTTTCTAAGACTTTAAAATTATGGAAAATTTCGGCAGCGTCTTCTTTATGTGGCTCGATCGGAAAAACTACCAATTGCCAGTACAGGCCCAAACCAACAAAAGAAAAAAAAAGCCAAGTCGCCTCCCATATCTGGGGCTTAAAATCATCAAACCAAAACAAGAACATAAACATATACCTATTAGTTGGGCAACCAACCCTACTCATGAAACCAAAAGCATCAACCTAGCATTTGCTCTCATGAACCTGCATCATACTTACAAATAATATCCAACCATTTAATGTGCAATCATATATAATTTATTAAAGCCCGTACGATGTACATATACCATCCATATGCAATACCAAATCCAATCGTTCGCTCGATCACACAAATTATTTTGAACTAGTATCGCTCACTCGACTTCCTTAATGTGACTTCGATTCGATTCCTTGATTAGAAATCATCGTCCTCCTTACATAGCCATATACTATGATAAAGAACTTCAAGATCATATCAAAAATCTATATCAAGTGTTTGCTATCAAGAATCGAGTGAAAAATTCTAACTTGGATCGGTGTAAATTTCCTCAATTTAATGTTTCCAAATCTAGATCAAGACTTCCCATGCGAATAAAATGATCTATGTATACATCCTACGTATTTATTCCATTGGTGTTTTAATTACACCAATTTATTTTTCGATTTAAAACTCATTCATTTTTACTTATAGTATATGTCCTTTAATACTAAAATCACTCATGAACCATTTCGTTAAACGCTATTTTTATTTTAACCCCATTCCATAACACATTACTAAACAACACAAATATTCACAATTTAATTTTATAAACATCTTATAAAACACAACTTAGGTTTATCAATACTTTAAAACTTAAGTTCATATTTTTAATTAATATTAAAATACATTTTCTGAGTCATTTCATAACATATTAATTTAAGCCTACAAATACTTTATAATGACTAATTTTCATTAATAAAACATTTCCTAAGATCATAATTACCTTTTTAAGAAATCATTATTTTACTTAAGAAACATTACTTAAGTCTATTAACATTCTACAACTCTAATTTTTATTTGCAAAATACTCTTATACTTCCTAAGAGTATACATACAATATTCAAAATTGTTTTACTTAACCAGAATATTCAAAAAATTTAAAAATTATTTTTAAATTACTATCTTCTCAAATTTATAAGCTACAAAACTTATTTTCTTATGTATTCATAAAACTTTTAGCTTCAATTTCTATATCAAATTTGAAAGTCTCGACTGTCAAAAAATCATCGGAAATTCCATTTCATTTTTAATAAATGAAAATTGCCCAAACAACATATCAAAATGAGATGCAAAACCAAACTACTCTAATGTATAGGGTACATGCAACCATCACATGACTTAACTGAGAACTTCGTATTTTAAACCCCTAGTTTAAATCATTTTGAAATAATAATTATATACATAACTCCATTTTGTATATCAAACCTTACTTTTGAATTTAAATTAAAACTTGTTTTACTAAATCAAAACTTCTATGGTAGCAACTCTTCACTAAAAAACTCGAAAATGAATGCCGATGATGCTGTAGTCATCACCGGATTTATTTTCCAATGACCGAAGGGAGTTCAGAGTTTTTTTATCTCTTTTAAAATCAATTATTAAGAAATTTTCTATTCCTAACACTCTCCAATAATACTATTATTATTTGTCATAACACTTTGAAAAACTACTTCAAATCTCTAGGGTTTAAGTACTCAAATTCTCAGTTTTAAATTCTTTTTATTCATTAATCACATTTATAAACAATATTTATATAATATTTCTTCTTATACAAGATCATTTTCACCATTGTTTAACTTTGTATAAATTATAACAAATAACTTTTATTATAATTAAAATTCAACTCAATATTATCATCGAACACCATATAGTCAAACTATGAAACTAAATTCATAAGGTGTTCGTATTAAATTTAACCAACAATAAAGGCTCATTAACTATCTGAGTCCAGCCAATCAACAATAAATGATAATATTAAAATATTATCATTTTCTAACAACCAAAAACACTATACATAAATATATTAATTTTCTAAAAATTATTCTTTTATATATAAAATATAATTTAGGTAAATATATTTCATTTACCCACTTTTCCAAAACAATACTTTGTCGTTTACCTTGTTTAAGAGTTTAGAAACACCTATCGATACAGTTTTTACTTCTACATCAACCAGAATCCATAAACCACTCAACCATAAATCAAACAATATAAAACATTTTTATAGCACTAACAAATACGCGCTCTTATATATATACACTCAAACTCATCCTAGGGTCTCACTTACCCTACTCAAATGAGTTAACCCCACTAAAGCCTAGGTGTTCGCTCAAGCTAAGCTCTGATACCACGTGTAACGGTCTTCCTAAACGGGTGGTGCCTACACGATGGTAACCTCGAATCTGATTTTACGACCAGCCTGTCGACCAAAACCAACCTATTAATTTCATGGATGTGTAAGGGTAAGAGTCTAAGCTTCAAGGTAGTTCACAAAGCAAAATAACCCTATCACGTTAAAGAAACTTTGCAAACAGATCTAATCTCGGTCTCTCCGAATCGACAACGATAATTTAAAACTGGCCAAGTTCGATTGATGGTTATTTAACTATCAAATAAACAACAATTGCACCACAGATTTAATTCCATAAGGAAATCCAACATTGGTTAAGCACATAAGTAACCACTAACCTCTTAAATTAATCCTTTCATTAAATAAAATCAGCTTATAAATACTTGTATCAAAATACTTTTACAAAGGTATATTCACAAATACTTTTTGCTTTTTTTTCAATACTTGGAAGAATATCCACATACTTCTCAATGGTATAAGTATATTCACAAACACACTACACCCTCACTACTTAGAAAATGTGTTTATATAATTATCTCAATGGTATAAGTATATTAATAAAAACACTTCGAAGTATTTCATACTCCAAAATCTTATTAAAAGGATCAAAACAAATGTTATTTAAAATTGAGATAAGGATAAACCCAAATACAATTCCTTCGGTGATAAGCATGGAACAAATGTCCACGCTACCAAAATTAAGAAGGTCAATTTGGGATAAATCCAATCTCATTCCATTTATAAACTTCTTCAATAAATCCTTTTTAATAAATATCTTCCATTTATGAACATATCCTTTACTAAAATTCCAAAATCCATTTATAAAACTCTTTATAAATCTACAAGTTTTTTATAGAACTCTTTTATAAATCTTTAAAATAATTTATAAAACTCTTTTTATTAACTTCTAAAACCATTGATAAAACTATTTTTATAAATTTCTAAACTATTTATAAAGCTCTTTTATAAATTCATAAAACTATCTATAAAACTTCTTTTATAAATCTACAAACCCATTTATAAAACTTTATTCTTTTATAAAAGACTTTAATAAATAATCTTTATAAAATTTTACTCTATAGAAATCTTTCAAAAAATCCCTCTATAAAATCCTTTTGTAAAAATTCTTTATAAGGCCTTTATGAAAATCTTTTATAAATCCAAAACTCCATTTTCATTTATAAACTCTTTATTAAATGAAATTCCTTTTTAAATCAATTGTAAGTCTTGTAGATTGTATATTATCTAACTTGTGTATAATATGCAAGTGTATAAGTTAATGCAATAGTAGGCAATAAATAGTAAAATATAAAAAGCGTGCAAACCATAGTTTTTATAGTGGTTCAAACCTCCTGTCCTACGTCCAGTTCTGTAGCTCCCCTTTAGTATTTCCTTTAAACAAATTACCCCCACTTCGTCCGGAGGAATAGGCTAATACAAAAGTATCTCTGACAATCTTGGGTTCCAAATAACATAGTTTTTGACTTATAGTACAAATCTTCATATGATCTCCTTTTGAGTATATGCATATGAACGCTTTGAGTTGTAGGAAGTGATTTAATCAAAATTCTATTTTGGTTATGGTAGATTAAGAGTATGTGAACAACGTATATGCAAGAGAGTGTTTAGAAATCAAGAGAGTAAAGTATAGATTAATTCGAGTTCGATGATATCTACTTCTCAATCGAAGTGAGATATATAGATTTAAAAAGGTGCATATGAAGAGTTATTACTATTTGAGAAAAACTATTAACTTTAATGGCTGCAACCTTTCATTGAAAGGTGATTTCCTTTTGTTTCAAAACAGAAGTGTTTATTCAGAATTGACAGTTTTAGCCCATGACAGACGTCTGTGGTAAAATCCTCAGACGTTTTTGACTTGTTTAAATTTTTAACCCGAGAATTGTCACAGACGTTTGTGGTTTTATCACAGATGTCTATGAGGTGTAAAAATAGTTTTTCACCATAATTTTGATGCACATGAAATAATGTGAGCTCGTGTATGCATATATAGTCAATGAGACCTTAATAATATTATATCTAGGACTCATTTATAGTAGAATAACCTTAGTATGGTCAATGAATCTTCGTTTTTCTTTGAGTCTCAATATCTTCGAGTATGGTGTCTTCTTGTAGCATATACCTGCAATCTTGATAAGGTCTATATATGTATATGATTGTATAATTAATATCATTGAAACATAAATTAGAAGTTCTAACTTCAATTTATTATTTATAAATACAATTAATCAGATAAATTAATTAACTTTAAACATCATAAATAAATAATAAATTAATTTTTCAATAACACTAATAACACAAACAGTTTCTTTTATAACATCATTAATGAAATAATTAATTTACTTCAAAACATTATTAGTATAATAATAAATAACTTTAAAACATTATTAATATAATAATTAATAATTAACCTTCAAAAACCTTATTATAATAAATAATTAACTTCCAAAATATTATTAATAAATAACAATTATTATCTTCAAACAATACCAATTATTTAAATAAATAACTTTTCACAATATTAAAATATTAAAAAATAACTTTTAAAAATTATTAAATAGAAACAACCAACTTTTAAACATTATTAAACAATAGTCAAACAATTTTAAATCATTATTAAATGATAGTAAACAACTTCAAAACATTTCTAAATGGTATAGTAAAAGCAAATAAAAAGGTTGGGGTAAAATAGAGAAGTTCATAATCTGCTTAAATAAAAATATTCCAGAAAAGCCAAAGGTCAGAATTTGAAATCATTCTTCAAATCAAAAACCAATTTCAAGCCAAACGGGAATTAATAATATTTTCAAAATACTAAATTGAGGCCAATAGCCACCAAAGCACTTAACCAATCTTGTTATTAATTTTTATCACTACATGGATTAAGTTTCGAACATATAACAATGTCATAACTAATAATGCTAAACAATCAAGATCAGTAATTAACAATCTGTATAACAGGATTACAACTGAAATAGAATCAATAGGTATATATAACTGGAATGAAAATCACTATGGTGAGAAATCCGGATTTCACTATATAATTCCTTGTGTTTCTATTTTAAATGACAATCACTTGAAAAAGAGAATATTTTAACCAACAACCAATAATTTCAACCAAGCACAAACAGTAAAAAAAATCTACTATATATATCTTCCGATTAACTAGAAAGGTGGGTTTCAAACCACCAAAATTCCAGTTATCATTTTCATGTTCTGGTTCCATCTAAAGTCGAACATCATTCGACTTTAGCTTGAAATTCTACAAGATCAAATCTCGACCAATCCAATTCCAAAGTGTAGCTAACATCATTATGAATCCAACATGACTGACTGCGTTCGATTTGGACCTAGTATGGACAAGTTATTGCATTTATAGGATTTACAAATTAAATAACATTAATTAATTGCTTAATTAAAATTAAAATTATCGTTACCCTTAAATAATCCTTCCCTCCCATCCCCAATTACTCACAAGACCTACATGCAAAAACCAGACATTGCCATGACTTCAACCTTCCCTTCCAAGCTCGACACTCCATGAAACCAAAAATAGACTTCACTGACGATCTTCTCATCCAAGCCTCCATCTTCCCGTTACCCTGAAGTTCGACTTGACGTCACCTCTTGGATCGTAGCCACTTGGTTCCACGCTGTCGTACGAAATTGTTGTCCTCACCATTCCATCACTGAACTTCACTAAAAAATGGCCCATAGATGCTACTCCACTTCACAAACGCCATCCTAAACCCCGATTCAACCAACACCTCCCTTATCGATCACATCCACAAACCCTAGGTCGAACTGCAATTAACACCCCCCTAAATCATGACCGTACCTCATCAAACCAAATAGAGATTAAGAGCTCTCCAGCACGATTCCAAAGATGTTTATTATGAAATTTATCGTTAAGAAACGAATTTGATTTTAATTTTTCAATGATGCATCCATTTAATTTGTATCTTACTCGAAACGATAAATGAAAATGAGAAAGAGCAAAGGGAAGTCAATAAGCTGATTTTCTTAATTCTTAGGTTATGTATATTTACAAATTTGCAGCATCTCACTACATAGAAATTCGTTCGCACATTAACTAAGAACGATAAAACAAAGATAGGGTCGTGCTCAAAACAACGACATGATCTCAAAGCAATAATAATATACAATGGTAATTCGATTTTGAAAAATCATAAAAACACCGTCGTTTGATGGAAAATCGACAAACGATTATTTTAATATTTTTCAAATTAAAAATTATGGAAAAATTTAATAAATTAAATTAAAAATAAGTCAATGAAAATCGAGTTAATATATTGGAATTTAATTTTCTATTATTTATTTGAACCATTTAATATTGTAAATAAATTTACAAAATGAATTCTCCGTTATTATTTATTTATTTAAAATGTGTTAAATAAGACCGATAATCCATTTAATCAATATTCAATTCAAACTCCAGATGATTAAATCGTTATTTAATTAACAAATCCACAATTCCAATACTTAAATCACTATTCAAATATTTAAATAATCTCTATAATTAAATTCAAGTTTAAACCATTAAAAAACAATTATTCACTATCGAAAATCAAATGACCAAAATTCTGGGTCATTACAATAACAGTAACTATGAAAAGATGAAGCAAAAACTCCATGAATGCCTAACATTAAACCTTGGTGGCGATTCAATATAAAAACCAAATCACGATCTTCTTTAAACATTTATTTTAAATGACTCAAAAACCATTTCCAATTATTCGCATTTTCTAGAGAAACTCTACCCATAGCTAGAGGGAATAAACCTATGAATAATAATTTTAAAGAAATATTAAACCAAAATTCAATCAACTGTTAAACTAAAAACTGTCACCGATAATTAAAACCTGATACCTAAAAAATGGATAACTAAATTTTGATACTATACATTAAAACATTTTAAAATTATGATATCTAAAACTGATAATAAGCACTAATCTAATACACACCAAAGCCAAAACTACAACACTGCAATATATCGGTTACTGAAACTAAAAATAACAAAAATTCAACTAAAAATGATACAAATAAAAGGATACTACCAGAAACTAATACTGATACTAACAAAAACTAGCATAAACTGATACTGAACTAAAAATGATACTAGAAAACACAAAATAACAGTTATTGAAACTAAAAAATGATACTAACAGAAACAGAAACTAATACTGGTTATTTTTCATAACATTGACATAACATCACCACGTGACTTAAAAACATATAAAATAAAAACATACCATGATTGCCATTTTTTGTAGTAGCACCCATCAAATTACCTGGTCATTCCCTCAAATGAGTAGCATCTAAAAATACCATAGCTCAACAATACTTGAAACCAAGTAAACAAGCACCAAAACCAATATACACTCTCTCAAATTGATTAGTACAAGCATTAACATTCATATCGACATAATTACCTGAATTTTGTTTCTTGAATGCTTCTAAATACCAACTCAAATCATTGTAGGACATAGCATCATTATCATACAATTCCATCAAAGCAAGTTGTTTTTCAGAATAAGCAAAAGAATAAGATAAGTCAAGATTGTATTCTCTTCTAAAATCATCTATTATGTCTTTAGGCTTCATACTAGGGCAATCACGACTCTCATCAATAGTCAGTCATTTAACAAATGCATAAGAACTATGTACATTATTCAAATTTCTAAGGCCAGCCCCACAAGAATGATCACTAACCAAACTTCTAATGAAAAACCTATTAAGTTGTCCGGAATCATAAGAAGCATGTACTTTAAAAAGACATCCATTCTTAGATGAAGAGCTAATATCAATAATTCTTGTAGAACAATTCTTCAAAAATACTAATTCACATCCCTTGAATTTGGTATGCCATCAAAAGTTCACTAAAATCATTAGCTGCTACAAAACAAAAACCAAAAAAATCAGAAATGGATAATTTCGAACCTCTCTTCAACATATCATTCAACTAACTTTTACTACGAACAACAACTTCTGAACACAAAGATCCGTTAGAAGATAAATAACTAAGAAGATTAGATGAAATCGAATAGAACCACCATCATCATTTTCCAATTGATACTAAGAAAAAACGATACTAACAAAAAAACAAAATGATACCTAAAAAATGATACTCACTAAACTCTACACGGGAGTACATTATCAATCAAACCAATATGAAAGCAAAAAAAAACATCAATTAAAAGATGTTTGCTTCAAATTGTCATTTTATTATAGTATAATAATTATCATTATACAAAAGAAAATCAAAACAAAAAAGTAACAAATATTTTTCAAAAATGATACCAACAGACTATAAAACTGATACTTAATATCTGAACCTCAAATTAATAACAAAAATGATACTCAACCAGAGTTCATTGAATCCAAGATATACATCAAACAACATTCACTTTAAAACAAATAAGAAAACATTGCTACGTAGAAACATTTCTCAGCTCTATCAAGCATGACTCAATCAAGCAACAAGCTTGCTAACTAACCAGTGCTGCTAGTAATAAAATATCCCTGCACTAATAAAAAGCCCAGATGTTACATTTCATGGGTACTTAAACAAGGAAAAGAAGTGAAATATATAACAAGCGTTCCACACAAGAAACTTAAACAAACAGCAGCAGCATGGCTTCTATCTTTGAATTGTTAGGCCAAGTTGAGTCAGGAATTTCTACTGAAGCATACGACAATAGCCATCACATATGAGAGCAGAATCTATTTAAGCCAACAAAGGAACACGATATAGATAGCAACATGTAGCGCACAGCAGCTCAGCAAAGCTGCCTTCTTTCTTCTCTTGGGCCCTTGGCAATGGCAGCCGCTCTAGATCAAATACAATCATCTACTCATTGTTTGGGCTTCTCCACCAGAGATGATGAACCTTAATTAGCTTTAGGGGAAGCAAGCATTTTGCGCCTTCTGTTTGAACTTGTTCAAACATACATAAGTGCGACACTGGTAAAGAATGCATACCTGCATATCTGCATGTCAATGTAATGTCAAAATAACAAACAATTATAATTAGGAAAATCTACCTGTTGTGTATATATATAAAGTACTGGCAACCGAACAAGAAACTAACCACAAACCAAAAACAGATGATTTTTAACAGTAATTGAAACCAGATTTTCTTAAATTTGGATTATTTTAATCGTATAAATAGAGACCCAAAAGAAGTTGGATTAGAATAGAGTTAAATTTTCCACGCCAAAAAGAAAGAAGAGTTAAATTCTGACAAAATGGTTTCAAAATCATACCACCTATTTGTAATTTGTTTGACATTCGTCTGGGCATCGGGCGTTGCCAATGGCGTCGATGTGGATATAACAACACTTGGTGCAGTTGGAGATGGCAAAACCGATAGCACAAAAGTTAGCCCCTACATTAACATATATATGTTATTTTAAGTACATGCGTTGTGCATGCAGGCTTAATTTTGAATTTTGATCCAAGTAACACAACACAGTACTTGTATTTAAAATTATAAATGCATGCAGGCATTGTCAGATGCATGGACTCAGGTATGCGCAGCGGCAGGAGGTGGAACAATAATAATTCCAGCAGGCGATTTCTTAGCCGGACCCGTACTATTCAGTGGCATAGCCGGACAGCAGAAATGCAACGGACCCGTTACAATCCAACTAGATGGCAATCTGCTAGGCGACACCGACCTCAGCAAATACACTAAAAACTGGCTCGACTTCCACTACATAGACGGACTCACCATCCAAGGCAAAGGCATAATCAACGGTCAAGGTGCCGCCACCTGGCCCAAAAGCAACTGTCAGAAACAATGGAACTGCAAGATACCTCCAATGAGCCTCAACTTTGCCTTTGTGAACAACGTACGCTTGTCCGGCTTCACCTCCAAAGACAGCAAGTACTTCCATTTAGACTTCTTCCAGTGCGACACCGTCGACATTCAAAACCTTATCGTAACTGCCCCAGGAGACAGCCCTAACACCGATGGCATCCACTTCGGCCAGTCCAAGAACATCAACATCGCGCACACTAAAGTCGGGTCTGGCGACGATTGTATATCTATTGGTTCTGGTGTTACTAACATGACTCTACTCGATGTTCAGTGTGGCCCGGGTCATGGCATCAGCGTAGGCAGCCTAGGGAAAGATGATGACAAGGGCGATGTCACTGGTCTTACCGTCAAGGACAGTACCCTAACTGGAACCATGTTTGGGCTCAGGATCAAGTCCTGGCAGGCCAAGGAAGGTGCACATGATGGTGTGACCATAACTGTATCCGACTTCACTTATGATAACATCACCATGGTTAACGTTTCCTATCCTATTCTTATCGACCAAGAGTACTGTCCTTTCACTTCATGCGCTGAATCCGAACCTTCTACTGTGAAGATTCAAGGAGTTAAGTATTCCAATATAAAGGGCACTTCTTCCACCCCAGAGATGATCAAATTCGTCTGCAGTGCCGCGAATCCATGCGAAGGGGTGCAGTTGAGCAATATCGACTTGACTTATTCTGGCACTAATCCCAATGCCAATCGAACTGCTGTCTGTACTAACGCTCTTGGTACCACCAGCAATGTCAAGCCCGTTACTTGCTTTGCATAGAAAAAGCAAAAG
This sequence comes from Allium fistulosum, assembly GCA_030737815.1. Taxonomy (NCBI): domain Eukaryota; kingdom Viridiplantae; phylum Streptophyta; class Magnoliopsida; order Asparagales; family Amaryllidaceae; genus Allium; species Allium fistulosum. The sequence goes on from CM060907.1 coordinate 1,010,674,262, forward strand.
AAAAGCTGCTAATACGTTCGGTCCAAAGTTCAGAATTACAGACTCTGAGATTGCCTTAGCAATCTAATGTCTCGTTTGAATGACGACATTCAGATTGTACAAAAGACGCTGATGCAAATTGTTAACCATTGTACATTGCATTTTTTACACATAGTAATACTGTTTTTATGTGAGCTTTCACCTCTGGATGTTTGGGAATAGAAGCATGAACAAAACAATTCAGTGCAATAAACGAAAATAACTGTAAAAAGAAAAAACCTCTACCGCTTGAAGTGCGTACTCTTTAGTTTCCTCCCTTGATCCTCATTTGTCTTCTCAAGCTGGAAAAAGGAGAAGCCGCAGATGAGTAACGAAGTTGACAAATATATCAATGTCTATGGATAAAATAGTTATTTCGATCTGCATGGTTTACCATGTACAAAAAATATATTCCTACAACTAAAATATATTCCTACGATTCTAATTTCACTTCAGGCCAACTAGTAGCGAGAGGAGCGGTGGAGTGAAGCGAGGCAGCGGATTTGGGAGGCTAAAAGAGAGTGAGCCGTTACCACATCAAACTTAATTCGATTTGTCCGGGGATGAAAATGGTTAAACTGAACTTGAACCAATGAAAATAAAACCAAACCAAACTAATCAAATTAAGTTTGATTACTTTGATTGGTTATCCGATATAAACGAACTAAAAACGATTTACATTTTATGTTTAGAATATACATTGTAATTTGAAAACAAGTCCAAATATATATTAAAACATTCTTATGATTGTTAGTCTATAGGATAGTGGTTTTGATGACAACAACTATAGAAGTGTTATAAAATATTTATGTACAGGAAATCTATATGCAGGTATCAACAAAAGAAGACTGTACAGTAAAGAAGACAAAATTGATGAAGACAAAGATCAAGAGTTCAAGATTGAAGACTCATGAGATTCAAGATATTCAAGAGTTCAAGACAAATAATATAGTTAGGTTAGATATTTGTTAAAACTTCTTGAAAGCACTATCATTCTTTTTTATCCAATTTACTCGTGGAATGGAATCCACTTCGTTCTTGTTAAAGGGATGGAACCCTAGTGAGATGGAACTCACGAAATATCTAGTGGAACGGATAGTAGCCCTATTTTGTTATCCACTAATTTTGATTCAAAATGATTTTCAAAATTATCTCTTGTTTTATAAAATGATTTTCAAATATTCCTTTTCAAAAGAAAAACCTTCGTTCACATTTCCAAAAATGTTTTAGCCTCAAAATCATATTTATCATTTTGTTATATTTTGATTTCAAAATTGTCCTTGATATTTTAGCCTCAAAATCTATTTTAATATTATATTTACTTTAGTTTATTTACTTTGATTTTAAATATATTTTAGTATATATACATATATATATTCATAAGTATTTCTACTTCTAAATACCTTCTATAAATACATAGAGTCCATTTGAATAATGTTGCATATGTTTTAAATCATCATTTTCAAAGTAAAGCAAATCATCATTTTTACTAGACCATGTCGACATCATAGTTACTCGTCATGTCGACATGCTTCCCGTTATAGCAAAGGTTGTTTTCAAAAGAAGTGTCTATTCGCTTAAACCTCTTTGAATGGACACATCCATTCATTCTCTATAAATAGAGACTGTTATGGACGTTTTCCAAAAACTACTTTCTTTATTTTCTCTCCTCTTTACTCTCTTATCTTATTTTTTAATCATCCTATCCATATTCTGCCAAAATCTTAAGTGAATCAAACCAGAATATCTCTAGTTTGATTCTCTGCCACTCTCTTCAAAGAATCTCAGTGCTTATCAGAGTTATAGATACATTTGTACTCAAAGAAACTTGTGTGGGGTTATAAAGGTGTGATCGTGTCCTTGGAAATCGATCGGGTGAACTTGTGTCCTGTGAATCAAGTGGTTCTACCCAGAGACCTGAGAATCTGGAGGGTGTACCTCGTTGCCTTGGAATCGAGGGATTGTAATCTAGATTATTATTGAATAGAAAGCCGTACGGGTTGTGCGGGACTGGATGTAGGGTAACACCGAACTAGTATAAAATTCCTGGTGTGTTCTTTCCTTTACTTGCTTTTTATTTATATTTGCATCTGTTTGTGATTCTGTGATTTGATCTGTGATTGTGTATTTGCATTAAGTTAGTTAATTCAATTTAAATCAAAGAAGTTTTAAAGAAATTCTTAAAACACTATTCACCCCCCCTCTAGTGTTAAATAGCCTTAAGATCATCTTCCGCGTCCTTGTCATTTGGTATCAGAGCAAGTTTTTCAAAGTATTCATAACCTGATTTTTGAAAAGTAACAATGGCTACCAACACTGGTATTTCTAGTTCATTTGTAGAGGGTCAGTCCACTGCCAGACCACCACTTTTTAATGGCAGTAACTATGCATATTGGGCATGTAGAATGAAGATATATTTACAATCCATTAGTTTAGAAACATGGAATATGACACAAACTGAATACACTGAGCCCACAACTGATTTTGCTCAATGGACGACCGTTCAAAGAGAGGTGGCTCAAAACAATTCAAAAGCCATGAATATTTTATTTTGTTCACTAGATAGAAATGAATTTAATAGGGTATCTGCTTGTAAAACTGCATATGAAATCTGGAAAACTCTGCAAGTTACTCATGAAGGAACAAGCAAAGTTAAACAGACCAAAATTTCTATTCTTACTAATCAATTTCAATTATTTAAGATGTTGCCTAGTGAATCTATTCCAGATATGTATAGTCGTTTTCAGGATATTGTTCATTCACTAGTATCTCTGGGAAAAGCAATCTCCGAAGAAGATCAAGTCAGGAAAATTCTGAATTCACTCACTCTAGAATGGGATTTGAAGACACTGGCAATTGAAGAAGCAAATAACATCAGTACCTTGAAGATTGATGAATTAATTGGAAATTTGATGTCATATGAAGTTCAAATTCAGGGAAGAAGGGAGAATAAGTCATCAGAAAAAAAGTCCATTGCCTTTAATGCACTAACTGGTGAATCAGACTCTAGTGATGATGATGAAGAAATAGCCTTCATGACAAGAAACTTTCGAAAATTCTTGAAGTATAGAAAAATGAATAATCACAAGAGAAAAAGTTTTGGAAATAACACTGAATCACTCAACAACATCAAATGCTTCAATTGCAATGAGTTTGGTCATTATCAAAGAGACTGTCCACATCAAGAAAAGCAAACTCCTCAATCAAACAAAGAATATTCAAAGAAAAGAAAGAAAGCATTTGCAGCAACACTGGATGATTCAGATACGTCCTCAAGTGATGATGAACAGAAAACAGAATTGGCAAATATGTGTTTTATGACAACTCAGAATTCAGATAATCAGGATGATATGGAACTCAAACAAGGTACACGTTTACTATTTTAATTGGTTGAAAATTGGTTGCTTAGAATAGTTTATTAATTAAGTATATAATTGATTTTATTAACTTAAATTTTTTTAAATATCTTTTAAAAATTTATAAAATATTATTTTTATATATTTTCTGTATAATATATTTTCAAAATATATTCAGACAATAATCATAATATATATAAGTATATATATATATATATATAAATCTTGTACATGCTTGAAATCATTTTTGCAAAATATGATGTGCATGTCGACATGGCACTTATTGGTAATGTCGACATACCTGTAGCAAATCAGATTTCTAAATTTGAATTCAAAATTCAAATTTCCCTCCACCTTTTCACTAACTCCTATGTTCTGAATAGTTATGACTCTTTGACCAGAGAATCCACCTATTCAACCTCTTTATATCTATCTTCTATCAACACTTATCTCCATCTTCAATTCAAATTCAAAACAACTTTTATCTTCAAACACTCTTATCTCTTCAAAAATGGCATCCACTAGCAACGTAGCCGGAATGAGGCTGTCAAAAGCCACCAAAGATCATCTCTACAATAATAGAGATGCCATACTTGCATACATTAATTATGCAACTTATGGAAAAGTTCATTCGGGTAGTTTTGCCATTTTTAATGACTTCGCTTCTTATGAAATTGATGCTCTCTTTCAAAACAATGGTATTCTAAGCTTGGTTGACAATAACCAAAATGATTTTGTTTGCTATCCAAACCTTGTCAAAATGTTTGATGCAAATTTAAATCGTGGTTTTTATAATGGAAGGGATGATGAAGTGTGGAGTAGTGTCAAGGGGACACAAATTGTTTTGGATACCGATGTTTTAGGAACCATACTTGAGTGTAAAAGTACCGGTTCCAATCTTTCTTCTTTTGAAATCGAGGAAACCGATCGTGAAACTTTTCACAATATTTTTGAGGAAGAAATGGATTTCAAAAACAAATTTTTTCGACCAAAAGCTCGTATTGTTAATCTTCTCCTTCAACGCACTATTACTCCGAGATCAAGAAATTACAATAACCCGACTCAAAAAGTGTGTAAGGCTCTTTTTGCAATTTTTGGAAATTATGATATTAATTGGGCACAAGTTATCTTGGATGAATTTCGACACAAAAACTTGGATTCGGGAGAGAATGCATTATATCATGGAATATACCTCACTAGAATTTTTAATTACTTTGGAGTGGATATGAGAGGTGAAGAATTCTTTCCACGAAAGGTTTTTAATCATTCCAATATTTCACTTATGAAAATTCCGCACGTGTTTCAACCATTCGAAACACTAACGGAAAAAGAAGCACGATTGGGGCATGAGGAAATGAAAGAAGATGAGGAGGAAGAAGAAGAGGAGGAAGAGGAGGAAGAAGAAGGTGAGGAAGAAGAAGAAGAGGAAGAAAGTGAAGAAACTTCCTTAGAGAGTATTGATTTTCCCACACGACCATCAAACAAGACTCTCCTTCACAATCAACGAGTGATTGTGAAAAATCAAAAAGCTCTCAAACACTCCGTAAACAAAAAATTGGACAAAATGTCCAATACTATGAACAAGTTCTTCTCCAAAGTCAACAAGAAGCTCAATATCTCATCATCTTCATCCTCATCTACTAGTTTCTAGAGTTTACTTTTTGTATATCAATGAAATTTGGTATATTGAAAGTTGTATCTTTATGTTTTCTCTATGAAATTCATGTACTTCTCTAGTATGAAATGAAGCTTATTCTTTGTTTATCTTACTGTTACTCTTATTTATATCAAGTAATATATATATAAATCATATGTATATACACTGAAAATTCAAAAATAAGATGTGCAAAATCTGCTATGTATGTCGACATACTGTATAGAGGTCATGTCGACATATACTGGTAATATTCTGAATGGACATTTCAATTTGAAATTCAAAATAACTCCTTATGTCTATTCATTTCAAACGACTTTCCTGTCTATTTAAGTCCTATTTTCTTCCAGAAAACTTCTCATAACTTCTCTCTACTCTTATCTACTTATTTCCTTCTTACTTATCATCAAAATGGCTTCATCCTCTTCAAATCTAAGTGATAATCTTGAAGAGGCTCTCAAATCCTTCAAAGACATTCTTACTTTTATTCTACGAAATCAGAGGCACTTAGAACTGAGTCAAATGCAGATGATAAAGGAACAAGAAAGGCATTTCGATGCACTACGATGGATGATCTCCGCTCTCAACAAAGAGGATCTCCAAGTAAATCCACCGAAGACATTGCTCCAGGACGATGAAGATTGGGAAGTAATCAAAGCGGATCCCATCTTTGGAAAAGAGGGATGGGTTGAAGTTCCACGTAACATTTAACTTGTTTGATTTGGTTTAAAAATTGATTTGATTTGAAATACTTGATTTGGTTTTAAACATGGTTGATTTATGATAACTTACTATATTGATTATGTAATAAGACATAAATAGGTGTGCTTATGTTTGATTGATTTGTCTACTTATTGTATGCATTTTCTTTTCATTTAACAGTTATGTATATAGTGATATGAATAAAATAATTTGTGGTTACACTTATTATTCTCATTCTTATATTACTTATATATCATTCTGAGTATACAATATTTAGCATTGTTATATCTAGTTTCAGTATTATTAATGATAACACTATCATTAATATCATAGATTTAGGGGGAGTTAATGTCATTTTTTTGTTGATGACAAAGGGGGAGAAGTATAAAATAGGTTAGTTAGGCATAGATTAAGGGGGAGTTATTAGATTTAGGGGGAGTTATAAGGAGAATATAAATATTTTATAAACAAAGGTTGTCATCATCAAAAAGGGGGAGAATGTTAGTCTATAGGATAGTGGTTTTGATGACAACAACTATAGAAGTGTTATAAAATATATATGTGCAGGAAATCTATATGCAGGTATCAACAAAAGAAGACTGTACAGTAAAGAAGACAAAATTGATGAAGACAAAGATCAAGAGTTCAAGATTGAAGACTTATGGGATTCAAGATATTCAAGAGTTCAAGACAAATAATATAGTTAGGTTAGATATTTGTTAAAACTTCTTGAAAGCACTATCATTCTTTTTTATCCAATTTACTCGTGGAATGGAATCCACTTCGTTCTTGTTAAAGGGATGGAACCCTAGTGAGATGGAACTCACGAAATATCTAGTGGAATGGATAGTAGCCCTATTTTGTTATCTACTAATTTTGATTCAAAATGATTTTCAAAATTATCTCTTGTTTTATAAAATGATTTTCAAATATTCCTTTTCAAAAGAAAAACCTTCGTTCACATTTCCAAAAATGTTTTAGCCTCAAAATCATATTTATCATTTTGTTATATTTTGATTTCAAAATTGTCCTTGATATTTTAGCCTCAAAATCTATTTTAATATTATATTTACTTTAGTTTATTTACTTTGATTTTAAATATATTTTAGTATATATACATATATATATTCATAAGTATTTCTACTTCTAAATACCTTCTACAAATACATAGAGTCCATTTGAATAAAGTTGCATATGTTTTAAATCATTATTTTCAAAGTAAAGCAAATCATCATTTTTACTACACCATGTCGACATCATAGTTACTCGTCATGTCGACATGCTTCCCGTTGTAGCAAAGGTTGTTTTCAAAAGAAGTGTCTATTCGCTTAAACCTCTTTGAATGGACACATCCATTCATTCTCTATAAATAGAGACTGTTATGGACGTTTTCCAATAACTACTTTCTTTATTTTCTCTCCTCTTTACTCTCTTATCTTATTTTCTAATCATCCTATCCATATTCTGCCAGAATCTTAAGTGAATCAAACCAGAATATCTCTAGTTTGATTCTCTGCCACTCTCTTCAAAGAATCTCAGTGCTTATCAGAGTTATAGATACATTTGTACTCAAAGAAACTTGTGTGGGGTTATAAAGGTGTGATCGTGTCCTTGGAAATCGATCGGGTGAACTTGTGTCCTGTGAATTAAGTGGTTCTACCCAGAGACCTAAGAATCTGGAGGGTGTACCTCGTTGCCTTGGAATCGAGGGATTGTAATTGTAATACCCTAAGATTTTGAGGAAAATCCTTTTAAATAAATGATTAAAATTCTGGGGGAAAAATCAGAATTATTATATAGGTGGGATTTTCAGTGGTGCAAGGTTGTGTGCATGTGTGCATGTGCACACTAGTTATGGCACTAAGAGAAAATCCAGAATTCCTGAATAATAAAACAAAGAAGGAAAACATTTAGATAAAATGTTTTAAATAAAGGAAATATAGGCCTAGACATGAATATTAAATTTTTTGAGGATATGTATATATATATATATATATGCATATGTATGACTTGTCTGGAAATTAAGACAGAAGAGAACATTGATTTATAATGAATAAGTGAAATTTTATTTGAATAATAGGAGTGTAGAAATGCATATAAGAATGCACATGTTTTCTGCAAATAAAAGAAGGTTAAAGTTAAACTAACACCCATAGTTGTATAAATGTATATATACAGATATTATTTGAGCAGAAAATTAATAAAGGAAAAATAAGTAAAAGAAGCACTAAAATAGTAAGAACCAAAGTGCAAGAAAGCAAATGTATAAAGGCAGAAAATAGAAAGTCACACCATTATCATGTTTGAGGTAAGTATAATAAAAATACTTAAAGTAATCACTTTCTGAAAAGAAAAGAAAATGGGCACAACTTAGCCTTGTTTTAAAATATTGGCCGGGACATTAAGGGTTAGGAGGGAGAGAATATGCAATGCCAAATGCATGATTCTGGTTTGGGCTAAAATAGGGATTTTGCATCACCCAAAACCCTAGGTAGAACCCTTATATAAATCAAGAGCCTAACCAGAAAACTACTCTTTCACTGAATTAATTAACCTAAGGAAGAAGAGGAAGAAAAGGCTAAAGATTTGAGGGGTTTTCTGGATTAAGCTTGTGTAAGCATTTAGGTGAGTATCCTCACTCATATACATGGCATTAAGACCTGAGATTAGGCAGCCAAGCTTTTATATGCTATATTTTGCATGTTTTGATTTACAAACCATGTTGACTACTGATGGTTTCATGAATGCTTGATGAGATATGATCTGCTATGATGGATGTATAACTTTGTTGTTCTATTTTCATCCCTGTATGTTATACCAAAACCTTAAAGAACATGTAAGAGAGTATTTGTAACTAGTCTGAATCATGGCTTAAGACAAAGAATGAAGAAAAAAAAAACTATGAGCTGCATATACAATGGTATAGTGCTGAGGCTTGAAATAATTGGTTAAGGGTGCAATGGAGTCTTTCTCTATAAGTGCTGAGCCCTAAACCAAACAGAAAATTTACAAGTCTAAAAATTATGTTTAAACAAGATTAAAAATCTGGCTAAACATAGTTGCTTGCAAAATCAAAATAAACCCAATAGAGCCATGCATTTATTCTCAGTTGCAAACATTCTGGTATATGTTTGAATAGGGTGTTTATATGCTAAATAATGTGAGATGGAATGACTGGGTGTTATACCTCTAGAAAGTAACCTTTAACTTGCTTGCAATATTATGTCTGCAAGGTAACTAGTATGTTTCATGTATATAAGTGGTCTGTACACCTAGCTATCATTGATAAAATGAACATGAATACACTTAGTAATATAACTAAGGATTTTGTGCCAAGAAGGCTGCTGGAATGCTTGTCCTATTTGAAGTAGACAAGTTGACACATGGCTTGTTTAAGTCCTGAGATCTTTGTGCCATGATGTTAATTAGTTCATGGCAATGTGTCCCTTTGATTCCTTATAGCAGATGAGGCCAGGAATTTATAAGAAGAAAAGGCAACCTTAAATGATGATATAGGAAACTTGGGTCTTTCCGGGATTAGGGTTTGTATGAGGAACCTTAGTAGTTCCAGATAAAAATTGTTTTAATGCATATGTTTGCTCTTGTGTATGTATATGGGAATACCTGATCAATTTATACATTAATCATTCATGATAATACCTGTCAAGTTATGCAAGGTACATTTATGTTGTATCCTTAGCTTAATATCATGGATATGTTAGAAATGCTCACACCAGATCATAGATCTGACCCTTATTGCTCATGGCACATGGGGGTGTCTCATTCATAATGGGGCAGCCACTAATGCTTTTGCAGGTTGTGATGGAGCTAAGTAAGCAAGATTAAAAAGATATGGAATAGAGAATGCTAAGATAATTAGAAATAAGAGCTAGAATGTGTTAATTCATGCATGTATTTCCTGATTGATATGGCTATCTAAATGTATTAAGTAGGAAGAACTTGTAAGAAATACGTGTTATGTTGTTTCTGGTTATTTCTGGTTTGGTATGTATTAAGGATATTGATGTTAAACTGATTTGAAAATCTATTTGCTAAAGTTGTTTTTGATTTAGAGGAAAAACCTGGATTTTATAAGCATAATCATTTTATGATGATTATAGTTCATCCTAAGTCCTTTCAAAAGATAGATATATAGGAAATTATATTGGGAAAATCCAAAAAGAATTATAACTGTTATATTTTCAAGTCATGATATTGATATATGTCCAAATGCAAGTAAAAGTGTATATACCCTGAATATGCATTTTTAAAAGAGAATTATGGTTAGGAAGGATGATATAAATCTGATCACAAGGTGTCTGATTCATACATATATAAACATGCTTTTGAAAAGAAGGAGTATCAATGTTTTGGGTAGATTCTGGTTTGTAAAATGCAAATAAAAGAATGGTCAGATTAACCACATGGTTAGACCATAGGTCAGGCCAAATGTTCACTTCAAATCAATGAAGCAAGGAACCATTTGAACCCAGTTTTCTGGAAAATGAGCAAAGACATTGACATGTACATGTATATCTGTGTACATGTTGATATTTGGGCAAAAATATAAACATAAATTCCTAGAACAGTTGTAGGAATGGGTTTCAAAAATAATAAAGCAAGAAATATTGTTTTGTATGTTAGATTATAGGCAAAAATTAAGTATATATGTGTAGATATAGGTAGATATCAGATTTTAAACCATACAGGAGAAAAATAAAAAAAACAAAAACAAAAATTGGGTTTGAACCGACCAGCATAGCACTCGAACTCGTGACCTCTCATGTGTAAGTTAGGCGCGTTTCCATTACGCCTAGATGTTGTTTGTGTTCACTTATGATCCACTTTCTTTTAGCCTGAGTTTGATACTATACAGACTTTAACACAATCATCCATATTAAAAGCTTTCTTCCACCTGATTATTACTTGATCATTTCTTAATTAGAATAACAGACTAAAGTACATGTTTCCAGTGGATTCTATGGTCAAAAATCAGGATACAATAATTAATCTTTTATCAGGGAATTATCACATTTTAATAGATTTAAAAGGATTTCTACTTACATATTATCATGCTCTGATTCTAGTAGAATATAACATAGATATCTTCATATATGTATGTTAGGAATGATTTAGATTTAAAACAATATTTTTATATTGTGAAAGATCCTGGATAATATGAGAATAGGGAAGGATGACCCTAGGTAGTCTTAGCTAAGTATGATAAAAAAAAAAAAATTTTTTGGTTAAGAATTAGGGTCATTGCATTTGGTATCAGAGCTATGTTTTAATTAACATAGCAAAATATTTGTATGCTTATGTTTATACTAGGTTTGTTTATGATATATTTGACTGTTTATAAGTATTCCCTGAATGTATGTGTGTGCATGTGACATAAACAATGATTAAGTAGGAAAGATACAACCAATTTAAAATTAAAGCGAAGTATTATAAACTAATATAATGAAATACATATACTTTTAGAAATATGGTAGGAAGAGGGTCTCATCATCAAGGAGGATCTAGCACACCACAAATGCTTGACATGCAGGAATTTGTGAGAGTTTTGAGAGATGGAATTGGGCACAGACCTGAGAACCCATATAAGGAGCTCTCCAAGTTAGTGAAGACTTATACCAATTTGGGAGGCAAGAGCTTTGAAGGAACTGAAAGTGTAATGGAGATTCAAGCATGGCTGAGGACATTAGAGAGGATCTTCACTGATATGCAACTAGATGACCAAAGGAAGAGGCAAGTGGCCTCAAGGCAATTAAAAGGTGCAGCTTTGAGTTGGTGGGAGGTGATCATAGCTGGCCGGAATGAAAATGATATTAATTGGAATCAATTTAAGGAGATGTTAGAGGCAAGGTTTGTTCCAGCCTCAGCAAAAACCACTTTACTTGAGGAGTTCATCAAACTTAGACAGGGGACTATGAATGTCACAGAATACACCCAGAAGTTTGAGGGATTGTCAACCTATGGGGCAATGTTAGTGGCTGATGAAGCATCCAAAAATGATAGATACATCAAGGGATTGAACCCAGGGCTTAGCAGGGCTATATTACCTTATGCTGACAGAACTTTTGATCAAGTGATAGATTTGGCTCTGAAGATTGAGCAGCATGACAAGGAAAGAGATAAGTTTAGGAGCTTCAAAAACAATAGCAACAAGAAGAACAAAGGGAAGTACCATCCTTATGATAAGAAGAAAGGAGAGGCAGATGGTAAGAAGGCAGTAGATGCAAAACCCAATGAAGCCAAAAGAAAAATAGTTTGCAACCATTGTGGGAAAGAAGGCCATATTAAGCCAAGATGCCCAGAGCTTAAAGGGGGAGCTTTCAAATGCTTTCTATGTGGGAAGGAAGGGCATATGAAAAGAAATTGCCCAGAATACAAGCAACAAGGGAAAGTGGCAAACCTGGAAGGTAGGGGCAAGGCCATAATTGAGGCTAATGCTGAAAACCATGGTCAAGTGGAAGGTACACTATTTATTTGTACCATACCTTTAGCTGTAATATATGATACCGGGGCAACCCACTCACTCATTTCCCATGAAATAGTTAAAAGGTTGAAAATGAACTGCAATTTGGCTAAAATACCTCTGTTAATACAAAGCCCTTTAGGAAGTTCTAGTGTATTAGATATGATTTGTGTGGATGTGAATTTGAACATAGGGGGAAACACATTTGTTTCCAATTTATATGTTCTAAATTTCCCAAATATAGGAGTTATATTAGGGGCAGATTGGCTAAGACAATTCAAAGCCATAATTGACCTAGATGCATCCACCATTTCACTACAAAATTCTAAAGGCCAAAGGGTTACAATTCTGTGTGAACCTATCAAAGAAAATAGGCTAAATCATTTAATTGAATTAGAAAATAATCCCAAGGAAATAGCTATTAATGAAATCCCCATAGTTAAAGAATACTTGGATGTATTTGGGGAAGTAAAAGGTGTCTCACACCATAGACCTGTTGAATTCCAGATTAACCTTATGCCTGGGGCTAGCCCAATTATCAAAAAGCCTACAAGGATGGGGCCAAGTGAATTAAAGGAGCTAAAGAACCAGCTGGAAGAATTAGAAGCCAAGGGGTTTATAAGGCCAAGTAATTCATGCTAGGGTGCTCCTGTAGTATTTGTTAAAAAGCATGATGGTACCTTAAGAATGTGTATAGATTATAGAGAATTAAACAAAGTAACCATCAAAAACAAATACCCATTACCCAGGATAGATGATCTCTTTGATCAACTCAGTGGAGCTAAAGTGTTTTCTAGGCTAGACTTGGCATCTGGGTTTCATCAGATGAAGGTTGAGGATTCAAGTGTTAAATATACAGCATTTAACACAAGATATGGTTTGTATGAGTTTCTGGTTATGCCATTTGGGCTAACAAATGCCCCTTCTTACTTTGTAGACCTAATGAATAGGATATTCAGAGATTACTTAGACAAGTTTGTTCTGATTTTTATAGATGACATTCTAATCTATTCTAAAACAATAGAGGAACATGAGAACCACTTACATTTGGTCTTATCTAGATTAAGAGAAAAAGATTTGAAAGCAAAGTTCTCTAAGTGTGTGTTCTGGCAAGAGGAAGTACATTTTCTTGGACATGTTGTCTCTGCTAGAGGGATTTCTGTAAACCCCAATAAGATAGTAGCAATCCAAGCATGGAAGAAGCCTAACAATGTTAGTGAAGTTAGGTCATTCATGGGGATGGCAGGATACTATAGGAGGTTTATACAAGGATTTTCTAAAATAGCAATGCCACTCACTAACCTGACTAGGAAGAACCAAAAGTTTATATGGACTGATAAGTGTGAACAAGCTTTCACCCAGATCAAGGAGGCTTTGGTAAAATCACCAGTGTTGAGAGTACCAGAAGGCAATGAGGGATTAGTTGTATATACAGATGCATGTGGGTCAGGGCTAGGGGCTGTGTTGATGCAGCAAGATCAGGTCATAGCCTATGCATCTAGACAACTAAAACCCCATGAAACTAGATATGCAACTTATGATCTTGAGTTGGCAGCAGTAGTATATGCCTTGAAGCTCTGGAGGCATTACTTATTAGGTGCAAAGTTCATTTTATACACTGATCACAAGGCCTTAAAGTATCTCTTTTCACAGAAAGATTTGAATATGAGACAACACAGATGGGTTGAATTTCTTGCTGCTTATGACTTAGATATACTTTATACACCAGGCAAGGCTAATAAAGTGGCAGATGCATTGAGTAGGCAGCATGCAAAAGTGGCCATGTTGATGATGGAGGAGTTTAGAGACTTGACCATGCTCACTGATTTGGAAATAGATGAGAGCAGTGGGATAAGTATGGAGATAGTTGAGGAAGAAAGGAGTAAAGGAAGGTTAAGTTTAATTACTTTACAATCAAATTTGGTCTTGAAGGTGGCAAAGATGCAAGAAGAAGATCAAGACTTAGCAGAAAAGAGGTCTCTCCTATTAAAGAAGGAGGAAGTGAAGGATTATCACATTGATGGAAAAGGATACCTAAGGTACAAGGGTAGGATATGTGTCCCAAACATCATAGAATTGAAAGAAGAAATCCTTAATGAGTACCATAGGAGCAAATATTCCATACATCCAGGCAGCACCAAGATGTACCAAAACTTAAAAAGGGACTATTGGTGGAAGGGAATGAAGTCTAATGTAGCTAGACATGTTGCTAAGTGCATGGTTTGTCAACAAATAAAAGCTGAGACCCAAAGACCTTCAGGGTTGTTGCAGCCACTTAGCATACCACAGTGGAAGTGGGAAAACATATCTATGTATTTTATAGATGGTCTTCCTAGATCCAAGAGGGGAAATACAAGTATTTGGGTAATTGTAGATAGGCTGACTAAAGTAGCCCACTTCATACCAGTAAAAGCAGACAGAAATGCACCTAGGCTAGCCCAAACTTTTATGAGAGAAGTGGTAAAGTTGCATGGTGTTCCTAAAACTATAGTGAGTGATAGGGATACAATCTTCACTTCAAGATTCTGGAAGAGCTTCCAAGAAGCTATGGGGAGTGAATTGTGCCTAAGCACTGCTTATCACCCCCAATCAGATGGGCAAACAGAAGTGGTAAACAAGATTTTAGAGGATTTGCTTAGAGCATGTGTGTTAGACTTTGGAGGAAATTGGGAGGACCATCTCCATTTGGCTGAGTTCACATACAATAATAGCCACCAAAGCACAATTGGAATGGCACCCTTTGAAGCCCTATATGGAAAGCCATGTCTATCACCTATGTGTTGGGCTGAGGCAGGAGAGAAAGCTATCCTAGGGCCAGAATATGTCAAGGACATCACAGAGAAAATAGGACTGGTGAGAAAGAGGATAGCAGCAGCTCAAGATAGGCAAAAGAAATATGCTGATGCAAAGAGGAAGTCAGTGGAATTCAAAGTAGGTGATTATGTCTTCATTAAGGTTTCACCAATGAAGAAAGTCTTGAGATTTGGCAAGCAAGGGAAACTCAGACCCAGATATGTTGGACCATACAAGATTTTCGAGAGGATATGCTCACTAGCCTATAAGCTGGAGCTTCCAGAGGAGATGAGTGCAATGCACAATGTGTTTCATGTGTCACAACTAAGGAGATGGGTACATGACAAGGAGGAAATCTTAGAAAAGCCTACGGAAGTTCATATTAATCCAGATCTAATCTATGAGAAAGAGCCAGTGGGAATTGTGGCAAGGGAAGAAAAGAAATTAAGAAACAAGACATTGAAGCTTGTAAAGATTCAATGGAGTATAGATCCTAGTGATTGTACTTGGGAGCTAGAGGATAAAATCAGGATGGATTACCCTAGGCTCTTTGCAAATTTAAAAGGTAAATTCTTAGATTACTAAGAAAGTTTAATATGTATGATAGACAGTGACTAATTGATTTTCTCATGCATATGCTGGATAATTTTTCCCTAAGAAATTAGAAGTACTCAAAGATTATGTTGCAAATTGTGAGGACACAATTCCTAAAAGAAGGGGTGATTGTAATACCCCAAGATTTTGAGGAAAATCCTTTTAAATAAATGATTAAAATTCTGGGGGAAAAATCAGAATTATTATATAGGTGGGATTTTCAGTGGTGCAAGGTTGTGTGCATGTGTGCATGTGCACACTAGTTATGGCACTAAGAGAAAATCCAGAATTCCTGAATAATAAAACAAAGAAGGAAAACATTTAGATAAAATGTTTTAAATAAAGGAAATATAGGCCTAGACATGAATATTAAAATTCCTGAGGATATGTATATATATATATATACATATATGCATATGTATGACTTGTCTGGAAATTAAGACAGAAGAGAACATTGATTTATAATGAATAAGTGAAATTTTATTTGAATAATAGGAGTGTAGAAATGCATATAAGAATGCACATGTTTTCTGCAAATAAAAGAAGGTTAAAGTTAAACTAACACCCATAGTTGTATAAATGTATATATACAGATATTATTTGAGCAGAAAATTAATAAAGGAAAAATAAGTAAAAGAAGCACTAAAATAGTAAGAACCAAAGTGCAAGAAAGCAAATGTATAAAGGTAGAAAATAGAAAGTCACACCATTATCATGTTTGAGGTAAGTATAATAAAAATACTTAAAGTAATCACTTTCTGAAAAGAAAAGAAAATGGGCACAACTTAGCCTTGTTTTAAAATATTGGCCGGGACATTAAGGGTTAGGAGGGAGAGAATATGCAATGCCAAATGCATGATTCTGGTTTGGGCTAAAATAGGGATTTTGCATCACCCAAAACCCTAGGTAGAACCCTTATATAAATCAAGAGCCTAACCAGAAAACTACTCTCTCACTGAATTAATTAACCTAAGGAAGAAGAGGAAGAAAAGGCTAAAGATTTGAGGGGTTTTCTGGATTAAGCTTGTGTAAGCATTTAGGTGAGTATCCTCACTCATATACATGGCATTAAGACTTGAGATTAGGCAGCCAAGCTTTTATATGCTATATTTTGCATGTTTTGATTTACAAACCATGTTGACTACTGATGGTTTCATGAATGCTTGATGAGATATGATCTGCTATGATGGATGTATAACTTTGTTGTTCTATTTTCATCCCTGTATGTTATACCAAAACCTTAAAGAACATGTAAGAGAGTATTTGTAACTAGTCTGAATCATGGCTTAAGACAAAGAATGAAGAAAAAAAAACTATGAGCTGCATATACAATGGTATAGTGCTGAGGCTTGAAATAATTGGTTAAGGGTGCAATGGAGTCTTTCTCTATAAGTGCTGAGCCCTAAACCAAACAGAAAATTTACAAGTCTAAAAATTATGTTTAAACAAGATTAAAAATCTGGCTAAACATAGTTGCTTGCAAAATCAAAATAAACCCAATAGAGCCATGCATTTATTCTCAGTTGCAAACATTCTGGTATATGTTTGAATAGGGTGATTATATGCTAAATAATGTGAGATGGAATGACTGGGTGTTATACCTCTAGAAAGTAACCTTTAACTTGCTTGCAATATTATGTCTGCAAGGTAACTAGTATGTTTCATGTATATAAGTGGTCTGTACACCTAGCTATCATTGATAAAATGAACATGAATACACTTAGTAATATAACTAAGGATTTTGTGCCAAGAAGGCTGCTGGAATGCTTGTCCTATTTGAAGTAGACAAGTTGACACATGGCTTGTTTAAGTCCTGAGATCTTTGTGCCATGATGTTAATTAGTTCATGGCAATGTGTCCCTTTGATTCCTTATAGCAGATGAGGCCAGGAATTTATAAGAAGAAAAGGCAACCTTAAATGATGATATAGGAAACTTGGGTCTTTCCGGGATTAGGGTTGGTATGAGGAACCTTAGTAGTTCCAGATAAAAATTGTTTTAATGCATATGTTTGCTCTTGTGTATGTATATGGGAATACCTGATCAATTTATACATTAATCATTCATGATAATACCTGTCAAGTTATGCAAGGTACATTTATGCTGTATCCTTAGCTTAATATCATGGATATGTTAGAAATGCTCACACCAGATCATAGATCTGACCCTTATTGCTCATGGCACATGGGGGTGTCTCATTCATAATGGGGCAGCCACTAATGCTTTTGCAGGTTGTGATGGAGCTAAGTAAGCAAGATTAAAAAGATATGGAATAGAGAATGCTAAGATAATTAGAAATAAGAGCTAGAATGTGTTAATTCATGCATGTATTTCCTGATTGATATGGCTATCTAAATGTATTAAGTAGGAAGAACTTGTAAGAAATACGTGTTATGTTGTTTCTGGTTATTTCTGGTTTGGTATGTATTAAGGATATTGATGTTAAACTGATTTGAAAATCTATTTGCTAAAGTTGTTTTTGATTTAGAGGAAAAACCTGGATTTTATAAGCATAATCATTTTATGATGATTATAGTTCATCCTAAGTCCTTTCAAAAGATAGATATATAGGAAATTATATTGGGAAAATCCAGAAAGAATTATAACTGTTATATTTTCAAGTCATGATATTGATATATGTCCAAATGCAAGTAAAAGTGTATATACCCTGAATATGCATTTTTAAAATTGAATTATGGTTAGGAAGGATGATATAAATCTGATCACAAGGTGTCTGATTCATACATATATAAACATGCTTTTGAAAAGAAGGAGTATCAATGTTTTGGGTAGATTCTGGTTTGTAAAATGCAAATAAAAGAATGGTCAGATTAACCACATGGTTAGACCATAGGTCAGGCCAAATGTTCACTTCAAATCAATGAAGCAAGGAACCATTTGAACCCAGTTTTCTGGAAAATGAGCAAAGACATTGACATGTACATGTATATCTGTGTACATGTTGATATTTGGGCAAAAATATAAACATAAATTCCTAGAACAGTTGTAGGAATGGGTTTCAAAAATAATAAAGCAAGAAATATTGTTTTGTATGTTAGATTATAGGCAAAAATTAAGTATATATGTGTAGATATAGGTAGATATCAGATTTTAAACCATATAGGAGAAAAATAAAAAAAAGAAAAACAAAAATTGGGTTTGAACCGACCAGCATAGCACTCGAACTCGTGACCTCTCATGTGTAAGTTAGGCGCGTTTCCATTACGCCTAGATGTTGTTTGTGTTCACTTATGATCCACTTTCTTTTAGCTTGAGTTTGATACTATACAGACTTTAACACAATCATCCATATTAAAATCTTTCTTCCACCTGATTATTACTTGATCATTTCTTAATTAGAATAACAGACTAAAGTACATGTTTCCAGTGGATTCTATGGTCAAAAATCAGGATACAATAATTAATCTTTTATCAGGGAATTATCACATTTTAATAGATTTAAAAGGATTTCTACTTACATATTATCATGCTCTGATTCTAGTAGAATATAACATAGATATCTTCATATATGTATGTTAGGAATGATTTAGATTTAAAACAATATTTTTATATTGTGAAAGATCCTGGATAATATGAGAATAGGGAAGGATGACCCTAGGTAGTCTTAGCTAAGTATGATAAAAAAAAAATTTGGTTAAGAATTAGGGTCATTGCATTTGGTATCAGAGCTATGTTTTAATTAACATAGCAAAATATTTGTATGCTTATGTTTATACTAGGTTTGTTTGTGATATATTTGACTGTTTATAAGTATTCCCTGAATGTATGTGTGTGCATGTGACATAAACAATGATTAAGTAGGAAAGATACAACCAATTTAAAATTAAAGCGAAGTATTATAAACTAATATAATGAAATACATATACTTTTAGAAATATGGTAGGAAGAGGGTCTCATCATCAAGGAGGATCTAGCACACCACAAATGCTTGACATGCAGGAATTTGTGAGAGTTTTGAGAGATGGAATTGGGCACAGACCTGAGAACCCATATAAGGAGCTCTCCAAGTTAGTGAAGACTTATACCAATTTGGGAGGCAAGAGCTTTGAAGGAACTGAAAGTGTAATGGAGATTCAAGCATGGCTGAGGACATTAGAGAGGATCTTCACTGATATGCAACTAGATGACCAAAGGAAGAGGCAAGTGGCCTCAAGGCAATTAAAAGGTGCAGCTTTGAGTTGGTGGGAGGTGATCATAGCTGGCCGGAATGAAAATGATATTAATTGGAATCAATTTAAGGAGATGTTAGAGGCAAGGTTTGTTCCAGCCTCAGCAAAAACCACTTTACTTGAGGAGTTCATCAAACTTAGACAGGGGACTATGAATGTCACAGAATACACCCAGAAGTTTGAGGGATTGTCAACCTATGGGGCAATGCTAGTGGCTGATGAAGCATCCAAAAATGATAGATACATCAAGGGATTGAACCCAGGGCTTAGCAGGGCTATATTACCTTATGCTGACAGAACTTTTGATCAAGTGATAGATTTGGCTCTGAAGATTGAGCAGCATGACAAGGAAAGAGATAAGTTTAGGAGCTTCAAAAACAATAGCAACAAGAAGAACAAAGGGAAGTACCATCCTTATGATAAGAAGAAAGGAGAGGCAGATGGTAAGAAGGCAGTAGATGCAAAACCCAATGAAGCCAAAAGAAAAATAGTTTGCAACCATTGTGGGAAAGAAGGCCATATTAAGCCAAGATGCCCAGAGCTTAAAGGGGGAGCTTTCAAATGCTTTCTATGTGGGAAGGAAGGGCATATGAAAAGAAATTGCCCAGAATACAAGCAACAAGGGAAAGTGGCAAACCTGGAAGGTAGGGGCAAGGCCATAATTGAGGCTAATGCTGAAAACCATGGTCAAGTGGAAGGTACACTATTTATTTGTACCATACCTTTAGCTGTAATATATGATACCGGGGCAACCCACTCACTCATTTCCCATGAAATAGTTAAAAGGTTGAAAATGAACTGCAATTTGGCTAAAATACCTCTGTTAATACAAAGCCCTTTAGGAAGTTCTAGTGTATTAGATATGATTTGTGTGGATGTGAATTTGAACATAGGGGGAAACACATTTGTTTCCAATTTATATGTTCTAAATTTCCCAAATATAGGAGTTATATTAGGGGCAGATTGGCTAAGACAATTCAAAGCCATAATTGACCTAGATGCATCCACCATTTCACTACAAAATTCTAAAGGCCAAAGGGTTACAATTCTGTGTGAACCTATCAAAGAAAATAGGCTAAATCATTTAATTGAATTAGAAAATAATCCCAAGGAAATAGCTATTAATGAAATCCCCATAGTTAAAGAATACTTGGATGTATTTGGGGAAGTAAAAGGTGTCTCACACCATAGACCTGTTGAATTCCAGATTAACCTTATGCCTGGGGCTAGCCCAATTATCAAAAAGCCTACAAGGATGGGGCCAAGTGAATTAAAGGAGCTAAAGAACCAGCTGGAAGAATTAGAAGCCAAGGGGTTTATAAGGCCAAGTAATTCATGCTAGGGTGCTCCTGTAGTATTTGTTAAAAAGCATGATGGTACCTTAAGAATGTGTATAGATTATAGAGAATTAAACAAAGTAACCATCAAAAACAAATACCCATTACCCAGGATAGATGATCTCTTTGATCAACTCAGTGGAGCTAAAGTGTTTTCTAGGCTAGACTTGGCATCTGGGTTTCATCAGATGAAGGTTGAGGATTCAAGTGTTAAATATACAGCATTTAACACAAGATATGGTTTGTATGAGTTTCTGGTTATGCCATTTGGGCTAACAAATGCCCCTTCTTACTTTGTAGACCTAATGAATAGGATATTCAGAGATTACTTAGACAAGTTTGTTCTGATTTTTATAGATGACATTCTAATCTATTCTAAAACAATAGAGGAACATGAGAACCACTTACATTTGGTCTTATCTAGATTAAGAGAAAATGATTTGAAAGCAAAGTTCTCTAAGTGTGTGTTCTGGCAAGAGGAAGTACATTTTCTTGGACATGTTGTCTCTGCTAGAGGGATTTCTGTAAACCCCAATAAGATAGTAGCAATCCAAGCATGGAAGAAGCCTAACAATGTTAGTGAAGTTAGGTCATTCATGGGGATGGCAGGATACTATAGGAGGTTTATACAAGGATTTTCTAAAATAGCAATGCCACTCACTAACCTGACTAGGAAGAACCAAAAGTTTATATGGACTGATAAGTGTGAACAAGCTTTCACCCAGATCAAGGAGGCTTTGGTAAAATCACCAGTGTTGAGAGTACCAGAAGGCAATGAGGGATTAGTTGTATATACAGATGCATGTGGGTCAGGGCTAGGGGCTGTGTTGATGCAGCAAGATCAGGTCATAGCCTATGCATCTAGACAACTAAAACCCCATGAAACTAGATATGCAACTCATGATCTTGAGTTGGCAGCAGTAGTATATGCCTTGAAGCTCTGGAGGCATTACTTATTAGGTGCAAAGTTCATTTTATACACTGATCACAAGGCCTTAAAGTATCTCTTTTCACAGAAAGATTTGAATATGAGACAACACAGATGGGTTGAATTTCTTGCTGCTTATGACTTAGATATACTTTATACACCAGGCAAGGCTAATAAAGTGGCAGATGCATTGAGTAGGCAGCATGCAAAAGTGGCCATGTTGATGATGGAGGAGTTTAGAGACTTGACCATGCTCACTGATTTGGAAATAGATGAGAGCAGTGGGATAAGTATGGAGATAGTTGAGGAAGAAAGGAGTAAAGGAAGGTTAAGTTTAATTACTTTACAATCAAATTTGGTCTTGAAGGTGGCAAAGATGCAAGAAGAAGATCAAGACTTAGCAGAAAAGAGGTCTCTCCTATTAAAGAAGGAGGAAGTGAAGGATTATCACATTGATGGAAAAGGATACCTAAGGTACAAGGGTAGGATATGTGTCCCAAACATCATAGAATTGAAAGAAGAAATCCTTAATGAGTACCATAGGAGCAAATATTCCATACATCCAGGCAGCACCAAGATGTACCAAAACTTAAAAAGGGACTATTGGTGGAAGGGAATGAAGTCTAATGTAGCTAGACATGTTGCTAAGTGCATGGTTTGTCAACAAATAAAAGCTGAGACCCAAAGACCTTCAGGGTTGTTGCAGCCACTTAGCATACCACAGTGGAAGTGGGAAAACATATCTATGGATTTTATAGATGGTCTTCCTAGATCCAAGAGGGGAAATACAAGTATTTGGGTAATTGTAGATAGGCTGACTAAAGTAGCCCACTTCATACCAGTAAAAGCAGACAGAAATGCACCTAGGCTAGCCCAAACTTTTATGAGAGAAGTGGTAAAGTTGCATGGTGTTCCTAAAACTATAGTGAGTGATAGGGATACAATCTTCACTTCAAGATTCTGGAAGAGCTTCCAAGAAGCTATGGGGAGTGAATTGTGCCTAAGCACTGCTTATCACCCCCAATCAGATGGGCAAACAGAAGTGGTAAACAAGATTTTAGAGGATTTGCTTAGAGCATGTGTGTTAGACTTTGGAGGAAATTGGGAGGACCATCTCCATTTGGCTGAGTTCACATACAATAATAGCCACCAAAGCACAATTGGAATGGCACCCTTTGAAGCCCTATATGGAAAGCCATGTCTATCACCTATGTGTTGGGCTGAGGCAGGAGAGAAAGCTATCCTAGGGCCAGAATATGTCAAGGACATCACAGAGAAAATAGGACTGGTGAGAAAGAGGATAGCAGCAGCTCAAGATAGGCAAAAGAAATATGCTGATGCAAAGAGGAAGTCAGTGGAATTCAAAGTAGGTGATTATGTCTTCATTAAGGTTTCACCAATGAAGAAAGTCTTGAGATTTGGCAAGCAAGGGAAACTCAGACCCAGATATGTTGGACCATACAAGATTTTCGAGAGGATAGGCTCACTAGCCTATAAGCTGGAGCTTCCAGAGGAGATGAGTGCAATGCACAATGTGTTTCATGTGTCACAACTAAGGAGATGGGTACATGACAAGGAGGAAATCTTAGAAAAGCCTACGGAAGTTCATATTAATCCAGATCTAATCTATGAGAAAGAGCCAGTGGGAATTGTGGCAAGGGAAGAAAAGAAATTAAGAAACAAGACATTGAAGCTTGTAAAGATTCAATGGAGTATAGATCCTAGTGATTGTACTTGGGAGCTAGAGGATAAAATCAGGATGGATTACCCTAGGCTCTTTGCAAATTTAAAAGGTAAATTCTTAGATTACTAAGAAAGTTTAATATGTATGATAGACAGTGACTAATTGATTTGCTCATGCATATGCTGAATAATTTTTCCCTAAGAAATTAGAAGTACTCAAAGATTATGTTGCAAATTGTGAGGACACAATTCCTAAAAGAAGGGGTGATTGTAATACCCCAAGATTTTGAGGAAAATCCTTTTAAATAAATGATTAAAATTCTAGGGGAAAAATCAGAATTATTATATAGGTGGGATTTTCATTGGTGCAAGGTTGTGTGCATGTGTGCATGTGCACACTAGTTATGGCACTAAGAGAAAATCCAAAATTCCTGAATAATAAAACAAAGAAGGAAAACATTTAGATAAAATGTTTTAAATAAAGGAAATATAGGCCTAGACATGAATATTAAAATTCCTGAGGATATGTATATATATATATATCTATATATATATATGCATATGTATGACTTGTCTGGAAATTAAGACAGAAGAGAACATTGATTTATAATGAATAAGTGAAATTTTATTTGAATAATAGGAGTGTAGAAATGCATATAAGAATGCACATGTTTTCTGCAAATAAAAGAAGGTTAAAGTTAAACTAACACCCATAGTTGTATAAATGTATATATACAGATATTATTTGAGCAGAAAATTAATAAAGGAAAAATAAGTAAAAGAAGCACTAAAATAGTAAGAACCAAAGTGCAAGAAAGCAAATGTATAAAGGCAGAAAATAGAAAGTCACACCATTATCATGTTTGAGGTAAGTATAATAAAAATACTTAAAGTAATCACTTTCTGAAAAGAAAAGAAAATGGGCACAATTTAGCCTTGTTTTAAAATATTGGCCGGGACATTAAGGGTTAGGAGGGAGAGAATATGCAATGCCAAATGCATGATTCTGGTTTGGGCTAAAATAGGGATTTTGCATCACCCAAAACCCTAGGTAGAACCCTTATATAAATCAAGAGCCTAACCAGAAAACTACTCTCTCACTGAATTAATTAACCTAAGGAAGAAGAGGAAGAAAAGGCTAAAGATTTGAGGGGTTTTCTGGATTAAGCTTGTGTAAGCATTTAGGTGAGTATCCTCACTCATATACATGGCATTAAGACCTGAGATTAGGCAGCCAAGCTTTTATATGCTATATTTTGCATGTTTTGATTTACAAACCATGTTGACTACTGATGGTTTCATGAATGCTTGATGAGATATGATCTGCTATGATGGATGTATAACTTTGTTGTTCTATTTTCATCCCTGTATGTTATACCAAAACCTTAAAGAACATGTAAGAGAGTATTTGTAACTAGTCTGAATCATGGCTTAAGACAAAGAATGAAGAAAAAAAAAACTATGAGCTGCATATACAATGGTATAGTGCTGAGGCTTGAAATAATTGGTTAAGGGTGCAATGGAGTCTTTCTCTATAAGTGCTGAGCCCTAAACCAAACAGAAAATTTACAAGTCTAAAAATTATGTTTAAACAAGATTAAAAATCTGGCTAAACATAGTTGCTTGCAAAATCAAAATAAACCCAATAGAGCCATGCATTTATTCTCAGTTGCAAACATTCTGGTATATGTTTGAATAGGGTGTTTATATGCTAAATAATGTGAGATGGAATGACTGGGTGTTATACCTCTAGAAAGTAACCTTTAACTTGCTTGCAATATTATGTCTGCAAGGTAACTAGTATGTTTCATGTATATAAGTGGTCTGTACACCTAGCTATCATTGATAAAATGAACATGAATACACTTAGTAATATAACTAAGGATTTTGTGCCAAGAAGGCTGCTGGAATGCTTG
This sequence comes from Allium fistulosum, assembly GCA_030737815.1. NCBI lineage: Eukaryota > Viridiplantae > Streptophyta > Magnoliopsida > Asparagales > Amaryllidaceae > Allium > Allium fistulosum. The sequence goes on from CM060907.1 coordinate 1,010,699,913, forward strand.
TCCTATTTGAAGTAGACAAGTTGACACATGGCTTGTTTAAGTCCTGAGATCTTTGTGCCATGATGTTAATTAGTTCATGGCAATGTGTCCCTTTGATTCCATATAGCAGATGAGGCCAGGAATTTATAAGAAGAAAAGGCAACCTTAAATGATGATATAGGAAACTTGGGTCTTTCCGGGATTAGGGTTGGTATGAGGAACCTTAGTAGTTCCAGATAAAAATTGTTTTAATGCATATGTTTGCTCTTGTGTATGTATATGGGAATACCTGATCAATTTATACATTAATCATTCATGATAATACCTGTCAAGTTATGCAAGGTACATTTATGCTGTATCCTTAGCTTAATATCATGGATATGTTAGAAATGCTCACACCAGATCATAGATCTGACCCTTATTGCTCATGGCACATGGGGGTGTCTCATTCATAATGGGGCAGCCACTAATGCTTTTGCAGGTTGTGATGGAGCTAAGTAAGCAAATTCATTTTATTGTACAATTACGGTTGTATGCATAGACAAAAGTAACAACTCCGTGAAGTGAAAATATAACGCTATAGGAATGTGAGGAATACAATAACAAAAATTACCACTCAGTATAGTAAAGATTGTAAAATACATTTTGGACAATTCAAAAGCTTCAAATGAGAGTTTCCTCGTTATATATACCAGTACGTCTGAACATATATGAATAAAACTACGAGCAAATTTCTTTTATTGTGAAATAATGCTTGTATGCATAAAAAAAATACTCTATGTTGTAAAAATGTAGTGCTATATGAATGTGGAGAATATATAATGACAAAAATAACCACGTTGGATAGTTCAAAGTCTTTAAATGAGGATCAAATGTGGGGAATGCAATGACAAAATTAATTACCCATTGTAGTAAAAACTGTGAAAGACTTTGGACCATACACGGTTATACCCACTTTTAGAGATGTAGTAAGATACAAAAATGGTTAAACAATGAACTACGAAATAAGTCGTGTAGGACCATACACATAACATAGTAAACTCGCATTATAACTCTAAAACAAAGAGAAGGACAAGTATCCTTAAGATGCAACTGCCCAAATATAACGTATTAAATGACAAGATAATAAGGCCAACAAAATCACTATGAGGACAAGTCGAGGTCATACGAGGTCAAATATGCGTAGTAGTAAGCTAGCTTGGTCAAATGGAGATGAACTGCACTACATTATCATATTAACAATCCACTTGATAATCTGAGTGCAAAGTGCATAAGCAGGTCATTATGCGAAGAACTAATTAACTAAACCAAATAAAGTCAAGCTGCACCGTATCGCCATAATCATGTTTCATGATTATGTTGACTATAAGATTCCTAGCATAGGAGCAAAGAATCTTGGTATGATGCCAATGCAACACCAATGTCGCCAAAGAGGACCGAGGCAAGCCAAACAAAGAATAACAACATCACGCTTGTAAACTGCTTCAATTCCAATAGGAAAGGCCACTCTAATATGCAAAGTTATCCAATTACATCCTTATCAAAATCGAGTTCGTGGCAACTAAACGCTCCAGCACACTCTGGAAGCATAAATCTCATGCTGCATCGATGAGAAGCATAATCCTCATACTGCACCAATAGGAAGTAAGGTCATGACATCCAAGCCCATCTTAAACTGAGCAACCCTTACAACCCTAGACTGAGTTGCTATCCCACATTGGAACAAAATCCATATGATAGGAACCGAGATGCAACCTTAATATTCATCTCAAATCGGAACGTGCGACACATCTACTTAAACGAGCATCCTCAAGCAAGGACACATCACAAACTAAAATTAACATCTAAGCTGACAGGTCTGCACCGCAATATCGCATCACATAACAAAGCTAAAGGTTGCCCGATATGACTTTGAAGAAACAAGACTGCACTGTAATCCAATACCAGCGGTTGCACAAGACGGGATCACATAAGCACTACGCTCAACCCTTCACTAATACACATTCCCGAGTAACTCCGAGCAAGCCATGGACCTGCACAGCGCTTACTGAGGACTCCTTAAGTAGTATCACGAGGAAGCAAAAGCACCCCAAGGGCTGCACACAGGGTTACCCAAGCATCGCTCTATTGTAGTTCTTTACTTGTTAGAAAACAGTAAGGGTGCAAGCAGCCCTTATCAAGCAACTTACGCATGTCAACATCAAGAGTAACTTAAAACAAATTCGTACAGATATTGAGCCAACACCACAGGTCAATGCTAATCAATTCAGCTCCACTTATTCTCACTACAATGCCAAACAAACATCACAAACTAAGCAAGACAACTCAATTCAAACTAACCCTAATGCAGTTTTACCTACACAATGCGCAGTTCAAAAACTAGTTGCTTTGCAAAATCAAAGAAGGCATAATTTATTCAAATTTGGATGGTTTTCTCCTTAACTACTGCTAACGCCCTCTAGTCCAGCTAATTATGCTGTTGGAGAGCAAAACCAACACTCTCGATATTGAGAATAGTGATACTGATTTAAGATGCACAAGGGCAAGGATTTCAAAACAAAGTTCACATATGCCAGAAAAATGGATGGCTCAAATAAATGTGAATTCCAAAACTCATCAAGGAGAACTTTCTCCTGACCCTTCACAGTTCACCGTCAATGGTCGCTAACCAAGCCAAACACGCGGTTAGTAGACAAGAACGACAAACTCAGCAATAAGAATGGTGAAACTGAATGCAAACACTTGGAATTGCATAAATGCAATCCGGCACTTCAACCAAATTACCGCGCTAGACGTAGGGATACCAGAAGGCCCGAACCAACTATAAAAAAAACTGCGCAAATGCAGCCTGACATCTCAGCCAAATAACTAAACCAGACGTAGGGATATTGGACGACCCGAACTAATATAAAAATCTCTCTATGTTAACTAGTGACACATAGCCACCCTAGACGTAAGCATATTATACAGCCTGAACCAGTACAAAAAACCATGTGTATGAACTAAAAGGGTCGTAAATGCATGATCTAACTTCACAGTGAAAATACAGTCCTCCCCCAAATAGCGGAGCGGACCGTGCCAAGCACACGAATATGAAACTGCATCCAAATAGCGGGGTAGGTCATACCAGGCATGCGACAAAACATGCATGCTAAAAATCAAGTTCGGGAAGCATGAACTGCACAAGAAGTTAATTCAAAAAATGGTAAGGAAGGACAACTCATGGAATGTACTACAACCAACAGATCAGGTACGATTCCAAAAATAATCTAAAGCTTGCTAGGTAATCGTCAAAAACTAAGATCTACTCATATATAATTAGCTCTATTTATGCTCACTAAAAACCCACATATGTTTACATGTTCCACACCTCCGCACACACTTCGCAGGAAAAGATAGATAAAAACAATCACAATACATGTTACAGTAAATGTTAAGTTCACATGACTATAATTCGTAACAAAACAGAACAACACTAAGAATCTGACTCAAACTCAGACTCAAAAGAAGTATGAGCTATGGTTCTTCCATGACGGTATGATCTTTGACCCTCTAACATTGCGCGTTGAGTAAGGCTACCACTGAGTTGGGAAGTAGAAGATGGATCATCTAACTCAGTAATAAGAACTGATGAACGGCTAGGATTAACGCCAACATAAATGGCTCGAGGATCGTAGTTAGCATCGGACCAGGCATCACCATAGTTCTTCGGATCAAAGACGTAGTCCGCACGATTATATAAAAAGGTTAAGTCTAGTTTGGGCTAGAGATGAGAAAAAACATTGATTAAACGCTTTACGTCAATGTCAGCCAAGATCCTCTTGAGTTGCTCTTTGTAAATTAGCTCCACCAAGGAAGCCCTATCCAAACTACCTAAAGAAGTAACAGAGGTTCCATGAGGTGCAGTAGCGGGAACTCGAACAAGGGTCTGTATATTGGGTTAAGACTCTAAGGAAGGAATTTTATTTTCGAAGGCATTCACGTGATCCATCACCACCTTCCTAATCTGATCGATCTCATACAAAAGTTGTCATTTCGTCCTCTTAGTTGTATGAGAATAAGGACCGAATAACCCATGCATATTAGGTGTAACATGCAAGTTGCTACTCCCAGCATATTTTGGTTCCCTTTTGTAATGATTCTTTAACTCAATAAACTTGGCATCATAATAATTTTTTAAATCATTCTTCCACTCAAGAGCAACATCAGGGTCTGCCCATAGAGGAGGCACAGAAGTGGCACCAGGCCTAGAAATTGCACCTGAATCCTAGGCCGTAGTAGGATCATCTTCAACGCTAATTTACTTTGTGATCTACTTAGATAACTACTCGAATTCATGTTCTAGAGCTTTGATTTCATCTGTATATATGATCCTATATGCAGTTGTTACCTCCCTAAGCAAACCTTCAAGCTCAGCAATAAGATTTTACGATGACTTGAGTTTCTTTTCCAGCTCCTCAAATGTTATTTAGTAATGTAATTATTTTTCCTTACATTAGCCTATTTAGACTCTTTCAACTCTCGTTCTTGTTCATTAAACCGTTTGCGCAGCTACTCATAAATATCATCAGCAACCGACTCATTTTGCTTAATAAAACCCATATTGGTGGCCTCAAGCTCCTTGATCCAAAGTTCATAATCCCCAGCAACAGTGGAAGAAGAAGGATTTTGCAAACAAGGAGTTTGATAAGTAGCGCCGATGATAGAAATAGGTGAAGTCTTCTATAAGAAATGACCAGAAAAGAAGGAGCCCTATTTTTGTGATAATAATAATAGGATTACGTGGGAGTATATGTACAATGTGCGAAAGTATTTCATTTGAGCAGTACATAAAAATTATAAACACTTAAAAAGAAGGAGCCTTATTTTTGTCTATGCTTAAGTCTCTCTTCAAACTATAAAAAATGGGGTTGCCCTAAGGGAAGAGATTCAAGTACTAAATCGTATAGTGCATCCCTTTCATGAATAAATTGTGTAATTTTGGATAAAAGGCCTTGAGTATCTTTTCTTAATTGGGTAATATTCTACTCTAATTCATTCTCCCTCCTACATGCAAAGGTTGTCTCATCAATAGTTCCTTCATGGGATGTCGTTATAAAACCTTAAATTATTGAAATAAACTAAATCCTTCACATGACTTTGATAAAATGGGTTATCAGTACTTAATGTTTTTATCTAAAAGAATGAAGCAAAAATTAAAACACTAAGTAAAAAATATACATAATTTCATTAATAATCTTCATTGTTTACAAAATAACAAATTAAAGCATGCACAGTACCATCACAATAGAAAATATTTTTTCGAAAAAGGAAAAGGATGGAAAGAGAGAAGCTTAATAACCAAGAAGTTGGAAGGTCCAAATATTTACTTCCTCAACATCTATAGATCCTCGTGGAACAACCTTGGGCTGGACTTCTAAAGTAGTAGGGCCCTAGCCTCTATTAGAATCATTAGATATATATTCAACCTACGTTCCTTCAGAGGAGGAATCGGGAAGGTCATCACTCTCCTGAACCCACTTTTGTCTGTAGTATTCCCAAGCTTCTTTGATTTGATGTGATTTTTCTAAAAAAATTCAAATCAAATTATGTGCCTTCCACGTTGGATTATTCTTAAAGAACTATCTCTTTACTTGAGCATAAATGTCATAAAGAACATTATGAGCTATTGTGTCCAGATCTTTCTTTGCTTTAGAGAGATTTCATTCCAGTCTGCTTATTTTCTTCTTCTGCTGCACAACACCTTGCTCCATATCCATAATCCTTTTTAAAGAGCTTCCAGTTGAGCTGTGTAATCGGTTTCCCTTTTATTTCCTTCCTCATTGTTCAGGGAGATGACATCCAAATCCCATCTCAACTTCGAAATTTCTTCGTGGACAGTAGTAAGAGTCGACTTCAAATTATCAAGCTTATTGTGCAGCTCCATCTCGAGAGCAATGACCTAAAAGCATGAGGGTTATAATAAATAATAAAGCACCTAAAACAATAAGTAGATGAAAGCAACATTACAATACGTTAAAATGAAAGCTATAACTAGATGAAAGCACATTACAGTATGGTAACCTGAAAGCCACAACGGTGCGAGTCCTAGAAGACTTCCCGGGAATACAGGAAGGCTAATTCTTTACAAGGAGAAGAAGAAAAAAGGGATTTGGTGGCCTGAACGAACCAAAACCCTTTGCATCCCCAAGTATGGTTCTCCTTTATAGAATACAGGAAGGCTAATTCTCTACAAGAGGAAGGAGTCAAATTCTCGCAAACAAGACATAGGTGCAAGTCAGAAGGTAATAAGAAACCCTGGCCAATTGAATGGTAGACAAGCCGAACATCACAAGCCATTCTTTGAGAATGGTGTGGAGAGGCAAATAAAGGCCACATCTGATATGCTTAGACAATACCAAATCATAATTTTCGAGGGGCAAATGAATGCGATCATAGCGTAAAGGAACCCTAAATTCGTAATTGTTAACCTAAAAAATAGCGAAGATCCCCTCCACCCGACTTCTCTTACGAATGGGCGAAGGCAATTCAATAAAAGAAGAAACATGACTGGAAGAGTCAAGACAATCGTCAGAGGCCATTAATAACTAAACTAAGTAGAAGAAATGAGTTATTCATAAAATAACATAAATCAACCTCAAGATAACAAGGAATGTGGCTTCTTATAATACTTTAAATGAACTAATCAAGGAATTCCAGCCAAGGATTTAAAAAAAACAACAAAATCATGAAAAAAACCACTCAAACTTGAAACAAAAAAGCAAATTAACCCAAAAATCGGCTTAGAAGACATCTAACAAAAAAGGAACAAGTAAGAAAATTCGATTTACAAATGAATTTGAGATTAATTCGAAGAGAAATGTGAAATCGATGTCCCTCGTATGGTTTATTCTGTCTCAAACTGGTAAAATAATAAGTGGGGAAGAAGAAGTAATATTTATAAGTTAACAAATGAAATCCAAATCTTAGCACCCCAAAGCACCATGAAACCACGAACATTGGATATATTTTATTCACGAAAAACAAAATATATTCCCTTAGGATATGAAAAGATTTGTGTAACAACAGTTAGAAAAAGCAGCCAACCATAATGGAACACGTGTGCGGAGTGTTGAATGTGAAATGACTGATTAAACAACTCGAAAACTGGATATGGATTGACAAGTCTACCCTAATAGACATTAGCGCGGACTTAAGGACGAGTGTTATAACCACTTTTAGAGATGCAGTAAGGTATGAAAATTGGTTAAAAAACCATCCTCAATAGGGACGCAACACAAACTAAAATTAACATCTAAGCTGGCAGGCCTGGGCTGCAATCTCGCATCACATAACAGATCTACAAAGATGCCCGATAAGGCATTGAAGAAACAAGACTGCACTACAATCCAATGTCAGTTCTTGCTCAAGACAAGATCATAGTGGACGACACAAGCACTACACTCAACCTTTCACGAGTACACATCCCTCTGTCACTCCAAGCAAGCCATGGACCAGCACTGCGCTTATTGAGGACACTTTAAGCAGTACCACGAGGAAGCAAAAGCGTTACAAGGACTAGACACAAGGTTACCTAAGCGTCGCTCCACCGTAGTTCTTCACTTGTTAGGAAACAACAAGGGCGCAAGCGGCCCTTATCAAGAAACTTGCGCATGTATACATCAAGAGAAGCTTAGAACAAATTTGTACAGATATTAGGCCAACACCATAGGCTAGGGCAAAAAAATTCAGCTCCATTTTTTCTCAGCACAATGCCAAACAAACATCGTAAACGGGGTAAGATAATTCAATTCTAACCATCTCCAATGCAGTTTTACCTGCACATGTGCGCAGTTCACAAATCAGTTGCTCTGCAAAATCAAAGAAGGCATGACTTATTCAAATTTGGGTTGTTCCGCCTCAATTCCAAATCGTCCCGCGAATGAAAAACTTCCCGTCCAAAGCCACGCACCAATCCAAACATGCTTAAAGAAAGCAATAGATGGATGACATTTATAAAGATCCAAGGGAGGGAACAAAGCATGGCGGGGTAGCATTGCCAAATCATACGAGGAAGGTGAGACTATAAAGGGAGAGGCACTGTAGCAGTGCCAAGGGGCTTCTGCCCGATTCCCAAAAAATAAATGTACTATGTAAAAAAGATTTCTATATTAATCCAACAATGTAAAATTTCAAAGGAGGAATGAAAGAATAAAGGGTGGAATTTCCCGTGGATGTAGGATTCCTTGAAATCCGAACAAAGTAAATTTTGGTGTCTTTATTTTATTGCATTTTCTATTTTATTCTTTGAGTATAATTTGATTAAGGAATTTAATGGGAAGAATGGTAATACCAAAAGAGGCATTTTATCAAACAGATAGAATGCTACTTACTAATTACACAAGCACATTGCAATGTAATTACTACCTTAAGGCAAATTCAATATCACTCAAAAATGTTGAATCGTAATCGCAGAAGTAATTGATACTATAATTATTCTCTGATCATCTTGGATATTATGGGACAATAAATCTCTTCAACAGAAACCTTACAGATGACAAGCTAAATAGTTTAGTATAATTGCATAAAAGAATGGAATCGGGGAAAAAATATTCTAAAAACATGCACAATCTATAATTGTAGGCAAAGATTATCCTTGAGCAAATAGCTAACCCAAAACGGTAGAACAAAGCATGGAGGGGTAGCATTGCCAAATCATACGAGGAAGGCGAGACTATAAAGGGAGAGGCACTGTAGCAGTGCCGATGGCTTATGCCCGATTCCCAAAAAAAATGTGCTATGTAAAAAAGATTTCTACAATAATACAGCAATGTAAAATTTCAAAGGAGGAATGAAAGAATAAAGGATGGAATTTCCCATGGATGTAGGATTCCTTGAAATCTGAACAAAGTAAATTTTGGTGTATTTATTTTATTGCATTTTCTACTTTATTCTCTGAGTATAATTTGATTAAGGAATTTAATGGGAAGAATGGTAATACTGAAAGAGGCATTTTATCAAACAGATAGAATGCTACTTCCTAATTACGCAAGCACATTGCAATGTAATTACTACCTTAAGGAAAATTCGATATCACTCAAAAAATTTGAGTCGTAATTGCAAAAGTAATTGGCACTATAATTATTCTCTGATCATCTTGGATGTTGTGGGATGAAAAATATTTTTAACAGACACCTTATAGATTGTAGGCAATGATTATCCTTGGGGAAATAACTAACCCAAAACGGCAGGTCAAAGTTCATGGTGAAGCTAAGGAGGAACCGGGTTTACAATAAGGCCGGTTGATTAGAAGGAGGCTATGCTGAATGATGGTTAATGCTAAGGAGACTACGATGGAGATAGACGACGACTAAAGGTGGCATGAAACGATGTCGTGGCTGGTTGATTCGAAGTGGAGGTGATGATGGGGTTTTGTTTCTTTTTTCCTTTTTTATTTCCTTAAGGTGATTAGGTCGAGTTGGCGTTAATAGGCGCCGAGGGAAGGGTAAGAGAGTCGATGTCATACCAATCAAATATCAATGCCTCTCTTTATCGCATCGATGGACTAATGTAGGTAGTCTTTAGTCGGCGCCATACCGATGCCTTTCTTATTCGCGTTGGTATGGTGTCGCTATGGTTATGTACATAATTAACACGTCCTAATAATAGTGAATGTTATTGATTATCGAATTTATAATTTAATTAACCATCTAAGTGTCATTCACATGATTAGTCAAATTTTCTATTGAGAAATTAAAATTATTTTCAATTAATTAATTATTTATTTAACTAATATATTTACTAGATTACTCCAAAATAAATGATTTCATAAACAGTGAAATTAAAGTCCGTCAAATTAAGAAACTTGCCCAAAGCATCACCCCAAAGATTTATCAAGGAAGACTGTAAAGAAAATAAAAACAATAACTAAAGAAGAACAAGATAGATGACAAAGAAGAATGAGATTAAAGTAGAACTGGACTGAGATCAGGCTGTAACAACCCGCATCTTTCGATCCTTTATTTTTACGCCCGAATCGACATCCAAACCAAGAAATCTAAAAACCACAAATCATTAAGAGACGATAACAAGAAACAAAGTAAAATATCAAACAATATTCTGAACTCGTAATGGAAGAAACTATTTAAAAAGTAGTCATATATTCAAACCACACTCAATTACATCATTTCACAAGTTTATACAATTACAATAACATGACACTATATACAGGTCATATAATATATTTACAATATATAAATTATTTACATAACAAGGTCTTCAGCACCATATACTCCCATCATCATACTCCATCAACCTAAAAATACAGATGTAGAGGAAATATGGAGTGGGTCAAACATAATGAGCGAAACATGTTTTCCCCATGTATACTACAAGGATACTGATATAACACAATCGATGTCTAATAAGTATGTAAACATGTAACATCTCTACCTCTATACCCATACTATCCAAGAGTACTACAGAGTAATACTGTCGAATAATACAGAGAATGAGGCTATATGGGGGTACACACATGAATATTCCCTTGGTCTAACATTGGTATGTATTAAAACATCGAATACAACTCACCACAAAACGTACCTAGTATCGACACAAAGCAATAACACGTATGACTCCAGGATAGAACAATACACAATATACAGTATATAAATAGAGAACACGGAGTTAGAATCGCAGCGATAATATCTTATACAGAATATACAAAGTATTTCTATTGTACATCACATGGATATACCTACATGAAACGATACAATACAAAATGATGACTACTATAATGAATACTACCATCTCTATGCCCAAAACAAAACCTGGTCTCACTGTCCCTGAACTTTAAATGTCTCAGACAGACTCGAGTATTATAAATAACACACGGGTCAGACTATGTCTAAATCAAGAGTTAATTAATATACATATGTAACTCAATGCGAGGTATGATAACATCATCGGAATAACACAAGATAAACATCCATAATATTATTATATAAATATCAATGTATGCATGGTGCAAAATTATAAAGTCATGAACAATCCCTAGAGTATCACATAACGTCAAATATCCCAAAATCATGCATAAAGATGTCATCACCCATATAGAGTCACACTAATCGGTAAATCACAGTACCAATATCTCTTGGGTGAATCATCCATATCCAGAAATTGTAAACCTATAAATAAAATAAGTAAGATATCACCAAATATAATCAGGCTAGCCATGGCATTGCCCAAATATATCTCTCAATCTCAAATAACAAAAAAACACCATTAATATAAAATATAGGTTGTCTATCAGTAAAATCATATACAATAAACGACATGAGAATCAACTATACTCTAGACACCTATCCAGGTATAATCTCATCTCCTCATGTAGAAATAAATGGTAATGGGAAATCAAATCATAACATATGGGTTACTCCAGCCAATAATCTCATAATCTATGGGTTACACCACCCAATCAAACCACAACGTGGCTACCCGCCATCTCTAAGAGCACTAGGTTATTCATCCGAATTCGCTTTAATACTTAAGTAAGGTGTATAAATAATACATACTTATCTACCGATACGTGTAGAACCAAAAGGGAGATTGATAGCTACCCTACCAGCTCTAGGAGCCCAAGGCTACACTACCTGGATCCACTCCTACAATCTTCAGTTACCAACCCGGTATCATGATTATGCCATCGCATGTCATGAACATGCTGGAAGATTATGATATGCATTAATAATGACCTAAATCACACTCTTATAGTAATAAACTTCTGGCCTTCGTGATTAAAGGGGTTAGGGCTATACTACCCTTCACTCAAATCCCACAATGCATATCTAATACAACTAATGGTGCCATGAATTTGGGGCTCAACCCTAAGATCAGGACGTCAGGGTGGACACTAGCCATTTGGTTCTCGCTAACTCCTAATCATATCCCAATGCTCCTCATGATGGACAACGTACATACGGGTACACCCTCATAGCTCAATCTTTCGTGATGCTCTACTTCGAGTATATATACTTGCTCTACACTGAGCATATAAACTAGCTCTACAATGAGCACACCTCATGTAAGTATGATCCTAACTCCCATCACTAGAGTGACAATTACTTAGAATGAATAACCGAATGAGTATCACATTGGCATCCTATACCACCTTGTGTTGCTCAAATGTTTATTTAAAGTTCTTAAACTACACTCAATCTTCACAAATATTCCATATAATGAGTCCAAAGAATAACCAGAGAAATATTACCGAATCTCCCATCCCAAACGGCATGATAACTCCATTTATTCAGATTCCTCATCGCACAAAATTTAAACAAAAACCAATATAAAAACGTGACAAATCCATATAGAAGTATGTCATCAACGAATCATATCAAATCATTAATCAAATCAACATCAATGGTGAATCATTCATATAATCAAATTCAACATACAAGGAAAGAATGAATAGAAAAGTAATATATAATAGATTATACATATATATATAAACAAATAAATCAATATTTAATAATAAATCATTCACAACGTATATTCTTTTATAACAAAATAAATACTTGGAAATGGATAATAAATATATATTCTCTTTTCAATAAATTATTAATTTCACAACCTTTTATAAATTTAAATATTAATTTAATATTCAAAATAATTTTGGAAAGCTCATTGCCTTCTTTTGAAACCCAAAAATAGTACATAAAACTAAATATTATACATTACATTTATTTTAAAATTTTCTAAATTAAATACTACTTTTAAATAATATTATAAAACTTCCAAATCAATTAAATACATTTTCAAACTAGAATTATACATTAAAATTTCATAAAATATACCTTGAAAACTCTAAAACACCAATAAAGAACCATTTCATACTTTTTTTATTTAAATAATACTATTAAACTAATGTACTAAACTTTAAAACATATTTACATTCATACATAATATCTATGTGTGTGTTTGTGTATTTGAAAGTGGGTAAAAATTTATTAGGCACATTTCAACCAAAAATGATCGACCCAAAAGTCTATACAAATGCACACAAGTCACATGCCACTATATAGTACAAACCCCCTTTACAATAGGTAATAACATCAAAAAATAATTGAATTAAGTACTTTCCAGATCTACTTCTATCTATTCTCCAAAACGCGAACCCATGGCGGCCGAGAATTTTCGCTGCTCGTATGTAGGATTCCTTCCCGTTCAGGCCGACGATCCACTGCTTCAAACATGTTTTTTCTCATTCCATGTTGCTGGTGAGTATCTTCCTATTAATTCTCTTACTTGTGATCTTCATCTATTATAGTTAATTTACTAACTTCCGATGCATTTCTGACTTTACTTTGGAAAATTTGATGATTTCTTTCTCTCCATATGCTCCAAACAGTGGCTGTCAAGGCAATTCCAGGTTTTCGGTGTGTCCATGCTCAGTCAGGTAATCGATAATTTCATTTTAGTTATTGCTAGAATTGATGAAATTAATCAACTTTTTGCAATTTTACCAAATTTTCTTAACAAAATCACATTCAAAGAAGAGAAGCATGTGGCTTTCCTTAGCAATGTTGCAAGTCTATCACGAGTTGGATGTCTACCTAAGATAGCTTTGTAAGTAGTTAGGGCCATTTTAAGTCAATTAGCACGGTCTCATACTATTTTACTCCACCGGTTTTATGGAATTTAGTTCTGGTAGCATTCCAGGCCGACTTTGTAGTGAAGTCTTTAGCTGAATGTCTCCATGCCCAAATATCATTTTCTCTACGTGTAAAAATAGGTATAGCTTCTATTTTCCATTTATGAACCCAGTTACAAGGAATAGTTTCACAAACCTATTTATCTCCTTGAATAATGGAGTTCATCGTGCTTATCGGGCACCTATATGCTGAGTATGTGTCCCACCTCAAAATGTTAATCAGAGGTCCCCCATTTATCCATGGGTCACACCATAAATATGTTTCTCTCCTTCGTGCTATTTCTCTAGAACAGTTAGCCACTAGCTTCTCTCTGATTTTTAGTATAGCCTTCCAAGTTGGAGATGCATTATTATCCAGCGCCATTTGCCAAAAGTTTTTCTTAATATAACATTGTTTCGACCATCTAGCCTACAGACCATTCGAGTTTATGATTTTTCAACCTTATTTCATGGCAAACACATCTCTCATTTATCTAAGATTCCTGAGCCCAACTCCCCCTTCATTCTTTGGCCTACAAAGATCTTGGAATTTTATTTTATGCAACCCTCCTTTCAAAATAAAATCTGCACAAACACTTTCAATTTTAGCAATAGAAGTATCAAGCAACTGAAATGTTTACATCTATAAAATCACTTTGTGTTGTATCACTCAGTTCACTAGTTTTATTCATCCAACAAAGGATAAAAGCCTCGAACTCCATCCTTGCAACTTCTCCTTAATCTTTGAGACCAATTCCGCACATTCTCTATTTGTTATCTTATTAGATGATAGTGGGATCCCAAAATATTTGACTGGTAGCTCTCCTTCCTTAACTCCCAAAGTCTCGAGAACTACAGTTTTGTTTGTACAATACTAGTTAAAGTAGCATTTAGTCTTGAGTGCATTCATTTTAAGGCCCACAAACTCTTCCAATTTACAAAAAATATCTTTTATAGTGGTAGCTGCTTTAACATTCAATTTTATGCAAATTATCAGGTCATCTGCACATAGGAGGCGGCTCACTTTAGGTTGGAAATTTTGTATAGTCTGGAATAGCTTGTTATGTTCAGCAATCTCCAGTTGGAGGAAAAAATACTCCATAGCAATACCAAAGAGGTAAGGAGATAAAGGGTCTCCTTGCCTAATGCCCCTATTTCTGCTAATATGGCATTTGGGAATGCCATTCACCAGTATTGAAAAGGTAGGAGTGGTAATACATTCACTAATCAAATAAATAAATTTACAAGGGAATCCCATATTTCTAAGCATTTGTAGAATGAATTGTCTATTAATCTTATCATATGCTTTTTGGAGGTCAACCTTTAAATAGAATTTATCAGCTCCTTGTTTATTAAAGTTTCTAATAAGTTCATGAGCTAGTAACGAGTTCTCAGAAATGCTCCTCCCCTTTATAAACGCACTTTGCACTCAACAATTATGTTGGGCAAAATTCTCTTCATTCTATTGCATATGACTTTGCTTAAGATCTTATAAATAACATTACAACATACAATGGGTCTGTAATCTTCAATTCTAGCAGGGTTGTCTTTTTTTGGTATAAGGCATAAAATAGTATGATTCTCCTCCTTCAAGATTTTACCAAAGTCCAATGATTCCTGAATTGCTAACAATATATGTTGTTTCAGGTACTCTCAATGATACTTGAAGAAATTGGCTCCCAAACCATCAGGCCCGGGGCTGGAGTCCCTATGTATCGAGGTCGGAGCTTCCCAAGTTTATGTTTCGGTCTCTCTTCTTACCAGTGTACGCCTGCCAGCGGAGTTCACGAGCCTCCTGCATTCAATGTTGGGTAAGTTAGTTTCATAAGAACCATTCTAGAGATTATGATAGTAAGAGATAGCTTCTTGCTCCATCTTATTTCGATCATTTAGCATTGCCCCTTCTTGGTCAAGACATTGTACATTGTAGTTAGTGTTTTTCCTGAATGACATATTTGTATAGAAGAATTTTGTGCACTCATCCCCTTTTGTGATCCACTTCTCTTTAGTATTCTGTTTTAGTTCCACTGGTTTAGTCTTCAAGGCATCCTTGAGTTGATTTTGAGCTTCATATTATGCATTCCAGACTCCATCATAGTTATTAGGATCATCATCAATTTGTCTAAGATATTCTTCACATAGCTTTTGCGGTTGGTTAATTTTGTCCCCGTCTTTGGGTCTTCATCGGTTCTAGTGTTTCAATCGTAGCTTAGCAAACTTGAGAATATAAATGAGTTTATAAAATTGACAACCTTCAACTTGGGGACAAAGTGCAAAATTAACAGCTTCAATATAACCATCCATGGTGTGCCATTCATTTGCATAACAAAAAGGCTTACCCTTCTCATTTTAGTTTGTTTGGTTAGTAAAACGTGCAAAGGGCTATGACCACTAGTAGAGTTTAGAAGTATACTAACCTTGATGTTGAAAAATAAATTCATGCAGTTTGAATTAATAAGAAATCTGTCTAACTTACATGGTATTTTCTTGCACTCACCACTTCCCATATTTATTTCAGGCCTGAGTGGATAGGCTTTAGCTACCTAATGGCAACATTGCAGCTATTAAATTCTACCAATTAAGAAACTTTCAGTATAAGACCACCTTTCTTTTCTTCCGCTTTAAGAACCGCATTAAAATCACCCATGACTATCCAAGGTGTTTGCATTAAATCGCGTAATCTAGCCCATAATGTGTTTCTACAAGAAGCCAAGTTACTAGCGTACACACATGGTAGAGTCAGTACTAATCTTCCAGAATTATGTGCATTAATAGTAATTTGATGCTCATCCTTATCTATAACTTGAACTTGCCACACAACCTTATTCCACATACATAATATTCTACCTTTACCCCTGTGTCATTGTTGTATATGAACTCCCAATCATCTCTCGTGGTAGTTGAAAAGAAGTTAATACTCTGATCATTGAACTTATTTTCCAATATACCCATAATAGAAGGAAAATCAATCCTTATAAGATTATAGAGGTTAAGTTTGTAGGTATTCACTATTTAGACCCTCGCATTCCAACTGATTATGAACATTTAGAGTTAAGAACCTACTCAATTTTCTAGGAGGTATCCCTTGAGAGTTATTCGCCTGGCTATATTTATCCATCTTGCAGAATTTCTTGTTATATTTTTGATTGGGCCTTTTATAAGATTTTGGGCTATTCAAATCTACTTCCTCTTTCAAAAGATTAGGGCCCGTTTGGTTTCATTTTGTATTTTGAGCTTTGTGTTTTCAATTTGCATTAAGAAATAGCAAGAAATAGATAAGAAGTTTTATAATTCTTAGCCGTTAGGACGACCAACGGACAAAGAAAGAGTTTGATTGTTCTCCGTGGTTTTGTTATCTCTCGAAACACGAAAAATAAAATAAACTTGTTTTCTATTTTATATGTTAATTTCATTTTTCAAAATTGTTTGTTTTTCAACTATACATACAACGGACGCGTTTTTGTATAGACGAAAACACAAAACTAAAAACGACAAACCAAACGGGGCCTTAGTCTTTTAAAAATACTTCCAAATAATACTATAATTATTTACTCGAAAATCTTGAAAAGCAATTTTTTCAAAAACGTCGGGATTTAGGTCCTTAAATTCTCAATTTAAATCCTTTTAGTTTATAAGCCATATTTACAAACCATACTTATGTAAATTCACCTACTTATATAAAAATCTCTTCACAAATATTTATTCTCGAAAAATTATCTTATCTTTCCTTTAGATTTTAATAAACAACCATTATGGAAGTTAACTTGCATTTGTTTTCATTTAACATTTATATTTTTGCACAACAATATTAAATTGCAACATATATCCATTTGATGGATATAACTCACATTAAAACCAAGTTAACAAACATTACAAGCCACTAGAACCAAGGCAACACTTCCTACCATAACTGCGAAGCCAAAGCTACCTCCTTTGCTCACCAAAACACAAGAACAAGCCTCCTCTACCACCTTGATGCTCACGGCCCAGGTCCAACCTCCTCTTTGCTCTGTAATTTCTTTCCTTCTTTGATACTAAACCATGTTCTAATGATGATATAAGACCTTTGTGAAAGTTTGGAGGAGAAAGGAGTAGAATTGATATGTTTTGAAGATTTAAAGAGGGAAAAGAGTGTTTGAACTTTTTTTTTTGCAAAACTTTGGCAAGTGAATTAATAAAAGAAGCCTTGCCCACTTATTTATAACCTAGAAAATGAAGTGCCAAATGACCACAAACTCCCTCCACCTTCTCTCCATGCACATACACACCATGCCTCTTACACAAACCATACTTCCATTAAATCACTCCCTAAATCACTCTTTAAATCAAGGGTCAATATCCTCCTAATTAACACTTTGTTTTAATTAATTTTTCTTAAGAAAAAGGCGATTTAATTTGTTGTAAATGTCTTCATATGTTACTATATAAATACAAAAGAGTTCAAATAACCTTTATTTAGCAAAAAGTCATTTATCGATAAAACAATTTTCAGTCACATTTTCGATATTTCTTCAAACTATTTATTTTTGTAAACAAATTTCAATAACAATTTTCTTATCATTAGTTATTATTTAAAAGGGGGTTAATAAAGTTATTAAAACAATTTAATCACATTAAATCCAAGATTCATATATTTAAATAATTCATATATTTAAATACGAAGTGTTCGAAATTCTAGATCGTTACTCCTTTTCTCTTTCTTTTGTTTCTAGTTTGTCATATATATTTTTATAAGAACATCTTTTGAGATGCAAAATGAAACAAGTTTGACATAATATATCTTGAACATTGAATATCATTTTGTTTAAAAATGAGTTTAAAATAAGGGGAGCTGTTGAGAGTTATTGTATCAAATATTGTACGTTTTTACATATCCTAACATACCTCCCCAAATTTTTATACACATTTTTGGTTATAATAATCAGTGCATTTTGCTTGGTTTTAATCTTTTATGCATTTCAAAAATCTCTAATGCATTTTCATGCCTTTTTCCCTTTAATTGTTTAGCTTGTTGTACTTATTCTACTTCCATGTTTCTTTCTTGATAATTTTTCCCCTTATCTTCCCCCTTTATTCTTTTCCTTTATGTCATTTGCTACGTCTTACCTCTCCTTATTTACATTATTGTTCTAATCACATTTTGTTTGGTTCGTCATACGTTGATTAAATTTTGATCTATTGTTGTATTGTGAATCTTTATAATAAATAATTTTATTTACTTTATTTATACTCATAAACTTCAATCAAAAATTAAAACGCGATGTTCAATATTAGTGTATTCCTCCAATTTTCTTTGGAATTTAGTCTTACAGATTTATAATTCTTTGGCTTTCAGTGTATTTCTCCATTTTTCTATTTTTTTTATTTGAGATTTGTTGTGTGTGTTGAAATTTATTTTTTTACTTAATGCCCTCCCATCACATCCATTTATTCACTTATATATAGCTATTTCCATATTTATCTCATATTTTCCTTGTATCCAAATTTATAAAGCAACCCATTTTACTGTCACTTACGGTTTAATGTATTTTATTTTTTTACT
The DNA here is from genome assembly GCA_030737815.1 of Allium fistulosum. Taxonomy (NCBI): domain Eukaryota; kingdom Viridiplantae; phylum Streptophyta; class Magnoliopsida; order Asparagales; family Amaryllidaceae; genus Allium; species Allium fistulosum. The sequence continues at coordinate 1,010,719,103 of CM060907.1, forward strand.
AAACATTGAGGTTTTATTTGCTAAAATAAAAATATCATTTTCCATACTTTTGTATATATATTTTTACCAGAGCGGCTCTTGAGATACAAAATGGAATACAAAATTTGACATATTATATTATGATTGTTAGATCAAACGGGGTTCAATGGACTTTCCCTGTTTTTATAAGTATTTGTGTAGCTATACCACCGAGATGTTTTTGCTTGATTTTTAATTTTTTACACTTCTAAAAATCTCAATTGGTTTTTCATGTGTTAAAACTTTTTTTTCTATGTTTTTAATATAATTTTTTTAGCTTTTTCTACTTCTTACCTCCATATTTCTTCCGTGATAATTCCATCCCTTAGGCTTCCCTTAAAATTGCTTCAGTCTTTTTCCTTACGTCATTTGCTATGTCTCCTCGGTAGTTACTGCATTAAAAAAAGCTAATTAGTATCCTTATATTGCTATTTTCATGATGCAAGAGTAAGATACTAATATAAAATGAAATGTAAAGCACATTTGAATGAAATTGCAAGTCTAAAAGATGATGCATGCAACGAAAAAGGTTGAAAGTAAAAACTAAAGTTTACACAGAGGATAGAAGCGAGACATATTCATATATGAATATGATAATAACAAACATTACATTAATATTTCATGTTTCACAATCAAGTATTCATAGACATAAAACTGAAAATCAAATATATCCCAATGAAAGGATAACTTTCTGAATTTAATAAATTGGACCATGTGAAGTGAAAGGAAAAAAATAAACCATTTAATCTTAAATATAATTATCAAAAGATATCTGTATATAAAATAGTGAGCCGTCACTTTAGTACAAAAAGTATTTGGCTATAACAGTAACGACACCAACAATATTCTAATAAACTGCAACGAATACAACAAATAGCAAATATTTTTATATTTTTGAAGTCCCTATTCTGAAGGAATGTGATAAAGATTGAGTTTATGAAACTAACAATGCTTACATAACAATGAATATATGTATATTAGTAGAAAAATAACGTCTGTCCAAAAATGCTACATTCGCAAAATTCTAGCAAACTTCTTGGGAGTCCGTTGTATAAACTCTATTGGATCCAAAATGGTGAACAAAGCTTGGGACATCATATACACGATGTAAAACCACAACGTAGAATAGTCTCATATATTAAAAATATTATATGTGAGTTTAAGATAAACAAAGCAGTCTATATACCAGTCAGTAGAGTGGAGATTGAGGATCCAGTTTGGAATAAATAAATAGTAATGATGGAACTCACATCGTTGTTGATTTATAAAACCACATAGCAATTCATAGTTCTTTTCAAAATATATGCAGCAAAGAACCTTAAGTATAATATAGTGACATATTTTAAATGTATATGTGAGATTAGTATGCATAAAGCAATTTTTATTCCGTTAAGTTGTCGTCTTAGCCCTTCAAACTATGGGAAAATGCACCTTAATATAATAAGAAAGAAGATAATTAGTTTTAGGTTTTGGAGTCACCTTCTGTACTGCCTGGCTCCTTCTTACTTCACTAACTTTTAGAGTCTAATCTATAATTAGAGAAGTTGCAGAATATACTACAACGTTAGCATATTTCTCGTAGACTATAGCCTAAACAACCAAAAGATATATGAATACACATCATCAACACTGCAAAAGTCAATATTACTATATTATTGCAGTGTTATATAATACATAATTCAGTAAATAGATTACTGCAGGTTTGCTTATTTTATTTACTTCTAGTTAAGTTATGTTGGTCTCCAACTACTTTGAAGCAAAAGGGTCAATACGAAACTTATACCATTCACCTTCCCTCTATCAATCTGTTTCATTCCATTCGTCCTTCTTCTCCATTTTCAAATATTCTGTCAATTCATTCTCAAAATATAAATTCTCACTAGCAATGGCTCCTCAAACCAGAAGTAAGTCATCATCTCCAACAGAACCGCAAATGGAAATCCACGATGAACAGCGAAAACAAATTCAATAGAAATCCCCAAATCATGAAGTCGAAAACCTAACTCTGCCTGAAATTCAAACTAAGACGAAAACCTAGCTCAAGCGCAAATTCAACATCAATCACCAAGTCGATAAACATGAACCCTAACTCAGAATGATCCAAAACCACAAGCGATGATAGTAAAATCTAGCAAGCTTGAACTACAAAAATGATCAGCTGAACAAGACGAACACTGAAGAGAGAAAAAGAACGAAGAGAAGAAAGGAAAAAACAAACAGAAGATGAAATTCAATCAGAAAAAAAAGAAACACAGGAGAAAGTAACTAATACTATAAACTACAGCAATATTAATATAATCGTATTGTAATATCATCCAATTTTTTTTATAGAACATTGAAGAAAACAACCAACAACAAATATATTTTGAGAAACCAAATGAAGAACATCTACAAAAAAAAAGATCAAAGAAAAAAATGAAATTTTTTTAGAATATATTAGAAAAAAATGATAAACATATTCGAATTCTTTGCCTTTATAAGTAGATTTTGTTTCATATAAAGATAGCTGTAACGATCTGCCTATATTACACCTAAAGGCGACACTTTACATGTGCTTCTTCAAATATTGCTTTTTCAACAACATCAAAACACAGCCAATTTCTTTTAGAACATCATCAATGAAATAAATAATTTACTTCAAAACATTATTAGTATAATAATAAATAACTTCAAAATATTATTAATATGATAACTAATAATTAACCTTCAAAAACCTTATAATAATAAATAATTAACTTCCAAAATATTATTAATAAATAATTATTACTATTTTTAAACAATATCAATTATTTAAATAAATAACTTTTTATAATATTAAAATAAGTCCTCCCCTCCCATCCCTAATTGTTCCCTAGACCTGCATGCAAAAACAGACATTAACGTGCTTTCAACCTCCTCTCCCAAGCTCAACACTCCAGGAAACCGAAAATAGACTTCACCGACATTCTTGTCATCCAAGCCTCCATCTTCCCATCACCCCGAAGTTCAACTCGACATCGCCTCCTGGATTGCGACCCCCTAGTTCCACGTGGCCGTATGAAATTATCGGCCTCACTATTCCATCGCCGAATTTCACCAAAAAGGCCCGCAGATGCTACTCTACTTCGCTAACGCCATCCTAAACCTCGATTCGACCAACACCTCCTCTATTGACCACATCTTCAAACCTTAGATCGAATTGCAATTCGCACCCCTCCAAACCACAACTGTACCTCATCAAACCCTTATAGAGATGAAGAGCTCTCCAACACGATTCCAAAGATGGTTGTTTTAAAAAAAATTCATCAAGAAATGAATTTGATTTTAATTTTTCAAAGTTGCATTCATTTAATTTTTATCTTACTAGAAATGATAAAAGAAAATGAGAAAGAGGAAAGGGAAGTCAATAGGGTGATTTCCTTAAGTCTTAGGTTATATGTATTTACAAATTTACAGTATTTCGCTACGTAGAAATTCATTCGCATATGAACTACGAACAATAAAATAAAAATAGGGTCGTGCTCAGAAGAACGACAAAATCTCAAAACAATAATAATATATGCACTTGTTATGCGATTCTGAAAAATCATAAAAATATCGTTGTTTGATGGAAAATCATCAAATGATTATTTAAATATTTTTCAAATTAATAATTATGGATAAATTTAATAAATTAAATTAAAAATACGTTAATGAAAATTGAGTCGTTACATTGAAATTTAATTTCCTCGTTATTTATTTGAACCATTTAATATTGTAAATAAATTTCCAAAATGAATTTCCCGTTATTATTAATTTAAAATGAGTTAAATAAGACCAATAACTCATTCAACTAAAATTCAATTCAAACTCCAGATATTGAAATCGTTATTTGATTAATAAGTCCATAATTCCAATACTTAAATCACTATTCAATTTTTTTAAATAATCTCTGTAATTAAATTCAAGTTTAAACCTTTAAAAACCAATTATTCAATATTAAAAATTAATTAAATATCGAAAATCAAATAACCAAAATTCTGGGTCGTACATTCTCTCCCCCTTAAAAGAATTCCATCCTCGAAATTGCCATGGTAAGGAAAATGCATATAAACCCATTAACTTTTCGAAATCAATTAGTTTAAATGGATTGTTAATTTTCTAAGTCTTTAAAATTATGGAAAATTTCGGCAGCGTCTTCTTTGTGAGGCTCGATTAGAAAAACTACCAATTGCCACTACAGGCCCAAACCAATAAAAGAAAACAAAAGCCAAGTGGCCTTAAGTATCCGGGGCTTAAAATCATCAAACCAAAACAAGAATATAAACATATACCTATTAGTCGGGCAACCAACCCTACTCATGAAACCAAAAGCATCAACCTAACATTTGCTTTTATGAACCTGCATCTTACTTGCAAATAATATCCAACCATTTAATGTGCAATCATATATAATTTATTAAAGCCCGTACGATGTACATATACCATCCATACGCAATACCAAATCCAATCGTTCGCTCAATCACACAAATTATTTCAAACTAGGATCGCTCACTCGACTTCCTTAATGCGACTCTGATTCGATTCCTTGATTAGAACTATCGTCCTCCTTACATAGCCATATACTATGATAAAGAACTTCAAGATCATATCAAAAATCTATATCTAGTGTTTGCTGTCAAGAATCGAGTGAAAAATTCTAACTTAGATCAGTGTAAATTTCCTCAATTTCATGTTTCCAAATGTAGATCAAGACTTCTAATGCAAATAAAATGATCTACGTATACATCCTACGTATTTATTCCATTGGTTTCTTAATTACACTAATTAATTTTTCGATTTAAAACTCATTCATTTTTACTTATAGTATATGTCCTTTAATACTAAAATCAATCATGAACCATTTCGTTAAACGCTATTTTTATTTTAACCCCATTCCATAACACATTACTAAACAACACAAATATTCACAATTTAAGTTTATAAACATCTTTTAAAACACAACTTATGTTTATCAATACTTTAAAACTTAAGTTCATATTTTTAATTAATATTAAAATTCATTTTCTAAGTCATTTCATAACATATTAATTTAAGCCTAAAAATACTTTATAATGACTAATTTTCATTAATAAAACATTTCATAAGATTATAATTACCTTTTTAAGGAATCATTATTTTACTTAAGAAACATTACTTAAGTCTATTAACATTCTACAACTCAAATTCATATTTGCAAAATACTCTTCTACTTCCTAAGAGAATACATACAATATTCAGAATTATTTTACTTAACCAGAATATTAAATAAATTTAAAAATTACTTTTAAATTACTATCTTCTCAAATTTATAAGCTACAAAACTTATTTTTTTTATGTTTTCATAAAACTTTTAGCTTCAATTTCTATACCAAATTTAAAAGTCCCGACTGTCAAAAATTGTTGGAAATTCCATTACATTTTTAATAAATGAAAATTTCCCAAACAACATATCAAAATGAGATGCAAAACCAAACTACTCTAATGTATAAGGTACATGCAACCATCACATAACTTAACTGAGAACTTCATAATTTAAACCCCTAGTTTTTATTTTAAATCATTTTGAAATAATAATTATATACATAACTCCATTTTGTATATCAAACCTTACTTTTGAATTTAAATTAAAACTTGTTTTACTAAAACAAAACTTCTATGGTAGCAATTCATCACAAAAAAACTCGAAAATGAACACCGATGATGCTGCAGTCATCGCTGGATCTATTTCCCAATGACCGAAGGGAGTTCAGTGTTTTTTATCTCTTTTAAAATCCATTTTTAAGAAATTTTCTATTCCTAACACTCTCCAATAATACTATTATTATTTGTTATAATACTTTGAAAAACAACTTCAAATCTCTAGGGTTTAAGTACTCAAATTCTCAGTTTTAAATTCTTTTTATTCATTAATCACATTTATAAACAATATTTATATTATATTTCTTCTTATATAAGATCATTTTCACCATTGTTTATCTTTGTTTAAATTATAACAGATAACTTTATTATAATTAAAAATCAACTCAATATTATCATCGAACACCATATACTCAAACTCATCCTAGGGTCTCACTTACCCTACTCAAATGAGTTAACCCCACCAAAGCCTAGGTGTTCGCTCAACCTAAGCTACGATACCACGTGTAACGATCTTCCTAAACGGGTAGTGCCTACACGATGGTAACCTCGAATCTGATTTTACGACCAGCCTGTCGACCGAAACCAACCCATTAATTTCATGGACGTGTAAGGGTAAGAGTCTAAGCTTCGGGGTAGTTCACAAAGCAAAAAACCCTTATCACGTTAAAGCAACTTTGCAAACAGATCTAATCTCGGTCTCTCCGAATCGACAACGATTATTTAAAATTGGCCAAGTTCGATTGATGGTTATTTAACTATCAAATAAACAACAATTGCACCAGAGATTTAATTCCATAAGGAAAACCAACATTGGTTAAGAACATAAGTAACCACTAACCTCTTAAATTAATCCATTCATTAAATAAAATCAGCTTGTAAATACTTGTATCAAAATACTTTTACAAAGGTATATTCACAAATACTTTTTACTTTTTTTTTCAATATTTGGAAGAATATCCACATACTTCTTAATGGTATAAGTATATTCACAAACACACTACACCCTCACTACTTAGAAAATGTATTTATATAATTATCTCAATGGTATAAGTATATTAATAAAAACACTTCGAAATATTTCATATTCCAAAATCTTATTAAAGGGATCAAAACAAATGTTATTTAAAATAGACCAAGGTGATTTCCTTTTGTTTCAAAAAAAAGTGTCTATTCAGAATTGACAGTTTTAGCCCATGGCAGACAACTGTGGTAAAATCCTCAAACGTTTGTGACTTGTTTAAATTTTTAACCCGAGAATTGTCACAAACGTCTGTGGTTTTATCACAGACGTCTATGATGTGTAAAAATAGTTTTTCACCTTAATTTTGATGCACATGAAATAATGTGTGCTCGTGTATGCATATATACTCAAGGAGATCTTAATAATATTATATCTGGGACTCATTTATAGTAGAATAACCTTAGTATGGTCAATGAATCTTCGTTTCTCTTTGAGTCTCAATATCTTCGAGTATGGTGTCTTCTTGTGGCATATACCTGCAATCTTGATAAGGTCTATATATGTATATGATTGTATAGTTGATATCATTGAAACATAAATTGGAAGTTCTAACTTCAATTTATTTTTTATAAATACAATTAATCGGATAAATTAATTAACTTTAAACATCATAAATAAACAATAAATTAATTTTTCAATAACACTAATAACACAAACAGTTTCTTTTAGAACATGATTAATGAAATAATTAATTTACTTCAAAACATTATTAGTATAATAATAAATAACTTTAAAACATTATTAATATAATAATTAATAATTAACCTTCAAAAACCTTATAATAATAAATAATTAACTTCCAAAATATTATTAATAAATAACAATTATTATCTTCAAACAATACCAATTATTTAAATAAATAACTTTTCACAATATTAAAATATTAAAAAATAACTTTTAAACAATATTAAATAGAAACAACCAACTTTTAAACATTATTAAACAATAGTTAAATAATTTTAAATCATTATTAAATGATAGTTAAACAACTTCAAAACATTTCTAAATGGTATAGTAAAAGCAAATAAAAAGGTGGGGGTAAAATAGAGAAGTTCATAATCTGCTTAAATAAAAATATTCTAGAAAAGCCAAAGGTCATAATTTGAAATCATTCTTCAAATCAAAAACCAATTTCAAGCCAAACGGGAATTAATAATATTTTCAAAATACTAAATTTAGGCCAATAGCCACCAAAGCACTTAACCAATCTTGTTATTGATTTTTATCTACATGGATTAAGTTTTGAACATATAACAATGTCATAACTAATAGTGCTAAACAGTCAAGATCAGCAATTAACAATCTGTATAACAGGGTTACAACTGAAATAGAATCAACATGTATATATAACTGGAATGAAAATCACTATGGTGAGAAATCCAGATTTCAGTATATAATTCCTTGTTCTATTTTAAATGACAATCGCTTGTAAAAGAGAATATTTTAACCAACAGCCAATAATTTCAACAAAGCACAAACAGTAAAAAAAATCTACTATATATATATCTTCTGATTAACTAAAAATGTGGGTTTAAACCACCAAAATTCCAGTTATCGTTTTCATGTTCTGGCTCCGTCTAAAGTCGAACATCGTTCGACTTTAGCTTGAAATTCTACAAGCTCAAATCTCGACCAATCCAATTCCAAAGTGTAGCTAACATCATTATGAATCCAACGTGACTGACCGCGTTCTATTTGGACCTAGTATGGACAAGTTATCGCATTTATAGGATTTACAAATTAAATAACATTAATTAATTGCTTAATTAAAATTAAAATTATCATTACCCTTAAATAATCCTTCCCTCCCATCCCCAATTACTCCCAAGACCTACATGCAAAAACAAGACATTGCCATGACTTCAACCTTCCCTTCCAAGCTCGAAACTGCATGAAACTAAAAATAGACTTCACTGACGATCTTCTCATCCAAGCCTCCATCTTCCCGTCACCCTGAAGTTCGACTTGACGTCACCTCTTGGATCGCAGCCCCTTGGTTCCACGCGGTCGTACAAAATTGCCGTCCTCACCATTCCATCATTGAACTTCACTAAAAAATGGCCCGTAGATGCTACTCCACTTCACAAACACCATCCTAAACCCCGATTCAACAAACACCTCCCTTATCGGTCACATCCATAAACCCTAGGTCGAACTACAATTAACACCCCCTCAAACCACAACTATACTTCATCAAACCAAATAGAGATTAAGAGCTCTCCAGCACGATTCCAAAGATGTTTATTATGAAATTTATCGTTAAGAAACGAATTTGATTTTAATTTTTCAAAGATGCATCCACTTAATTTGTATCTTACTCGAAACGATAAATGAAAATAAGAAAGAGCAAAGGGAAGTCAATAAGCTGATTTTCTTAATTCTTAGGTTATGTATATTTACAAATTTGCAGCATCTCACTACATAGAAATTCGTTCGCACATGAACTGAGAACGATAAAACAAAGATAGGGTCGTGCTCAAAACAACGACATGATCTCAAAACAATAATAATATACATTGGTAATTCGATTCTGAAAAATCATAAAAACACTGTTGTTTGATGGAAAATCATCAAACGATTATATAAATATTTTTCAAATTAAACAAGAAACTTAAACAGACAACAGCAGCATGGCTTCTATCTTTGAATTGTTAGAGCAAGTTGAGTCAGGAATTACTACTGAAGCATACGACAATAGCCATCACATATGAGAGCAGAATCTTTTTAAGCCAACAAAGGAACAAGATATAGATAGCAACATGTAGCGCACAGCAGCTCAGCAAAGCTGCCTTCTTTCTTCTCTTGGGCCCTTGGCAATGGCAGCCGTTCTAGATCAAATACAATCATCTACTCATTGTTTGGGCTTCTCCACCAGAGATGATGAACCTTAATTAGCTTTAGGGGAAGCAAGCATTTTGCGCCTTCTGTTTGAACTTTTTCAAACATACATAAGTGCGACGCTGGTAAAGAATGCATACCTGCATATCTGCATGTCAATGTAATGTCAAAATAACAAACAATTATAATTAGGAAAATCTACTTGTTGTGTATATATATAAAGTACTGGCAACCGAACAAGAAACTAACCACAAACCAAAAACAGATTATTTTTAACAGTAATTGAAACCAGATTTTCTTAAATTTGGATGATTTTAATCGTATAAATAGAGACCCAAAAGAAGTTGGATTAGAATAGAGTTAAATTTTCCACGCCAAAAAGAAAGAAGAGTTAAATACTGACAAAATGGTTTCAAAATCATACCACCTATTTGTAATTTGTTTGACATTCGTCTGGGCATCGGGCGTTGCCAATGGCGTCGATGTGGATATAACAACACTTGGTGCAGTTGGAGATGGCAAAACCGATAGCACAAAAGTTAGCCCCTACATTAACATATATATGTTATTTTAAGTACATGCGTTGTGCATGCAGGCTTAATTTTGAATTTTGATCCAAGTAACACAACACAGTACTTGTATTTAAAATTATAAATGCATGCAGGCATTGTCAGATGCATGGACTCAGGTATGCGCAGCGGCAGGAGGTGGAACAATAATAATTCCAGCAGGCGATTTCTTAGCCGGACCCGTACTATTCAGTGGCATAGCCGGACAGCAGAAATGCAACGGACCCGTTACAATCCAACTAGATGGCAATCTGCTAGGCGACACCGACCTCAGCAAATACACTAAAAACTGGCTCGACTTCCACTACATAGACGGACTCACCATCCAAGGCAAAGGCATAATCAACGGTCAAGGTGCCGCCACCTGGCCCAAAAGCAACTGTCAGAAACAATGGAACTGCAAGATACCTCCAATGAGCCTCAACTTTGCCTTTGTGAACAACGTACGCTTGTCCGGCTTCACCTCCAAAGACAGCAAGTACTTCCATTTAGACTTCTTCCAGTGCGACACCGTCGACATTCAAAACCTTATCGTAACTGCCCCAGGAGACAGCCCTAACACCGATGGCATCCACTTCGGCCAGTCCAAGAACATCAACATCGCGCACACTAAAGTCGGGTCTGGCGACGATTGTATATCTATTGGTTCTGGTGTTACTAACATGACTCTACTCGATGTTCAGTGTGGCCCGGGTCATGGCATCAGCGTAGGCAGCCTAGGGAAAGATGATGACAAGGGCGATGTCACTGGTCTTACCGTCAAGGACAGTACCCTAACTAGAACCATGTTTGGGCTCAGGATCAAGTCCTGGCAGGCCAAGGAAGGTGCACATGATGGTGTGACCATAACTGTATCCGACTTCACTTATGATAACATCACCATGGTTAACGTTTCCTATCCTATTCTTATCGACCAAGAGTACTGTCCTTTCACTTCATGCGCTGAATCCGAACCTTCTACTGTGAAGATTCAAGGAGTTAAGTATTCCAATATAAAGGGCACTTCTTCCACCCCAGAGATGATCAAATTCGTCTGCAGTGCCGCGAATCCATGCGAAGGGGTGCAGTTGAGCAATATCGACTTGACTTATTCTGGCACTAATCCCAATGCCAATCGAACTGCTGTCTGTACTAACGCTCTTGGTACCACCAGCAATGTCAAGCCCGTTACTTGCTTTGCATAGAAAAAGCAAAAGAAAAGCTGCTAATACGTTCGGTCCAAAGTTCGGAATTACAGACTCTGAGATTGCCTTAGGAATCTAATGTCTCGTTTGAATGACGACATTCAGATTGTACAAAAGACGCTGATGCAAATTGTTAACCATTGTACATTGCATTTTTTACACATAGTAATACTGTTTTTATGTGAGCTTTCACCTTTGGATGTTTGGGAATAGAAGCATGAACAAACAATTCAGTGCAATAAACGAAAATAACTGTAACAAGAAAAAACCTCTACTGCTTGAAGTGCATACTCTTTAGTTTCCTCCCTTGATCCTCATTTGCCTTCTCAAGCTGGAAAAAGGAGAAGCGGCAGATGAGTAACAAAGTTGACAAATATATCAATGTCTCTCGATAAAATAGTTATTTCGATCTGCATGGTTTACCATGTACAAAAAATATATTCCTACAACTAAGCATGTTATCAGGATCACTACATAAGCAATAAAATTTTAGTTCTATTATACAAATGATAATTCAAAGTTCTATTATACCATATCACTTTCCTATACTAGAAGAATGTGAAATGACAAGGAAGTTACATGAATACAGTAATATAGGATATAGCCATTTGAAGTTACAAAACACGTACAAATTTGTCATTATCTTTATGAAGCAAAACATGTCATGATTTGCTTATCAAAAAAATTTGTCAAAATGGTCCTGTTCAAATCCAATGTAATCATGTATTGAGCAGATCATATGAAAAACAGAAGATGAACTAAGTAGATCTGTAAGAGAGAGAAGATAAAAGATGTTTTTATTAAATTCAGATTACACAGCCATGAAAGCCATACGGTATGCAAGCACAATAAAAGACTTCGAACTTATCATTTCATAAATCCACATAATGCTAAAAGTGAAATTAACTTTTTACGAGAAAAAAAAATCATAATTGAAATTAAAAGAACAATTCTTAAAGCCCGAATAATAAAGCACGAATTGGTGCTGAAATGATCCTCACAGTGAAATAATTTTGCAGCTTCCTGGGTTCCTCCATATGATTGAATTTACGATTTCCAGACTAAATTTTTCAGGCCAACTAGTAGCGAGAGGAGCGGTGGAGTGAAGCGAGGCAGCGGATTTGGGAGGCTAAAAGAGAGTGAGCCGTTACCACATCAAACTTAATTCGATTTGTCCGGGGATGAAAATGGTTAAACTGAATGAAAATAAAACCAAACCAAACTAATCAAATTAAGTTTGATTACTTTGATTGGTTATCCGATATAAACGAACTAAAAACGATTCACATTTTATGTTTAGAATATACATTGTAATGTGAAAACAAGTCCAAATATATATTAAAGCATTCTTATGATTTCCAATAGTAATTTTGATATATACATACATACATACATACATACATACATATACATACATACATACATATATATATATATATACATATATATATTGACAAATAAATTTTATCTAGGTCATTAAAGTAATCTAAAAAAATTATTAAACATTAATAAATTTGAAAATATAATAAAAGTTCGGTTAATTTGGTTAAACCGATAACCAAACTAAATTTTTTTACGGACTGACTATAAACCGATCTAGCTACAAAACCAAATCAAACCAACCAAAATGAATTGATTTGGTTGGTTTATATGGTTTAACCAAAGATTGTTCACCCCTAGGCCTAACTTCAAAACCAATCTATAAAAACGAATCACAAACCGATAAAACCTCAAAAATAAATTCAATTCACTAGGACGAATATTTTCCAGTTTTATCCACTAGTATTTTGTTCAATTCACTAGTCACAGAATTGAATTGAGTCGGTCAAAGTAAGTGAACAAGTAATACTAGGTTGTGTTGTGACTAGTTCAATTCGGTTTTTAACTGTACAATGACCGTGTTCGAATAAAACTATGAGCAAATTCATTTTATTGTACAATTATGTTGTATGCATAGACAAAAGTAACAACTCCGTGAAGTGAAAATACAACGCTATAGGAATGTGAGGAATACAATAACAAAAATGACCACTCGGTATAGTAAAGATTGTAAAATACATTTTGGACAATTCAAAAGCTTCAAGTGAGAGTTTCCTCGTTATATATACCAGTACGTCTCAACATATGTGAATAAAACTACGAGCAAATTTCTTTTATTGTGAAATAATGCTTGTATGCATAGAAAAAATAAATACTCTATGTTGTAAAAGTATAGTGCTATATGAATGTGGAGAATATATAATGACAAAAATAACCACGTTGGATAGTTCAAAGTCTTCAAATGAGGATCGAATGTGGGGAATGCAATGACAAAATTAACTACCCATTGTAGTAAAAACTATGAAGGACTTTGGACTTTTCAAAAGCTTCGAATGAGAGTTTCATCAAACGATGGAGGTAGATGACGACTAGAGGTGGCATCAAACGATGTCGTGGCTGGTCGATTCGAAGTGGAGGTGATGATGAGGTTTTGTTTCTTTTTTCCTTTTTATTTCCTTAAGGTGATTAGGTCGAGTTGGCGTTAATAGGGGCCGAGGGAAGGGTAAGAGGGTCGATGTCATACTAATCACATATCGATGCCTCTCTTTATCACATCGATGGACTAATGTAGGTAGTCTTTAGTCGATGCCATACAGATGCCTTTCTTATTCGCGTTGGTATGGTGTTGCTACGATTATTTACATAATTAACATGTCCTAATAGTAGTGAATGTTATCGATTATCGAATTTATAATTTAATTAACCATCTAAGTGTCATTTACATGATTAGTCAAATTTTCTATTGATAAATTAAATTTATTTTCAATTATTTATTTATTTATTTAACTAATATATTTACTAGATTACTCCAAAATAAATGATGTCACAAATAGTGAAATTAAAGTCCCTCAAAATAAGAAACTTGCCCAAAGCATCACCCCAAAGATTTATTGAGGAAGACTGTAAAGAAAATAAAAACAATAACTAAAGAAGAACAAGATAGATAACAAAGAAAAATGAGATTGAAGAAGAATTGGACTGAGATCAGTAGCTGAAACAACCCGCATTTTTCGATCCTTTGTTTTTACGCCCGAATCGACATCCAAACCAAGAAATCTAAAAACCACAAATCATTAAGAGATGATAACAAGAAACAAAGTAAAATATCAAACAAAATTTTTTTGAACTCGCAATGGAAGAAACAATTTAAAAAGTAGTCATCTATTCAAACCACACTCAATTACATCATTTCACAAGTTTATACAATTACAATAACATGACACTATATACAGGTCATATAATATATTTACAATATATAAATTATTTACATAACAAGGTCTTCATCACCATATACTCCCATCTCCATACTCCATCAACCTAAAAATACAGATATAGAGGAAATATGGAGTGGGTCAAACATAATGAGCGAAACATGTTTGCCCCACGTATACTACAAGGATACTGATATAACATAATCGGTGTCTAACAAGTATGTAAACATGTAACATCTCTACCTTTATACCCATATTATCCAAGGGTAGTACAGAGTAATACTGTCGAATAATACGGAGAATGAGGCTATATGGGGTACACACATGAATATTCCCTTGGTCTAACATTGGTATGTATTAAAACATCGAATATAACTCACCACAAAACGTATCTAGTATCGACACAAAGCAATAGCACGTATGACTTCAGGATAGGACAATACACAATATACAATATATAAACAGAGAACACGAAGTTAGAATCGCAACGATAATATCTCATACAGAATATACAAAGTATTTCTATTGTACATCACATGGATATACCTACATGAAACGATACAATACAAAATAATGACTACTATAATGAATACTACCTTCTCTATGCCCAAAACACAAGCTGGTCTCACTATCCTTGAACTTGAAATGTCTTGGACTGAATCGGGTATTATAAATAACAAATGGGTCAGACTATGTCCGAATCAAGAGTTAATTAATATACATATGTAACTCAATATATGTGAGGTATGATAACATCATCGGAATAACACAAGATAAACATCCATAATATCAGTATATAAATATCAATGTATGCATGGTTTAAAATTATAAAGTCATGAACAATCCCTAGAGTATCACATAACATCAAATACCCCAAAATCATGCATAAAGATGTCATCACCATATAGAGTCACACTAATCAATAAATCACAGTACCAATATCTCTTGGGTGAATCATCCATATCCAAAAATTGTAAACTTATAAAACAATAATAAGTAAGATATCACCAAATATAGTCAGGCTAGCACATGGCATTGCTCAAATATATCTCTCAATCTCAAATAACAAAACAACACCATTAATATAAAATATAGGCCTTCTATCAGTAAAATCATATACAATAAATGACATGGGAATAAACTGTACTCTAGACACCTATCCAGGTATAATCTCATCTCCTCATGTAGAAATAAATGGTAACGGGAAATCAAATCATAACATATGGGTTACCCCAGCCGATAACCTCATAATATCTAGGTTACACCACCTAGTCCAACCACAATGTGGCTACCCGCCATCTCTATGAGCACTGGGTTATTCATCTGAATTCGCCTTAATACTTAAGTAAGGTGTATAAATAATACATGCTTGTCTACCGATACATGTAGAACCAAAAGGGAGATTGATAACTACCTTGCCTGCTCTAGGAGCCCAAGGCTACACTACATGGATCCGCTCCTACAATCTTCAGTTACCAACCTGGTATCATGATTATGTCCATCGCATGTCATGAACATGCTGGAAGATTAAGATATGCACAAATCATGACCTAAATCACACCCTTATAGTAACAAAATTCTGGTCTTCATGATTAAAGGGGTTAGGGCTATACTACCCTTCACTCAAATCCTACAATGCATATCTAATACAACAAATGGTGTCATGAATCTGGGGCTCAACCCTAAGATCAGGCCATTAGGGTGGACATTAGCCATTTGGTTCTCGCTAACTCCTAATCATATCCCAACGCTCCTCATGATAGACAATGTACATACGGGTACACCCCCATAACTCAATCTTTCATAATGCTTTACTCCGAGTATATATACTTGCTCTACACTGAGCATATAAACTTGCTCTACAACGACCATCACCTCATGTAAGTATGATCCTAACTCCCATCACTTGAGCGACATTTACTTAGAATGAATAATCAAATGAGTATCACATCGGCATCCTATACCACCTTGTGATGCTCAAATGTTTATTTAAAGTTCTTAAACTATACTCAATCTTCACAAATATCCCATATAATGAGTCCAAAGAATAACCAGAGAAATATTACCGAATCTCCCATCCCAAACGGCATGACAACTCCGTTTATTCAGATTCCTCATCGAACAAAATTAAATAACAAAAACCAATATAAAAATGTGACAAATCCATATAGAAGTATGTCATCAACGTATCATATCAAATCATCAATCAAATCAACATCAACGGTGAATCATTCATATAATCAAATTCAATATACAAGGAAAGAATGAATAGAAAAGTAATATATAATAGATTATATAGATATAAACAAATAAATCAATATTTAATAATAATCATTCACAACATATATTCTTTTATAACAAAATAAATACATAGAAATGGATAATAAATACATATTCTCTTTTCAATAAATTATTAATTTCATAACCTTTTATAAATTTAAATATTAATTTAATATTCAAAATAATTTTGGAAAGATCATTGCCTTCTTTTGAAATCCAAAAACAGTATATAAAACTAAATATTATGCATTACATTTATTTTAAAATTTTCTAAATTAAATACTACTTTTAAATAATTTTATAAAACTTCCAATTCAATTATATTAATTCAAAATCAATTAAATACATTTTCAAAACTAGAATTATATACTAAAATTTCATAAAATATACCTTGAAAACTCTAAAACACCAATAAAGAACCATTTCATACTTTTTCATTTAAATAATACTATTAAACTAATGTACTAAACTTTAAAACATATTTACATTCATACATAATATCTATGTGTGTGTTTGTGTATTTGAAAGTGGGTAAAAATTTATTAGGCACATTTCAACCAAAAATGATCGACCCAAAAGTCTATACAAATGCACACAAGTCACATGCCACTATATAGTACAAACCCCCTTTACAAAAAGTAATAACATCAAAAAATAATTAAAGTAAGTACTTTCCAATTCTAATTCTCTTTCTTCTCCAAAATGCGAATTCATGGCGGCCGAGAATTTTCGCTGCTCGTATGTAGGATTCCTTCCCGTTCAAGCCGACGATCCAATGCTTTAAACACGTTTCTTCTCGTTCCATGTTGCTGGTGAGTATTTTCCTTTTAATTCTCTTACTTGTGATCGTCATTCTATTATAGTTAATTTACTAACTTCTGATGCATTTCTGACTTTACTTTGGAAAATTCGACGATTTTTCTCTCTCCATATGCTCCAAACAGTGGCTGTCAAGGCAATTCCAGGTTTTCGGTGTGTCCATGCTCAGTCAGGTAATCGATAATTTCGTTTTAGTTATTGCTAGAATTGATGAAATTAATCAACTTTTTGCAATTTTACCAAATTTTCTTAACAAAATCACATTCAAAGAAGAGAAGCATGTGGCTTTCCTTAGCAATGTTGCAAGTCTATCACGAGTTGGATGTCTACCTAAGATAGCTTTGTAAGTAGTTAGGGCCATTTTAAGTCAATTAGCACGGTCCCCACTATTTTACTCCACCATTTTTATGGAATTTAGTTCTGGTAGCATTCCAGGCCGACTTTGTAGTGAAGTCTTTAGCTGAATGTCTCCATGCCCAAATATCATTTTCTCTACTTGTAAAAATAGGTATAGCTTCTATTTTCTGTTTATGAACCCAGTTACAAGGAATAGTTTCACAAACCTATTTATCTCCTTGAATAATGGAGTTCATCGTGCTTATCGAGCACCCATATGTTGAGTATGTGTCCCATCTCAAAATGTCAATCAGAGGTCCCTCATTTATCCATGGGTCACACCATAAATATGTTTCTCTCCCTCGTGCTATTTCTCTAGAACAGTTAGCCACAAGCTTCTCTCTGATTTTTAGGATAGCCTTCCAAGTTGGAGATGCATTATTATCCAGCGCCATTTGCCAAAAGTTTTTCTTAATATAACATTGTTTCAACCATCTTGCCTATAGACCATTCGAGTTTATGATTTTCCAACCTTATTTCATGGTAAACACATCTCCCATTTCTATAAGATTCCTGAGCTCAACTCCCCCTTCATTCTTTGGCCTACAAAGATCTTGGAATTCTATTTTATGCAACCCTCCTTTCCAAATAAAATCTGCACAAACACTTTCAATTTTAGCAATAGAAGTATCAAGCAACTAAAATGTTTGCATCTATAAAATCACTTTGTGTTGTATCACTCGGTGCACTAGTTTTATTCATCCAACAAAGGATAAAAGCCTCGAACTCCATCCTTGCAACTTCTCCCTAATCTTTGAGACAAATTCCACACATTATCTATTTGTTATCTTATTAGAAGATAGTGGGACCCCTAAATATTTAACTGGTAGCTCTCCTTCCTTAACTCTCAAAGTCTCGAGAACTACAGTTCTGTTTTTACAGTACTTGTTAAAGTAGCATTTAGTCTTGAGTGCATTCACTTTAAGGCCCACAAACTCTTCCAATTTACAAAAAATATATTTTATAGTGGTAGCTGCTTTAACATTCGATTTTATGCAAACTATCAGGTCATCTGCATATAGAAGGTGGCTCACTTTAGGTTGGAAATTGTGTATAGTCTGCAATAGCTTGTTATGTTCAGCAATCTCTATTTGGAGGGAAAAATACTCCATAGCAATACCAAAGAGGTAAGGAGATAAAGGTTCTCCTTGCCTGATGCCCCTATTTCTGCTAATATGACATTTGGGAATGCCATTCACCAGTATTGAAAAGGTAGGAGTGGTAATGCATTCACTAATCAAATAAATAAATTTACCGGGGAATCCCATACTTCCAAGCATATGTAGAATGAACCGCCTATTAATCTTATCATATGCTTTTTGGAGGTCAACCTTTAAATAGAATTTATCAGCTCCTTGTTTATTAAAGTTTCTAGTAAGTTCATGAGCTAGTAACGAGTTCTCAGAAATGCTCCTCCCCTTTATAAACGCACTTTGCACTCAACAATTATGTTGGGCAAAATTCTCTTCATTCTATTGCATATGACTTTGCTTAAGATCTTATAAATAACATTACAACATACAATGGGTCTGTATTCTTCAATTCTAGCAGGGTTGTCTTTTTTTGGTATAAGGCATAAAATAGTATGATTCACCTCCTTCAAGATTTTACCAAAGTCCAATGATTCCTGAATTGCTAACAGTATATGTTGTTTCAGGTACTCTCAATGCTACTTGAAGAAATTGGCTCCCAAACCATCAGGCCCGGGGCTGGAGTCCCTATGTATCGAGGTCGGGGCTTCCTAAGTTTATGTTTCGGTCTCTCTTCTTACTAGTGTACGCCTGCCAGCGGAGTTCACGAGCCTCCTGCATTCAATGTTGGGTAAGTTAGTTTCATAAGAACCATTCTAGAGATTATGATAGTAAGAGATAGCTTCTTGCTCCATCTTATTTCGATCATTTAGCATCGCCCCTTCTTGGTCAAGACATTGTACATTGTAGTTAGTGTTTTTCCTGAATGACATATTTGTATAGAAGAATTTTGTGCACTCATCCCCTTTTGTGATCCACTTCTCTTTAGCGTTCTATTTTAGTTCCATTGGTTTAGTCTTCAAGGCATCCTTGAGTTGATTTTGAGCTTCATAGTATGCATTCCAGACTCCATCATAGTTATTAGGATTATCATCAATTTGTCTAATATATTCTTCACATAGCTTTTGCGGTTGGTTAATTTTGTTCCCGTCTTTGGGTCTTCATCTGTTCTAGTGTTTCAATCGTAGCTTAGCAAACTTGAGAAAATAAATGAGTTTATAAAATTGACAATCTTCAACAACATTAAATTGCAACATATATCCATTTGATGGTGATATAACTCACATTAAAACCAAGTTAACAAACATTACAAGCCACTAGAACCAAGGCAACACTTCCTACCATAACTGCGAAGCCAAAGCTACCTCCTTTGCTCACCAAAACACAAGAACAAGCCTCCTCTACCGCCCTGATGCTCACGGCCCAGGTCCAACCTCCTCTTTGCTCAATAATTTCTTTCCTTCTTTGATGCTAAACCATGTTCTAATGATGATATAAAACCTTTGTGAAAGTTTGGAGGAGAAAGGAGTAGAATTGATATGTTTTGAAGATTTAAAGAGGGAAAAGAGTGTTTGAATTTATTCTCTTTTTGCAAACTTTGGCAAGTGTATTAATAAAAGGAGCCTTGCCCACTTATTTATAACCTAGAAAATGAAGTGCCAAATGACCACAAACTCCCTCCACCTTCTCTCCATGCACATGCACACCATGCTTCTTACACACACCATACTTCCATTAAATCACTCTTTAAATCAAGGGTCAATATCCTCCTAATTAACACTTGGTTCTAATTAATTTTGCTTATGAAAAAAGGTGATTTAATTTGTTGTAAATGTCTTCATATGTTACTATATTTTATTTTTTTACTAAACATTGAGGTTTTATTTGCTAAAATAAAAATATCCTTTTGCATACTTTTGTATATTTTTTTTTAACAGAGCGGCTCTTGAGATACAAAATGGAATACAAAATTTGACATATTATATTATGATTGTTTGATCAAATGGGGCTCAATGGACTTTCCCTTTTTTTATAGGTATTTTTGTGGCTATATCACCGAGATGTTTTTGCTTGGTTTTTAATTTTTTACACTTTTAAAAATCTCAATTGGTTTTTCATGTGTTAAAACTTTTTTTTCTACGTTTTTTAATATAATTTTTTTAGCTTTTTTACTTCTTACCTCCATATTTCTTCCGTGATAATTCCCTCCCTTTGGCTTCCCTTAAAATTACTTCAGTCTTTTTCCTTACGTCATTTGCTATTTCTCCCCGGTAGTTATTGCATTAAAAAAAAGCTATTGAGTATCCTTATATTGCTATTTTCATGATGCAAGAGTAAGTTACTAATATAAAATGAAATGTGAAGCACATTTGAATGAAAGTGCAAGTCCAAAAGATGATGCATGCAACGAAAAAGGTTGAAAGTAAAAACTAAAGTTTACACAGAGGATAGAAGCGAGACATATTCATATATGAATATGATAATAACAAACATTACATTAATATTTCATGTTTCACAATCAAGTATTCATAGACGTAAAACTTAAAATCAAATATATCCCAATGAAAGGATAACTTTTTGAATTTAATAAATTGGACAATGCGAAGTGAAAGGAAAAAAATAAACCATTTAATCTTGAATATAATTACCAAAAGATATTTGTATATAAAATTATGAGCCGTCACTTTAGTACAAAAAGGTATTTGGCTATAATAGTAATGACACCAATAATATTCTAATAAACTGCAACGAATACAACAAATAGCAAATAGCAAACCTTAGGTCGAACTGCAATTCGCACCCCTCCAAACCACAACTGTACCTCATCAAACCCTTATAGAAATGAAGAGCTCTCCAACACGATTCCAAAGATCTTTGTCTTAAAAAAATTCATCAAGAAATGAATTTGATTTTAATTTTTCAAAGTTGCGTTCATTTAATTTTTATCTTACTAGAAACGATAAAAGAAAACGAGAAAGAGGAAAGGAAAGTCAATAGGCCGATTTCTTTAAGTCTTAGGTTATATGTATTTACAAATTTGCAACATCTCGTGACATAGAAATTCATTCGTGTATGGACTACGAACAATAAAATAAAGATAGGGTCGTGCTCAGAAGAATGACACAATCTCAAAACAATAATAATATGCACTTGTTATTCGATTTTGAAAAATCATAAAAATACAGTTGTTTGATGGAAAATTGTCAAATGATTATTTAAATATTTTTCAAATTAATAATTATGGATAAATTTAATAAATTAAATTAAAAATACATGAATGAAAATTGAGTCGTTACATTGAAATTTAATTTGCTCGTTATTTATTTGAACCATTTAATATTGTAAATAAATTTCCAAAATGAATTTCCTATTATTATTTATTTAAAATGAGTTAAATAAGACCAATAACTCATTTAATTAATATTCAATTCAAACTCCAGATATTGAAATCGTTATTTGATTAATAAGTCCATAATTCCAATACTAAAATCACTATTCACAATTTTTAAATAATCTCTATAATTAAATTCAAGTTTAAACCTTTAAAAACTAATTATTCAATATTTAAAATTAATTTAATATCGAAAATCATATGACCAAAATTCTGGGTCGTTACATTCTCTCCCTCTTAAAAGAATTTTGTCCTCGAAATTGCCAAGGTAAGGAAAATGCATCTAAACCAATTAACTTTTCAAAATCAATTAGTTGAAATGGATTGTTAATTTTCTAAGTCTTTAAAATTATGGAAAATTTCGGCAGCGTCTTCTTTGTGAGGCTCGATCGGAAAAACTACCAATTGCCAGTACAGGCCCAAACCAACAAAAGAAAAAAAATCCAAGTCGCCTCCCATATCCGGGGCTTAAAATCATCAAACCAAAACAAGAACATAAACATATACCTATTAGTCGGGCAACCAACCCTACTCATGAAACCAAAAGCATCAACCTAGCATTTGCTCTCATGAACCTGCATCTTACTTACAAATAATGTCCAACCATTTAATGTGCAATCATATATAATTTATTAAAGCCCGTACGATGTACATATACCATCCATACGCAGTACCAAATCCAATCGTTCGCTCGATCACACAAATTATTTTGAACTAGTATCGCTCACTCGACTTTCTTAATGTGACTCCGATTCGATTCCTTGATTAGAAATCATCGTCCTCCTTACATAGCCATATACTATGATAAAGAACTTCAAGATCATATCAAAAATCTATATCAAGTGTTTGCTGTCAAGAATCGAGTGAAAAATTCTAACTTGGATCGGTGTAAATTTCCTCAATTTAATGTTTCCAAATCTAGATCAAGACTTCTCATGCGAATAAAATGATCTACGTATACATCCTACGTATTTATTCCATTGGGTTTTTAATTACACCAATTTATTTTTCGATTTAAAACTCATTCAGTTTTACTTATAGTATATGTCCTTTAATACTAAAATCACTCATGAACCATTTCATTAAACACTATTTTTATATTTTAAACCCATTCCATAACACATTACTAAACAACACAAATATTCACAATTTAAGTTTATAAACATCTTATAAAACACAACTTAGGTTTATCAATACTTTAAAACTTAAGTTCATATTTTTAATTAATATTAAAATACATTTTCTGAGTCATTTCATAACATATTAATTTAAGCCTACAAATACTTTATAATGACTAATTTTCATTAATAAAACATTTCCTAAGATCATAATTAACTTTTTAAGAAATCATTATTTTACTTAAGAAACATTACTTAAGTCTATTAACATTCTACAACTCAAATTTTTATTTGCAAAATACTCTTCTACTTCCTAAGAGTATACATACAATATTCAAAATTGTTTTACTTAACCAGAATATTCAAAAAATTTAAAAATTATTTTTAAATTACTATCTTCTCAAATTTATAAGCTATAAAACTTATTTTCTTATGTATTCATAAAACTTTTAGCTTCAATTTCTATATCAAATTTGAAAGTCCCAACTGTCAAAAATCATCGGAAATTCCATTTCATTTTTAATAAATGAAAATTGCCCAAACAACATATCAAAATGAGATGCAAAACCAAACTACTCTAATGTATAGGGTACATGCAACAATCACATGACTTAACTGAGAACTTCGTATTTTAAACCCCTAGTTTAAATCATTTTGAAATAATAATTATATACATAACTCCATTTTGTATATCAAACCTTACTTTTGAATTTAAATTAAAACTTGTTTTACTAAATCAAAACTTCTATGGTAGCAATTCTTCACTAAAAACCTCGGAAATGAACGCCGATGATGCTGCAGTCATTACCGAATTTATTTTCCAATGACCGAAGGGAGTTCAGAGTTTTTTTTATCTCTTTTAAAATTCATTATTAAGAAATTTTCTATTCCTAACACTCTCCAATAATACTATTATTATTTGTCATAACACTTTGAAAAACAACTTCAAATCTCTAGGGTTTAAGTACTCAAATTCTCAGTTTTAAATTCTTTTTATTCATAAATCACATTTATAAACAATATTTATATAATATTTCTTCTTATACAAGATCATTTTCACCAATGTTTATCTTTGTATAAATTATAACAAATAACTTTTATTATAATTAAAATTCAACTCAATATTATCATCGAACACCATATAGTCAAACTATGAAACTAAATTCATAAGGTGTTCGTATTAAATTTAACCAACAATAAAGGCTCATAAACCATCTGAGTCCAACCAATGAACAATAAATGATAAGATTAAAATATTATCATTTTCTAACAACCAAACACACTATACATAAATATATTAATTTTCTAAAAATTATTCTTTTATATATAAAATATAATTTAGGTAAAATTATTTCATTTACCCACTTTTCCAAAACAATACTTTGTCGTTTACCTTGTTTAAGAGTTTAGAAACATCTATCGATACAGTTTTTTCTTCTACATCAACCAGAATCCATAAACCACTCAACCATAAATCAAACAATATAAAACATTTTTATAGCACTAACAAATACGCGCTCTTATATATATACACTCAAACTCATCCTAGGGTCTTACTTACCCTACTCAAATGAGTTAACCCCACTAAAGCCTAGGTGTTCGCTCAAGCTAAGCTCCGATACCACGTGTAACGGTCTTCCTAAACGGGTGGTGCCTACACGATGGTAACCTCGAATCTGATTTTACGACCAGCTTGTCGACCAAAACCACCCTATTAATTTCATGGACGTGTAAGGGTAAGAGTCTAAGCTTTAGGGTAGTTCACAAAGCAAAATGACCCTATCACGTTAAAGCAACTTTGCAAACAGATCTAATCTCGGTCTCTCCGAATCGACAACGATAATTTAAAACTGGCTAAGTTCGATTGATGGTTATTTAACTATCAAATAAACAACAATTGCACCACAGATTTAGTTCCATAAGGAAATCCAACATTGGTTAAGCACATAAGTAACCACTAACCTCTTAAATTAATCCTTTCATTAAATAAAATCAGCTTATAAATACTTGTATCAAAATACTTTTACAAAGGTATATTCACAAATACTTTTTCCTTTTTTTTCAATACTTGGAAGAATATCCACATACTTCTCAATGGTATAAGTATATTCACAAACACACTACACCCTCACTACTTAGAAAATGTGTTTATATAATTATCTCAATGGTATAAGTATATTAATAAAAACACTTCGAAGTATTTCATATTCCAAAATCTTATTAAAAGGATCAAAACAAATGTTATTTAAAATTGAGATAAGGATAAACCCAAATACAATTCCTTCGGTGATAAGCATGGAAAAAATGTCCATGCTACCAAAATTAAGAAGGTCAATTTGGGATAAATCCAATCTCATTCCATTTATAAACTTCTTCAATAAATCCTTTTTAATAAATCTCTTCCATTTATGAACATATCCTTTACTAAAATTCCAAAATCCATTTATAAAACTCTTTATAAATCTGCAAGTTTTTTATAGAACTCTTTTATAAATCTTTAAAATAATTTATAAAACTCTTTTTATTAACTTCTAAAACCATTGATAAAACTATTTTTATAAATTTCTAAACTATTTATAAAGCTCTTTTATAAATTCATAAAACTATTTATAAAACTTCTTTTATAAATCTACAAACCCATTTATAAAACTTTATTCTTTTATAAAAGACTTTAATAAATAATCTTTATAAAATTTTACTCTATAGAAATCTTTCAAAAAATCCCTCTATAAAATCCTTTTGTAAAAATTCTTTATAAGGCCTTTATGAAAATCTTTTATAAATCCAAAACTCCATTTTCATTTATAAACTCTTTATTAAATGAAATTCCTTTTTAAATCAATTGTAAGTGTTGTAGATCGTATATTATCTAACTTGTGTATAATATGCAAGTGTATAAGTTAATGCAATAGTAGGCAATAAATAGTAAAATATAAAAAGCGTGCAAACCATAGTTTTTATAGTGGTTCAAACCTCTCGTCCTACGTCCAGTTCCGTAGCTCCCATTCAGTATTTCCTTTAAACAAATTACCCCAATTCGTCTGGAGGAATAGGCTAATACAAAAGTATCTCTGACAATCTTGGGTTCCAAATAACATAGTTTTTGACTTATAGTACAAATCTTCGTATGATCTCCTTTTGAGTATATGAATATGAACGCTTTGAGTTTTAGGAAGTGATTTAACCAAAATTCTATTTTGGTTATGGTAGATTAAGAGTATGTGAACAACGTATTTGCAAGAGAGTGTTTAGAAATCAAGAGAGTAAAGAATAGATTAATTCAAGTTTGATGATATCTACTTCTCAATCGAAGTGAGATATATAGATTTGAAAAGGTGCAGATGAAGAGTTGTTACTATTTGAGAAAGCCTATTAACTTTAATGGCTGCAACCTTTCATTGAAAGGTGATTTTCTTTTGTTTCAAAACAGAAGTGTCTATTCAGAATTGACAGTTTTAGCCCATGACAGACGTCTGTGGTAAAATCCTTAGACGTTTGTGACTTGTTTAAAATTTTAACCCGAGAATTGTCACAGACGTTTGTGGTTTTATCACAGACGTCTATGAGGTGTAAAAATAGTTTTTCACCTTAATTTTGATGCACATGAATTAATGTGTGCTCGTGTATGTATATATACTCAATGAGACCTTAATAATATTATATCTAGGACTCATTTATAGTAGAATAACCTTAGTATGGTCAATGAATCTTCGTTTTTCTTTGAGTCTCAATATCTTCAAGTATGGTGTCTTCTTGTAACATATACCTGCAATCTTGATAAGGTCTATATATGTATATGATTGTATAATTAATATCATTGAAACATAAATTGGAAGTTCTAACTTCAATTTATTATTTATAAATACAATTAATCAGATTAATTAATTAACTTTAAACATCATAAATAAATAATAAATTAATTTTTCAATAACACTAATAACACAAACAGTTTCTTTTATAACATCATTAATGAAATAATTAATTTACTTCAAAACATTATTAGTATAATAATAAATAACTTTAAAACATTATTAATATAATAATTAATAATTAACCTTCAAAAACCTTATAATAATAAATAATTAACTTCCAAAATATTATTAATAAATAACAATTATTATCTTCAAACAATACCAATTATTTAAATAAATAACTTTTCACAATATTAAAATATTAAAAAATAACTTTTAAACAATATTAAATAGAAACAACCAACTTTTAAACATTATTAAACAATAGTTAAACAATTTTAAATCATTATTAAATGATAGTTAAACAACTTCAAAACATTTCTAAATGGTATAGTAAAAGCAAATAAAAAGGTTGGGGTAAAATAGAGAAGTTCATAATCTGCTTAAATAAAAATATTCCAAAAAAGCCAAAGGTCATAATTTGAAATCATTCTTCAAATCAAAAACCAATTTCAAGCCAAACAGGAATTAATAATATTTTCAAAATACTAAATTGAGGCCAATAGCCACCAAAGCACTTGACCAATCTTGTTATTGATTTTTATCACTACATGGATTAAGTTTCGAACATATAACAATGTCATAACTAATAATGCTAAACAATCAAGATCAGCAATTAACAATCTGTATAACAGGGTTACAACTGAAATAGAATCAACAGGTATATATAACTGGAATGAAAATCACTATGGTGAGAAATCTGGATTTCACTATATAATTCCTTGTGTTTCTATTTTAAATGACAATCGCTTATAAAAGAGAATATTTTAACCAACAACCAATAATTTCAACCAAGCACAAACAGTAAAAAAAATCTACTATATATATCTTCCGATTAACTAGAAAGGTGGGTTTAAACCACCAAAATTCCAGTTATCGTTTTCATGTTCTGGTTCCATCTAAAGTCGAACAACATTCGACTTTAGCTTGAAATTCTACAAGCTCAAATCTCGACCAATCCAATTTCAAAGTGTAGTAAACATCATTATGAATCCAACGTGACTGACTGCGTTCGATTTGGACCTAGTATGGACAAGTTATCGCATTTATAGGATTTACAAATTAAATAACATTAATTAATTGCTTAATTAAAATTAAAATTATCGTTACCCTTAAATAATACTTCCCTCCCATCCCCAATTACTCCCAAGACCTACATGCAAAAACCAGACATTGCCATGACTTCAACCTTCCCTTCCAAGCTCGACACTCCATGAAACCAAAAATAGACTTCACTGACGATCTTCTCATCCAAGCCTCCATCTTCCCGTTACCCTGAAGTTCGACTTGACGTCTCCTCTTGGATCGCAGCCCCTTGGTTCCACGCTGTCGTACGAAATTGTCGTCCTCACCATTCCATCACTGAACTTCACTAAAAAATGGCCTATAGATGCTACTCCACTTCACAAACGCCATCCTAAACCCCGGTTCAACCAACACCTCCCTTATCGATCACACCCATAAACCCTAGATCGAACTGCAATTAACACCCCCCTAAACCACGACTGTACCTCATCAAACCAAATAGAGATTAAGAGCTCTCCAGCACGATTCCAAAGATGTTTATTATGAAATTTATCGTTAAGAAACGAATTTGATTTTAATTTTTCAATGATGCATCCATTTAATTTGTATCTTACTCGAAACGATAAATGAAAATGAGAAAGAGCAAAGGGAAGTCAATAAGCTGATTTTCTTAATTCTTAGGTTATGTATATTTACAAATTTGCAGCATCTCACTACATAGAAATTCATTCGCACATGAACTAAGAACGATAAAACAAAGATAGGGTCGTGCTCAAAACAACGACATGAGCTCAAAGCAATAATAATATACATTGGTAATTCGATTTTGAAAAATCATAAAAACACCGTCGTTTGATGGAAAATCGTCAAACGATTATTTAAATATTTTTCAAATTAAAAATTATGGAAAAATTTAATAAATTAAATTAAAAATAATCAATGAAAATCGAGTTAATATATTGGAATTTAATTTTCTATTATTTATTTGAACCATTTAATATTGTAAATAAATTTACAAAATGAATTCTCCGTTATTATTTATTTATTTAAAATGAGTTAAATAAGACCGATAATCCATTTAATCAATATTCAATTCAAACTCCAGATGATTAAATCGTTATTTAATTAACAAATCCACAATTCCAATACTTAAATCACTATTCAAATATTTAAATAATCTCTATAATTAAATTCAAGTTTAAACCATTAAAAAACAATTATTCACTATCGAAAATCAAATGACCAAAATTCTGGGTCATTACAATAATAGTAACTATGAAAAGCTGAAGCAAAAACTCCTTGAATGCCTAAAATTAAACCTTGATGGCGATTCAATATAAAACCAAATCACGATCTTCTTTAAACATTTATTTTAAATGACTCAAAAACCATTTCCAATTATTCGCATTTTTTAGAGAAACTCTACCCATAGCTAGAGGGAATAAACCTACGAATAATAATTTTAAAGAAATATTAAACCAAAATTCAATCAACTGTTAACCTAAAAACTATCACCGATAACTAAAACCTGATACCTAAAAAATGGATAACTAAATTTTGATACTATACATTAAAACATTTTAAAATTATGATATCTAAAACTGATAATAAGCACTAATCTAATACACACCAAAGCCAAAACTACAACATTGCAATATATCGGTTACTGAAACTAAAAATAACAAAAATTCAACTAAAAATGATACAAATAAAAGGATACTACCAGAAACTAATACTGATACTAACAAAAACTAGCATAAACTGATACTGAACTAAAAATGATACTAGAAAACACAAAATAACAGTTATTGAAACTAAAAAATGATACTAACAAAAACAGAAACTAATACTGGTTATTTTTCATAACATTGACATAACATCACCACGTGACTTAAAAACATATAAAATAAAAACATACCATGATTTCCATTTTTTGCAGTAGCACACATCAAATTACCTGGTCATTCCCTCAAATGAGTAGCATCTAAAAATACCATAGCTCAACAATACTTGAAACCAAGTAAACAAGCACCAAAACCAATATACACTCTCTCAAATTGATTAGTACAAGCATTAACATTCAAATCGACATAATTACCTGAATTTTGTTTCTTGAATGCGTCTAAATACCAACTCAAATCATTGTAGGACATAGCATCATTATCATACAATTCCATCAAAGCAAGTTGTTTTTCAGAATAAGCAAAAGAATAAGATAAGTCAAGATTGTATTCTCTTCTAAAATCATCTATTATGTCTTTAGGCTTTATACTAGGGCAATCACGAATCTCATCAATAGTCAGTCATTTAACAAATGCATAAGAAATATGTACATTATTCAAATTTCTAAGGCCAGCCCCACAAGAATGATCACTAACCAAACTTCTAATGAAAAACCTATTAAGTTGTCCGGAATCATAAGAAGCATGTACTTTAAAAAGACATCCATTCTTAGACGAAGAGCAAATATCAATAATTCTTGTAGAACAATTCTTCAAAAATACTAATTCACATCCCTTGAATTTGGTATGCCATCAAAAGTTCACTAAAATCATTAGCTGCTACAAAACAAAAACCAACAAAATCAGAAATGGATAATTTCGAACCTCTCTTCAACATATCATTCAAATAACTTTTACTACGAACAACAACATTTGAACACAAAGATCCGTTAGAAGATAAATAACTAAGAAGATTAGATGAAATCGAATAGAACCACCATCATCATTTTCCAGTTGATACTAACAAAAAATGATACTAACAAAAAAACAAAATGATACCTAAAAAATGATACTCACTAAACTCTACACAAGAGTACATTATCAATCAAACCAATATGAAAGCAAAAAAAACATCAATTAAAAGCTGTTTGCTTCAAATTGTCATTTTATTATAGTATAATAATTATCATTATACAAAAGAAAATCAAAACAAAAAAGTAACAAATATTTTTCATAAATGATACCAACAGACTATAAAACTGATACTTAATATCTGAACCTCAAATTAATAACAAAAATGATACTCAACCAGAGTTCATTGAATCTAAGATATACATCAAACAACATTCACTTTAAAACAAATAAGAAAACATTTTTTGGCAATGGCAGCCGTTCTAGATCAAATACAATCATCTACTCATTGTTTGGGCTTCTCCACCAGAGATGATGAACCTTAATTAGCTTTAGGGGAAGCAAGCATTTTGCGCCTTCTGTTTGAACTTGTTCAAACATGCATAAGTGCGACACTGGTAAAGAATGCATACCTGCATATCTGCATGTCAATGTAATGTCAAAATAACAAACAATTATAATTAGGAAAATCTACTTGTTGTGTATATATATAAAGTACTGGCAACCGAACAAGAAACTAACCACAAACCAAAAACAGATTATTTTTAACAGTAATTGAAACCAGATTTTCTTAAATTTGGATGATTTTAATCGTATAAATAGAGACCCAAAAGAAGTTGGATTAGAATAGAGTTAAATTTTCCACGCCAAAAAGAAAGAAGAGTTAAATACTGACAAAATGGTTTCAAAATCATACCACCTATTTGTAATTTGTTTGACATTCGTCTGGGCATCGGGCGTTGCCAATGGCGTCGATGTGGATATAACAACACTTGGTGCAGTTGGAGATGGCAAAACCGATAGCACAAAAGTTAGCCCCTACATTAACATATATATGTTATTTTAAGTACATGCGTTGTGCATGCAGGCTTAATTTTGAATTTTGATCCAAGTAACACAACACAGTACTTGTATTTAAAATTATAAATGCATGCAGACATTGTCAGATGCATGGACTCAGGTATGCGCAGCGGCAGGAGGTGGAACAATAATAATTCCAGCAGGCGATTTCTTAGCCGGACCCGTACTATTCAGTGGCATAGCCGGACAGCAGAAATGCAACGGACCCGTTACAATCCAACTAGATGGCAATCTGCTAGGCGACACCGACCTCAGCAAATACACTAAAAACTGGCTCGACTTCCACTACATAGACGGACTCACCATCCAAGGCAAAGGCATAATCAACGGTCAAGGTGCCGCCACCTGGCCCAAAAGCAACTGTCAGAAACAATGGAACTGCAAGATACCTCCAATGAGCCTCAACTTTGCCTTTGTGAACAACGTACGCTTGTCCGGCTTCACCTCCAAAGACAGCAAGTACTTCCATTTAGACTTCTTCCAGTGCGACACCGTCGACATTCAAAACCTTATCGTAACTGCCCCAGGAGACAGCCCTAACACCGATGGCATCCACTTCGGCCAGTCCAAGAACATCAACATCGCGCACACTAAAGTCGGGTCTGGCGACGATTGTATATCTATTGGTTCTGGTGTTACTAACATGACTCTACTCGATGTTCAGTGTGGCCCGGGTCATGGCATCAGCGTAGGCAGCCTAGGGAAAGATGATGACAAGGGCGATGTCACTGGTCTTACCGTCAAGGACAGTACCCTAACTGGAACCATGTTTGGGCTCAGGATCAAGTCCTGGCAGGCCAAGGAAGGTGCACATGATGGTGTGACCATAACTGTATCCGACTTCACTTATGATAACATCACCATGGTTAACGTTTCCTATCCTATTCTTATCGACCAAGAGTACTGTCCTTTCACTTCATGCGCTGAATCCGAACCTTCTACTGTGAAGATTCAAGGAGTTAAGTATTCCAATATAAAGGGCACTTCTTCCACCCCAGAGATGATCAAATTCGTCTGCAGTGCCGCGAATCCATGCGAAGGGGTGCAGTTGAGCAATATCGACTTGACTTATTCTGGCACTAATCCCAATGCCAATCGAACTGCTGTCTGTACTAACGCTCTTGGTACCACCAGCAATGTCAAGCCCGTTACTTGCTTTGCATAGAAAAAGCAAAAGAAAAGCTGCTAATACGTTCGGTCCAAAGTTCGGAATTACAGACTCTGAGATTGCCTTAGGAATCTAATGTCTCGTTTGAATGACGACATTCAGATTGTACAAAAGACGCTGATGCAAATTGTTAACCATTGTACATTGCATTTTTTACACATAGTAATACTGTTTTTATGTGAGCTTTCACCTCTGGATGTTTGGGAATAGAAGCATGAACAAAACAATTCAGTGCAATAAACGAAAATAACTGTAAAAAGAAAAAACCTCTACCGCTTGAAGTGCGTACTCTTTAGTTTCCTCCCTTGATCCTCATTTGTCTTCTCAAGCTGGAAAAAGGAGAAGCCGCAGATGAGTAACGAAGTTGACAAATATATCAATGTCTATGGATAAAATAGTTATTTCGATCTGCATGGTTTACCATGTACAAAAAATATATTCCTACAACTAAAATATATTCCTACGATTCTAATTTCACTTCAGGCCAACTAGTAGCGAGAGGAGCGGTGGAGTGAAGCGAGGCAGCGGATTTGGGAGGCTAAAAGAGAGTGAGCCGTTACCACATCAAACTTAATTCGATTTGTCCGGGGATGAAAATGGTTAAACTGAATGAAAATAAAACCAAACCAAACTAATCAAATTAAGTTTGATTACTTTGATTGGTTATCCGATATAAACGAACTAAAAACGATTCACATTTTATGTTTAGAATATACATTGTAATGTGAAAACAAGTCCAAATATATATTAAAGCATTCTTATGATTTCCAATAGTAATTTTGATATATACATACATACATACATACATACATACATACATATACATACATACATACATACATATATATATACATATATATATTGACAAATAAATTTTATCTAGGTCATTAAAGTAATCTAAAAAAATTATTAAACATTAATAAATTTGAAAATATAATAAAAGTTCGGTTAATTTGGTTAAACCGATAACCAAACTAAATTTTTTTACGGACTGACTATAAACCGATCTAGCTACAAAACCAAATCAAACCAACCAAAATGAATTGATTTGGTTGGTTTATATGATTTAACCAAAGATTGTTCACCCCTAGGCCTAACTTCAAAACCAATCTATAAAAACGAATCACAAACCGATAAAACCTCAAAAATAAATTCAATTCACTAGGACGAATATTTTCCAGTTTTATCCACTAGTATTTTGTTCAATTCACTAGTCACAGAATTGAATTGAGTCGGTCAAAGTAAGTGAACAAGTAATACTAGGTTGTGTTGTGACTAGTTCAATTCGGTTTTTAACTGTACAATGACCGTGTTCGAATAAAACTATGAGCAAATTCATTTTATTGTACAATTATGTTGTATGCATAGACAAAAGTAACAACTCCGTGAAGTGAAAATACAACGCTATAGGAATGTGAGGAATACAATAACAAAAATGACCACTCGGTATAGTAAAGATTGTAAAATACATTTTGGACAATTCAAAAGCTTCAAGTGAGAGTTTCCTCGTTATATATACCAGTACGTCTCAACATATGTGAATAAAACTACGAGCAAATTTCTTTTATTGTGAAATAATGCTTGTATGCATAGAAAAAATAAATACTCTATGTTGTAAAAGTATAGTGCTATATGAATGTGGAGAATATATAATGACAAAAATAACCACGTTGGATAGTTCAAAGTCTTCAAATGAGGATCGAATGTGGGGAATGCAATGACAAAATTAACTACCCATTGTAGTAAAAACTGTGAAGGACTTTAGACTTTTCAAAAGCTTCGAATGAGAGTTTCATCAAACGATGGAGGTAGATGACGACTAGAGGTGGCATCAAACGATGTCGTGGCTGGTCGATTCGAAGTGGAGGTGATGATGAGGTTTTGTTTCTTTTTTCCTTTTTATTTCCTTAAGGTGATTAGGTCGAGTTGGCGTTAATAGGGGCCGAGGGAAGGGTAAGAGGGTCGATGTCATACTAATCACATATCGATGCCTCTCTTTATCACATCGATGGACTAATGTAGGTAGTCTTTAGTCGATGCCATACAGATGCCTTTCTTATTCGCGTTGGTATGGTGTTGCTACGATTATTTACATAATTAACATGTCCTAATAGTAGTGAATGTTATCGATTATCGAATTTATAATTTAATTAACCATCTAAGTGTCATTTACATGATTAGTCAAATTTTCTATTGATAAATTAAATTTATTTTCAATTATTTATTTATTTATTTAACTAATATATTTACTAGATTACTCCAAAATAAATGATGTCACAAATAGTGAAATTAAAGTCCCTCAAAATAAGAAACTTGCCCAAAGCATCACCCCAAAGATTTATTGAGGAAGACTGTAAAGAAAATAAAAACAATAACTAAAGAAGAACAAGATAGATAACAAAGAAAAATGAGATTGAAGAAGAATTGGACTGAGATCAGTAGCTGAAACAACCCGCATTTTTCGATCCTTTGTTTTTACGCCCGAATCGACATCCAAACCAAGAAATCTAAAAACCACAAATCATTAAGAGATGATAACAAGAAACAAAGTAAAATATCAAACAAAATTTTTTTGAACTCGCAATGGAAGAAACAATTTAAAAAGTAGTCATCTATTCAAACCACACTCAATTACATCATTTCACAAGTTTATACAATTACAATAACATGACACTATATACAGGTCATATAATATATTTACAATATATAAATTATTTACATAACAAGGTCTTCATCACCATATACTCCCATCTCCATACTCCATCAACCTAAAAATACAGATATAGAGGAAATATGGAGTGGGTCAAACATAATGAGCGAAACATGTTTGCCCCACGTATACTACAAGGATACTGATATAACATAATCGGTGTCTAACAAGTATGTAAACATGTAACATCTCTACCTTTATACCCATATTATCCAAGGGTAGTACAGAGTAATACTGTCGAATAATACGGAGAATGAGGCTATATGGGGTACACACATGAATATTCCCTTGGTCTAACATTGGTATGTATTAAAACATCGAATACAACTCACCACAAAACGTATCTAGTATCGACACAAAGCAATAGCATGTATGACTTCAGGATAGGACAATACACAATATACAATATATAAACAGAGAACACGAAGTTAGAATCGCAACGATAATATCTCATACAGAATATACAAAGTATTTCTATTGTACATCACATGGATATACCTACATGAAACGATACAATACAAAATAATGACTACTATAATGAATACTACCTTCTCTATGCCCAAAACACAAGCTGGTCTCACTATCCTTGAACTTGAAATGTCTTGGACTGAATCGGGTATTATAAATAACAAATGGGTCAGACTATGTCCGAATCAAGAGTTAATTAATATACATATGTAACTCAATATATGTGAGGTATGATAACATCATCGGAATAACACAAGATAAACATCCATAATATCAGTATATAAATATCAATGTATGCATGGTTTAAAATTATAAAGTCATGAACAATCCCTAGAGTATCACATAACATCAAATACCCCAAAATCATGCATAAAGATGTCATCACCATATAGAGTCACACTAATCAATAAATCACAGTACCAATATCTCTTGGGTGAATCATCCATATCCAAAAATTGTAAACTTATAAAACAATAATAAGTAAGATATCACCAAATATAGTCAGGCTAGCACATGGCATTGCTCAAATATATCTCTCAATCTCAAATAACAAAACAACACCATTAATATAAAATATAGGCCTTCTATCAGTAAAATCATATACAATAAATGACATGGGAATAAACTGTACTCTAGACACCTATCCAGGTATAATCTCATCTCCTCATGTAGAAATAAATGGTAACGGGAAATCAAATCATAACATATGGGTTACCCCGGCCGATAACCTCATAATATCTAGGTTACACCACCTAGTCCAACCACAACGTGGCTACCCGCCATCTCTATGAGCACTGGGTTATTCATCTGAATTCGCCTTAATACTTAAGTAAGGTGTATAAATAATACATGCTTGTCTACCGATACATGTAGAACCAAAAGGGAGATTGATAACTACCATGCCTGCTCTAGGAGCCCAAGGCTACACTACATGGATCCGCTCCTACAATCTTCAGTTACCAACCTGGTATCATGATTATGTCCATCGCATGTCATGAACATGCTGGAAGATTAAGATATGCACAAATCATGACCTAAATCACACCCTTATAGTAACAAAATTCTGGTCTTCATGATTAAAGGGGTTAGGGCTATACTACCCTTCACTCAAATCCTACAATGCATATCTAATACAACAAATGGTGTCATGAATCTGGGGCTCAACCCTAAGATCAGGCCATTAGGGTGGACATTAGCCATTTGGTTCTCGCTAACTCCTAATCATATCCCAACGCTCCTCATGATAGACAATGTACATACGGGTACACCCCCATAACTCAATCTTTCATAATGCTTTACTCCGAGTATATATACTAGCTCTACACTGAGCATATAAACTTGCTCTACAACGACCATCACCTCATGTAAGTATGATCCTAACTCCCATCACTTGAGCGACATTTACTTAGAATGAATAATCAAATGAGTATCACATCGGCATCCTATACCACCTTGTGATGCTCAAATGTTTATTTAAAGTTCTTAAACTATACTCAATCTTCACAAATATCCCATATAATGAGTCCAAAGAATAACCAGAGAAATATTACCGAATCTCCCATCCCAAACGGCATGACAACTCCGTTTATTCAGATTCCTCATCGAACAAAATTAAATAACAAAAACCAATATAAAAATGTGACAAATCCATATAGAAGTATGTCATCAACGTATCATATCAAATCATCAATCAAATCAACATCAACGGTGAATCATTCATATAATCAAATTCAATATACAAGGAAAGAATGAATAGAAAAGTAATATATAATAGATTATATAGATATAAACAAATAAATCAATATTTAATAATAATCATTCACAACATATATTCTTTTATAACAAAATAAATACATAGAAATGGATAATAAATACATATTCTCTTTTCAATAAATTATTAATTTCATAACCTTTTATAAATTTAAATATTAATTTAATATTCAAAATAATTTTGGAAAGATCATTGCCTTCTTTTGAAATCCAAAAACAGTATATAAAACTAAATATTATGCATTACATTTATTTTAAAATTTTCTAAATTAAATACTACTTTTAAATAATTTTATAAAACTTCCAATTCAATTATATTAATTCAAAATCAATTAAATACATTTTCAAAACTAGAATTATATACTAAAATTTCATAAAATATACCTTGAAAACTCTAAAACACCAATAAAGAACCATTTCATACTTTTTCATTTAAATAATACTATTAAACTAATGTACTAAACTTTAA
Source organism: Allium fistulosum (assembly GCA_030737815.1). Classification (NCBI taxonomy): domain Eukaryota; kingdom Viridiplantae; phylum Streptophyta; class Magnoliopsida; order Asparagales; family Amaryllidaceae; genus Allium; species Allium fistulosum. The sequence continues at coordinate 1,010,757,954 of CM060907.1, forward strand.
AACATATTTACATTCACACATAATATCTATGTGTGTGTTTGTGTATTTGAAAGTGGGTAAAAATTTATTAGGCACATTTCAACCAAAAATGATCGACCCAAAAGTCTATACAAATGCACACAAGTCACATGCCACTATATAGTACAAACCCCCTTTACAAAAAGTAATAACATCAAAAAATAATTAAAGTAAGTACTTTCCAATTCTAATTCTCTTTCTTCTCCAAAATGCGAATTCATGGCGGCCGAGAATTTTCGCTGCTCGTATGTAGGATTCCTTCCCGTTCAAGCCGACGATCCAATGCTTTAAACACGTTTCTTCTCGTTCCATGTTGCTGGTGAGTATTTTCCTTTTAATTCTCTTACTTGTGATCGTCATTCTATTATAGTTAATTTACTAACTTCTGATGCATTTTTGACTTTACTTTGGAAAATTCGACGATTTTTCTCTCTCCATATGCTCCAAACAGTGGCTGTCAAGGCAATTCCAGGTTTTCGGTGTGTCCATGCTCAGTCAGGTAATCGATAATTTCGTTTTAGTTATTGCTAGAATTGATGAAATTAATCAACTTTTTGCAATTTTACCAAATTTTCTTAACAAAATCACATTCAAAGAAGAGAAGCATGTGGCTTTCCTTAGCAATGTTGCAAGTCTATCACGAGTTGGATGTCTACCTAAGATAGCTTTGTAAGTAGTTAGGGCCATTTTAAGTCAATTAGCACGGTCCCCACTATTTTACTCCACCATTTTTATGGAATTTAGTTCTGGTAGCATTCCAGGCCGACTTTGTAGTGAAGTCTTTAGCTGAATGTCTCCATGCCCAAATATCATTTTCTCTACTTGTAAAAATAGGTATAGCTTCTATTTTCTGTTTATGAACCCAGTTACAAGGAATAGTTTCACAAACCTATTTATCTCCTTGAATAATGGAGTTCATCGTGCTTATCGAGCACCCATATGTTGAGTATGTGTCCCACCTCAAAATGTCAATCAGAGGTCCCTCATTTATCCATGGGTCACACCATAAATATGTTTCTCTCCCTCGTGCTATTTCTCTAGAACAGTTAGCCACAAGCTTCTCTCTGATTTTTAGGATAGCCTTCCAAGTTGGAGATGCATTATTATCCAGCGCCATTTGCCAAAAGTTTTTCTTAATATAACATTGTTTCAACCATCTTGCCTACAGACCATTCGAGTTTATGATTTTCCAACCTTATTTCATGGTAAACACATCTCCCATTTCTATAAGATTCCTGAGCTCAACTCCCCCTTCATTCTTTGGCCTACAAAGATCTTGGAATTCTATTTTATGCAACCCTCCTTTCCAAATAAAATCTGCACAAACACTTTCAATTTTAGCAATAGAAGTATCAAGCAACTAAAATGTTTGCATCTATAAAATCACTTTGTGTTGTATCACTCGGTGCACTAGTTTTATTCATCCAACAAAGGATAAAAGCCTCGAACTCCATCCTTGCAACTTCTCCCTAATCTTTGAGACAAATTCCACACATTATCTATTTGTTATCTTATTAGAAGATAGTGGGACCCCTAAATATTTAACTGGTAGCTCTCCTTCCTTAACTCTCAAAGTCTCGAGAACTACAGTTCTGTTTTTACAGTACTTGTTAAAGTAGCATTTAGTCTTGAGTGCATTCACTTTAAGGCCCACAAACTCTTCCAATTTACAAAAAATATATTTTATAGTGGTAGCTGCTTTAACATTCGATTTTATGCAAACTATCAGGTCATCTGCATATAGAAGGTGGCTCACTTTAGGTTGGAAATTGTGTATAGTCTGCAATAGCTTGTTATGTTCAGCAATCTCTATTTGGAGGGAAAAATACTCCATAGCAATACCAAAGAGGTAAGGAGATAAAGGTTCTCCTTGCCTGATGCCCCTATTTCTGCTAATATGACATTTGGGAATGCCATTCACCAGTATTGAAAAGGTAGGAGTGGTAATGCATTCACTAATCAAATAAATAAATTTACCGGGGAATCCCATACTTCCAAGCATATGTAGAATGAACCGCCTATTAATCTTATCATATGCTTTTTGGAGGTCAACCTTTAAATAGAATTTATCAGCTCCTTGTTTATTAAAGTTTCTAGTAAGTTCATGAGCTAGTAACGAGTTCTCAGAAATGCTCCTCCCCTTTATAAACGCACTTTGCACTCAACAATTATGTTGGGCAAAATTCTCTTCATTCTATTGCATATGACTTTGCTTAAGATCTTATAAATAACATTACAACATACAATGGGTCTGTATTCTTCAATTCTAGCAGGGTTGTCTTTTTTTGGTATAAGGCATAAAATAGTATGATTCACCTCCTTCAAGATTTTACCAAAGTCCAATGATTCCTGAATTGCTAACAGTATATGTTGTTTCAGGTACTCTCAATGCTACTTGAAGAAATTGGCTCCCAAACCATCAGGCCCGGGGCTGGAGTCCCTATGTATCGAGGTCGGGGCTTCCCAAGTTTATGTTTCGGTCTCTCTTCTTACTAGTGTACGCCTGCCAGCGGAGTTCACGAGCCTCCTGCATTCAATGTTGGGTAAGTTAGTTTCATAAGAACCATTCTAGAGATTATGATAGTAAGAGATAGCTTCTTGCTCCATCTTATTTCGATCATTTAGCATCGCCCCTTCTTGGTCAAGACATTGTACATTGTAGTTAGTGTTTTTCCTGAATGACATATTTGTATAGAAGAATTTTGTGCACTCATCCCCTTTTGTGATCCACTTCTCTTTAGCGTTCTATTTTAGTTCCATTGGTTTAGTCTTCAAGGCATCCTTGAGTTGATTTTGAGCTTCATAGTATGCATTCCAGACTCCATCATAGTTATTAGGATTATCATCAATTTGTCTAATATATTCTTCACATAGCTTTTGCGGTTGGTTAATTTTGTTCCCGTCTTTGGGTCTTCATCTGTTCTAGTGTTTCAATCGTAGCTTAGCAAACTTGAGAAAATAAATGAGTTTATAAAATTGACAATCTTCAACAACATTAAATTGCAACATATATCCATTTGATGGTGATATAACTCACATTAAAACCAAGTTAACAAACATTACAAGCCACTAGAACCAAGGCAACACTTCCTACCATAACTGCGAAGCCAAAGCTACCTCCTTTGCTCACCAAAACACAAGAACAAGCCTCCTCTACCGCCCTGATGCTCACGGCCCAGGTCCAACCTCCTCTTTGCTCAATAATTTCTTTCCTTCTTTGATGCTAAACCATGTTCTAATGATGATATAAGACCTTTGTGAAAGTTTGGAGGAGAAAGGAGTAGAATTGATATGTTTTGAAGATTTAAAGAGGGAAAAGAGTGTTTGAATTTATTCTCTTTTTGCAAACTTTGGCAAGTGTATTAATAAAAGGAGCCTTGCCCACTTATTTATAACCTAGAAAATGAAGTGCCAAATGACCACAAACTCCCTCCACCTTCTCTCCATGCACATGCACACCATGCTTCTTACACACACCATACTTCCATTAAATCACTCTTTAAATCAAGGGTCAATATCCTCCTAATTAACACTTGGTTCTAATTAATTTTGCTTATGAAAAAAGGTGATTTAATTTGTTGTAAATGTCTTCATATGTTACTATATTTTATTTTTTTACTAAACATTGAGGTTTTATTTGCTAAAATAAAAATATTCTTTTGCATACTTTTGTATTTTTTTTTTAACAGAGCGGCTCTTGAGATACAAAATGGAATACAAAATTTGACATATTATATTATGATTGTTTGATCAAATGGGGCTCAATGGACTTTCCCTTTTTTTATAGGTATTTTTGTGGCTATATCACCGAGATGTTTTTGCTTGGTTTTTAATTTTTTACACTTTTAAAAATCTCAATTGGTTTTTCATGTGTTAAAACTTTTTTTTCTACGTTTTTTAATATAATTTTTTTAGCTTTTTTACTTCTTACCTCCATATTTCTTCCGTGATAATTCCCTCCCTTTGGCTTCCCTTAAAATTACTTCAGTCTTTTTCCTTACGTCATTTGCTATTTCTCCCCGGTAGTTATTGCATTAAAAAAAAGCTATTGAGTATCCTTATATTGCTATTTTCATGATGCAAGAGTAAGTTACTAATATAAAATGAAATGTGAAGCACATTTGAATGAAAGTGCAAGTCCAAAAGATGATGCATGCAACGAAAAAGGTTGAAAGTAAAAACTAAAGTTTACACAGAGGATAGAAGCGAGACATATTCATATATGAATATGATAATAACAAACATTACATTAATATTTCATGTTTCACAATCAAGTATTCATAGACGTAAAACTTAAAATCAAATATATCCCAATGAAAGGATAACTTTTTGAATTTAATAAATTGGACAATGCGAAGTGAAAGGAAAAAAATAAACCATTTAATCTTGAATATAATTACCAAAAGATATTTGTATATAAAATTATGAGCCGTCACTTTAGTACAAAAAGGTATTTGGCTATAATAGTAATGACACCAATAATATTCTAATAAACTGCAACGAATACAACAAATAGCAAATAGCAAACCTTAGGTCGAACTGCAATTCGCACCCCTCCAAACCACAACTGTACCTCATCAAACCCTTATAGAAATGAAGAGCTCTCCAACACGATTCCAAAGATCTTTGTCTTAAAAAAATTCATCAAGAAATGAATTTGATTTTAATTTTTCAAAGTTGCGTTCATTTAATTTTTATCTTACTAGAAACGATAAAAGAAAACGAGAAAGAGGAAAGGAAAGTCAATAGGCCGATTTCTTTAAGTCTTAGGTTATATGTATTTACAAATTTGCAACATCTCGTGACATAGAAATTCATTCGTGTATGGACTACGAACAATAAAATAAAGATAGGGTCGTGCTCAGAAGAATGACACAATCTCAAAACAATAATAATATGCACTTGTTATTCGATTTTGAAAAATCATAAAAATACAGTTGTTTGATGGAAAATTGTCAAATGATTATTTAAATATTTTTCAAATTAATAATTATGGATAAATTTAATAAATTAAATTAAAAATACATGAATGAAAATTGAGTCGTTACATTGAAATTTAATTTGCTCGTTATTTATTTGAACCATTTAATATTGTAAATAAATTTCCAAAATGAATTTCCTATTATTATTTATTTAAAATGAGTTAAATAAGACCAATAACTCATTTAATTAATATTCAATTCAAACTCCAGATATTGAAATCGTTATTTGATTAATAAGTCCATAATTCCAATACTAAAATCACTATTCACAATTTTTAAATAATCTCTATAATTAAATTCAAGTTTAAACCTTTAAAAACTAATTATTCAATATTTAAAATTAATTTAATATCGAAAATCATATGACCAAAATTCTGGGTCGTTACATTCTCTCCCTCTTAAAAGAATTTTGTCCTCGAAATTGCCAAGGTAAGGAAAATGCATCTAAACCAATTAACTTTTCAAAATCAATTAGTTGAAATGGATTGTTAATTTTCTAAGTCTTTAAAATTATGGAAAATTTCGGCAGCGTCTTCTTTGTGAGGCTCGATCGGAAAAACTACCAATTGCCAGTACAGGCCCAAACCAACAAAAGAAAAAAAATCCAAGTCGCCTCCCATATCCGGGGCTTAAAATCATCAAACCAAAACAAGAACATAAACATATACCTATTAGTCGGGCAACCAACCCTACTCATGAAACCAAAAGCATCAACCTAGCATTTGCTCTCATGAACCTGCATCTTACTTACAAATAATGTCCAACCATTTAATGTGCAATCATATATAATTTATTAAAGCCCGTACGATGTACATATACCATCCATACGCAGTACCAAATCCAATCGTTCGCTCGATCACACAAATTATTTTGAACTAGTATCGCTCACTCGACTTTCTTAATGTGACTCCGATTCGATTCCTTGATTAGAAATCATCGTCCTCCTTACATAGCCATATACTATGATAAAGAACTTCAAGATCATATCAAAAATCTATATCAAGTGTTTGCTGTCAAGAATCGAGTGAAAAATTCTAACTTGGATCGGTGTAAATTTCCTCAATTTAATGTTTCCAAATCTAGATCAAGACTTCTCATGCGAATAAAATGATCTACGTATACATCCTACGTATTTATTCCATTGGGTTTTTAATTACACCAATTTATTTTTCGATTTAAAACTCATTCAGTTTTACTTATAGTATATGTCCTTTAATACTAAAATCACTCATGAACCATTTCATTAAACACTATTTTTATATTTTAAACCCATTCCATAACACATTACTAAACAACACAAATATTCACAATTTAAGTTTATAAACATCTTATAAAACACAACTTAGGTTTATCAATACTTTAAAACTTAAGTTCATATTTTTAATTAATATTAAAATACATTTTCTGAGTCATTTCATAACATATTAATTTAAGCCTACAAATACTTTATAATGACTAATTTTCATTAATAAAACATTTCCTAAGATCATAATTAACTTTTTAAGAAATCATTATTTTACTTAAGAAACATTACTTAAGTCTATTAACATTCTACAACTCAAATTTTTATTTGCAAAATACTCTTCTACTTCCTAAGAGTATACATACAATATTCAAAATTGTTTTACTTAACCAGAATATTCAAAAAATTTAAAAATTATTTTTAAATTACTATCTTCTCAAATTTATAAGCTATAAAACTTATTTTCTTATGTATTCATAAAACTTTTAGCTTCAATTTCTATATCAAATTTGAAAGTCCCAACTGTCAAAAATCATCGGAAATTCCATTTCATTTTTAATAAATGAAAATTGCCCAAACAACATATCAAAATGAGATGCAAAACCAAACTACTCTAATGTATAGGGTACATGCAACAATCACATGACTTAACTGAGAACTTCGTATTTTAAACCCCTAGTTTAAATCATTTTGAAATAATAATTATATACATAACTCCATTTTGTATATCAAACCTTACTTTTGAATTTAAATTAAAACTTGTTTTACTAAATCAAAACTTCTATGGTAGCAATTCTTCACTAAAAACCTCGGAAATGAACGCCGATGATGCTGCAGTCATTACCGAATTTATTTTCCAATGACCGAAGGGAGTTCAGAGTTTTTTTTATCTCTTTTAAAATTCATTATTAAGAAATTTTCTATTCCTAACACTCTCCAATAATACTATTATTATTTGTCATAACACTTTGAAAAACAACTTCAAATCTCTAGGGTTTAAGTACTCAAATTCTCAGTTTTAAATTCTTTTTATTCATAAATCACATTTATAAACAATATTTATATAATATTTCTTCTTATACAAGATCATTTTCACCAATGTTTATCTTTGTATAAATTATAACAAATAACTTTTATTATAATTAAAATTCAACTCAATATTATCATCGAACACCATATAGTCAAACTATGAAACTAAATTCATAAGGTGTTCGTATTAAATTTAACCAACAATAAAGGCTCATAAACCATCTGAGTCCAACCAATGAACAATAAATGATAAGATTAAAATATTATCATTTTCTAACAACCAAACACACTATACATAAATATATTAATTTTCTAAAAATTATTCTTTTATATATAAAATATAATTTAGGTAAAATTATTTCATTTACCCACTTTTCCAAAACAATACTTTGTCGTTTACCTTGTTTAAGAGTTTAGAAACATCTATCGATACAGTTTTTTCTTCTACATCAACCAGAATCCATAAACCACTCAACCATAAATCAAACAATATAAAACATTTTTATAGCACTAACAAATACGCGCTCTTATATATATACACTCAAACTCATCCTAGGGTCTTACTTACCCTACTCAAATGAGTTAACCCCACTAAAGCCTAGGTGTTCGCTCAAGCTAAGCTCCGATACCACGTGTAACGGTCTTCCTAAACGGGTGGTGCCTACACGATGGTAACCTCGAATCTGATTTTACGACCAGCTTGTCGACCAAAACCACCCTATTAATTTCATGGACGTGTAAGGGTAAGAGTCTAAGCTTTAGGGTAGTTCACAAAGCAAAATGACCCTATCACGTTAAAGCAACTTTGCAAACAGATCTAATCTCGGTCTCTCCGAATCGACAACGATAATTTAAAACTGGCTAAGTTCGATTGATGGTTATTTAACTATCAAATAAACAACAATTGCACCACAGATTTAGTTCCATAAGGAAATCCAACATTGGTTAAGCACATAAGTAACCACTAACCTCTTAAATTAATCCTTTCATTAAATAAAATCAGCTTATAAATACTTGTATCAAAATACTTTTACAAAGGTATATTCACAAATACTTTTTCCTTTTTTTTCAATACTTGGAAGAATATCCACATACTTCTCAATGGTATAAGTATATTCACAAACACACTACACCCTCACTACTTAGAAAATGTGTTTATATAATTATCTCAATGGTATAAGTATATTAATAAAAACACTTCGAAGTATTTCATATTCCAAAATCTTATTAAAAGGATCAAAACAAATGTTATTTAAAATTGAGATAAGGATAAACCCAAATACAATTCCTTCGGTGATAAGCATGGAAAAAATGTCCATGCTACCAAAATTAAGAAGGTCAATTTGGGATAAATCCAATCTCATTCCATTTATAAACTTCTTCAATAAATCCTTTTTAATAAATCTCTTCCATTTATGAACATATCCTTTACTAAAATTCCAAAATCCATTTATAAAACTCTTTATAAATCTGCAAGTTTTTTATAGAACTCTTTTATAAATCTTTAAAATAATTTATAAAACTCTTTTTATTAACTTCTAAAACCATTGATAAAACTATTTTTATAAATTTCTAAACTATTTATAAAGCTCTTTTATAAATTCATAAAACTATTTATAAAACTTCTTTTATAAATCTACAAACCCATTTATAAAACTTTATTCTTTTATAAAAGACTTTAATAAATAATCTTTATAAAATTTTACTCTATAGAAATCTTTCAAAAAATCCCTCTATAAAATCCTTTTGTAAAAATTCTTTATAAGGCCTTTATGAAAATCTTTTATAAATCCAAAACTCCATTTTCATTTATAAACTCTTTATTAAATGAAATTCCTTTTTAAATCAATTGTAAGTGTTGTAGATCGTATATTATCTAACTTGTGTATAATATGCAAGTGTATAAGTTAATGCAATAGTAGGCAATAAATAGTAAAATATAAAAAGCGTGCAAACCATAGTTTTTATAGTGGTTCAAACCTCTCGTCCTACGTCCAGTTCCGTAGCTCCCATTCAGTATTTCCTTTAAACAAATTACCCCAATTCGTCTGGAGGAATAGGCTAATACAAAAGTATCTCTGACAATCTTGGGTTCCAAATAACATAGTTTTTGACTTATAGTACAAATCTTCGTATGATCTCCTTTTGAGTATATGAATATGAACGCTTTGAGTTTTAGGAAGTGATTTAACCAAAATTCTATTTTGGTTATGGTAGATTAAGAGTATGTGAACAACGTATTTGCAAGAGAGTGTTTAGAAATCAAGAGAGTAAAGAATAGATTAATTCAAGTTTGATGATATCTACTTCTCAATCGAAGTGAGATATATAGATTTGAAAAGGTGCAGATGAAGAGTTGTTACTATTTGAGAAAGCCTATTAACTTTAATGGCTGCAACCTTTCATTGAAAGGTGATTTTCTTTTGTTTCAAAACAGAAGTGTCTATTCAGAATTGACAGTTTTAGCCCATGACAGACGTCTGTGGTAAAATCCTTAGACGTTTGTGACTTGTTTAAAATTTTAACCCGAGAATTGTCACAGACGTTTGTGGTTTTATCACAGACGTCTATGAGGTGTAAAAATAGTTTTTCACCTTAATTTTGATGCACATGAATTAATGTGTGCTCGTGTATGTATATATACTCAATGAGACCTTAATAATATTATATCTAGGACTCATTTATAGTAGAATAACCTTAGTATGGTCAATGAATCTTCGTTTTTCTTTGAGTCTCAATATCTTCAAGTATGGTGTCTTCTTGTAACATATACCTGCAATCTTGATAAGGTCTATATATGTATATGATTGTATAATTAATATCATTGAAACATAAATTGGAAGTTCTAACTTCAATTTATTATTTATAAATACAATTAATCAGATTAATTAATTAACTTTAAACATCATAAATAAATAATAAATTAATTTTTCAATAACACTAATAACACAAACAGTTTCTTTTATAACATCATTAATGAAATAATTAATTTACTTCAAAACATTATTAGTATAATAATAAATAACTTTAAAACATTATTAATATAATAATTAATAATTAACCTTCAAAAACCTTATAATAATAAATAATTAACTTCCAAAATATTATTAATAAATAACAATTATTATCTTCAAACAATACCAATTATTTAAATAAATAACTTTTCACAATATTAAAATATTAAAAAATAACTTTTAAACAATATTAAATAGAAACAACCAACTTTTAAACATTATTAAACAATAGTTAAACAATTTTAAATCATTATTAAATGATAGTTAAACAACTTCAAAACATTTCTAAATGGTATAGTAAAAGCAAATAAAAAGGTTGGGGTAAAATAGAGAAGTTCATAATCTGCTTAAATAAAAATATTCCAAAAAAGCCAAAGGTCATAATTTGAAATCATTCTTCAAATCAAAAACCAATTTCAAGCCAAACAGGAATTAATAATATTTTCAAAATACTAAATTGAGGCCAATAGCCACCAAAGCACTTGACCAATCTTGTTATTGATTTTTATCACTACATGGATTAAGTTTCGAACATATAACAATGTCATAACTAATAATGCTAAACAATCAAGATCAGCAATTAACAATCTGTATAACAGGGTTACAACTGAAATAGAATCAACAGGTATATATAACTGGAATGAAAATCACTATGGTGAGAAATCTGGATTTCACTATATAATTCCTTGTGTTTCTATTTTAAATGACAATCGCTTATAAAAGAGAATATTTTAACCAACAACCAATAATTTCAACCAAGCACAAACAGTAAAAAAAATCTACTATATATATCTTCCGATTAACTAGAAAGGTGGGTTTAAACCACCAAAATTCCAGTTATCGTTTTCATGTTCTGGTTCCATCTAAAGTCGAACAACATTCGACTTTAGCTTGAAATTCTACAAGCTCAAATCTCGACCAATCCAATTTCAAAGTGTAGTAAACATCATTATGAATCCAACGTGACTGACTGCGTTCGATTTGGACCTAGTATGGACAAGTTATCGCATTTATAGGATTTACAAATTAAATAACATTAATTAATTGCTTAATTAAAATTAAAATTATCGTTACCCTTAAATAATACTTCCCTCCCATCCCCAATTACTCCCAAGACCTACATGCAAAAACCAGACATTGCCATGACTTCAACCTTCCCTTCCAAGCTCGACACTCCATGAAACCAAAAATAGACTTCACTGACGATCTTCTCATCCAAGCCTCCATCTTCCCGTTACCCTGAAGTTCGACTTGACGTCTCCTCTTGGATCGCAGCCCCTTGGTTCCACGCTGTCGTACGAAATTGTCGTCCTCACCATTCCATCACTGAACTTCACTAAAAAATGGCCTATAGATGCTACTCCACTTCACAAACGCCATCCTAAACCCCGGTTCAACCAACACCTCCCTTATCGATCACACCCATAAACCCTAGATCGAACTGCAATTAACACCCCCCTAAACCACGACTGTACCTCATCAAACCAAATAGAGATTAAGAGCTCTCCAGCACGATTCCAAAGATGTTTATTATGAAATTTATCGTTAAGAAACGAATTTGATTTTAATTTTTCAATGATGCATCCATTTAATTTGTATCTTACTCGAAACGATAAATGAAAATGAGAAAGAGCAAAGGGAAGTCAATAAGCTGATTTTCTTAATTCTTAGGTTATGTATATTTACAAATTTGCAGCATCTCACTACATAGGAATTCATTCGCACATGAACTAAGAACGATAAAACAAAGATAGGGTCGTGCTCAAAACAACGACATGAGCTCAAAGCAATAATAATATACATTGGTAATTCGATTTTGAAAAATCATAAAAACACCGTCGTTTGATGGAAAATCGTCAAACGATTATTTAAATATTTTTCAAATTAAAAATTATGGAAAAATTTAATAAATTAAATTAAAAATAAGTCAATGAAAATCGAGTTAATATATTGGAATTTAATTTTCTATTATTTATTTGAACCATTTAATATTGTAAATAAATTTACAAAATGAATTCTCCGTTATTATTTATTTATTTAAAATGAGTTAAATAAGACCGATAATCCATTTAATCAATATTCAATTCAAACTCCAGATGATTAAATCGTTATTTAATTAACAAATCCACAATTCCAATACTTAAATCACTATTCAAATATTTAAATAATCTCTATAATTAAATTCAAGTTTAAACCATTAAAAAACAATTATTCACTATCGAAAATCAAATGACCAAAATTCTGGGTCATTACAATAACAGTAACTATGAAAAGCTGAAGCAAAAACTCCTTGAATGCCTAAAATTAAACCTTGATGGCGATTCAATATAAAACCAAATCACGATCTTCTTTAAACATTTATTTTAAATGACTCAAAAACCATTTCCAATTATTCGCATTTTTTAGAGAAACTCTACCCATAGCTAGAGGGAATAAACCTACGAATAATAATTTTAAAGAAATATTAAACCAAAATTCAATCAACTGTTAACCTAAAAACTATCACTGATAACTAAAACCTGATACCTAAAAAATGGATAACTAAATTTTGATACTATACATTAAAACATTTTAAAATTATGATATCTAAAACTGATAATAAGCACTAATCTAATACACACCAAAGCCAAAACTACAACATTGCAATATATCGGTTACTGAAACTAAAAATAACAAAAATTCAACTAAAAATGATACAAATAAAAGGATACTACCAGAAACTAATACTGATACTAACAAAAACTAGCATAAACTGATACTGAACTAAAAATGATACTAGAAAACACAAAATAACAGTTATTGAAACTAAAAAATGATACTAACAAAAACAGAAACTAATACTGGTTATTTTTCATAACATTGACATAACATCACCACGTGACTTAAAAACATATAAAATAAAAACATACCATGATTTCCATTTTTTGCAGTAGCACACATCAAATTACCTGGTCATTCCCTCAAATGAGTAGCATCTAAAAATACCATAGCTCAACAATACTTGAAACCAAGTAAACAAGCACCAAAACCAATATACACTCTCTCAAATTGATTAGTACAAGCATTAACATTCATATCGACATAATTACCTGAATTTTGTTTCTTGAATGCGTCTAAATACCAACTCAAATCATTGTAGGACATAGCATCATTATCATACAATTCCATCAAAGCAAGTTGTTTTTCAGAATAAGCAAAAGAATAAGATAAGTCAAGATTGTATTCTCTTCTAAAATCATCTATTATGTCTTTAGGCTTTATACTAGGGCAATCACGAATCTCATCAATAGTCAGTCATTTAACAAATGCATAAGAAATATGTACATTATTCAAATTTCTAAGGCCAGCCCCACAAGAATGATCACTAACCAAACTTCTAATGAAAAACCTATTAAGTTGTCCGGAATCATAAGAAGCATGTACTTTAAAAAGACATCCATTCTTAGACGAAGAGCAAATATCAATAATTCTTGTAGAACAATTCTTCAAAAATACTAATTCACATCCCTTGAATTTGGTATGCCATCAAAAGTTCACTAAAATCATTAGCTGCTACAAAACAAAAACCAACAAAATCAGAAATGGATAATTTCGAACCTCTCTTCAACATATCATTCAAATAACTTTTACTACGAACAACAACATTTGAACACAAAGATCCGTTAGAAGATAAATAACTAAGAAGATTAGATGAAATCGAATAGAACCACCATCATCATTTTCCAGTTGATACTAACAAAAAATGATACTAACAAAAAAACAAAATGATACCTAAAAAATGATACTCACTAAACTCTACACAAGAGTACATTATCAATCAAACCAATATGAAAGCAAAAAAAACATCAATTAAAAGCTGTTTGCTTCAAATTGTCATTTTATTATAGTATAATAATTATCATTATACAAAAGAAAATCAAAACAAAAAAGTAACAAATATTTTTCATAAATGATACCAACAGACTATAAAACTGATACTTAATATCTGAACCTCAAATTAATAACAAAAATGATACTCAACCAGAGTTCATTGAATCTAAGATATACATCAAACAACATTCACTTTAAAACAAATAAGAAAACATTTTTTGGCAATGGCAGCCGCTCTAGATCAAATACAATCATCTACTCATTGTTTGGGCTACTCCACCAGAGATGATGAACCTTAATTAGCTTTAGGGGAAGCAAGCATTTTGCGCCTTCTGTTTGAACTTGTTCAAACATGCATAAGTGCGACACTGGTAAAGAATGCATACCTGCATATCTGCATGTCAATGTAATGTCAAAATAACAAACAATTATAATTAGGAAAATCTACCTGTTGTGTATATATATAAAGTACTGGCAACCGAACAAGAAACTAACCACAAACCAAAAACAGATGATTTTTAACAGTAATTGAAACCATATTTTCTTAAATTTGGATGATTTTAATCGTATAAATAGAGACCCAAAAGAAGTTGGATTAGAATAGAGTTAAATTTTCCACGCCAAAAAGAAAGAAGAGTTAAATACTGACAAAATGGTTTCAAAATCATACCACCTATTTGTAATTTGTTTGACATTCGTCTGGGCATCGGGCGTTGCCAATGGCGTCGATGTGGATATAACAACACTTAGTGCAGTTGGAGATGGCAAAACCGATAGCACAAAAGTTAGCCCCTACATTAACATATATATGTTATTTTAAGTACATGCGTTGTGCATGCAGGCTTAATTTTGAATTTTGATCCAAGTAACACAACATAGTACTTGTATTTAAAATTATAAATGCATGCAGGCATTGTCAGATGCATGGACTCAGGTATGCGCAGCGGTAGGAGGTGGAACAATAATAATTCCAGTAGGCGATTTCTTAGCCGGACCCGTACTATTCAGTGGCATAGCCGGACAGCAGAAATGCAACGGACCCGTTACAATCCAACTAGATGGCAATCTGCTAGGCGACACCGACCTCAGCAAATACACTAAAAACTGGCTCGACTTCCACTACATAGACGGACTCACCATCCAAGGCAAAGGCATAATCAACGGTCAAGGTGCCGCCACCTGGCCCAAAAGCAACTGTCAGAAACAATGGAACTGCAAGATACCTCCAATGAGCCTCAACTTTGCCTTTGTGAACAACGTACGCTTGTCCGGCTTCACCTCCAAAGACAGCAAGTACTTCCATTTAGAATTCTTCCAGCGCGACACCGTCGACATTCAAAACCTTATCGTAACTGCCCCAGGAGACAGCCCTAACACCGATGGCATCCACTTCGGCCAGTCCAAGAACATCAACATCGCGCACACTAAAGTCGGGTCTGGCGACGATTGTATATCTATTGGTTCTGGTGTTACTAACATGACTCTACTCGATGTTCAGTGTGGCTCGGGTCATGGCATCAGCGTAGGCAGCCTAGGGAAAGATGATGACAAGGGCGATGTCACTGGTCTTACCATCAAGGACAGTACCCTAACTGGAACCATGTTTGGGCTCAGGATCAAGTCCTGGCAGGCCAAGGAAGGTGCACATGATGGTGTGACCATAACTGTATCCGACTTCACTTATGATAACATCACCATGGTTAACGTTTCCTATCCTATTCTTATCGACCAAGAGTACTGTCCTTTCACTTCATGCGCTGAATCCGAACCTTCTACTGTGAAGATTCAAGGAGTTAAGTATTCCAATATAAAGGGCACTTCTTCCACCCCAGAGATGATCAAATTCGTCTGCAGTGCCGCGAATCCATGCGAAGGGGTGCAGTTGAGCAATATCGACTTGACTTATTCTGGCACTAATCCCAATGCCAATCGAACTGCTGTCTGTACTAACGCTCTTGGTACCACCAGCAATGTCAAGCCCGTTACTTGCTTTGCATAGAAAAAGCAAAAGAAAAGCTGCTAATACGTTCGGTCCAAAGTTCGGAATTACAGACTCTGAGATTGCCTTAGGAATCTAATGTCTCGTTTGAATGACGACATTCAGATTGTACAAAAGACGCTGATGCAAATTGTTAACCATTGTACATTGCATTTTTTACACATAGTAATACTATTTTTATGTGAGCTTTCACCTCTGGATGTTTGGGAATAGAAGCATGAACAAACAATTCAGTGCAATAAACGAAAATAACTGTAAAAAGAAAAAACCTCTACTGCTTGAAGTGCATACTCTTTAGTTTCCTCCCTTGATCCTCATTTGCCTTCTCAAGCTGGAAAAAGGAGAAGCGGCAGATGAGTAACAAAGTTGACAAATATATCAATGTCTCTCGATAAAATAGTTATTTCGATCTGCATGGTTTACCATGTACAAAAAATATATTCCTACAACTAAGCATGTTATCAGGATCACTACATAAGCAATAAAATTAATAGATTAGTCACATATATAAGGATCTTAATTATCAGTAATGATATGTAAATCTGACACACACAGAAATGATGTTGGTGCCACAAGCACGCTTTATGTGGTAATTAGACCTGCTGAGGAACTTTAATTTTCTTGAGTCATAATCTACTTTGTTGTTCCAAAAAGGGTGAAAGTGGTTGGAGTGTTTAATTCCTGTCATCAACCAATTCTTCACGGATGCAATAACACTGGATCGTTGACAACTATCATGTTTTCTACCTCATAATAAACTTGTTAGTGAATGGATGAATGGTGTTTTTGCAACAAAAGTGACCCAAGTATAACTTGCTATTTATATGCAGCCTATGATTAATTCCATGTACCCTAAAGTATATATGTATCGGTATCTTTAGAGCATACAACTAAACATGTCAAATTTAGATACATTTATGAGTCCGTACACAAAGAGCTTCACAAGCAAAGTGTCTACTACACTTGTGTAAAATGATGTTAAAGATTTGGCATGTATTACTTGTACTATGTAGTTACTTCCACTAATCCATGAATTTATTTATAGCCATGAACACCATATTAATTCCACTGACTGAACTAGTCATTCTAGCATGTCAAGGTCAATATTCCTCTCTAATTGATTCCAGTTATTCAAATCAATTATTTCTTAATATACAACATCATAATTGGCGCACTTTCATTACATAATATGGCCAAAGATAACTTATAAAAATTATTTTTCAGCTTCAGTAATATTATTTCATTAAAACAACTATAAGAATTAAATGTTTTATCGACGATGCCTGCCATGGGGCATGTGATCGACAACCCTTAACCGACGCTTGGGCGGTGTTACGTTATTAACACGGTTATACCCACTTTTAGAGATGTAGTAAGATACAAAAATGGTTAAACAATGAACTACGAAATAAGTCGTGTAGGACCATACACATAACATAGTAAACTCGCATTATAACTCTAAAACAAAGAGAAGGACAAGTATCCTTAAGATGCAACTGCCCAAATATAACGTATTAAATGACAAGATAATAAGGCCAACAAAATCACTATGAGGACAAGTCGAGGTCATACGAGGTCAAATATGCGTAGTAGTAAGCTAGCTTGGTCAAATGGAGATGAACTGCACTACATTATCATATTAACAATCCACTTGATAATCTGAGTGCAAAGTGCATAAGCAGGTCATTATGCGAAGAACTAATTAACTAAACCAAATAAAGTCAAGCTGCACCGTATCGCCATAATCATGTTTCATGATTATGTTGACTATAAGATTCCTAGCATAGGAGCAAAGAATCTTGGTATGATGCCAATGCAACACCAATGTCGCCAAAGAGGACCGAGGCAAGCCAAACAAAGAATAACAACATCATGCTTGTAAACTTCTTCAATTCCAATAGGAAAGGCCACTCTAATATGTAAAGTTATCCAATTACATCCTTATCAAAATCGAGTTCGTGGCAACTAAACGCTCCAGCACACTATAGAAGCATAAATCTCATGCTGCATCGATGAGAAGCATAATCCTCATACTGCACCAATAGGAAGTAAGGTCATGACATCCAAGCCCATCTTAAATTGAGCAACCCTTACAACCCTAGACTGAGTTGCTATCCCACATTGGAACAAAATCCATATGATAGGAACCGACATGCAACCTTAATATTCATCTCAAATCGGAACGTGCGACACATCTACTTAAACGAGCATCCTCAAGCAAGGACACATCACAAACTAAAATTAACATCTAAGCTGACAGGTCTGCACCGCAATCTCGCATCACATAACAAAGCTAAAGGTTGCCCGATATGACTTTGAAGAAACAAGACTGCACTGTAATCCAATACTAGCGGTTGCACAAGACGGGATCACATAAGCACTACGCTCAACCCTTCACTAATACACATTCCCGAGTCACTCCGAGCAAGCCATGGACCTGCACAGCGCTTACTGAGGACTCCTTAAGTAGTATCACGAGGAAGCAAAAGCACCCCAAGGGCTGCACATAGGGTTACCCAAGCATCACTCTACTGTAGTTCTTTACTTGTTAGAAAACAGTAAGGGTGCAAGCAGCTCTTATCAAGCAACTTACGCATGTCAACATCAAGAGCAACTTAAAAAAATTCGTACAGATATTGAGCCAACACCACAGGTCAAGGCAAATCAATTCAGCTCCACTTATTCTCAGCACAATGCCAAACAAACATCACAGACTAAGCAAGACAACTCAATTCTAACTAACCCTAATGCAGTATTACCTACACAATGCGCAGTTCAAAAACTAGTTGCTTTGCAAAATCAAAGAAGGATAATTTATTCAAATTTGGATGGTTTTCGCCTTAACTACTGCTAACGCCCTCTAGTCCAGCTAATTATGCTGTTAGAGAGCAAAACCAACACTCTCGATATTGAGAATAGTGATACTGAATTAAGATGCACAAGGGCAAGGATTTCAAAACAAAGTTCACATATGCCAGAAAAATGGATGGCCCAAATAAATGTGAATTCCAAAACTCATCAAGGAGAACTTTCTCCTGACCCTTCACAGTTCACCGTCAATGGTCGCTAACTAAGCCAAGCACGCGGTTAGTAGACAAGAACGACAAACTCAGCAATAAGAATGGTGAAATTGAATGCAAACACTTGGAATTGCATAAATGCAATCCGGCACTTCAGCCAAATTACCGCGCTAGACGTAGGGATACCAGAAGGCCCGAACCAACTATAAAAAAAACTGCGCAAATGCAGCCTGACATCTCAGCCAAATAACTAAACCGGACGTAGGGATATTGGACGACCCGAACTAATATAAAAATCTCTCTATGTTAACTAGTGACACATAGCCACCCTAGACGTAAGCATATTATACAGCCTGAACCAGTACAAAAAACCATGTGTATGAACTAAAAGGGTCGTAAATGCATGATCTAACTTCACAGTGAAAATGCAGTCCTCCCCCAAATAGCGGAGCGGACCGTGCCAAGCACACGAATATGAAACTGCATCCAAATAGCGGGGTAGGTCATACCAGGCATGCGGCAAAACATGCATGCTAAAAATCAAGTTCGGGAAGCATGAACTGCACAAGAAGTTAATTCAAAAAATGGTAAGGAAGGACAACTCATGGAATGTACTACAACCAACAGATCAGGTACGATTCCAAAAATAATTTAAAGCTTGCCAGGTAATCGTCAAAAACTAAGATCTACTCATATATAATTAGCTCTATTTATGCTCACTAAAAACCCACATATGTTTACATGTTCCACACCTCCGCACACACTTCGTAGGAAAAGATAGATAAAAACAATCACAATACATGTTACAGTAAATGTTAAGTTCACATGACTATAATTCGTAACAGAACAGAACAACACTAAGAATCAAACTCAGACTCAAAAGAAGTATAAGCTATGGTTCTTCCATGACGGTATGATCTTTGACCCTCTAACATTGCGCGTGGAGTAAGGCTACCACTGAGTTGGGAAGTAGAAGATGGATCATCTAACTCAGTAATAAGAACTGATGAACGGCTAGAATTAATGCCAACATAAATGGCTTGAGGATCGTAGTTAGCATCGGACCAGGCATCACCATAGTTCTTCGGATCAAAGACGTAGTCCGCACGATTATATAAAAAGGTTAAGTCTAGTTTGGGCTAGAGATGAGAAAAAACATTGATTAAACGCTTTACGGCAATGTTAGCCAAGATCCTCTTGAGTTGCTCTTTGTAAATTAGCTCCACCAAGGAAGCCTTATCCAAACTACCTAAAGACGTAACAGAGGTTCCATGAGGTGCAGTAGCGGGAACTCGACCAAGGGTCTGTATATTGGGTTAAGACTCTAAGGAAGGAATTTTATTTTCGAAGGCATTCACGTGATCCATCACCACCTTCCTAATCTGATCGATCTCATACAAAAGCTGTCATTTGATAAGTAGCGCAGTGGAAGAAGAAGGATTTTGTAAACAAGGAGTTTGATAAGTAGCGCCGATGATAGAAATAGGTGCAGTCTTCAATAAGAAATGACCAGAAAAGAAGGAGCCCTATTTTTGCGATAATAATAATAGGATTACGTGGGAGTATATGTACAATGTGCGAAAGTATTTCATTTGAGCAGTAAATAAAAATTATAAACACGTAAAAAGAAGGAGCCTTATTTTTGTCTATGCCTAAGTCTCTCTTCAAACTATAAAAAATGGGGTTGCCCTAAGGGAAGATATTCAATTTCTAAGATGGAGCCTTACTTGCGTAGTACTAAATCGTATAGTGCATCCCTTTCATGAATAAATTGTGTAATTTTGGATAAAAGGCCTTGAGTATGTTTTCTTAATTGGGTAATATTCTACTCCAATTCATTCTCCCTCCTACATGCAAAGGTTGTCTCATCAATAGTTCCTCCATGGGCTGTCGTTATAAAACCTTAAATTATTGAAATAAACTAAATCCTTCACATGACTTTGATAAAATGGGTTATCAGTACTTAATGTTTTTATCTAAAAGAATGAAGCAAAAATTAAAACACTAAGTAAAAAATATACATAATTTCATTAATAATCTTCATTGTTTACAAAATAACAAATTAAAGCATGCACAGCACCATCACAACAGAAAATATTTTTTCGAAAAAGGAGAAGGATGGAAAGAGAGAAGCTTAATAACCAAGAAGCTGGAAGGTCCAGATATTTACTTCCTCAACATCTATAGATCCTCGTGGAACAACCTTGGGCTGGACTTCTAAAGTAGTAGGGCCCTAGCCTCTATCAGAATCATTAGATATATATTCAACCTACGTTCCTTCAGAGGAGGAATCGGGAAGGTCATCACTCTCCTGAACCCACTTTTGTCTGTAGTATTCCCAAGCTTCTTTGATTAGATGTGATTTTTCTAAAAAAATTCAAATCAAATTATGTGCCTTCTACGTTGGATTATTCTTAAAGAACTATCTCTTTACTTGAGCATAAATGTCATAAAGAACATTATGAGCTATTGTGTCCAGATCTTTCTCTGCTTTAGAGAGATTTCATTCCAGTCTGCTTATTTTCTTCTTCTGCTGCACAACACCTTGCTCCATATCCATAATCCTTTTTAAAGAGCTTCCAGTTGAGCTTTGTAATCTGTTTCCCTTTTATTTCCTTCCTCATTGTCCACGGAGATGACATCCAGATCCCATCTCAACTTCGAAATTTCTTCGTGGACAGTAGTAAGAGTCGACTTCAAATTATCAAGCCTATTGTGCAGCTCCATCTCGAGAGCGATGACCTAAAAGCATGAGGGTTATAATAAATAATAAAGCACCTAAAATAATAAGTAGATGAAAGCAACATTACAATACGTTAAAATGAAAGCCATAACTAGATGAAAGCACATTACAGTATGGTAACCTGAAAACCACAACGGTGCGAGTCCTAAAAGACTTCCCGGGAATACAGGAAGGCTAATTCTTTACAAGGAGAAGAAGAAAAAAGGGATTTGGTGGCCTGAACGAACCAAAACCCTTTGCATCCCCAAGTATGGTTCTCCTTTATAGAATACAAGAAGTCTAATTCTCTACAAGAGGAAGGAGTCAAATTCTCGAAAACAAGACATAGGTGCAAGTCAGAAGGTAATAAGAAACCCGGGCCAATTGAATGGGAGACAAGCCGAACATCACAAGCCATTCTTTGAGAATGGTGTGGAGAGGCAAATAAAGGCCACATCTGATATGCTTAGACAATACCAAATCATAATTTTCGAGGGGCAAATGAATGCGATCATAGGGTAAAGGAACCCTAAATTCATAATTGCTAATCCAAAAACTAGCCAAGATCCCCTCCACCCGACTTCTCTTACGAATGGGCGAAGGCAATTCAATAAAAGAAGAAACATGACTCGAAGAGTCAAGACGATCGTCAGAGGCCATTAATAACTAAACTAAGTAGAAGAAATGAGTTATTCACAAAATAACATAAATAAACCTCAAGATAACAAGGAATGTGGCTTCTTATAGTACTTTAAATGAACTAATCAAGGAATTCCAGCAAGGATTTCAAAAAAAACAACAAAATCATGAAAAAACCACTCAAACTTGAAACAAAAAAGCAAATTAACCCAAAAATCGGCTTAGAAGACATCTAACAAAAAAGGAACAAGTAAGAAAATTCGATTTACAAATGAATTTGAGATTAATTCGAAGAGAAATGTGAAATCGATGTCCCTCGTATGGTTTATTCTATCTCAAACTGGTAAAATAATAAGTGGGGAAGAAGAAGTTATATTTATAAGTTAACAAATGAATTCCAAATCTTAGAACCCCGAAGCACCATGAAACCACGAACGTTGGATATCTTTTATTCACGAAAAACAAAATATATTCCCTTAGGATATGAAAAGATTTGTGTAACAATAGTTAGAAAAAGCAACCAACCATAATGGAACACGTGTGCAGAGTGTTGAATGTGAAATGACCGATTAAACAACTCGAAAACTGGATATGGATTGACAAGTCTACCCTAATAGGCATTAGCACGGACTTAAGGGCAAGTGTTATAACCACTTTTCGAGATGCAGTAAGGTACGAAAATTGGTTAAAAAACCATCCCCAATAGGGACGCAACACAAACAAAAATTAACATCTAAGCTGGCAGGCCTGGGCTGCAATCTCGCATCACATAAAAGATCTACAAAGATGCCCGATAAGGCATTGAAGAAACAAGACTGCACTACAATCCAATGTCAGTTCTTGCTCAAGACAAGATCATAGTGGATGACAAAAGCACTACGCTCAACCTTTCACGAGTACACATACCTCTGTCACTCCAAGCAAGCCATGGACCAGCACTGCGCTTATTGAGGACACTTTAAGCAGTACCACGAGGAAGCAAAAGCGTTACAAGGACTAGACACAAGGTTACCCAAGCGTCGCTCCACCATAGTTCTTCACTTGTTAGGAAACAACAAGGGCGCAAGCGGCCCTTATCAAGAAACTTGCGCATGTATACATCAAGAGAAGCTTAGAACAAATTTGTACATATATTAGGCCAACACCATAAGCTAAGGCAAAACAATTCAGCTCCATTTTTTCTCAGCATAATGCCAAACAAACATCGTAAACGGGGTAAGATAATTCAACTCTAACCATCTCCAATGTAGTTTTACCTGCACATGTGCGCAGTTCACAAATCAGTTGCTCTACAAAATCAAAGAAGGCATGACTTATTCAAATTTGGGCTTTTCCGCCTCAATTCCAAATCGTCCCACCTAAAATTAAATCGTCCCGCGAATGAAAAACTTCCCGTCCAAAGCCACGCACCAATCCAAACATGCTTAAAGAAAGCAATAGATGGATGACATTTATAAAGATCCAAGGGAGGGAACAAAGCATGGCGGGGTAGCATTGCCAAATCATACGAGGAAGGTGAGACTATAAAGGGAGAGGCACTGTAGCAGTGCCAAGGGGCTTCTGCCCGATTCCCAGAAAATAAATGTACTATGTAAAAAGATTTCTATATTAATCCAACAATGTAAAATTTCAAAGGAGGAATGAAAGAATAAAGGGTGGAATTTCCCGTGGATGTAGGATTCCTTGAAATCCGAACAAAGTAAATTTTGGTGTCTTTATTTTATTGCATTTTCTATTTTATTCTTTGAGTATAATTTGATTAAGGAATTTAATGGGAAGAATGGTAATACCAAAAGAGGCATTTTATCAAACAGATAGAATGCTACTTACTAATTACACAAGCACATTGCAATGTAATTACTACCTTAAGGCAAATTCAATATCACTCAAAAATGTTGAATCGTAATCGCAGAAGTAATTGATACTATAATTATTCTCTGATCATCTTGGATATTATGGGACAAAAAATCTCTTCAACAGAAACCTTACAGATAACAAGCTAAATAGTTTAGTATAATTGCATAAAAGAATGGAATCGGGGAAAAAATATTCTAAAAACATGCACAATCTATAATTGTAGGCAAAGATTATCCTTGAGCAAATAGCTAACCCAAAACGGTAGAACAAAGCATGGAGGGGTAGCATTGCCAAATCATACGAGGAAGGCGAGACTATAAAGGGAGAGGCACTGTAGCAGTGCCGGCGGCTTATGCTCGATTCCCAAAAAAAATGTATTATGTAAAAAAGATTTCTACAATAACACAACAATGTAAAATTTCAAAGGAGGAATGAAAGAATAAAGGATGGAATTTCCCATGGATGTAGGATTCCTTGAAATTCGAACAAAGTAAATTTTGGTGTCTTTATTTTATTGCATTTTCTACTTTATTCTCTGAGTATAATTTGATTAAGGAATTTAATGGGAACAATGGTAATACTGAAAGAGGCATTTTATCAAACTGATAGAATGCTACTTTCTAATTACGCAAGCACATTTCAATGTAATTACTACCTTAAGGAAAATTCGATATCACTCAAAAATTTTGAGTCGTAATTGCAAAAGTAATTGACACTATAATTATTCTCTGATCATCTTGGATGTTGTGGGATGAAAAATATTTTTAACAGACACCTTATAGATTGTAGGCAATGATTATCCTTGGGGAAATAACTAACCCAAAACGGCAGGTCAAAGTTCATGGTGAAGCTAAGGAGGAACCGGGTTTACAATAAGGTCGGTTGATTAGAAGGAGGCTATGCTGAATGATGGTTAATGCTAAGGAGACTACGATGGAGGTAGACGACGACTAGAGGTGGCATGAAACGATGTCGTGGCTGGTTGATTCGAAGTGGAGGTGATGATGGGGATTTGTTTCTTTTTTCCTTTTTTATTTCCTTAAGCTGATTAGGTCGAGTTGGCATTAATAGGCGCCGAGGGAAGGGTAAGAGAGTCGATGTCATACCAATCACATATCAATGCCTCTCTTTATCGCATCGATGGACTAATGTAGGTATTTTTTAGTCGGCGCCATACCGATGCCTTTCTTATTCGCGTTGGTATGGTGTCGCTATGGTTATGTACATAATTAACACGTCCTAATAGTAGTGAATGTTATTGGTTATCGAATTTATAATTTAATTAACCATCTAAGTGTCATTCACATGATTAGTCAAATTTTCTATTGAGAAATTAAAATTATTTTCAATTAATTAATTATTTATTTAACTAATATATTTACTAGATTACTCCAAAATAAATGATTTCATAAACAGTGAAATTAAAGTCCATCAAATTAAGAAACTTGCCCAAAGCATCACCCCAAAGATTTATCAAGGAAGGCTGTAAAGAAAATAAAAACAATAACTAAAGAAGAACAAGATAGATGACAAAGAAGAATGAGATTAAAGTAGAACTGGACTGAGATCAGGCTGTAACAACCCGCATCTTTCGATCCTTTATTTTTACGCCCGAATCGACATCCAAACCAAGAAATCTAAAAACCACAAATCATTAAGAGACGATAACAAGAAACAAAGTAAAATATCAAACAATATTCTGAACTCGTAATGGAAGAAACTATTTAAAAAGTAGTCATATATTCAAACCACACTCAATTACATCATTTCACAAGTTTATACAATTACAATAACATGACACTATATACAGATCATATAATATATTTACAATATATAAATTATTTACATAATAAGGTCTTCAGCACCATATACTCCCATCTTCATACTCCATCAACCTAAAAATACAGATGTAGAGGAAATATGGAGTGGGTCAAACATAATGAGCGAAACATGTTTTCCCCATGTATACTACAAGGATACTGATATAACACAATCGATGTCTAACAAGTATGTAAACATGTAACATTTCTACCTCTATACCCATACTATCCAAGAGTACTATAGAGTAATACTGTCGAATAATACAGAGAATGAGGCTATATGGGGTACACACATGAATATTCCCTTGGTCTAACATTGGTATGTATTAAAACATCGAATACAACTCACCACAAAACGTACCTAGTATCGACACAAAGCAATAACACGTATGACTCCAGGATAGGACAATACACAATATACAGTATATAAATAGAGAACACGGAGTTAGAATCGCAGTGATAATATCTCACACAGAATATACAAAGTATTTCTATTGTACATCACATGGATATACTTACATGAAACGATACAATACAAAATGATGACTACTATAATGAATACTACCATCTCTATGCCCAAAACACAACCTGGTCTCACTGTCCCTGAACTTTAAATGTCTCAGACTGACTCGAGTATTATAAATAACACACGGGTCAGACTATGTCTAAATCAAGAGTTAATTAATATACATATGTAACTCAATGCGAGGTATGATAACATCATCGGAATAACACAAGATAAACATCCATAATATTATTATATAAATATCAATGTATGCATGGTGCAAAATTATAAAGTCATGAACAATCCCTAGAGTATCACATAACGTCAAATATCCCAAAATCATGCATAAAGATGTCATCACCCATATAGAGTCACACTAATCGGTAAATCACAGTACCAATATCTCTTGGGTGAATCATCCATATCCAAAAATTGTAAACCTATAAAACAATAATAAGTAAGATATCACCAAATATAATCAGGCTAGCAATGGCATTGCCCAAATATATCTCTCAATCTCAAATAACAAAACAACACCATTAACATAAAATATAGGTCATCTATCAGTAAAATCATATACAATAAACGACATGAGAATCAACTATACTCTAGACACCTATCCATGTATAATCTCATCTCCTCATGTAGAAATAAATGGTAATGGGAAATCAAATCATAACATATGGGTTACTCCAGCCAATAATCTCATAATATCAGGGTTACACCACCCAGTCAAACCACAACATGGCTACCCGCCATCTCTAAGAGCACTAGGATATTCATCCGAATTCGCTTTAATACTTAAGTAAGGTGTATAAATAATACATACTTATCTACCGATACGTGTAGAACCAAAAGGGAGATTGATAGCTACCCTGCCTGCTCTAGGAGCCCAAGGCTACACTACCTGGATCCACTCCTACAATCTTCAGTTACCAACCCGGTATCATGATTATGTCCATCGCATGTCATGAACATGCTGGAAGATTAAGATATGCATTAATCATGACCTAAATCACACTCTTATAGTAATAAACTTCTGGCCTTCATGATTAAAGGGGTTAGGGCTATACTACCCTTCACTCAAATCCCACAATGCATATCTAATACAACTAATGGTGCCATGAATTTGGGGCTCAACCCTAAGATCAGGCCGTTAGGGTGGACACTAGCCATTTGGTTCTCGCTAACTCCTAATCATATCCCAATGCTCCTCATGATGGACAACGTACATACGGGTACACCCTCATAGCTCAATCTTTCGTGATGCTCTACTTCGAGTATATATACTTGCTCTACACTGAGCATATAAACTAGCTCTACAATGAGCACACCTCATGTAAGTATGATCCTAACTCCCATCACTAGTGTGACAATTACTTAGAATGAATAACCGAATGAGTATCACATTGGCATCCTATACCACCTTGTGTTGCTCAAATGTTTATTTAAAGTTCTTAAACTACACTCAATCTTCACAAATATTCCATATAATGAGTCCAAAGAATAACCAGAGAAATATTACCGAATCTCCCATCCCAAACGGCATGATAACTCCATTTATTCAGATTCCTCATCGCACAAAATTTAAACAAAAACCAATATAAAAATGTGACAAATCCATATAGAAGTATGTCATCAACGAATCATATCAAATCATCAATCAAATCAACATCAATGATGAATCATTCATATAATCAAATTCAATATACAAGGAAAGAATGAATAGAAAAGTAATATATAATAGATTATATATATATATATAAACAAATAAATCAATATTTAATAATAAATCATTCGCAACATATATTCTTTTATAACAAAATAAATACTTGGAAATGGATAATAAATATATATTCTCTTTTCAATAAATTATTAATTTCACAACCTTTTATAAATTTAAATATTAATTTAATATTCAAAATAATTTTGGAAAGCTCATTGCCTTCTTTTGAAACCCAAAAATAGTACATAAAACTAAATATTATGCATTACAATTATTTTAAAAGTTTCTAAATTAAATACTACTTTTAAATAATTTTATAAAACTTCCAAATCAATTAAATACATTTTCAAACTAGAATTATACATTAAAATTTCATAAAATATACCTTGAAAACTCTAAAACACCAATAAAGAACCATTTCATACTTTTTCGTTTAAATAATACTATTAAACTAATGTACTAAACTTTAAAAAATATTTACATTCATATATAATATCTATGTGTGTGTTTGTTTATTTGAAAGTGGGTAAAAATTTATTAGGCACATTCCAGCCAAAAATGATCGACCTAAATGTCTATACAAATGCACACACATGCCACTATACAGTACAAACCCCCTTTACCAAAGGTAATACATCAAAAAATAATTGAAGTAAGTACTTTCCAGATCTAATTCTATCTCTTCTCCAAAACGCGAACTCATGGCGGCCGAGAATTTTCGCTGCTCATATGTAGGATTCCTTCCTGTTCAGGCCGACGATCCACTGCTTCAAACATGTTTCTTCTCGTTCCATGTTGCTGGTGAGTATCTTCCTTTTAATTCTGTTACTTGTGATCTTCATCTATTATAGTTAATTTACTAACTTCCGATGCATTTCTGACTTTACTTTGGAAAATTTGATGAGTTCTTTCTCTCCATATGCTCCAAACAGTGGCTGTCAAGGCAATTCTAGGTTTTCGGTGTGTCCATGCTCAGTCAGGTAATCGATAATTTTGTTTTAGTTATTGATAGAATTGATGAAATTAATCAACTTTTTGCAATTTTACCAAATTTTCTTAACAAAATCACATTCAAAGAAGAGATGCATGTGGTTTTCCTTAACATTGTTTCAAGTCTATCACGAGTTGGATGTCTACCTAAGATAGCTTTGTAAGTAGTTAGGGCCATTTTAAGGCAATTAGCATGGTCCCATACTATTTTACTCCACCGGTTTTATGGAATTTAGTTCTGGTAGCATTCCAGGCTGACTTTGTAGTGAAGTCTTTAGCTGAATGTCTCCATGCCCAAATATCATTTTCTCTACCTGTAAAAATAGGTATAGCTTCTATTTTCCATTTATGAACCCAGTTACAAGGAATAGTTTCACAAACCCCATTTATCTCCTTGAATAATGGAGTTCATCGTGCTTATCGGGCACCTATATGCTGAGTATGTGTCCCACCTCAAAATGTCAATCAGAGGTCCCCCATTTATCCATGGGTCACACCATAAATATGTTTCTCTCCTTCGTGCTATTTCTCTAGAACAGTTAGCCACAAGCTTCTCTCTGATTTTTAGTATAGCCTTCCAAGTTGGAGATGCATTATTATCCAGCGCCATTTGCCAAAAGTTTTTCTTAATATAACATTGTTTCGACCATCTAGCCTACAGACCATTCGAGTTTATGATTTTCAACCTTATATAACCTTCATTCTTTGGCCTACAAAGATCTTGGAATTTTATTTTATGCAAACGTCCTTTCAAAATAAAATCTGCACAAACACATTCAATTTTAGCAATAGAAGTATCAAGCAACTGAAATGTTTACATCTATAAAATAACTTTGTGTTGTATCACTCGGTTCACTAGTTTTACTCATCCAACAAAGGATAAAAGCCTCGAACTCCATCCTTACAACTTCTCCCTAATCTTTGAGACCAATTCCGCTCATTCTCTATTTGTTATCTTATTAGATGATAATGGGATCCCTAAATATTTGGCTGGTAGCTCTCCTTCCTTAACTCCCAAAGTCTCGAGAACTACAGTTTTGTTTGTACAATACTTGTTAAAGTAGCATTTAGTCTTGAGTGCATTCATTTTAAGGCCCACAAACTCTTCCAATTTACAAAAAATATCTTTTATAGTGGTAGCTGCTTTAACATTCAATTTTATGCAAATTATCAGGTCATCTGCACATAGGAGGTGGCTCACTTTAGGTTGGAAATTGTGTATAGTCTGGAATAGCTTGTTATGTACAGCAATCTCCAGTTGGAGGAAAAAATACTCCATAGCAATACCAAAGAGGTAAGGAGATAAAGGGTCTCCTTGCCGGATGCCCCTCTTTCTGCTAATATGGCATTTGAGAATGCCATTCACCAGTATCGAAAAGGTAGGAGTGGTAATGCATTCACTAATCAAATAAATAAATTTACCAGGGAATCCCATATTTCTAAGCATTTGTAGAATGAATTGTCTATTAATCTTATCATATGCTTTTTGGAGGTCAACCTTTAAATAGAATTTATCAGCTCCTTGTTTATTAAAGTTTCTAATAAGTTCATGAGCTAGTAACGAGTTCTCAGAAATGCTCCTCCCCTTTATAAACGCACTTTGCACTCAACAATTATGTCGGGCAAAATTCTCTTCATTCTATTGCATATGACTTTGCTTAAGATCTTATAAATAACATTACAGCATACAATGGGTCTGTAATCTTCAATTCTAGCAAGGTTGTCTTTTTTTGGTATAAGGAATAAAATAGTATGATTCACCTCCTTCAAGATTTTACCGAAGTTCAATGATTCCTGAATTGCTAACAGTATATGTTGTTTCAGGTACTCTCAATGCTACTTGAAGAAATTGGCTCCCAAACCATCAGGCCCGGGGCTGGAGTCCCTATGTATCGAGGTCGGAGCTTCCCAAGTTTATGTTTCGGTCTCTCTTCTTACCAGTGTACGCCTGCTAGCGGAGTTCACGAGCCTCCTGCATTCAATGTTGGGTAAGTTAGTTTCATAAGAACCATTCTAGAGATTATGATAGTAAGAGATAGCTTCTTGCTCCATCTTATTTCGATCATTTAGCATCGCCCCTTCTTGGTCAAGACATTGTACATTGTAGTTAGTGTTTTTCCTGAATGACATATTAGTATAGAAGAATTTTGTGCACTCATCCCCTTTTGTGATCCACTTCTCTTTAGCATTCCGTTTTAGTTCCACTGGTTTAGTCTTCAAGGCATCCTTGAGTTGATTTTGAGCTTCATATTATGCATTCCAGACTCCATCATAGTTATTAGGATCATCATCAATTTGTCTAAGATATTCTTCACATAGCTTTTGCGGTTGGTTAATTTTGTCCCCGTCTTTGGGTCTTCATCGGTTCTAGTGTTTCAATCGTAGCTTAGAAAACTTGAGAATATAAATGAGTTTATAAAATTGACAACCTTCAACTTGGGGACAAAGTGCAAAATTAACAGCTTCAATATAACCATCCATGGTGTGCCATTCATTTGCATAACCAAAATGCTTACCCTTCTCCTTTTAGTTTGTTTGGTTTGTAAAACGTGCAAAGGGCTATGACCACTAGTAGAGTTTAGAAGTATACTAACCTTGATGTTGAAAAATAAATTCATGTAGTCTGAATTAATAAGAAATCTGTCTAACTTACATGGTATTTTCTTGCACTCACCACTTCTCCATATTTATTTCAGGCCTGAGTGGATAGGCTTTAGCTACCTAATGGCAACAATGCAGCTATTAAATTCTACCAATTAAGAAACTTTCAGTATAAGACCACCTTTCTTTTCTTCCGCTTTAAGAACTGCATTAAAATCACCCATGACTATCCAAGGTGTTTGCATTAAAATCGCGTAATCTAGCCCATAATGTGTTTCTACAAGAAGCCAAGTTACTAGCGTACACACATGGTAGAGTCAGTACTAATCTTCCAGAATTATGTGCATTAATAGTAATTTACTGCTCATCCTTATCTATAACTTGAACTTGCCACACAACCTTATTCCACATACATAATATTCTACCTTTACCCCTGTGTCATTGTTGTATATGAACTCCCAATCATCTCTCATGGTAGTTGAAAAGAAGTTAATACTCTGATCATTGAACTTATTTTCCAATATACCCATAATAGAAGGAAAATAAATCCTAATTATAAGATTATAGAGGTCAAGTTTGCAGGTATTATAACGACCCGCTATTTTGGACCATTCGCATCCGCACATGTCGGACTTGAATAATTCAAAATACCGAATTGTTAATTTAAATTTGGCAAAACTGAACACATACAGTAAATAAATAATCATATATCACAGACACAGAGAAATAAATGCAGCGAAAGCAAAAGATAGTAGTTCATGAAGCTACTATATACATATCAGAGTTAAATAAGGTACAACAGATGTCTCGAATACAATAATCAAATACAATATCAGAATACATCACTGGAATCAACTGGATATCTGAAAGCTGGATAGATAGCTGGATCTCCAAGCGAAGCTCCAACTCCAAAGGTGAGTCTCGAATACTGGTACATTCAGTCTGACCAGAGCGTAAAGCAAAACACAAAACACTCGAGTCAGGATTAACATTCTAATATCAATAAATCCAACTCAAGTGAAATAGCAATTGAAATACAAGTAACTCAAAGGATGTTTGGAATAACCATCCTTTAAGGATCCGTTAAACTATCTACTATGTAGTAGTGTACGATAAGTAGATAATGCCTATCAGTAATATAAGTATCAAAATAGTGTTAAGGCGTTACCATTTTCCCCCTTAACACATTTTATATAAGCGTTATAGTCTATACAGCACTGTAAACTCCACCGTAAACTAGTGGGATATCAGGGAGTACTCCATAGGTATAACACAAAATAAATCGTAGTGGTCGTGTATAAAGGGATACAAGTATGACAAGGCACATGAGGCAATACCCAAGGTAGTGAAACTACCGTTTGCCTGATCCGGACTGGTGAGAACGCATCGCTGCAGCGATCGCAACACCGCGAAACAACACTCCCAAATCAAGGGTGCACCAATCGACAACAAGTAGTGAGTAGTTTTCGAAGAAGTGTGTTCGCTCGAGGTAGCTAACCCCCATTTGGCCCGGCACGGCTCCTGTTTTAGTCATTTCCAATTTGACACAAGTGTCAAGGCTATCCATTATCGTTCTCTTTCTTCAGTCATCACGTACATCATTCCAACCACTTCATTCTGGATCACAACTCCGCGTATAGTTATTAAAGGTATATATTAATATACATATATTACAACTTAAAACTTATATATAACTGTAACCCCATACCTAGTGGACTTATAGAAACAAAAATGAAACATATGTAAACTATGAGGTCATCAGTTCATAAACTACTATATATATAGTAGATTTGTATAAAATAATATAACAAATGTATATACAGAGCTAATATAACATTTATCACTTACACAGTAGCTTCGGCCGAAGGCTAGGGGGAATGGGAGACAAGACTGCTCAGGCGCTACACGTGGAAGAGAATGAGTGCCGACGTGTTGAGGGCCTGTGGAGGTCAGGGAGGGTGTACGGTTGCTCGAGGAGGCACTGGGTGGCTAGGCCAGTTGGTTGACAGAAATGGAGGAGGCGAGGTTGGCAAGGAAGAGACGAGAGGGAGAGAGTGTGCGTTGGACACTTGTCGCAGGGAAGATGGTGATGGGTCTCTGGTCGGAGGAGATAGGGCGGTGGTCGAGGCTTGTATGGCCATGGCAAGCAGGTGGGTTCATTTGATGTTGTGGCCGCGGCTATGGGATAGCTTTACGGGTGGAAGGTCTCAGCAAAGGATGAAATGTTTGCTCTCTTTTTTTTTGTAATGTAAAGGTGGAAGGGAGTTGAACAGGAGAAGCAACCAATAGACGTGTAAAATATTGTGCCAATCTTACCGGGAATAATAATAGTCAAAAGTGAAATTTAATAAGTGTCATTGGTCGGTTACCAAAGCAAATTGATTAGATTGACTTAGGCTGTACGTTTAGATTTGAAGAAAGGAAAAACAAGGGAAAATGAAAAGTTAAAAAGTGGTACCGTTACAACGAACCGTTATCAACGTTTTCGTCATGATCCGGACCTCAAAATACAGAAGTTATTATACTGTTGAGATCAGTGCGACGAGACGGTCAAAACAGTATATAGATATCAGTGATTCGATTGAATTATTAAAAATTCAAATTTTCTACTAGCGGAAAATGAAGTATACCTGAAAAATAAGATCGACGGAGCTAAAGAAGTCCGAATTTGGAAAAACGAAAAACGTCGTCTTGCTCAGAAGATGATTTAGAATTTTTCTATATAAAAATATTTGGGTTTCGAAAACATTTTATTTTCATCAATTCCTAACTGATTAAACTGAATAAATTTACGCACGAAAATAAACTTCATATTTTCGGATGAAAATTTACCAGTTGCTATGTTTAATTAGACGCATTCCAAATATGAAATTTTTATTTCAAAATTTTATCATTTAAAATTTCACAAAATTTCAACTAATTACGTTATTAAAACAGTTAAAATTTACGGGTCGTTACACTCTCCCCCACTCAAAACTTTTCGTCCCCGAAAAGGAAGGAGGTAGGAGAATAGAAACAACCAGAAAGAAAAAGATTGGAATACAAGTAAAACAGTTAATTTAAACAACTGATTTAAAACCATATAAATTAATTTAAACCATATAAATTTCAATTTAAATAATTTTTTATTCTATAATTGGTTTAAATTTAAGGTATTTCCATAAGTTAATCTAATTCCAATTTGTTAATTCTTTCAGAACAAAATTTTATTATATTCATCTCATTCAATTAACTTATTATTCTATCATCTTTATTAGCATTTTTTTATTATTAAAATCTAAGTGTATAATATTTATTATAAACACTCAAATTTTTATTTATAAAAATCATTTTATATTGTATATTATCCAATTACATTTTAACTTCTGAATAATTTAGGTAAGTTATATTGAAATGCAATTTAGTACTATACAAATAAAATTTTCAAATTCAATTGTTTCAAGTTTACATATTTATCCAAAATTTGGCTTTATTTATAATTGAAACATCCTTTAACATAATTTTAAGGATTAAATTTCCATTTAATTTCAAACCCTTTAGAGATAATTATGTATATACTATATATATTAAATCAAATTAAATTTAAAATAATATACCTATATATATATATATAAATCAAGTCATACTTAAGAAATTCAAATTAAAATACTTTTCCAAACAAAACCGTAGCAAAGCTACAGAATGATTTCTCCACTTCGAAACTCGAAAATGAATGTCGATGATGCGGCCGCCATCACCGAAATTATTTTCCAGCGACAAAGATAAGAGCATTGATTTCAACATTTTAAAATTCTTTGAAAACAGTTTCTATTTGAAAATACGTTCAATAATATACATTTTAAAAATTTAAAAACCAAAGCTTGAAATTTTAAGAAATTAAATTCTCAAATTCTTACTTTAAATTCATTTAAATTTCTAAATAAATCTATAAACCAACTTTTATAATTCCATTTATTTTTATGTTGGAATAATCAATGATTTACAAAACAAATAGTGAAAATCAAATATTACCTTTCTGACAACCAATTCAGTTAACAATTCAATTTCAGAAAATTTATACTTATATATATAGTAAAATCATACAAACTTTATTTTATTTTCAAAATTTGAAAGCAATATTGTGTCAGCTTGCTCTGCTCAAGTGTTTTGGAAATCCTATCGATAGCGTTGATCAGACGAATCGATCGGAAACCCAAATCAACATCAACAACTCAAACAACACAGCATATATTAAAACATTTATATATTAGTTTACAAATACATTTCTTTGCTCGACGATACAGGAATGAATTTTCAAAATAAGGATAGGGTTTCAAATTTGTTGGACTCAAACCAAAGAGAATCTTGATTCGAAGATAAGTTCGAAACAAAGATATGATGATTAAATAACAAAGTAAGAAGATTGATAAGTTTGTATAAATCGCGGGCAACCTTAACCGGGTCGACCGTGACTTCAAGAATTAGATCGATGCAGAATTTCGAGGCAAATCTACATTCGATCTCAAGAAATAGAATTCAGGTATAGCAGGAGATAGATAGCATCATAAACCGAGGATACAGAAATCTCCGGTAAATCAATGTCTATTGTAAAGGAGTTTCACCCTTTATAAGTCAATTTGAGATTGGCAAGACCGCCGACTCATTATAAAGATCATTCGAAGTGGAGTTATAGGATACTCCAGAATTAAGAGAAGACGGATAGTGGGGGACACGAATGAGTTTTGGAACCGTAGGGAACGTTCCAAAATTCAGAGTAATCGAGTCAAAAAGGACGAGGTTCAAACTTGGATGAAAGTGATTCTGTAAATACATTTACCATATATACTAAGTTTTGCCTAGAGCTACCAAAGCTCTGATACCAACTGTAACGGACCGCGTCAGTGGGGTAACGCTCACCGTAGCATACAGCAGTACCTGTGTTCTGCCTTTACAGCCAGCCTCTCGACTGCACCAACCCCGCAGGGACATGTAGGAGTAAGAGTCATCCGCTCGCTACCAAACCAAATGCGAGAACCCCCTATCATGCTGCACCCGCCAAGTGCATAGGCAGACACACATGTCGGACTTGAATAATTCAAAATACCGAATTGTTAATTTAAATTTGGCAAAACTGAACACATACAGTAAATAAATAATCACATATCACAGACACAGAGAAATAAATGCAGTGGAAGCAAAAGATAGTAGTTCATGAAGCTACTATATACATATCAGAGTTAAATAAGGTACAACAGATGTCTCGAATACAATAATCAAATACAATATCAGAATACATCACTGGAATCAACTGGATATCTGAAAGCTGGATAGATAGCTGGATCTCCAAGCGAAGCTCCAACTCCAAAGGTGAGTCTCGAATACTGGTACACTCAGTCTGACCCGAGCGTAAAGCAAAACACAAAACACTCGAGTCAGCATTAACATTCTAATATCAATAAATCCAACTCAAGTGAAATAGCAATTGAAATACAAGTAACTCAAAGGATGTTTGGAATAACCATCATTTAAGGATCCGTTAAACTATCTACTATGTAGTAGTGTACGATAAGTAGATAATGCCTATTAGTAATATAAGTATCAAAATAGTGTTAAGGCGTTACCATTTTCCCCCTTAACACATTTTATATAAGCGTTATAGTCTATACAGCACTGTAAACTCCACCGTAAACTAGTGGGATATCAGGGAGTACTCCATAGGTATAACATAAAACAAATCGTAGTGGTCGCGTATAAAGGGATACAAGTATGACAAGGCACATGAGGCAATACCCAAGGTAGTGAAACTACCGTTTGCCTGATCCGGACTGGTGAGAACGCATCGCCGCAGTTCTCGCAACACCGCGAAACAGCACTCCCAAATCAAGGGTGCACCAATCGACAACAATTAATGAGTAGTTTTTGAAGAAGTGTGTTCGCTCGAGGTAGCTAACCCCCATTTGGCCCGGCACGGCTCCTGTTTTAGTCATTTCCAATTTGACACAAGTGTCAAGGCTATCCATTATCGTTCTCTTTCTTCAGTCATCACGTACATCATTCCAACCACTTCATCTGGATCACAACTCCGCGTATAGTTATTAAAGTGGTTTTCGATTTAGACAGAGAGTATGTCCCTAACCGATTCCGGTCTCTTTAATAACTTTCATGGTTATTACACCGATTGGTCGTTTATATATTTCAAAAGCAATCAAATTCAATTTCAATTAGAATTTGTAAATCAACATTTCATTTGTCTTTCTAAACCAATTTCCATAATTTACGTTTCAAAACTTCCAAATTCATAATTTCAAAATCTTATAATTCAATTCCAATTCTATTTAAAACAAATCAAATATTGATTCAAGTTCGTAAATAAGTTTCATTCCAAATCATTTAAATTAATTTAATTTAACCTTCAAATCAATTTAACTTCATTGATCGATTTTATTCAGTATTCATTAAGTAAATTTGTCATTCAAAACAATTTCTATTTAATTTCCAATTCATTAAATCAATTACCTAAATTCAACTTCATTATATCAAAACTTACAAATTTGAATTAAATTAAATTCGTCAAATCAATTCTTTCAATTTCAAGTCTTACATTGATTTCAATAAATCACATTCTATTTCTTGTTAAAGAAATTCAATTTCACTTATTTATTTACTTAGTTACAAATTTCAAAACTCAATTAATAAAGAAACTTAATTTCACTTATTCAAGAAGTTCAATTTTATTTAACAAAGAATTCAATTTTATTTAATTATTAAATAATTCAATCTTATTTAATTATTAAATGATTTCAAAACTTAATTATTAAATAATTTCAAACTTAATTATAAAAAAATTTCAAAACTTAATTCAATCGTTTCTCAAATTAAACAACGTTCTTCATCAATTACATTTTTAATATTTTGTTTCATATTATTAAATATTAACGTTTTCCTTTCATAAAAATTCAAATTCCAACTTCATTTCAAAACCATTTTTATTTATTCAAATCAAATCATCATTTTATTTTAAATCAAAGTATTGACCAATCGGTTTTTATTTAATTCTCTATCCTAGGTCAAAGTTCAATTTGGGTATTTATCATTTCAACCCGATTCCAATTCAATTCAAAATCAAAGCATAGCAAAGGGGACTTGCAGTGTGATAACTGGGATGGTGTTAAAGTAAATAAACAAGCAATAACAACAATCAATATCAATCCAATAATCTATTCAAATAATCCCGAAATAATCGTATTAATTTGCATTTGTTGTTTGTGCAAATTAATATAATTATTTCTAGAATCTACACTATCATTTCGTGTAGATTAAAGATTAGTACACTTATTATTCTATGCAATTCTACACTTGACATCAATTATTCAATTTCATACTTCATCAATTAATACAATCATAAATTCAAATGGTTCAAGGGTAATTAACTATTTTTCTTCGTGTCAATTAACTAAACATTTAAGGGGTCATATTATACAATTTAACTAATCAAATTCAACACATATGTCGATTCAAATTTTAACTATCCTACGTCAATTTCAATTGCATAATATTTATCACTTTATACATTACAATTTACATCCAATATAAACAACAAACAATCAATCAATTATCAATCAAATGGGATTATCATCGTATAATTAACAGATAATGGTGTCAGATGTCACAGGTGAACTGATACAGGTAATACCATATAAAACAGTGTAAATAACTGACAACGGCATATTTCAATTGTCGTTTCAATTGAAATCAAATTTAATAAATAAAAGAACATTAATCGTGAGTGATTTCTCACCTTTCGAGGCTAGGGAGCGAGAATAGACAATGAAGTTTATAAACTAGATTGGCACGAATCGACGAGCAAAGCTGTTAAATAGGAATTGCCGAAATCAAATCAAAACATTCAACATAGTAACAAATAAAAACATGTCCTGCATACAAGTTTAACAATATAATTCTATGTGCTACCGAGATCGAAATGGTATGAAATTTGTATGAATAAACATCAAAACTTGTAATTCAAACTGCAAAAGAATCACTTGATTTGGACAAGAGACGAGAAAAGTTACGATGTCACGAACATAGACTCAGGCCATGTTGCGACTGTCAAATGTTCAGGTCTGAAAACCCCTCTAGGTCTGACTTTCAGGTAAGAACCAGAGGACTGAACCACCTCGTATGAAGCTAAAATTTTATATACAGAAAGTAGGAAACTTTATCTTTTAAAAAAAAGGGAATCACTGTATTTCGACGTAAGACAGAAGAGATACGATGCGTCAAACATGAACTCAGGTCGTGTTTGCAGCAGTGTAAAATAATTTCAAGTACAAAAAAACAGCTGCCTGGGTCTAACTTCCAGATCCTCGACCACCAATCAAACGATGTCGGATTTTACTGAAATTTGACAGGCATAAACTAGGTAACTTTGACTCTTTTTTAAAAATAGAATCAACCCATTCCGATAAAACATGAGTGAGATATGATATCGTGAACATGAAGTCTAACCGCTGTTCAGAAAAAAAAATAAACATGCAAACAAGTGCAAAATCAGTTTGGTTGCAACTTTATAATATAAAATACCCATATCTACCAATTTATAAACCTCACATAAATAAGATATTATCATAATACCAATATAGTATAGCTTACATACATAGATAAAACATAACCAGAGGAGATAATTAATTATATACATCAAGCTAACATCATATTATATATACCTATCTACATAAACCCATGCATACTTTATCAGATAAGAGCTTTGCAGTATCACATATGGTAAGCATATCTTACCATATGAAAGCTTCTTCCAGATCGGATATTCAAATATATATACACACATATTATATCACAATCATTATTATTATTCTGTTTTAAAACATACTCCAAATCACTATAAAAGCAAGATAGTTTCGAGAAAATTTTGAAATATATATGAACAGCAATTACCACTGTGCAAAATAACTTACACTTTATGTCCACCTACATACATGCAGGCTTCAAAACTGTACAGAAAATGTATATATAGACACGTCCTATAAGTAACTAATATATATACATACTCATATTAAAACTGTGAGATAAAACAAAGAAAACGAAGCAGCAAAGCAAAGGTATATATTAATATACATATATAACAACTTAAAACTTATATATAACTGTAACCCCATACCTAGTGGACTTATAGAAACAAAAATGAAACATATGTAAACTATCAGGTCATCAATTCATAAACTACTATATATATAGTAGATTTGTATAAAATAATATAACAAATGTATATACAGAGCTAATATAACATTTATCACTTACACAGTAGCTTCGGCCGAAGGCTAGGGGGAATGGGAGACAAGACTGCTCAGGTGCTACACGTGGAAGAGAATGAGTGCCGACGTGTTGAGGGCCTGTGGAGGTCAGGAAGGGTGTACGGTTGCTCGAGGAGGCACTGGGTGGCTAGGCCGGTTGGTCGACAGAAATGGAGGAGGCGAGGTTGGTAAGGAAGAGACGAGAGGGAGAGAGTGTGCGTTGGACACTTGGCGCAGGGAAGATGGTGATGTGTCTTTGGTCGGAGGAGATAGGGCGGTGGTCGAGGCTTGTGTGGCCATGGCGAGCAGGTGGGTTCATTTGATGTTGTGGCCGCGGCTATGGGATAGCTTTACGGGTGGAAGGTCTCAGCAAAGGATGAAATGTTTGCTCTCTCTCTTTTTTTTTGTAATGTAAAGGTGGAAGGGAGTTGAATAGGAGAAGCAACCAATAGACGTGTAAAATATTGTGCCAATCTTACCGGGAATAGTAATAGTCAAAAGTGAAATTTAATAAGTGTCATTGGTCGGTTACCAAAGCAAATTGATTAGATTGACTTAGGCTGTACGTTTAGATTTGAAGAAAGGAAAAACAAGGGAAAGTGAAAAGTTAAAAAGTGGTACCGTTACAACGGACCGTTATCAACGTTTTCGTCGTGATCCAGACCTCAAAATACAGAAGTTATTATACTGTTGAGATCAGTGCGACGAGACGGTCAAAACAGTATACATATATCAGTGATTCGATTGAATTATAAAAAATTCAAATTTTCTACTAGCGGAAAATGCAGTAAAACGCTGAAAAATAAGATCGACGGAGCTAAAGAAGTCCGAATTTGGAAAAACGAAAAATGACGTCTTGCTCAGAAGATGGTTTAGAATTTTTCTATATAAAAATATTTGGGTTTCGAAAACATTTTATTTTCATCAATTCCTAACTGATTAAACTGAATAAATTTATGCACGAAAATAAACCTTATATTTTCAGATGAAAATTTACCAGTTGCTATGTTTAATTAGACGCATTCCAAATATGAAATTTTTATTTCAAAATTTTATCATTTAAAATTTCACAAAATTTCAACTAATTACGTTATTAAAACAGTTAAAATTTACGGGCCGTTACAGGTATCACTATTTAGACCCTCGCATTCCAACTGATTATGGACATTTAGAGTTAAGAACCGACTCAATTTTCTAGGAGGTATCCCTTGAGAGTTATTCGCCTGGCTATATTTATCCATCTTGCAGAATTTCTTGTTATATTTTTGATTGGGCCTTTTATAAGATTTTGGGCTATTCAAATCTACTTCCTCTTTCAAAAGATTAGTCTTTTAAAAATACTTCCAAATAATACTATAATTATTTACTCCAAAATCTTGAAAAGCAATTTTTTCAAAAACGTCGGGATTTAGGTCCTTAAATTCTCAATTTAAATCCTTTTAGTTTATAAGCCATATTTACAAACCATACTTATGTAAATTCACCTACTTATATAAAAATTTATTCACAAATATTTATTCTCTAAAAATTATCTTATCTTTCCTTTAGATTTTAATAAACAACCATTATTGAAGTTAACTTGCATTTGTTTTCATTTAACATTTATATTTTTGCACAACAACATTAAATTGCAACATATATCCATTTGATGGTGATATAACTCACATTAAAACCATGTTAACAAACATTACAAGCCACTAGAACCAAGGCAACACTTCCTACCATAACCGTGAAGCCAAAGCTACCTCCTTTGCTCACCAAAACACAAGAACAAGCCTCCTCTACCACCTTGATGCTCACGGCCCAGGTCCAACCTCCTCTTTGCTCTGTAATTTCTTTCCTTCTTTGATACTAAACCATGTTCTAATGATGATATAAGACCTTTGTGAAAGTTTGGAGGAGAAAGGAGTAGAATTGATATGTTTTGAAGATTTAAAGAGGGAAAAGAGTGTTTGAATTTATTTTCTTTTTGCAAAACTTTGGCAAGTGAATTAATAAAAGGAGCCTTGCCTACTTATTTATAACCTAGAAAATGAAGTGCCAAATGACCACAAACTCCCTCCACCTTCTCTCCATGCACATGCACACCATGCCTCTTACACACACCATACTTCCATTAAATCACTCCCTAAATCACTCTTTAAATCAAGGGTCAATATCCTCCTAATTAACACTTTGTTTTAATTAATTTTTCTTATGAAAAAAGGTGATTTAATTTGTTGTAAATGTCTTCATATGTTACTATATAAATACAAAAGAGTTCAAATAACCTTTATTTAGCAAAAAGTCATTTATCGATAAAACAATTTTCAGTCACATTTTCGATATTTCTTCAAACTATTTATTTTAAACAAATTTCAATAACAATTTTCTTATCATTAGTTATTATTTAAAAGGGGATTAATAAAGTTATTAAATCAGTTTAATCACATTAAATCCAAG
The DNA here is from genome assembly GCA_030737815.1 of Allium fistulosum. Lineage (NCBI taxonomy): Eukaryota > Viridiplantae > Streptophyta > Magnoliopsida > Asparagales > Amaryllidaceae > Allium > Allium fistulosum. Next base: position 1,010,801,718 of record CM060907.1, read on the forward strand.
ATTCATATATTTAAATAATTCATATATTTAAATACGAAGTGTTTGAAATTCTAGATCGTTACTCCTTTTCTCTTTCTTTTGTTTCTAGTTTGTCATATATATTTTTATAAGAACATCTTTTGAGATGCAAAATGAAACAGGTTTGACATAATATATCTTGAACATTGAATATCATTTTGTTTAAAAATGAGTTTAAAATAAGGGGAGCTGTTGAGAGTTATTGTATCAAATATTGTACGTTTTTACATATCCTAACATACCTCCCCAAATTTTTATACACATTTTTGGTTATAATAATCAGTGCATTTTTCTTGGTTTTAATCTTTTATATACATTTCAAAAATCTCTAATGCATTTTCATGCCTTTTTCCCTTTAATTGTTTAGCTTGTTGTACTTATTCTACTTCCATGTTTCTTTCTTGATAATTTTTCCCCTTATCTTCCCCCTTTATTCTTTTCCTTTATGTCATTTGCTACGTCTTACCTCTCCTTAATTACATTATTGTTTTAATCACATTTTGTTTGGTTCGTCATACGTTGATTAAATTTTGATATATTGTTGTATTGTGAATCTTTATAATCAATAATTTTATTTACTTTATTTATACTCATAAACTTCAATCAAAATTAAAACGCGATGTTCAATTTTAGTGTATTCCTCCAATTTTCTTTGGAATTTAGTCTTACAGATTTATAATTCTTTGGCTTTCAGTGTATTTCTCCATTTTTCTATTTTTTTATTTGAGATTTGTTGTGTGTGTTGAAATTTATTTTTTTACTTAATGCCCTCCCATCACATCCATTTATTCACTTATATATAGCTATTTCCATATTTATCTCATATTTTCCTTGTATCCAACTTTATAAAGCAACCCATTTTACTGTCACTTACGGTTTAATGTATTTTATTTTTTTACTAAATATTGAGGTTTTATTTGCTAAAATAAAAATATCGTTTTCCATACTTTTGTATATATATTTTTACCAGAGCGGCTCTTGAGATACAAAATGGAATACAAAATTTGACATATTATATTTTGATTGTAAGATCAAATGGGGCTCAATGGACTTTCCCTGTTTTTATAAGTATTTGTGTAGCTATACCACCGAGATGTTTTTGCTTGATTTTTAATTTTTTACACTTCTAAAAATCTCAATTGGTTTTTCAGGTGTTAAAACTTTTTTTCTATGTTTTTTAATATAATTTTTTTAGCTTTTTCTACTTCTTACCTCCATATTTCTTCCGTGATAATTCCATCCCTTTGGCTTCCCTCAAAATTGCTTTAGTCTTTTTCCTTACGTCATTTGCTATGTCTCCCCGGTAGTTACTGCATTAAAAAAAGCTAATGAGTATCCTTATATTGCTATTTTCATGATGCAAGAGTAAGATACTAATATAAAATGAAATGTAAAGCACATTTGAATGAAAGTGCAAGTCTAAAAGATGATGCATGCAACGAAAAAGGTTGAAATTAAAAACTAAAGTTTACACAGAGGATAGAAGCGAGACATATTCATATATGAATATGATAATAACAAATATTACATTAATATTTCATGTTTCACAATCAAGTATTCATAGACATAAAACTAAAAATCAAATATATCCCAATGAAAGGATAAGTTTCTGAATTTAATAAATTGGACCATGTGAAGTGAAAGGAAAAAAATAAACCATTTAATCTTAAATATAATTATCAAAAGATATTTGTATATAAAATAGTGAGCCGTCACTTTAGTACAAAAAGTATTTGGCTATAATAGTAACGACACCAACAATATTCTAATAAACTGCAACGAATACAACAAATAGCAAATATTTTTATATTTTTGAAGTCCCTATTCTGAAGGAATGTGATAAAGATTGAGTTTATGAAACTAAAAATGCTTACATAACAATGAATATATGTATATTAGTAGAAAAATAACGTCTGTCCAAAAATGCTACATTCGCAAAATTCTAGCAAACTTCATGGGAGTCCGTTGTAATAAACTCTATTGGATCCAAAATGGTGAACAAAGCTTGGGACATCATATACACGATGTAAAACCACAACGTAGAGTAGTCTCATATATTAAAAATATTATATGTGAGTTTAAGATAAACAAAGCAGTCCATATACCAGTCAGTAGAGTGGAGATGGAGGATCCAGTTTGGAATAAATAAATAGTAATGATGGAACTCACATCATTGTTGATTTATAAAACCACATAGCAATTCATAGTTCTTTTCAAAATATATGCAGCAAAGAACCTTAAGTATAATATAGTGACATATTTTAAATGTATATGTGAGATTAATATGCATAAAGCAATTTTTATTCCGTTAAGTTGTCGTCTTAGTCCTTCAAACTATGGGAAAATGCACCTTGATATAATAAGAAAGAAGATAATTAGTTTTAGGTTTTGGAGTCACCTTCTGTACTGCCTGGCTCCTTCTTACTTCACTAACTTTTAGAGTCTAATCTATAAATAGAGAAGTTGCAAAATATACTACAACGTTAGCATATTTCTCGTAGACTATAGCCTAAACAACCAAAAGATATATGAATATACAACATCAACACTGCAAAAGTCAATATTACTATATTATTGCAGTGTTATATAATACATAATTCAGTAAATAGATTACTGCAGGTTTGCTTATTTTATTTACTTCTAGTTAAGTTATGTTGGTCTCCAACTACTTTGAAGCAAAAGGGTCAATTACCGAAGATTATGCAACATCAATAACAGAACAACAACTTTTGCAAAGGGAAAATTTTTTTAAGGACAAATTATGTTAAAAATTAGGCATAAGGACCCCTGCATTTTTTTTCAAGGACAAGCCCAAAGCCCATACGGAACTTATACCATTCACCTTCCCTCTATCAATCTGTTTCATCCATTCGTCCTTCTTCTCCATTTTCAAATATTCTGTCAATTCATTCTCAAAATATAAATTCGCACTAGCAATGACTCCTCAAACCAGAAGTAAGTCATCATCTCCAACAGTACCGCAAATGGAAATCCACGATGAACAGCGAAAACAAATTCAATAGAAATCCCCAAATCATGAAGTCAAAAACCTAACTCTGCCTGAAATTCAACAGTAAGACGAAAACCTAGCTCAAGCGCAAATTCAACATCAATTACCAAGTCGATAAACATGAACCCTAACTCAGAATGATCCAAAACCACAAGCGACGATAGTAAAATCTAGCAAGCTTGAACTACAAAAATGATCAGCCGAACAAGACGAACACTGAAGAGAGAAAAAGAACGAAGAGAAGAAAGGAAAAACAAACAGAAGATGAAATTCAATCAGAAAAAAAAGAAACACAGGAGAAAGTATCTGATACTATAAACTACAGCAATATTAATATAATCGTATTGTAATATCATCCAATTTTTTTTTATAGAACATTGAAGAAAACAACCAACAACAAATATATTTTGAGAAACAAAATGAAGAACATCTACAAAAAAAAGTTCAAAGAAAAAAATGAAAAAAATAATGTAGAAGAAAATTCAAACAGAAACTCAAAACACAATTCGACAGGTAAATGATACCATAAAATTATAAAACTGATACCATAAAATTCAACAGTAGTAACAACACCAAATTTACAAAATTTAGAATGTGCTTTTTCAAATTCATACATATTAGAAGCTCTAGAACACATCTTTAACAAATCAATGATAAACATATTCGAATTCTTTGCCTTTATAAGTAGATTTTGTTTCATATAAAGATAGCTGTAACGATCTGCCTATATTACACCTAAAGACGACACTTCACATGTGCTTCTTCAAATATTGCTTTTTCAACAACATCAAAACACAACCAATTTCTTTTAGAACATCATTAATGAAATAAATAATTTACTTCAAAACATTATTAGTATAATAATAAATAACTTCAAAATATTATTAATATGAAAACTAATAATTAACCTTCAAAAACCTTATAATAATAAATAATTAACTTCCAAAATATTATTAATAAATAATTATTATTATCTTTAAACAATATCAATTATTTAAATAAATAACTTTTTATAATATTAAAATAAGTCCTCCCCTCCCATCCCTAATTGTTCCCTAGACCTGCATGCAAAAACAGACATTACCGTGCTTTCAACCTCCTCTCCCAAGCTCAACACTCCAGGAAACCGAAAATAGACTTCACCGACGTTCTTCTCATCCAAGCCTCCATCTTCCCATCACCCCGAAGTTCAACTCAACATCACCTCCTGGATTGCGACCCCCTAGTTCCACGTGGCCGTATGAAATTATCGGCCTCACTATTCCATCGTCGAATTTCAACAAAAAGGCTCGCAGATGCTACTCTACTTCGCTAACGACATCCTAAACCTCGATTCGACCAGCACCTTCTCTATTGACCACATCTTCAAACCTTAGGTCGAACTGCAATTCGCACCCCTCCAAACCACAACTGTACCTCATCAAACCCTTATAGAGATGAAGAGCTCTCCAACACGATTCCAAAGATGTTTGTTTTAAAAAATTTCATCAAGAAATGAATTTGATTTTAATTTTTCAAAGTTGCATTCATTTAATTTTTATCTTACTAGAAATGATAAAAGAAAATGAGAAAGAGGAAAGGGAAGTCAATAGGCTGATTTCCTTAAGTCTTAGGTTATATGTATTTACAAATTTACAGTATCTCGCTACATAGAAATTCATTCGCATATGAACTACGAACAATAAAATAAAGATAGGGTCGTGCTCAAAAGAACGACAAAATCTCAAAACAATAATAATATGCACTTGTTATGCGATTCTGAAAAATCATAAAAATACCGTTGTTTGATGGAAAATCATCAAATGATTATTTAAATATTTTTCAAATTAATAATTATGGATAAATTTAATAAATTAAATTAAAAATACGTTAATGAAAATTGAGTCGTTACATTGAAATTTAATTTCCTCGTTATTTATTTGAACCATTTAATATTGTAAATAAATTTCCAAAATGAATTTCCTGTTATTATTTATTTAAAATGAGTTAAATAAGACCAATAACTCATTCAACTAAAATTCAATTCAAACTCCAGATATTGAAATCGTTATTTGATTGATAAGTCCATAATTCCAATACTTAAATCACTATTCAAATTTTTTAAATAATCTCTGTAATTAAATTCAAGTTTAAACTTTTAAAAACCAATTATTCAATATTAAAAATTAATTAAATATCGAAAATCAAATGACCAAAATTCTGGGTCGTACATTCTCTCCCCCTTAAAAGAATACCGTCCTCGAAATTTCCGTGGTAAGGAAAATGCATATAAACCCATTAACTTTTCGAAATCAATTAGTTTAAATGGATTGTTAATTTTCTAAGTCTTTAAAATTATGGAAAATTTCGGCAACGTCTTCTTTGTGAGGCTCGATTAGAAAAACTACCAATTGCCACTACAGGCCCAAACCAATAAAAGAAAACAAAAGCCAAGTGGCCTTCCATATCCGGGGCTTAAAATCATCAAACCAAAACAAGAATATAAACATATACCTATTAGTCGGGCAACCAACCCTACTCATGAAACCAAAAGCATCAACCTAACATTTGATTTCATGAACCTGCATCTTACTTGCAAATAATATCCAACCATTTAATGTGCAATCATATATAATTTATTAAAGCCCGTACGATGTACATATACCATCCATACGCAATACCAAATCCAATCGTTCGCTCAATCACACAAATTATTTCAAACTAGGATCGCTCACTCGACTTCCTTAATGCGACTCCGATTCGATTCCTTGATTAGAACTATCGTCCTCCTTACATAGCCATATACTATGATAAAGAACTTCAAGATCATATCAAAAATCTATATCAAGTTTTTGCTGTCAAGAATCGAGTGAAAAATTCTAACTTGGATCAGTGTAAATTTCCTTAATTTCATGTTTCCAAATGTAGATCAAGACTTCTCATGCGAATAAAATGATCTATGTATACATCCTACGTATTTATTCCATTGGTTTCTTAATTACACTAATTAATTTTTCGATTTAAAACTCATTCATTTTTACTTATAGTATATGTCCTTTAATACTAAAATCACTCATGAACCATTTCGTTAAACACTATTTTTATTTTAACCCCATTCCATAACACATTACTAAACAACACAAATATTCACAATTTAAGTTTATAAACATCTTTTAAAACACAACTTATGTTTATCAATACTTTAAAACTTAAGTTCATATTTTTAATTAATATTAAAATTCATTTTCTAAGTTATTTCATAACATATTAATTTAAGCCTAAAAATACTTTATAATGACTAATTTTCATTAATAAAACATTTCATAAGATTATAATTACCTTTTTAAGGAATCATTATTTTACTTAAGAAACATTACTTAAGTCTATTAACATTCTACAACTCAAATTCATATTTGCAAAATACTCTTCTACTTCCTAAGAGAATACATACAATATTCAGAATTATTTTACTTAACCAGAATATTCAACAAATTTAAAAATTACTTTTAAATTACTATCTTCTCAAATTTATAAGCTACAAAACTTATTTTTTTATGTTTTCATAAAACTTTTAGCTTCAATTTCTATATCAAATTTAAAAGTCCCGACTGTCAAAAATTGTTGGAAATTCCATTACATTTTTAATAAATGAAAATTTCCCAAACAACATATCAAAATGAGATGCAAAACCAAACTACTCTAATGTATAAGGTACATGCAACCATCACATAACTTAACTGAGAACTTCATAATTTAAACCCCTTGTTTTATTTTAAATCATTTTGAAATAATAATTATATACATAACTCCATTTTGTATATCAAACCTTACTTTTGAATTTAAATTAAAACTTGTTTTACTAAAACAAAACTTCTATGGTAGCAATTCATCACAAAAAAACTCAAAAATGAACGCCGATGATGCTGCAGTCATCGCTGGATCTATTTTCCAATGACCGAAGGGAGTTCAGTGTTTTTTATCTCTTTTAAAATCCATTTTTAAGAAATTTTCTATTCCTAACACTCTCCAATAATACTATTATTATTTGTCATAATACTTTGAAAAACAACTTCAAATCTCTAGGGTTTAAGTACTCAAATTCTCAGTTTTAAATTCTTTTTATTCATTAATCACATTTATAAACAATATTTATATAATATTTCTTCTTATATAAGATCATTTTCACCATTGTTTATCTTTGTTTAAATTATAACAGAAAACTTTATTATAATTAAAATTCAACTCAATATTATCATCGAATACCATATACTCAAACTCATCCTAGGGTCTCACTTACCCTACTCTAATGAGTTAACCCCACCAAAGCCTAGATGTTCGCTCAACCTAAGCTCCGATACCACGTGTAACGATCTTCCTAAATGGGTGGTGCCTACACGATGGTAACCTCGAATCTGATTTTACGACCAGCCTGTCGACCGAAACCAACCCATTAATTTCATGGACGTGTAAGGGTAAGAGTCTAAGCTTCGGGGTAGTTCACAAAGCAAAAACCCCTTATCACGTTAAAGCAACTTTGCAAACAGATCCAATCTCGGTCTCTCCGAATCGACAACGATTATTTAAAATTGGCCAAGTTCGATTGATGGTTATTTAACTATCAAATAAACAACAATTGCACCAGAGATTTAATTCCATAAGGAAAAACAACATTGGTTAAGCACATAAGTAACCACTAACCTCTTAAATTAATCCATTCATTAAATAAAATCAGCTTGTAAATACTTGTATCAAAATACTTTTACAAAGGTATATTCACAAATACTTTTTACTTTTTTTTTCAATATTTGGAAGAATATCCACATACTTCTTAATGGTATAAGTATATTCACAAACACACTACACCCTCACTACTTAGAAAATGTATTTATATAATTATCTCAATGGTATAAGTATATTAATAAAAACACTTCGAAATATTTCATATTCCAAAATCTTATTAAAGGGATCAAAACAAATGTTATTTAAAATAGACCAAGGTGATTTCCTTTTGTTTCAAAACAGAAGTGTCTATTCAGAATTGACAGTTTTAGCCCATGACAGACGTTTGTGGTAAAATCCTCAAACGTTTGTGACTTGTTTAAATTTTTAACCCGAGAATTGTCACAGACGTCTGTGGTTTTATCAGAGACGTCTATGATGTGTAAAAATAGTTTTTCACCTTAATTTTGATGTACATGAAATATTGTGTGCTCGTGTATGCATATATACTCAAGGAGATCTTAATAATATTATATCTAGGACTCATTTATAGTAAAATAACCTTAGTATGGTCAATGAATCTTCGTTTCTCTTTGAGTCTCAATATCTTCGAGTATGGTGTCTTCTTGTAGCATATACCTGCAATCTTGATAAGGTCTATATATGTATATGATTGTATAGTTGATATCATTGAAACATAAATTGGAAGTTCTAACTTCAATTTATTTTTTATAAATACAATTAATCGGATAAATTAATTAACTTTAAACATCATAAATAAATAATAAATTAATTTTTCAATAACACTAATAACACAAACAGTTTCTTTTAAAACATGATTAATGAAATAATTAATTTACTTCAAAACATTATTAGTATAATAATAAATAACTTTAAAACATTATTAATATAATAATTAATAATTAACCTTCAAAAACCTTGTAATAATAAATAATTAACTTCCAAAATATTATTAATAAATAACAATTATTATCTTCAAACAATACCAATTATTTAAATAAAAAACTTTTCACAATATTAAAATATTAAAAAACAACTTTTAAACAATATTAAATAGAAACACCCAACTTTTAAACATTATTAAACAATAGTTAAATAATTTTAAATCATTATTAAGTGATAGTTAAACAACTTCAAAACATTTCTAAATGGTATAGTAAAAGCAAATAAAAAGATTGGGGTAAAATATAGAAGTTCATAATCTGCTTAAATAAAAATATTCCAGAAAATCCAAAGGTCAGAATTTGAAATCATTCTTCAAATAAAAAACCAATTTCAAGCCAAACGGGAATTAATAATATTTTCAAAATACTAAATTTAGGCCAATAGCCACCAAAGCACTTAACCAATCTTGTTATTGATTTTTATCTACATGGATTAAGTTTTGAACATATAACAATGCCATAACTAATAGTGCTAAACAATCAAGATCACCAATTAACAATCTGTATAACAGGGTTACAACTGAAATAGAATCAACATGTATATATAACTGGAATGAAAATCACTATGGTGAGAAATCCAGATTTCACTATATAATTCCTTGTTCTATTTTAAATGACAATCGCTTGTAAAAGAGAATATTTTAACCAACAGCCAATAATTTCAACCAAGCACAAAGAGTAAAAAAAATCTACTATATAGATCTTCCGATTAACTAAAAATGTGGGTTTAAACCACCAATTTCGACTTTAGCTTGAAATTCTACAAGCTCAAATCTCGACCAATCCAATTCCAAAGTGTAGCTAACATCATTATGAATCCAACGTGACTGACTGCGTTCGATTTGGACTTAGTATGGACAAGTAATCGCATTTATAGGATTTACAAATTAAATAACATTAATTAATTGCTTAATTAAAATTAAAACTATCGTTACCCTTAAATAATCCTTCCCTCCCATCCTCAATTACTCCCAAGACCTACATGCAAAAACCAGACATTGCCATGACTTCAACCTTCCCTTCCAAGCTCGACACTCCATGAAACCAAAAATAGACTTCACTGACGATCTTCTCATCCAAGCCTCCATCTTCCCGTCACCCTGAAGTTCGACTTGACGTCACCTCTTGGATCGTAGCCCCTTGGTTCCACGCGGTCGTACAAAATTGTCGTCCTCGCCATTCCATCATTGAACTTCACTAAAAAATGGCCCGTAGATGCTACTCCACTTCACAAACGCCATCCTAAACCCTGATTCAACCAACACCTCCCTTATCGGTCACATCCATAAACCCTAGGTCGAACAGCAATTAACACCCCCCCAAACAACGACTGTACTTCATCAAACCAAATAGAGATTAAGAGCTCTCCAGCACGATTCCAAAGATGTTTATTATGAAATTTATCGTTAAGAAACAAATTTGATTTTAATTTTTCAAAGATGCATCCATTTAATTTGTATCTTACTCGAAACGATAAATGAAAATAAGAAAGAGCAAAGCGAAGTCAATAAGCTGATTTTCTTAATTCTTAGGTTATGTATATTTACAAATTTGCAGCATCTCACTACATAGAAATTCGTTCGCACATGAATTGAGAACGATAAAACAAAGATAAGGTCGTGCTCAAAACAACGACATGATCTCAAAACAATAATAATATACATTGGTAATTCGATTCTGAAAAATCATAAAAACACCGTTGTTTGATGGAAAATCGTCAAACGATTATTTAAATATTTTTCAAATTAAAAATTATGGAAAAATTTAATAAATTAAATTAAAAATAAGTCAATGAAAATCGAGTCGCTATATTGAAATTTAATTTTCTATTATTTATTTGAACCATTTAATATTGTAAATAAATTTACAAAATGAATTCTTCGTTATTATTTATTTATTTAAAATGAGTTAAATAAGACCAATAATCCATTTAATCAATATTCAATTCAAACTCCAGATGATTAAATCGTTATTTAATTAACAAATCCACAATTCCAATACTTAAATCACTATTCAAATATTTAAATAATCTCTATAATTAAATTCAAGTTCAAACCTTTAAAAAACAATTATTCACTATCAAAAATCAAATGACCAAAATTCTGGGTCATTACAATAACAGTTACTATGAAAAGCTCAAGCAAAAACTCCACGAATGCCTAAAATTAAACCTTGATGGCGATTCAATATAAAAACCAAATCACGATCTTCTTTAAACATTTATTTTAAATGACTCAAAAACCATTTCCAATTATTTGCATTTTCTAAAGAAACTCTACCCATAGCTAGAGGGAAAAAACATGCGAATAATAATTTTAAAGAAATATTAAACCAAAATTCAATCAATTGTTAACCTAAAAACCGTCACTGATAACTAAAACCCGATACCTAAAAAATGGATAACTAAATTTTGATACTATACATTACAACATTTTAAAATTATGATATCTAAAACTGATAATAAGCACTAATCTAATACACACCAAAGCCAAAACTACAACACTGCAATATATCGGTTACTGAAACTAAAAATGATACAAATAAAGGATACTACCAAAAACTAATACTGATACTAACAAAAACTAGCATAAACAGATACTGAACTAAAAATGATACTAGAAAACACAAAATAACAGTTATTGAAACTAAAAATGATACTAACAGAAACAGAAACTAATACTGGTTATTTTTCATAAAATTGACATAACATCACCACGTGACTTAAAAACACAGAAAATTAAAACATACCTTGATTACCATTTTTTGCAGTACCACCCATCAAATTACCTGGCCGTTCCCTTAAATGAGTAGCATCTAAAAATACCATAGCACAACAATACTTGAAACCAAGTAAACAAGCACCAAAACTAATATACACTCTCTCAAATTGATTAGTACAAGCATTAACATTCATATCGACATAATTACCTGAATTTTGTTTCTTCAATGCTTCTAAATACCAACTCAAATCATTGTAGGACATAGCATCATTATCATACAATTCCATCAAAGCAAGTTGTTTTTCAGAATAAGCAAAAGAATAAGATAAGTCAAGATTGTATTCTCTTCTAAAATCATCTATTATGTCTTTAGGCTTTATACTAGGGGCAGCCCCACAAGAATGATCGCTAACCAAACTTCTAATGAAAAACCTATAAATTGTCCGGAATCATAAGAAGCATGTACTTTAAAAAGACATCCATTCTTAGACGAGGAGAAAATATCAATAATTCTTGTAGGACAATTCTTCAGAAATACTAATTCACGTCCCTTTTGAATTTGGTATGCCATCAAAAGTTCACTAAAATCATTAGCTGCTACAAAACAAAAACCAACAAAATCGAAAATGGATAATTTCGAACCTCTCTTCAACGTATCCTTCAAATAACTTTTACTATGAACAACAACATTTGAACACAAAGGTCCGTTAGAAGATGAATAACTAAGAAGATTAGATGAAATCGAATAGAACCGCCATCATCATTTTCCAATTGAGAATCTTTGACCTTAATGGTACAAGGAAAATGCACTCTTCTTATACAATTGAAAACAAATTATACTTTGAAGATCGGAATCGTTATCAACTATGATAACTTTATTCGTAAGCTTGTAAGAAATCTCAATAGACAAAGGAGTTAATTGAGACCAATGACGACAAATTTCATTCTTCAAATCAAAAAAAGAACAATCAACGAACAATCGAGTGCTGAAAGTGCTATCATTGAATATAAACAAAATAAAAAGGCTATTGTCACCACTGCAAAAAAACATCAGCAAAAAAATGATCGCTTAGATTGTCATTTTATTCTAGTACAGTAATTTTCTTTCTAAAACAAAAAATCAAAAGCAAAAAAATAAAACGTTTTTACAAAATTGATACTCAATGTCACTAAAAATGATCCTCAAATTAATAGTAAAACAGATACTCAAACAAAATTCATTAAATATTTGATACTAACAAAACACTAATTCAACTCAATGATCATCATATTTACTCTGTAACAACTTCATTTTTTTATAGTCAAACAAATAACAAATTTCCACGTTGCATTACTGCAAAAAATGATACTAACAAAAAAACAAAATGATACCTAAAAAATGATACTCACTAAACTCTACACAGGAGTACATTATCAATCAAACCAATATGAAAGCAACCACAATTACACCCTATTACTAACCCCTATAAAGTTGAAATATGCAAAATTCAATTTGATATGTATGCAGAGAATGACTACTGGGAATGGAAAGCAAGCAACAGAGGGAAGTTTTCTTTTAAAACAACTTGGAATTTTATTGGAAACAAATTCCCAACAGAAGAGTGGTACCATTGCATATGGAATAGAGTGAACTGTCCCAAGATGACATTTTGTACATATTTTGCAATTAAGAACAGACTGCCAACTTGGGATAGACTTAATAAATGGGGCAATAATATAAATTCACTCTGTTCCTTGTGAAATTTATGTACTGAAAATGCTAATCACCTATTTTTTGAATGCAGTTTCTCCTACTTTATCTGGAATCAAATCAAAGCTACTCTGGGTATAGATGACAACAGGCAAATGGATCTGATGCATATTATCAAAATAATCAACAACAAATTCAGATCTAAGTCTAAGGAAACAGACTATGCTCACATTCTATTAACTACTGCAGTGTTCAATTTGTGGAAAGAAAGAAATTTGCGAGTGCACAACAAAGGCAACAGAAATAAAGAGCAAGTTTGGTTAATTATTAGTACTGGTAGTAAGATTATTCTTCAAAAGTCTAATAAAATAATTAAAAACCAAACCAAGTACGCTTCCCTTGCTGATGACTGGAGTTCGGAAGCTGGAAGCAAACATTTAGAAGCTTATCTTTTGCATTCGAAAAGCTTACAGACCGACAATCATGTTGACAGTATAAATCGAGAGCCGTGCTTCGTCAACCAGCAAAGACTTGCTGATAAGACTGATCATATCTGCTTCCAAGAGACCGAAAACAATTACGTTAACTCAAAGCAAGCTCCAGCCATCAACTTCTCGAGTATTAGAGCTAACTGGAGTACTGACAGCAATTCGAGAATGGCAACGTTAGATCTAGGTCGCGATGACGCTAGATCTAACAACTCACAGTACTTCAGAAACAATGATAGAGTTTCGAATAATTTGGAGAGTGAAAGGGGTATGAGAAAAGGATTTAACGATGCTCTATCTTACTGGGAGCATGGCGAAAGTAGTGGGTTAAAGAAAGATGACGATTTGGCGAAGAATTGAAGAGCATTGTCCGCCATTTTTCTATTTCTTTCTAATTGCGTTGAAGTGATTAGGGTTTTGTTTTGTTGGCAACCCTAGACGATGTTTTGTTATGTTTTGTGGCTTCGGGTTTGTATTTTGTACCCGATTTTGTATCTAGGCTTGGCCCATTTTAACCTTCTTCAAAAAAAAACATCGTAGTTGGCGCACTTTCATTACATATAGAAGTGAAACTGAAAGCCAAAACGGGAACGGTCATGCAAATCTATCTTTGTTAGGTGCATCCAAAGTTCCAAACCATTAATTAACTAACTAACTAAATATTTGATGTTTGCAATTACTTGAGGTGTAGTGAATTTGGACTATTTAGTTTGTTTCATGTCATGATAAAGCCTATAGCTGAAATAGTAAACTAACTTGTACCGAAGAAAAGGTTAATTACTTCACAATAAATAATTCAATAAATTAGAAGAGAATTGGTATAACTTATATTTCTGCAACTCTATTACCCGTCTTCTTCATAATCTTCAATATAGGCAACAATTCGGTTTTAAAATTGGGTCTTATACTTAATTACAATTGCACATGTGAATCCAAATAAATTGAATTATGTTTTGTACTTGTATTGATTTCGATCAAAAAGATTGGCGATCAATTAAAAAAAATTTAGTTCTATTATACAAATGATAATTCAAAGTTCTATTATACCATATCACTTTCCTATACTAGAAGAATGTGAAATGACAAGGAAGTTACATGAATACATTAATATAGGATATAGCCATTTGAAGTTACAAAACACGTACAAATTTGTCATTATCTTTATGAAGCAAAACATGTCATGATTTGCTTAACAAAAAAATTTGTCAAAATGGTCCTGTTCAAATCCAATGTAATCATGTATTGAGCAGATCATATGAAAAACAGAAGATGAACTAAGTAGATCTGTAAGAGATAGAAGATAAAAGATGTTTTTATTAAATTTAGATTACACAGCCATGAAAGCCATACGGTATGCAAGCACAATAAAAGACTTCGAACTTATCATTTCATAAATCCACATAATGCTAAAAGTGAAATTAACTTTTTACGAGAAAAAAAATCATAATTGAAATTAAAAGAACAATTCTTAAAGCCCGAATAATAAAGCACGAATTGGTGCTGAAATGATCCTCACAGTGAAATAATTTTGCCGCTTCCTGGGTTCCTCCATATGATTGAATTTACGATTTCCAGACTAAATTTTTCAGGCCAACCAGTAGTGAGAGGAGCGGTGGAGTGAAGCGAGGCAGCGGACATACATATATTAAAGCATTCTTATGATTTTCAATAGTAATTTTGATACATACATACATACATACATACATATATATATATATATATATATATATTTATTGACAAATAAATTTTATCTAGATCATTAAAGTAATCTAAAAAAATTATTAAACACTAGTAAATTTGAAAATATAATAAAAGTTCGGTCAATTTGGTTAAACCGATAACCAAACTAAATTTTTTTTACGGACTGACTATAAACCGATCTAGCTACAAAACCAAATCAAACCAACCAAAATGAATTGATTTGATTGGTTTATATGATTTAATCAAAGATTGTTCACCCCTAGGCCTAACTTCAAAACCAATCTATAAAAACGAATCACAAACCGATAAAACCTCAAAAAAAAATTCAATTCACTAGGACGAATATTTTCCAGTTTTATCCACTAGTATTTGTTCAATTAACTAGTCACAGAATTGAATTGAGTCGGCCATGTTGCTCTGTTCGTATCGATGGTTGAGGGCTATTTCATTTCGATAGACCTTTTGCTATTTTGGTATCGTTCGTTTGATGCTTAATTCGTATCGATCCTTGGCCGGATGATACGAATTGACTCCCATCGATGGATTCGAAATCGAACTAGGCCAATTGGATACGAAATAGAGGCTATGTGGCGGATTCGAACAGAGGGACACTTGATGGATACGAACAAAGGGGCGCAAATTGATGGACACGAACAGATGGATGTGAACAGCGTGGTTATGGATGGATTCGAACAGATCGACTCGAACAATGGTTTTTTGATGGATACGAACGGCTTGTTTACTTGAATTGTATCGATCATATCTCGAGCATACGAACTCCGATTAACCCAAAATTTGAAACGTAACCTCTCCTAGTCTTGTGCATCATTCCCAATCGATCCTGTCTTGATTAAAGCCTGGTCAAATTTTAATGACATCGATCGTAGCCTTGTTTCCAATTGATCTCCATCCCTGATATCCATCCTTTCCAGCCAATTTGTGGATATCCCGGCCTTGACCAAAAGGCGGGATAACAATAGCCATTTGAAGTTACAAAACACGTACAAATTTGTCGTTATCTTTATGAAACAAAACATGTCATGATTTGCTTATAAAAAAATTGTCAAAATGGTCCTGTTCAATTCCAATGTAATCATGTATTAAGCAGATCATATGAAAAACAGAAGATGAACTAAGTAGATCTGTAAGAGATAGAAGATAAAAGATGTTTTTATTAAATTCAGAAGATTACATAGCCATGAAAGCCATATGGTATGCAAGCACAATAAAAGACTTCGAACTTATCATTTCATAAATCCACATAATGCTAAAAGTGAAATTAACTTTTTACGAGAAAAAAAATCATAATTGAAACTAAAAGAACAATTCTTAAAGCCCGAATAATAAAGCACAAATTGGTGCTGAAATGATCCTCACAGTGAAATAATTTTGTCACTTCCTGGGTTCCTCCATATGATTGAATTTACGATTTCCAAACTAAATTTTTCAGGCCAACTAGTAGCGAGAGGAGCGGTGGAGTGAAGCGAGGCAGCGGATTTGGGAGGCTAAAAGAGAGTGAGCCGTTACCACATTAAACTTAATTCGATTTGTCCGGGGATGAAAATGGTTAAACTGAACTTGAACCAATGAAAATAAAACCAAACCAAACTAATCAAATTAAGTTTGATTACTTTGATTGGTTATCCGATATAAACGAACTAAAAACGATTCACATTTTATGTTTAGAATATACATTGTAATTTGAAAACAAGTCCAAATATATATTAAAGCATTCTTATGATTTCCAATAGTAATTTTGATATATACATACATACATACATATATACATACATACATATATATATATATATTGACAAATAAATTTTATCTAGGTCATTAAAGTAATCTAAAAATATTATTAAACATTAGTAAATTTGAATATATAATAAAAGTTCGGTTAATTTGGTTAAACCGATAACCAAACTAAATTTTTTTTACGGACTGACTATAAACCGATCTAGCTACAAAACCAAATCAAACCAACCAAAATGAATTGATTTGGTTGGTTTATATGATTTAACCAAAGATTGTTCACCCCTAGGCCTAACTTCAAAACCAATCTATAAAAACGAATCACAAACCGATAATGCTGTAATAGACCTGAGTCAAGTTTTAGTCTATTTAGTTCAACTACAGCAACTACAGCATTTCAGAAATGTTTTAATAGCTCTTTTATTCAATTTTAGTTCAAATCAGAAATCGTAGCATTTCTGAATGCTATTAAAGTAATTTCCAGATTTTAGTGTATTTCCAGCAAATAATAACCTTCAATATTAAACCTTTTAAACATTAGAAAAATCATATTTTGACATTCAAAAATGTTCATTAAAATTACTCTTTTAATTTATGATTTTTATAAGAACATTTAGAGTAAAATCCAAATTTTCGATAATTTTACTTAACAAATCCAAATGTACAATTTTCTTTTCTTCACATTTTTAACAAATAAACTTAACACTTATATTTTATTTCCATTGCACAAATTTAACCAAATTTTCAATTTTATTTAATTAACTTAAACCTTTAATAAAAACCAAATTCACATTTCCAAGTCAAGTTATATTTTAAAATTACACTTTTAAGCATTCCTTTATTTAACCATTTTAATACATAGAAAACTCAATAACACTTTATTAAATCATTTAAATTCAAATTCAAATCAAATTATCATATTTACCATTTTCCAAATATAATTAAATTTCCATTTTGTTTATATAACTTAAATATCATTTTGAAACCAAAATTCCAAATTTCCAAACTTAAGTTATATTTCAAAAATTCACTTTTACCATTCATTTAAATTACATTTTTAACTTCTAGAAAAATCAAAATTTCTTTATTTAAACATTAAAAATCCAATTTAAATCAAATTTTCATAATTTTACACTTTTAAAAATATTTAAAATATTCAAAATACTTTATAAAAATAACCACGGCTCTGTATATAGTTTTCTAACCTAGGTCAAGTGATACGGATATGTATCATTTCAATCCGCAGTTTAAAAAGCAAAAATCCGGCTCCTATCATTTCAAACCCGCAATCCCAAGTTAAAATAAAATAAATAAAAACCGTTCAGGCCTATCATTTCAGCCCATAATGATTTTTCCCTATTCTAAAGTCCGTTCGGGTATGTATCATTTCAACCCATAGTGAATCTAATCTACTGGGAACTTGCAGTGTGATAAACAGATATAAATGAACAGTTTAACAATAAATAATAGTAACAGATAATATGACAGGTAAAATAACAGGTTTAACATCATATAATTAATAATCATAGGTAGTTATAACATCATATATAATATTCTACACATTCAATTGTTGTCAATTCACATTTGCATAAGTATAAATGTCAGGTGAGATTTACTCACCTTTAAATGCTGGAGATTGCAATACAACTGACACAATGGAATCAAGAGCACAAAGACAAGACTACGGATTTGAGTGGAGAGCGAGATCCAATGCTACAACTCTTGTGTTACAACCCAAAACAAAAATCAAAACAAACCATAATTTCAATACACTAGAAATGGAATAACTTTTAAATGAAAAGAGATATGAATGCCAAATCTTTTGCCTTGCTTCCTATATTTTTTTTAGCCTAGGGATGTTGTTTGGATCTGGTTTGAACAAGTTTTGGCTCAGGTTTGGTCATGTGAATGCACGGCCAAAGTGGTGAAACATGGAGGGGAAGTTACATAGTCAGAAGGTGAAGGGTTTGAGGCAAAATAGTGTGATTTTTGTTCAATATTGGGTTCGGCCATGGGGTTGTTTGGTCAGGTCAGAGGGGTATGGGTCAGGTCAGTGGGAGGAAAGGTGTGTGGTGGTCTGGCCAGAGGTGGTGGAGGCGGCCTAAGGTGGTGGTGGTGGTGGAAATTGGAGCGGTGAAGCAAATAGTGGTCAAACAACATGTTTTTATGGCTTGTGTTGCAATTTTTGTGGAGTTTTGGCATCATGGTGGCTCGGCCTTGGTCAAGACCAGAGGAGTAGCTGGTGGTGATGGCAGAGAAGAGGTGTAGGAGTTTGTGGCCATGGATGTGGAGGAGAGGCCGATCCAAATATAAGAGAAAACAAGGCAAAAATGACATGAAAATAGGAAAAAGAAGAAGAAAACGTATAGAAACAAAGAAGCCATTACCAAAGCTTTTCTCAGCCGTGCAAAAATGAAATGGAGAAGGAGTTTCTCACGTGAATTTTGAAGGGAATACACAGCAAATGAAAAAAAATGCACGGCCAAAAGTAGTGTAAATGAAGAGTTATGGAAATGAAGAGTTTTGGAGATGAAAAGACTTCAGTTTCTAAAGCATTTTAAACTCTTCATATTTCTTTTTCTTTTTAATTTTATATAAACAAAATAAACTCATAAATTGACTTTAAAAACTGAAACAAAGTATTATAAAATAAAATTAAATATTTAAATTTAAAGAAATGGAAAAAGAATTACAGAAATTACTTAAAAATTGAAAATAATGTCCAGAAATTACAAATAAATTACCATTGACTTTGGAAAATTCCAATTGTTCTTTTAAAAATGTTTTAAAACCAAAATATATACATAACATGTTATTTTACCCATATAAATATAAATTAGAACATTACCTGACCAAATAAAATATTATTTATATAATTTAAAATAAACAATTTTGTTAAATACAGCAAATTACACACAATATTTAAAAAGGCATAACTTTCACATTATAAATCAGATTTCAATGAAACGAAAAGCAATATTCTTGAAATTTTATTTACTTTCATAATAAAAGATAAAACTCAAAATTTCATCATTTTAAATTTTTATATTAAAAGTCAAAGTTTGGCTATATTGATCAAAATTCACATTTCTGGAAAATATCTTATTTATTCATGTTTGGAATTCTAATTCACATCCAAATCAAAATTTATATTTAAAATAACAAAATTTATCCATTTAATAAATAAAATAAAGTTTTCAAATTAGGAAATTCAATTTAAAATAATTACAAAATACAGGGTTGTTACAAGAAGTTGCAAATTCTTTCTAAGTCTAGTTTAGCAGTGGAGGTTTAAGTGAATATAAGCTCTCCCTTGCCTTATCTATTAATTCCTTAACAACTCTTGTCACACTAAAATCTCCACCATTCCATTTAATAAAACTTAATTGATATGGTCAAAGATAACTTATAAAAATTATTTTTCAACTTCAGTAATATTATTTCATTACAACAACTATAAGAATTAAATGTTTTATCGACGATGCCTGCCATGGGGCATGTGATCGACAACCCTTAACCGACGCTTGGGCGATGTTACGTTATTAACACGGTTATACCCACTTTTGGAGATGCAGTAAGATACAAAAATTGGTTAAACAATGAACTGCGAAATAAGTCGTGAAGGACCATACACATAGCATAGTAAACTCGCACTATAACTCTAAAATGAAGAGAAGGACAAGTATCCTTAAGATGCAACTACCCAAATATAACGCATTAAATGACAGGATAATAAGGCCAACAAAATCACTATGAGGACAATTCGAGGTCATACGAGGTCAAATATGCATAGTAGTAAGCTAGCTTGGTCAAATGGAGATGAACTGCACTACATTATCATATTAACAATCCGCTTGATAATTTGAGTGCTAAGTGTAGAAGCAGGTCGTTATGCGAAGAACTAATTAACTAAACCAAATAAAGTCATGCTGCATTGTATTTCCATAATCATGTTTCATGATTATGTTAACTATAAGATTCCTAGCATAGGAGCAAAGAATCTTGGTATGATGCCAATGCAACACCAATGTCGCCAAAGAGGACAGAGGCAAGCCAAATAAAGAATAACAACGCCACGCTTGTAAACTGCTTCAATTCCAATAGGAAAGGCCACTCTAATATGCAAAGCTAGTCAATTACATCCTTATCAAAATCGAGTTCGTGGCAACCAAATGCTCTGGCACACTCTAGAAGCATAAACCTCATACTGCACCGATGAGAAGCATAATCTTCATATTTCACTAATGGGAAGTAAGGTCATGACGTCCAAGCCCATCTTAAACTAAGCAACCCTTACAACCCTAGACTGAGTTGCTATCCCACATTGGAAAAAAATCCAGATGATAGGAACCAACATGCAACCTTAATATTCATCTCAAATCGAAACGTGCGACACATCTACTTAAATGACCATCCTCAAGCAAGGACACATCACAAACTATAATTAACATCTAAGCTGATAGGTCTGCACTGCAATCTCGCATCACATAACAAAGCTAAAGGTTGCCCAATATGACTTTGAAGAAACAAGACTGCACTATAATCCAATGCCAGTGGTTGCACAAGACAGGATCATAGCGAACGACATAAGCACTACGCTCAACCCTTCACTAATACACACTCCTGAGTCACTCCGAGCAAGCCATGGACCTGCACAGCACTTACTGAGAACTCCTTAAGTAGTATCACAAGGAAGTAAAAGCACCCCAAGGGCCGCACATGGGGTTACCCAAGCATCGCTCTACAGTAGTTTTTTACTTGTTAGAAAACAATAAGGGTGAAAGCAGTCCTTATCAAGCAACTTGCGCATGTCAACATCAAGAGCAACTCAAAACAAATTCGTACAGATATTGAGCCAACACCACAGGTCAAGGAAAATCAATTTAGCTCCACTTATCCTCAGCACAATGGCAAATAAACATCACAGACTGAGCAAGACAACTCAATTCTAACCAACCCTAATGCAGTTTTACCTACACAATGCGCAGTTCAAAA
Organism: Allium fistulosum; assembly: GCA_030737815.1. Classification (NCBI taxonomy): domain Eukaryota; kingdom Viridiplantae; phylum Streptophyta; class Magnoliopsida; order Asparagales; family Amaryllidaceae; genus Allium; species Allium fistulosum. The sequence goes on from CM060907.1 coordinate 1,010,823,755, forward strand.
ACCAGTTACTCTGCAAAATCAAAGAAGGCGTAATTTATTCAAATTTTTATGGTTCCCGCCTCAATTACTGCTAACGCCCTCTAGTCTAGCTAATTACGATGTTGGAGAGAAAAACTGACACTCTCGATATTGAGAATAATTCATGCTCCATCACCACCATCCTAATATGGCAATCTCATACAAAAGCTGCCATTTCGTCCTCTTAGTAGTATGACAATAAGGACCGAATAACTCATGCATAGTAGATGTAACATGCAAGTTGCTACTCCCAGCATATTTTGATTCCCTTTTGTAATGATTCTTTAACTCAATAAACTTGGCATCATAATAATTTTTTAAATCATTCTTCCACTAAAGAGCAACATCAAGGTCTGCCCACAGAGGAGGCACAGGAGTGGCACCAGGCCTAGAAATTGCATTCGGATCCCAGGCCGCAGTAGGATGATCTTCAAGGCTAATTTACTTTGTGTTCTACTTAGATAACTCCTTGAATTCGTGTTCTAGAGTCTTGATTTAATCTGTATATATGATCCTGTATGCAGTTGTTACCTCCTTAAGAAAACCTTCAAGCTCAGCAATACAATTTTACGATGACTTCAGTTTCTTTTCCAGCTCTTCTATCTCAGAATGCTATATAGTAATGTAATTATATTTCCTTACATTAGCCTATTTAGACTTTTTCAACTCTCGTTCCTGTTCAGTAAACCGTTTGCGCAGCTCCTCATGAATATCATTGGCAACCGACTCCTTTTGCTTAATAAAACCCATATTGGTGGCCTCAAGTTCCTTGATCCAAAGTTCATAATCCCAAGCAATAGTGGAAGAAGAAGGATTTTGCAAACAAGGAGTATGATAAGTAGCGCCGATGATAGAAATAGGTGCAGTCTTCGAATAAGAAATGACCAGAAAAGAAGGAGCCATATTTTTGCGATAATAATAAAAGGATTACGTGGGAGTATGTGTACAATGTGCGAAAGTATTTCATTTGAGCAGTAAATAAAATATAAACACGTAAAAAGCATGCACAGTACCATCACAATAGAAAATATTTTTTCGAAAAAGGAAAAGTATGGAAAGAGAGAAGCTTAATAACCTAGAAGCCGAAAGGTTCAGATATTTACTTCATCAACATCTATAGATCCTCGTGGAACAACCTTGGGTTGGACTTCTAAAGTAGTAGGGCCCTTGCCTCTATCAGAATCATTAGATATATATTCAACCCGTGTTCCTTCAGAGGAGGAATCGGGAAGGTCATCACTCTCCTGAACCCACTTTCATCTGCAGTATTCCCGAGCTTCTTTGATTAGATGTGAGTTTTCTAAAAAAATTCAAATCAAATTATGTGCCTTCTGTGTCGGATTATTCTTAAAGAACTACCTCTTTACTAGAGCATAAATGTCATAAAGAATATTATGAGCTATTGTGTCTAGATCTTTCTCTACTTTAGAGAGATTTCATTCCAGTCTGCTTATTTTCTTCTTATGTTGCAAGACATCTTGCTCCATATCCATAACCTTTTTTAAAGAGCTTCCAGTTGAGCTTTGTAATATGTTTCCCTTTTATTTCCTGCCTCATTGTCCAGGGAGATGACATCTAAATCTCGTCTCAACTTTGAAATTTCTTTATGGACAGTAGTAAGAGTCGACTTCAAATTATCAATCCTATTGTGCAGCTCCATCTCGAGAGTGATGACCTAAAAGCATGAGGATTATAGTGAATAATAAAGCACTTAAAACAATAAGTAGATGAAAGCAACATTACAATACGTTAAAATGAAAGCCATAACTAGATGAAAGCACATTACAATATGTTAACCTGAAAGCCACAACGATGTGAGTTCTAGAAGACTTCCCGGGAAGGCGAACTGGAAATAGGTAACAAAAGGGCAGTCGGTGCACTATAATCATCAATGAGTAAATGACCCATCCTCTCCACCTGATTAGACTCTACACCCTCTCATGGAATAACCGGGAAGCATGCTAATGGGTGGCACTGAAATAGCAGTACCTGAGGGAGGAGGTGGAGGGTCATCCACCTTCAGTTGTTTCTACACACTCTCATTTGCAGAAAGATCTCATGCTTGTCTCTTCTTCACTTTTCCTCCTCTTCAAAGTAAAAGTCATACATAAAAGTGGATAACTTCAACCCATCCTCACTGCGTTGTGAAAACAGCTTCTTTTACTCTTTAGTGAAGTCGAGACAGCCTGCTAAAAGAGAAGAAGATGCAAATCAGAGCAGGAAAGGAAGTTAAAAGAATAAATAAACATGAAGATAGGTGGGTGCAATACCAGGCTCTTGGAAGAAAAAGACAAATCTATCCAAATTATAAATAAAAAAGAACTTATCCACCCATCGTTAAGTTTTACAAGGAGAAGAAAAAAAAAGGGATTTGGTGGCCTGAATGAACCAAAACCCTTTGCATCCCCAAGTATGGTTCTCCTTTATAGAATACAAGAAGGCTAATTCTCTACAAGAAGAAGGAATCAAATTCTCGAAATACAAGACATAGGTGCAAGTCAGAAGGTAATAAGAACTCGGGCCAATTGAGTGGGAGACAAGCCGAACATTGCAAGCCATTCCTTAAGAAGGAGGTGGAGAGGCAAATAAAGGACACATCTGATATACTCAGACAATACCAAATCATAATTTTCGAGGGGGGGGGGAATGAATGCGATCATGGGGTAAAGGAACCCTAAATTCGTAATCGCTAATCCAAAAACTATCCAAGATCCCCACACCCCGACTTCTCTTACGAATGGGCAAAGGCAATTCAATAAAAGAAGAAACACGACTGTAAGAGTCAACGATCGTCAGAGGCCATTAATAATTAAACTAAGTAGAAGAAATGAGTTATTCACAAAATAACATAAATCAACCTCAAGATAACAAGGAATGGGGCTTCTTATAGTACTTTAAATGAACTAATCAAGGAATTCCAGTCAAGGATTTGAAAAAACAACAAGATCATGAAAATAACCACTCAAACTTGAAACAAAAAAGCAAATTAACCCAAAAACCGGCTTAGAAGACATCTAACAAAAAAAGGAATAAATAAGAAAATTCGATTTACAAATGAATTTGAGATTAATTCGAAGAGAACTGTGAAATGGAAGTCCCTTGTATGGTTTATTCTATCTCAAACTGGTAAAAGAATAAGTGGGGAAGAAGAAGTAATATTTATAAGTTAACAAATGAAATCCAAATCTTAGAACCCCGAAGCACGATGAAACCACGAACATTGGATAAATTTTATTCACGAAAAACTAAATATATTCCCTTAGGATATGAAAAGATGTATAACAACGGTTAGAAAAGCAACCAACCATAATGGTACACGTGTACATAGTGTTGAATGTGAAATGACTGATTAAACAACTCGAAAACTGGATATGGATTGACAAGTCTGCCCTAATAGGCATTAGCGTGGACTTAGGGCCAAGTGTTATAACCACTTTTTGAGACGCAGTAAGGTACGAAAATTGGTTAAAAAACCATCCCCAAGCAGGGACGCAACACAAACTAAAATTAACATCTTATCTGGTAGGCCTGGGCCGTAATCTCGCATCACATGATAGATCTACAAAGATGCCCGATGAGGCATTGAAGAAACAAGACCGCACTACAATCCAATGTCAGTGATTGCTCAAGACAGGATCATAGTGGACGACATAAGCACTACGCTCAACCTTTCACGAGTACACATCCCTTTGTCACTCCAAGCAAGCCATGGACCTACACTGCGCTTACTGAGGACACTTTAAGCAGTACCACGGGGAAGCAAAAGCATTACAAGGGCTGGACACAGGGTTAACCAAGCATCGCTCCACCATAGTTCTACACTTGTTAGGAAATAACAAGGGCGCAAGTGGTCCTTATCAAGAAACTTGCGCATGTATACATCAAGAGAAACTTAGAACAAATTTGTACAGATATTGGGCCAACACCATAGGCCAAGGCAAAACAATTCAGCTCCATTTTTTCTCATCACAAGGCCAAACAAACATCGTAGACAGGGCAAGATAACTTAATTCTAACCATCTCAAATGCAGTTTTACCTACACATGTGTGCAGTTCACAAATCAGTTGCTCTGCAAAATCAAAGAAGGCGTGACTTATTCAAATTTGGACGATTCCGCCTCAATTCCAAATCATCCCGCCTAAAATCAAATCGTCCCGCGAATGAAAAACTTCCCGTCCAAAGCCATGTCACCAATCCACACATGCTTAAAGCATGCAATAGATGGATGACATGTATAAAGATCCAAGGGAGGGAACAAATCATGGCAGTGTAGCATTGCCAAATCATATGAGGAAGGCGAGATTATAAAGGGAGAGGCACTGTAGCAGTGCCAAGGGGCTTTTGCCCGATTCCCAGAAAAGAAATGTACTATGTAAAAAATATTTCTATAATAATCCAACAATGTAAAATTTCAAAGGAAGAATGAAAAAATAAAGGATGGAATTTCCTGTAGATGTAGGATTCCTTGAAATTCGAACAAAGTAAATTTTGGTGTCTTTATTATATTGCATTTTCTATTTTATTCTCTCAGTACAATTTGATTAAAGAATTTAATGAGAAGAATGGTAATACCAAAAGAGGCATTTTATCAAACAGATAGAATGCTGCTTCCTAATTACGCAAGCACATTGCAATGTAATTACTACCTTAAGGCAAATTCGATATCACTCAAAAATGTTGAATCATAACCGCAGAAGTAATTGGCACTATAATTATTCTCTGATCATCTTGGGTATTATGGGACGATAATCTCTTCAATAGAAACCTTATAGATGACAAGCTAAATAGTTTAGTATAATTGCATAAAAGAATGGAATCGGGGAAAAAATATTCTAAATACATGCACAATCTATAATTGTAGGCAAAGATTATCCTTGGGCAAATAACTAACCCAAAATGGTAGAACAAAGCATGGAGGGGTAGCATTGCCAAATCATACGAGGATGGCAAGATTATAAAGGGTGACGCACTGTAGCAGTGCCGGGGGCTTCTGCCTAATTCCCAAAAAAGATACGTACTATGTAAAAAAGATTTCTACAATGATATAGCAATGTAAAATTTCAAAGGAGGAATGAAAAAATAAAGGATGGAATTTCCCATGGATGTAGGATTCCTTGAAATCCGAGCAAAGTTAATTTTGGTGTCTTTATTTTATTGCATTTTCTATTTTATTCTCCAAGTATAATTTGATTAAGGAATTTAATGGGAAGAATGGTAATACTAAAAGAGGCATTTTATCAAACAGATAGAATGCTACTTCCTAATTACGCAAGCACATTGCAATGTAATTACTACCTTAAGGCAAATTCGATATCACTCAAATATTTTGAATCGTAAACACAAAAGTATTTGGCACTATAATTATTCTCTGATCATCTTGGGTATTGTGGGACAAAAAATCTCTTTAACAGACACCTTGTAGATGAAAAGCTAAATAGTTTAGTATAATTGCATAAAAGAATGGAATCGGGTAAAAATATTCTAAATACATGCACAATCTATAATTATAGGCAAAGATTATCCTTGGGGAGATAACTAACCCAAAACGGTAGGTCAAAGTTCAAGGTGAAGCTAAGGAGGAACCGGGTTTACAATAAGGCTGGTTGATTAGAAGGAGGCTATGCTGAATGACGGTTAATGCTAAGGAGGCTACGATGGAGGTAGATGACGACTAGAGGTGGCATCAAACGATGTCGTAGCTAGTTGATTCGAAGTGGAGGTGATGATGGAGTTTTGTTTCTTTTTTCCTTTTTATTTCCTTAAGGTGATTAGGTCGAGTTGGCGTTAATAGGGGCCGAGGGAAGGGTAAGAGGGTCAATGTCATACCAATCACATATCGATGCCTCTCTTTATCGCATCGATGGACTAATGTAGGTAGTCTTTAGTTGACGCCATACTGATGCCCTAATAGTAGTGAATGTTATTGATTATCGAATTTTTAGTTTAATTAACCATCTAAGTGTCATTCACATGATTAATCAAATTTTCTATTGAGAAATTAACATTATTTTCAATTAATTATTTATTTATTTAACTAATATATTTACTGGATTACTCCAAAATAAATGATGTCACAAACAGTGAAATTAAAGTCCCTCAAAATAAGAAACTTGCCTAAAGCATCACCTCAAAGATTTGTCGAGGAAGACTGTAAAGAAAATAAAAACAATAACTAAAGAAGAACAAGATAGATAACAAAGAAGAATGAGATTGAAGAAGAATTGGACTGAGATCAGTAGCTGTAATAACCCGCATTAATTTTTTGATCCTTTGTTTTTACGCCCGAATGGACATCCAAACCAAATCTAAAAACCACAGATTATTAAGAGATGATAACAAGAAACAAAGTAAATATCAAACAATATTTTTTTGAACTTGCAATGGAAGAAACAATTTAAAAAGTAGTCATCTATTCAAACCATACTCAATTACATCGTTTCACAAGTTTATACAATTACAAAAACATGACACTATATACAGGTCATATAATATATTTACAGTATATAAATTATTTACATAACAAGGTCTACATCGCCATATACTCCCATCTCCATACTCCATCAACCTAAAAATATAGATATATAGGAAATATGGAGTGGGTCAAACATAATGAGCGAAACATGTTTGCCCCATGTATAGTACAAGGATACTGATATAACATAATCGGTGTCCAACAAGTATGTAAACATGTAACATCTCTACCTATATACCCATACTATCCAAGAGTACTACAGAGTAATACTGTCGAATAATACGAAGAATGAGGCTATGTGGGGTACACACATGAATATTCCCTTGGTCTAACATTGGTATGTAATAAAACATCGAATACAACTCACCACAAAACGTATCTTGTATCCACATAAAGCAATAACATGTATGACTCCATGATAAAACAATACACAATATACAGTATATAAACAGAGAACACGGAGTTAGAATCGCAGCGATAATATCTCATATAGAATATACAAAGTATTTCTATTGTACATCACATGGATATACCTACATGAAACCATACAATACAAAATGATGACTACTATAATGAATACTACCTTCTCTATACCCAAAACACAAGCTGGTCTCACTGTCCCTGAACTTGAAATCTCAGACTGACTCGAGTGTTATAAATAACACACGGGCCGGACTATATCTAAATCAAGAGTTAATATACATTTGCAACTCAATATATGCGAGGTATGATAACATCATCGGAATAACACAAGATAAACATCCATAATATCGGTATATAAATATCAATGTATGCATGGTGTAAAATTATAAAGTTATGAACAATCCCAAGAGTATCACATAACGTCAAATATTCCAAAATCATGCATAAAGATGTCATCACCCTATGGAGTTACACTAATCAATAAATCACAGTACCAATATCTCTTGGGTGAATCACACTAAGCAATAACTGTGAAGGACTTTGGGATTTTCAAAAGCTTCGAATGAGGGTTTCCTCATTGTACATAGATTATTATGTCACCATTTTGTATCCCAATAGCCGTCTATACACACACGCACATGCACACATAAATAAACTATGATGCCTATAGATATCATGGTGAACCATCAATGATTTCTTTTTGGGAACCCATCTTCCATATTGGGAGAGAAGTTGCAAATTAAATTCTTTCTAAGTCTAATTTAGTAGTGGATGTTTAAGTGAATATTAGAAATGAGAAATATTGAGAGAAATTAGTTATGTTTTAGGGAAAAATAAGGATATTTGAGCTCTCCTTTACCTTATCTATTAATTCCTTAACAAATCTTGTCACACTAAAATATCCGCCATTCCTTTCAATAAAACTACATTAATATGGCCAAAAATTATTTTTCGGCTTCAGTAATATTATTTCATTACAATAACTATAAGAATTAAATGTTATATCGATGATGCCTGCCATTGGGCATGTGATCGACAACCCTTCACCGCCGCTTGGGCGATGTTACGTTATTGACATTGTTATACCCACTTTTAGAGATGCGGTATGATACGAAAATTTGTTAAACAATGAACTACGAAATAAGTCATGCAGGACCAAATACATAGCATAGTAAACTCGCACTATAACTCAAAAATGAAGAGAAGGACAAGTATCCTTAAGATGCAACTATCCAAATATAACGCATTAAATGACAGGATAATAAGGCCAACAAAATCACTACGAGGACAAGTCGAGGTCATACGAGGTAAAATATGCATAGTAGTAAGCTAGCTTGGTCAAATAGAGATGAACTGCACTACATTATCATATTAACAATCCACTTGATAATTTGAGTGCTAAGTGTAGAAGCAGGCCGTTATGCGAAGAACTAATTAACTAAACCAAATAAAGTCAAGCTGCACTGTATTGCCATAATCATGTTTCATGATTATGATGACTATATGATTCCTAGCATAGGAGCAAAGAATCTATGATGCCAATGCAACATCAATGTCGCCAAAGAGGACCGAGGCAAGCCAAAAAAATAATAATAGCGCCACACTTGTAAACTGCTTCAATTCCAATAGGAAAGGCCACTCTAATATGCAAAGCTAGCCAATTACATCCTTATTAAAATCTAGTTTTTGGCAACCAAACATGTTTGCACACTCTGGAAGCATAAACCTCATACTACACCGATGAGAAGCATATTCCTCATACTACACCGATGGATTTGCGCAGCTCCTCATGAATCTCATCGGCAACCGACTCCTTTTGCTTAATAAAACCCGTAATTGTGGCCTCAAGTTCCTTGATCCGAAGTTCATAATCCCCAGCAACAGTAGAAGAAGAAGGATTTTGCAAACAAGGAGTATGATAAGTAGCACCGATGAGAGACATAGGTGCATTCTTCGAATAAGAAATGACTAGAAATAAAGGAGCCCTAATTTTGTGATAATAATAAAAGGATTACGTGGGATTATGCATATTATGTGCGAAAGTATTTCATTGGAGAAGTAGCTAAAAAATATAAACACGTAAAAAGTAGGAGCTCTATTTTTTTCTACGCCTAAGTCTCTCTTTAAATTACAATAAATGGGGTTGCCCTAAGGGAAGAGATTAAATTTCTAAAATGGAGCCATACTTACGCAGTACTAAGTTGTATAGTGTATCCCTTTCATGAATAACTTGTGTAATTTGGATAAAAGGCCTTGAGTATCTTTTCTTAATTGGGTAATATTCTGCTCCAATTCATTCTCCCTCCCACATGCAAAGGTTGTCCTCATCAATAGTTTCTCCATGGCATGCCGTTATAAATCCTTAAATTGTTGTACTAAACTACATTCTTTACATGACTTTGATAAAAGGGGTTATCAATACTTAATGTTTTTACCTAAAAGAATGAAGCAAAAATTAAAACACCGAGCAACAAATATACATAATTTCATTAAGAAACTTCATTGTTTACAAAATGACAAATTAAAGCATGCACGGTACCATCACAACAGAAAATATTTTTTCAAAAAAGGAAAAGAATGGAAAGAGAGAAGCTTAATAACCAAGAACCTGGAAGGTTCATATATTTACTTCCTCAACATCTGTAGATCCTCGTGGAATAACCTTGGGCTAGACTTCTAAAGTAGTAGGGCCCCTGCCTCCATCAGAATCATCATATATATATTCAACCCGCATCCCTTCAGACTTCAGAGGAGGAATCGGGAAGGTCATCATGCTCCTGAACCCACTTTCGTCTACAGTATTCCTGGGCTTCTTTGATTAGATGTGGTTTTTCTAAAAAAACTCAAATCAAATTATGTGCCTTCTACGTCGGATTATTCTTAAAGAACTATCTCTTTACTTGAGCATAAATGTCATAAAGAACATTATGAGCTATTGTGTCTAGATCTTTCTATGCTTTAGATAGATTTCATTTTAGTCTGCTTATTTTATTCTTCTGTTGCATGACATCCGCCTCCCTTTTATTTCCCACCTCATTGTCTAGGGATATGACATCTAAATCCCATCTCAAATTCGAAATTTCTTCGTGGACAGTAGTAAGAGTCGACTCCAAATTATCGATCCCATTGTGTAGCTCCATCTTAAGAGCGATGACCTAAAAGCATGAGGATTATAATAAATAATAAAGCACCTAAAACCATGAGTAGATGAAAGCAACATTACAACATGTTAATCCGAAAGCCATAACTAGATGAAAGCAACATTACAATATGTTAACCTAAAATCCTCAACGGTGCAAGTTCTAGAAGACTTCCCGGGAAGGTGAACTGGAAGTAGGTAACAAAAGGGGAGTCGATGCACTGTAATAATCAATAAGTAAACGACCCACCCTTTCTTCCAGATTAGACACTGCACCCTCTCATGGAATAACCGGGAAGTGTGAAGAGGGTAAAAGCATGCTAATGGGTGGCACAGAAGCAGCAATACCTAAGGGAGGAGGCGGAGGGTCATCCACATTCAGTTGTTTCTACGCACTCTCATTTGCAGAAAGATCTCATGCTTGTCTTTTCTTTTAACTTTTCCTCCTCTTCGAAGTAAAAGCAGCGGCAAATGACGACATTGAATCTGCGTAGAAAAATGAATAAAGTTAATACATATAAGGCTTTAAATTTTAATGAATAAACAAAATGCTAAAAAAGACACACACATATATATAAACACACATGCATATATATCGTGTGAAGTAGAAACATTAAAGTCATACGTAAAAATGGATCCACGAAAGTGATAATGCATGTGCAGAAAATTATGCTTGTGTAGTAAATCTTTAGTGAAAAGATGTGATCCCTTGTGGGCTTCATCAGATAACTTCAACATATCTGCACTGCGTAGTGAAAACAACTTCTTTTCCTCTTTAGTGAAGTCAAGACGGTCCGCTAAAAGAGAAGAAGATGCAAATCAGAGCAGGTAAGGAAGTTAAAAGAATAGATAAAGATGAAGATAGGTGGGCACAATACAAGGCTCTTGGAAGAAAAAGACAAATCTATCCAAATTAGAAACAATAAAGAACTAATCCGCCCATCATTAAGTTTTACAAGGCGAAGAAGAAAAAGGGGATTTGGTGGCCTGAACGAAACAAAAACCCTATGCATCTCCAAGTATGGTTCTCCTTTATAGAATACAAGAAGGCCAATTCTCTATAAGACGAAGGATTCAACTTCTTGAAATCCAAGACATAGGTGCAGATCAGAAGATAATAAAAAACCGAGGCCAATGAATGGGAGACAAGCCGAATATTGCAAGTCATTCCTTGAGAAGGGGGTGGAGAGGCAAATAAAGGCCACATCCGATATGCTCGGACAATATCGAAACATACTTTTCAGGGGGCAAATGAATGCGATTATAGGGTAAAGGAACCCTAAACTCATAACCGCTAATCCAAAAAATAGCCAAGGTCCCCTCCACCCGACTTCTCTCACGAATAGGCGAAGGCAATTCAATAAAATAAGAAACACGACTGGAAGAGTCAAGACAATCGTCAGGGGCCGTTAATAACTAAACTAAGTAGAAGAAATGAGTTATTCACAAAATAACATAAATCAACCTCAAGATAACAAGGAATGAGGATTCTTATAGTATTTTAAATGAAATAATCAAGGAATTCCAGCCAAGGATTTCGGAAAAAACAACAAGATCATGAAAATAACAACTCAAACTTGAAACAAAAAAGCAAATTAACTCAAAAATTAGCTTAGTGGACATCTAACAAAAAAAGGAATGAGTAAGAAAATTCGACTTACAAATGAATTTGCGATTAATTCAAAGAGAAATGTGAAATCAAAGTCCCTCATATGGTTTATTCTACCTCAAACTGGTAAAAGAATAAGTGGGGAAGAAGAAGTTATATATATATATAAGTTAATAAATGAAATCCAAATCTTAGAACCCCGAAGCACGATGAAACCAAAAACGTTGGATATCTTTTATTCACAAGAAACAAAATATATTCCCTTGGGATATGAAAAGATTTGTATAACAACGGTTAGAAAAACCAATCAACCATAGTGGAACATGTGTACAGAATGTTGAATGTGAAATGACTAATTAAACAACTCGAAAACTAGATATGGATTAACAAGTCTGCCCAAATAGGCATTAGTGCGGACTTGGGGAGGCAAGTATTATAACCACTTTTCGAGTAAGGTACGAAAATTCGTTAAACAACCATCCCTAAGCATGGACGCAACACAAACTGAAATTAACATCTAAGCTGGCAGGCCTGGGCCGTAATCTGCATCACATAAGAGATCTACAGGGATACCCGACGAGGCATTGAAGAAACAAGACTGCACTACAATCCAAGTTAGAGCTTGTTCAAGATAGGATCATAGTGGACAACACAAGCACTACGCTCAACCCTTCACGAATACACATCTCTGAGTCACTCCAAACAATCCATGGACCTGCACTGCGCTTATTGAGGACACTTTAAGTTGTACCACGAGGAAGCAAAAGCATTCCAAGGGCTAGACATAGGGTTACCCAAGCGTCGCTCTGCCGTAGTTCTTCACTTGTTAGGAAACAACAAGGGCGCAAGCTGCCCTTATCAAGAAACTTGCACATGTATACATCAAGAGAAACTTAGAACAAATTTATACGGATATTGGGCCAACACCATAGGCCAAGGCAAAACAATTCAGCTCCATTTATTTTCAGCACAATGCCAAACAAACATCACAAACAAGGCAAGATAACTCAATTCTAACCATCTCCAATGCAGTTTTACCTACATATGTGCACAGTTCACAAATCAGTTGCTCTGCAAAATCGAAGAAGGCATGACTTATTCAAATTTGGACGGTTCCGCCTCAGTTTCAAATTGTCCCGCCAATGAAAAACTTTTCGACCAAAACCGCTTCTCCAATCCACACATGCTTAAAGCTAGCAATAGACGGATGACATGTTTAAAGATCCAAGGGAGGGAATAAAGCTGGTGGGGTTGCATTGCCAAATCATACGAGGAAGGCGGGACTATAAAGGGAGAGGCACTGTAGTTGCCAGGGTGCTTCTACCCAATTCCCAAAAAAGAAGTGTACTATGTAAAAAAGATTTCTATAATAATACAACAATGTAAAATATCAAAGGAGGAATAAAAGAATAAAGGATGAAATTTCCTATGGATGTAGGATTCCTTGAAATCCAAACAAAGTAAATTTTGGTGTCTTTATTTTATTGCATTTTCTATTTTATTCTCTGAGTACAGTTTGATTAAGGAATTTAATGGGAAGAATAGTTATATAGAAAGAGGCAATTTAGCAATCAGATGGAATGCTATGTCCTAATTATGCAAGAACATTGCAATGTAATTACTACCTTAAGGAAAATTTGATATCACTCAAAAATGTTGAATCGTAATTGCAGAAGTAATTGGCACTATAATTATTCTCTGATCATCATGGGTGTTGTGGGATAAAAAATCTCTTTAACAGACACCTTATAGATGACAAACTAAATAGTCTAGTATAATTGCATAAAAGAGTGGAACCGAGGAATAACTATTCTAAATACATGCACAATCTATAATTCTAGGCAAAGATTATCCTCGGGGAAATAACTAATCCAAAATGGTAGGTCAAAGTTCAAGGTGAAGCTAAGGAGGAACCGGGTTTTGCAATAAGGCTGGTTGATTAGAAGGAGGCTATGCCGAATGACGGTTATTGTTAAGGAGGCTACGGTGGAGGTAGATGATGACTAGAGGTGGCATCAAATGATGTCGTGGCTGGTTGATTTGAAGTAGAGGCGACGATGGGGTTTTGTTTCTTTTTTCCTTTTTATTCCTTAAGGTGATTAGGTCGAGCTGGCGTTAATGGGCGTCGAGGGAAAGGTAATGAGGGTTGATGTCATACCAATAACATATCGATGCCTCATTTTATCGCATTGACAGACTAATGTAGGTAGTCTGTGGTCAACGCCATACTGATGGCCTTCTTATTCACATTGGTATGGTGTCGCTATGGTTATGTACATAACTAACACGTCCTCTAGTAGTGAATGTTATTGATTATCGAATTTTTAATTTAATTAACCATCTAAGTGTTGTTCACATGATTAATCAAATTTTCCATTGAGAAATTAAAATTATTTTTAATTAATTAATTGTTTATTTAACTAATATATTTACTAGATTACTCCAAAATAAATGATGTCACAAATAGTGAAATTAAAGTCCCTCAAAATAAGAAACTAGCCCAAAGCATCACCCTAAAGATTAATCGAGACTATAAAGAAAATAAAAACAATAACTAATGAACAACAAGATAGATAACAAAGAAGAATGAGACTGAGATTAGTAGGTGTAACAACCCACATTTTTCGATCCTTTGCTTTTACGCCTGAATTGACATCCAAACCAAGAAATCTGCAAACCACAAATCATTAAGAGATGATAAAAAGAAACAAAGTAAAATATCAAACTATATTTTTCTGAACTCAGAATGGAAGAAACAATTTAAAAAGTAGTCATCTATTCAAACCTTACTCAATTACATCATTTCACAAGTTTATACAATTACAATAACATGACACTATATACAGGTCATATTATTTACAATATATAAATTATTTACATAACAAGGTCTTCATCACCATATACTCTCGTCTCCATACTCCATTAACCTAAAAATATAGATACAGAGGAAAAATGGAGCGGGTCAAACATAATGAGCAAAATATGTTTACCCCATGTATACTACAGAGATACTGATATAACATAATCAGTGTCTAACAAGTATGTAAACATGTAACATCTACACCTCTATACCCATACTGTCTAAGAGTACTACAGAGTAATGTTGTCGAATAATATGGAGAATTAGGCTATATGGGGTACACAAATGAATATTCCCTTGGGCTAACATTAGTATGTATTAAAACATCGAATACAACTTACCACAAAACGTACAGAGTATCATCACAAAGCAATAACCCGTATGCCTTTGGGATAGAACAATATACAGTATATAGTATATAAATAGAGAACACAGAGTTAGAATTACAGCAATACTATCTCTTACAAAATATATAAAGTATTTCTAATGTACATCACATGGATGTACCTACATGAAACAATACAATACAATACAAAATAATGACTACTATAATGAATACTAGCCTTCTCTATCCCCAAAACACAAGATGGTCTCAGTGTCCCTGAACCTGAAATGTCTTGGACTGACCTGTGTATTATAAATAACACATGAGTCAGGCTATGTCTAAATCAAGGGTTAATATACACATGTAACTCAATATATGCGAGGTATGATAACACCATCGGAATAACATAAGATAAACATCCATAATATCAATATATAAATGTCAATGTATGCATGGTGTAAAATTATAAAGTCATATTAATCCCCAAAGTATCACATAACGTCAAATATCCCAAAATCATGCATAAAGATGTCATCATCCATATAGAGTCACACTAATCAATAAATCACAGTACCAATATCTCTTGGGTGAATCATCCATATCCATAAATTGTAAACATAGAAATCAATAATAAGTGAGAAATCACCAAACATAGTCAGGCTAGCACATGACATTGCCCAAATATATCTCTCAATCTCAAATAACAAAACAACAACATTAATATAAAATATAAGCCGTTCATCGGTAAAATCATATACAATAAAAGATATGAGAATCAACTATACTCTAGACACATATCCAGGTATAATCTCATGTCCTCATGTAGAAATAAATGTCACGGGAAATCAAATCATAACGTATGGGTTACCCCACCCAATAATCTCATAATATCTGGGTTACCCCACCTAGTCAAACCACAACGTGGCTACCTACCATCTCCCAAAGCACTGGGTTATTCATCCGAATTTGCTTTAATACTTAAGTAAGGTGTATAAATAATATGTACTTATCTACCGATCCATGTAGTACCAAAAGGGAGACTGATAGCTACCTTTCCTGCTCTAGGAGCCCCAAGGCTACACTGCCTAGATCCACTCCTACAGTCTTTAAGTACCAACTTGGTATCATGATTATGTCCATCACATGTCATAAACATGCTGGAAGATTAAGATATGCATTAATCATGACCTAAATCGATTTGGAATTTGTTGCTCCACTAACTTCTAACAACAAGAAGATGACAATGATGAAGGAGGCTATAGTAGAAGAACTGAGATTAAGTGGAGTAAATCGGTTCTCGCTTATGTCTTTGGAAACCAACCAGCTTATCATCATTTCAAGTCGTTTGTTGCAAGAACCTGGAATCCAATAGGTAATTTTGAAATATATGCAAGAAATAATGGATTTTTTATCATTAGATTTGCGTACCCCTCTGATTGTGATAAAATAATTGGAGGGCTATATTTCATTAATGGAAAACTAATAATCTTAAAAAAAGTAAAAAATGTGAAAATGGATAAAGAATTACTATCTACAGTCCCTATATGGATTAGGCTTCCTGAATTGAATTTAAAATTATGGGATATAGTATTATTGCGAGTATTGTAGGAATACCATTAAAGTTAGATGAGCCTATTGCAAAGGAAACTCGTTTGAACTATGCTAGAATTCTAGTAGAAATTAGTGTAGATGTAGAGTTACCAAAACAAGCAATTATAATATGCATGATGGAGAAATCATCACCCAAAAAATTGAGTATGAATGGATTCCCCCAAGATGTAGAACATGAAAATGCTTTGGACATAATCTTGAAAATTGCACAGTCAAGAAAGTTTGGAAAGAAAAACAAAATCAAGACTCATGAATGTATGATACTGCTGAAGAAACTGATGGAAACAGGGTACACAATAAAAATAATGAAGTTAATGCAGACAAATACTCAAAGGTTAATTCAAATGGAAATGCTTCAATTAATAAGAAGAACAGTCCAGAATATCAAGAGAAAAATTCTGAAATATGTAATAAAATATTCAAAGAATCAGAGAAAGGAAATACACAACAAATTCTAGGAACCAACGGTTGAAATTCATGTTGACGCTGACACTTTGAAGCAAGCTATTAAGAATTCCATTTCTTATGAGAAAAACTGCCCAACCCTAAATAATGATAGCAAGCAACTTAAAAGCAACACTATCAATGAAACCGAAGACATTATTTCTTAGAGAAAGGCTAAAAATGATGCAGCATCAAATACAGATGATCAATAAAACATATCAGAAAGCATGGTTCAGAAAGCAGTTAAGCTATCATCTGGTTCCTCTCCTACTAAGAAGAAAAGGAGAAAAAGAAAAATGAAGAATTTGCAAGACATAATATCAAAATCTAGTGAAGAGAATAATGCAAGACAAATTCAAAGAGAAATACATTATTAAAAATCCAAGATGGGAAGATCAACTCAAAATTCAAGACAAAACGACACTTAAAAGAAAGGGAACATAAATTTATGAATTAATGGAAGTTAGAGAGAATTCTGCGAGTGTGAAGGATGACAAATCCAGCTACTCACTGTAGCTAATGGTTATATCCTTTAAGTATCCTTTAAAATAAAATAATATTTTAATATTATACCAATAATAACTTGAAATGTTAGGGGATTAAACTCCTAAGAAAAGAAAATAGATTTATTTAATTTGCTTATTTCTAATAAACCAAATATTATAGGGACATTAGAACATAAACTTGATAATTTTAAGATAGAAAATTATCAGTCAAGATGCTTAAGAAACTAGAGCGGTATTAACAATAATTCTCTGGGAGATAATGGAAGGATTATGGTACTATGGGACTCAAATATTTGGGATTCAAACAATATTTTATAAATTTACAATACAAACATTGCAAGTTTATAAACAAAAGGGGTTTTCAATTTGAAAGTTTGTTTATACAAGCTTCTAATAATGAAGATGAAAGAAAAATTCTACGGAATCATATAGTTTTATTAAATAATAATATGAACAAGCCTTTGTAACATCCCCTATCTGGAGGCCCGAAGCTAAGCACTACAGATGCTACAGTCATCCATAATATTAACTTCTGGAGACCAAATACGGTAATGTTAGTGGTATCCATAATATCAGAAGCACTTGAATATGAAATAAAATCACATATTTCAAAAACAACTTTTCTCATTACATGTCAAAACATAGTTTCATATCCAAGTTACATAATCCCAATCGTTTCCCAAGTTCAGATCAAATATAATTATTAAAAATACGCCAAGAGCGACATATGAGGATCCCCCCTGTGATGACCAGAGTACAAAATAGTCATAACAGACATAATACAACACAGCGGAATAAAACAACAAAACAACTCCTAAATAGCTAACTTCAGCCTCCTGCTCGTCTTCGGAAGCTTTATTCATCCGCCTACTAAAACCTATAAATCCTCAACCCTCAACCTACTCAAATCAATTTTGAGCACCCGAGAGTTTAAAGGCAAAAACATAAACTTCAAGTCAGACATAAAGCCTGGTGTGAATAATACTATACATCTCGGTTAGTTGATATTAAGTGAGACCACACTGCTTAGCGGAATGGGTTTCCCCTCACTAATATCCCTTTAAAAATATGTCTTTTGCAAATCTTAATCATGTAACCAAAATTGGATAAAATAATAATATCAATATCATGAAAGCATATAAATCAGGTAACAAATGGACTATCTGTCTGAACACTATAGTCTTGTTTGGCTAACTACTAACATTTGGCTGACTTGGGCCTACCAGACAAAATAACAATTAATCTAACTTCTACTAGACACTCCTCTTCTGGGCGGTCTGTCCCTAACTTACTTCTCCAGGGTCAACTGATCCTAATGGTTTTGCGGGCTCACCAATAACCTATCTCTGTGCATATATATTTCTTTCTGTGTGTAACATTATTTTAATCTTACCGGTGCCAAAGCCCTACACACTGGAATTTTGGACTAAATTAGCTAGGGGCTAATAGCTAATTTATAGGGCGCGACCCTATACCAGTTAATCTGGTATTCTAACATCTGAGTCATTTTACTTAGGGTTAACTACCCATAAAATTTTCCTTGAAAACCTTTTCTCTCAAATTGATTTAAACCTTTAAATCATTCTTTAGAGAAGGAAAATACACTCTATGCTTTACTCAGATCACTTTGCCATGTCATATATACTTTACAAAAAACTTTGTTGATGAAAATATTTAACCTTTGGAAGTACCCTTTTCGAATCCATTGAAAGTACCCCTCTCGACATAAGTAAAACCGTTGGCCGAAAGGCCAAAACATTCCTTTCGAAATCATTCATAATCACTTTTCTGAAACATTGAAATCATCCCTTTCAAAGGCTTTAAAACCTTAGACATCCTATTTTTTTAAAACACTTAAACATTGCCTTTCGAAAACATTGAAAACATTCCATTTAAAACCTTTCGAAACCATTGGAGAACCACCCCTTTGAAACCTTTATCATAAACCTTTCGAAAGCACTAAAATCCTTTATAAACATCAAACCTTCGAAAGTATTTGGGTTCAAGTAAAACTTGTGAAAATCTTTCGAAACCATTAAAAACCTTTCCTTTCAAAACCTTTGGGTTCTACCTTCAATAGAACAAAAGGGGCATAAAACAACTAAGTCAAAAGTACTCTTTCGAAAGCAATTTCTAAGTAAAGAAGTGATGGTGTTGAAACCAATCCTTCGAAAGCATTGGAGAAGTGGCTAGGTTTTAAAAACAAAGTTACCCTTTTAAAACCATTTGCTTCGAAAAGTAGAAAGTGGTAGCAAGGGGTTTCGGCCTCTTCGAAAGCATTTACTTAAAACAAAAGGTGCAACCTCTTTCGAAACCATTCCTTTAGAACAATTTTTACCCAGTCGAATGCTAACCAAGTCGAAAGCAAAGCAGGCGCATTTCCTTTTAAAAGCAAACCAAAGCTTTGACCCCTTCAGAATCCCTTGTTTCGATCTTTCTCCTATGTCCAATTCGCTACGCACCAAGTCTTTGATGCCATGCGCATTGGTTTCGATGGTGATGGGGGTAGAAGTACATGGTCGAAATCTAGGTGCCGAAAGTGGTGAAACATGTAAAAAACATGTTTATACTGATTTTTATCTTTTTAAAGCAATTCTTTTCAACTAACCTACCTTGTTTGTCAAAACACAATTGGTTGCTAATTTCTTTTCTAAAAGAACTGCCAAAATTTCAAAAAAAAAATTAAATTATTTACAAAATGTACCTTCTCCTTTTATAAATATATAAAACATTTAAGTCTCATACCTTAAATAATTTTATATATCTATTAAAAAACTTAGGAAAAATCTATAAAAATTCCCATAAATCATTTCTAATATATTTTCTAACATATTATTTTTTGACCCAAAATCATCTTAAAATAGCCGTAATTGATTTAAACCCATAATAGCTATTTTCTTCACTAGAAAATTTATAATAAATCCACATTAATTCAGAAAATTATAAAAATTGAAACTCATATCTAAAATATCATTTCTGACCATATACTTGAATCGCAAGGCATTTGTATGTCATTTAATAGGGTTTTCACATTAAAACATATCATAAAATCTATATAGCATTAATCATCAACAAGCATATATATCTAATTTATTAATCAAAACATGGCAAAACCTTGCAAGATTGATCAGATTTAATCTAAAACCGAAATCAGTTAAAAACCTGAGAGTTCACCTTAGCTTTGTGATTAAGGAGTTGATATTTGATCTTGAGTTATATTGATTTGCTTCTTCCTTTAGCTTATCTTCCTCTTGTTCTTGCTTAATGGTGGCCGGCCTCTCAGTTTTAATTTTTTGCAAATGAACGTATGAAATGAATGAGTGTAAGGGTTTAGGGTATAAGGATCTACTTATTCCTATTGTGCCCCTTATCTAACTTCCCACACTTATTCTATTTTAACTCATGTTAGTTCATTTGTTAACATGACACAACTATCTTTACTAATCACAAATCTTAACCTCCTAACCATTACATTATTTTATTTGATTTAACTAATTAATTTTCTAAATAATGTCACTAAATATTAGGGTCGTTACAGACTCCCCTCCTTAAAGAATTTCATTCTCAAAATTACGATAAGGTACTCAACAAATCAATCGTAAAGGTAAAACATACCACCAAACAAATCAGGATAAGCGTCTCTATTCTTGCTCTCAGTCTCCATAGTATAGTCTCTCTCATCATCGCTCCACTGGACTTTAACTAATCTGACTGTCTTGTTCCTTAGCCTCTTCTCATCTCTCGTAACTATACGAATTGGCTTTTTAACTATAGTCAAGTTCGGCTCTACTACTAAGTCCTCTAACATAGTTAGTGCTATATTAATTTCCGGATCTCAAATACACTTCCTTAGATGACAAACATGAAAAACATCGCGGACTCTTGCTAAACTATTCGGTAACTTTACTCTATAAGCGCGTTTCTCGATCCTTTACGATACGAAATGGTCCAATGAATCTCGGTGCCAACTTCCCTGATTTCCCAAATCGAATCACACCCTTCATCGGTGACATCTTAATGGAAACATGATCTCCAACAGAGAACTCTAAGTCCTTTTGTCTTCTATCCGCATAACTCTTCTGCCTAGACTGAGCTTCCTTTATCCTAAGCTCGAATCAACTCAATCTTCTCTATAGCTTCTCTAACTAAATCCGGACCAAGAACCAATCTATCCCAGTCTCTAACCAACAAACGGGAGATTTGCATGGCCTTCCATATAAAGCTTCAAACGGTGCCATCCCTATACTAGCCCGATAACTGTTGTTATACGAAAACTCGACTAAGTGTAGATGGTCTTCCCATGATCCCCCAAAATCTAACACAAAAGCTCGTAACAATCTTCCAGGACTTTGTTAACTCTTTCCGTTTGCCCATCGGTCTGTGGATGGTTAACGGTACTCATCTTGAGCTTGGTACCTAAGGTATTCTGTAGACTCTTCCAAAACTCGCTAGTGAATAAGGAATCTCTATCACTTACTATACTACTAAGAATTCCATGTAGTCTAACTATATTCTTCATAAATAACTTACCAAAACAGGTGTCGTCCTAGTTGACTTAACAGGAATGAAATGAGCACACTTGGTTAATCTATCAACTATGACCCATATACTTTCATTCTCCGATTTGATCTTGGTAACCCGTCTATAAAATCCATCGAAATAGAATACCACTTCCATACTGAATATCTAATGGCTAAAGTAATCAACTTGGCTTCTGATGTTTGGCATTTACCTATTGACAGTTCAAACACTGCTTCACCCACAAGCCTACATCTCTCTTCATACCTTCCCAGAAGGAACTCCTCTTCATGTCCTGATACATCTTAGTTCCTTCCGGATGAATTGTGAACTTCGAACGATGGCATTCCTCTAAAACATCTTTCCTAATGTTTCCTACATTCGGAACACATAATCTTCCTTTCTTCCTTAACCACCCACTATGGTCAAGACTGAATTCCTTCCCGTCATTGCTCTCCGTTCCATCCTTTAACTTCTTGATCCGTTCAGCTAATACTGGATCTTTTCCTTGTTTAGAAGCAATCTTTTCAATTATTACTGGTTGAACTTCTAAACATGACAACATATCAGTTTCCTTACTAGATCTAGCTTCAGATCTCCACTGTATTCTGCATGTCGTCAATGCTTCCAAATCTTTCCACTCAGCTATCATTGCCAACACTGCATTCTGATGTCTTCTGCTAAGTGCATCTGCAACCTTGTTGCCTTTTCCTGGTGTGTACTCAATTCCAAAATCATAAGCGGCTAAAAACTCTAACCACCTCTGTTGTCTCATATTCAACTCCTTCTGAGAGAATAAATACTTTAGTGACTTATGATCCATATATAACTCGGATCTCTCTCCCAAAAGGTAATGTCTCCACACCTTCAATGCAAAAATTACCATAGCTAACTCCAAATCGTGAGTTGGGTACCTAACCTCATGCGGTCTAAGCTATCAAAAATCATAGGCAGTTACTTTACCTCTTTACGTTAACACAGCTCCTAATCCTGTTCCACATGCATCCGTATATACCACTAAGTCCTGATTCCCTTCCAAAACGACCTACACAGGTGCATTCGTTAATAAATGTTTCATCTTCTAGAATGTCTCCTTGCACTTATCAGCCCAAACGAAATTCACATCCTTTCGCGTTAGATTATTCATCGGTGCTGCTATTCGTAAGAAATTATTTATAAACCTCCGATAATACCCGGCTAATCTAAGAAAACTCTTTATCTCAGTCACCGTCTCAGGTCTTTTCCAATTATTCACTGCCTTGATCTTAGTTGGATCTACAGACAACCCTTTCTCTGAGACTACATGACCCAGAAACTTCACTTCCTTCTTCCAGAAATGACATTTCGAAAACTTCGCCTTCAGCCGATGCTGCCTCAGCATCTCAAGCACCACTCTAAGATAAACTTCATGCTCCCTTCCATCCTTAGAGTATTTTAGAATATCATCATAAACACCAACACGAACCTACCCAAGTGCTCTAGGAAAATTTGGTTCCTTAAATCTACAAAGAATGCTGGCGCATTAGTTAGTCCGAACGGCATCGCTAACCATTCGTACGATCCATATCTAGTTCTAAACGCCGTCAAAGGAAAACTATCCTCTGCTACTCTAAGCTAATGGAAACCCGTTGCTAAATCCAACTGGGAAAATACCCTGTCTCCACTCAACTGGTCAAACAAATCGTCAATTCTAGGCAACGGATATCGATTCTTTATCGTCTTCTCATTCAACTTACGATAATCGATACATAACCTTAACGATCCGTCCGGCTTCTTAGAAAACACTCGACTGCTCTCCAAGGTGAACTACTTGGCCTAATAAAATTCTTGCCTTCTATATCCACCAACTACACCTTCAACTCCCTCATCTTGGTAGGCATCATCTTGCATGGCGGTCTACTCACTGGTTTTTCTCCCGGCACCAAATCTATCTGAAACTCAATAGCTCGTTTAGGTGGCAATCTTACTACATGCTCAAAAACATCTACGAATTCTCTAACCACGAAAACTTGATTCAACTCTCTTCTACCTTCACAACACCCAACAAAGCATTCACCTCACAACTGGGGTTTTCTACGGTATATACAATCTGATCACTACAGTCAGTGTGTCTAAGTGATATTTTCTTATCATAGCAAAATATCCTAGCATCATACTTACTTAACCAATCCATACCCAAAATAATTCTGAACCCTATGAAGTCAAAAACATACAAATTTCAAACAAAGTTACGACCTAACAAATCAAACTCTAGGTGGTCACACTTCATCCCAAGTGTTGCATACTCTCCTATCAGATTTGCAACCCTTAAGGAAGTAACTAAGTATTAGGGTTCTAGGTTAAGCTCATTTACCAAACAACGAGATATAAAAGAATGCAATGCACCAGTATCAAACAGAATGCTAACTGACACATCATGAATCTGAAGTGTACCTCCCAACATAGCTTTTCCTTTTTCCTCTGCTGTTCGTCTCGAGGTAGCTGGCTCTAATGCATACACCTTGCCCTTCCCATCCTTAGCATGCTCTTAACACTGGTTCTTGTAATGACCAATTTGATCACAGTTGAAACACCTCACCTCATTCTTCTCCGCAGCTTTCTTTCCTTTGCATGTCCGGCACTCATGGGCATAGTGTCCCTTCTTGTCACACTTGTAACAGATAACTTCTGTCTTTCCCTTCTTAGCAGCTCCATCCTTATGAGCTCCTTCTTGTGGAAAAACTTTCTTTTCTGACTCTGCCCCACTTGGCCTTCCTTTGCCTTGTTTCTCTCCAAAAAAGTAAGCATCTCCTCATTCCTCAAAGCCATTTCAACCACAACATCACAAAGGTCTCTAATATGCGGTAATGTAGCCTTTGCCAACTCAGGCTTCAATCTCCTAATGAATTTCTCATTCTTCTTAATCACAGTGTCTACAGTGGTATAACCATACCTTGCCAATTCATCAAACCTTGTAGCATACTCCAAAACAGTCATCTCTCCCTGCTCCAACTTAACAAATATTCTGAGCAAGGTAGACATCACCATCAGAGGCATGAACCTCTCCTCGAACCTCCTCCTAAACTTAGCCCAAGTCATCATCTCTTCATTCACTCCAACCGTCATGCTATTCCACCAGTATAAAGCTGCTCCTTGAAGCTGTCTCGAAGCAAGCCTTCTCTTCTGCTCGTCATTGAGCCCCAAATCTGCAAAGATCCTCTCATAATGCAGCAACCGGTTTTCTACTTCAATAGCATATTCAGTTCCGATGAATGGCTTTCCTCCCAGCCTAGCATAGTCTCTACTCAAAATAGCATAATTGTTGACCACCGGAGCTTCCTGATTCCCTACTCCAGCATTTCCTCCAACCACTCCAGCAGCAACACCTGCTTGCATGATGTTGAAGAATAACTGATACATTGCTCCCATGTCAACTTCCGGGATTCCAACACCCACATTTCCCGCTTATGCCTGACCTTGGTTCCTTCTTGTATTTGGTCCGGCATTTCCATTTGTTATGGTGCTTCCACCAAGGTTAACTCTTCCACTTCTAGCATCCATATCCGTATTCAAGCCTCGTGAGATACAAAAGAATAGCGTAATAGAGATAGGAGAATAAAGATATAGCGTATACTTATATATAGCAAATACAAGTACCTTACTATAGCGTTATCCCATACCCCGATCTTATCTTTAATTCCTTAGGATTATGTTCTCAAAAATCATTTTAGTTTAAAGTTTTTCATAAACCTATGCTCTAATACCAAGTTGTAACATCCCTTATCTGGAGGCCCGAAGCTAATCACTATAGATGCTGCAGTCATCCATGGTATTAACTTCTGGTGACCAAATACGGTAATGTTAATGGTATCAATAATATTAGAAGCACTTTGAATATGAATAAAATCACATATTTCAAGAATAGCTTTTCTCATTACATTTCAAGACATAGTTTCATATCCAAGTTACATGATCCCAATCGTTTTCCAGGTTTAGACCAAATAATATTATTACAAAATATGCCAAAAGTGACATATGAGGATGCCCCCTTGGATTACCAGAGTACTAAATAGTCATAACAGACTTACTACAACACAACGGAATAAAACAACAAAACAACTCCTAAATAGCTAACTTTAGTCGCCTGCTCGTCTTCGGAAGCTTTATTCGTCCGCCTACTAAAACCTGTAAATCCTCAACACTCAGCCTACTCAAATCAATTTTGAGCACCCGAGAGTTTAAAGGGGAAAACATAAACTTTAAGTCAGACATAAAGTCTGGTGTGAGTAATACTACACATCACGGTTATTTGATATTAAGTGAGACCATGCCACTTAGCGGAACGGGTTTCCTATCATTAATATCCCTTTAAAAATATATCTTTTGGAAATCTTAATCCTGCAACCAAAACTGGATAAAATAATAATATCAATATCATGAAAGCATATAAATCAAGTAATAAATGGACTATCTGTCCGAACACTATAGTTTTATTTGACCAACTACTAACCTTTGGCTGACTTAGGCCTACCAAACAAAATAAACAAATAATCTAACTTTTGTTAGATACTCCTCTTATGGACGGTCTATCCCTAACTTACTTCTTTAGGGTCAACTGATCCTAATGGTTTTGCAAGCTCACCAATAACCTATCTCTGTACATATATATTCCTTTCTGCATGTAACATCATTTTAGTCTTACTTGTGACAAAGCCCTGCACACTGGAATTTTGGACTAAATTAGCTAGGGGCTAATAGCTAATGTATAGGGTGCGACCCTATACCATTCCCATCTGGTATTCTAACATCTAAGTCATTTTACTTAAGGTTAACTACCCATAAAAATTTCCTTGAAACCTTTTCTCTCAAATTGATTTAAACCGTTAAATCATTCTTTAAACAAGGAAAATACACTCTATGCTTTACTCAAATCACCTTGTCATGTCATATATACTTTACACAAAACTTTATTAATGAAAACATTTAACCTTTGAAAGTACCCCTTTCGAATCCATTGAAAGTACCCCTTTCGACACAAGTTAAACCGTAGGCCGAAAGGCCAAAACATTCCTTTCGAAACCATTCATAATCACCTTTCTAAAACATTGAAATCATCCCTTTCGAAGGCTTTAAAACCTTAGACACCCTATTTTTTTAAAACACTTAAACATTTCCTTTCGAAGGCTCTAAAACCTTAGACATCCTATTTTTTTTAAAACACTTAAACATTGCCTTTCGAAAACATTGGAAACCTTCCATTTAAAACCTTTTCGAAACCATTGGGGAACTACCCCTTCGAAACCTTTAACATAAATCTTTCAAAAGCACTAAAATTCTTTATAAACATCAAACCTTTCAAAAGCATTTGGGTTTAAGTAAAACATGTAGAAACCTTTCGAAACCATTAGAAACCATTCCTTTCGAAACCTTTGGGTTCTACCTTCAACAGAATAAAAGGGGCATAAAACAACTAAGTCGAAAGCACTCTTTTGAAAGCAATTCCTAAGTAAAGAAGTGATGGTGTCGAAACTAACCTTCGAAAGCATTGGAGAAGTGGCTAGGTTTAAGTTACCCTTTCGAAACCATTTGCTTCGAAAGGTGGAAAGTGGCAACAAGGGGGTTTGGCCCCTTCGAAAGCATTTACTTAAAACAAAAAGTGCAACCTCTTTCAAAACCATTCGTTTAAAAAAATTTTGACCCAGTCGGAAGATAACCAAGTCGAAAGCAAAGCAGGCGCATTTCCTTTTAAAAGCAAAGCAAAGCTTCGACCCCTTCAAATCCCTTTAGTTCGACCTTATACCTTTCGCCTATGTCCAATTCGCTATGCACCAAGTCTTTGATGCTATGCGCATTGGTTTCGATGGTGATAGGGGCGGAAGTACGTGGTCGAAAGCTAGGTGCCGAAAGTGGTGAAACATGTAAAAAGCATGTTTAAACCGATTTTTATCTTTTTAAAGTAATTCTTTTCAACTAACCTACCTTGTTCGTCAAAACATAATTGGTTGCTAATTTCTTTTCTAAAAGAACTGCCAAAATTTCAGAAATAAACAAATTAAATTATTTACAAAATGTCCCTTCTCCTTTTATAAATATATAAAACATTTAAGTCTCATACCTTAAATAATTTTATATATCTATTAAAACACTTGGGAAAAATCTATAAAAATTCCCATAAATCATTTCTAATATATTTTCTAACATATCATTTTCTGACCCAAAATCATCTTAAAATAGCCGTAATTGATTTAAACTCATAATAGCTATTTTATTCACTAGAAAATTTATAATAAATCCACATTAATTCAGAAAATTATGAAAATTGAAATCCATCTCTAAAATATCATTTCTGACCATATACAAGAATCGCAAGGCATTTGGATGTCATTTAATAGGGTTTTCACATTAAAACATACCGTAAAATCTATATGAATTAGCATAAATCATCAACAAGCATATATATCTAATTTATCAATCAAAACATGGCAAAACCTTGCAAGATTGATAAGATTTAAACTAAAACTAAAGTCAATTGAAAATTTGAGATTTAGTTATTATTCACCTTAGTTTTGTGATTAAGGAGTTGAGATTTGATTTTGAGTTATATTGGTTTGCTTTTTCCTTTAGCTTATCTTCCTCTTGTTCTTGCTTAATGGTTGCCGGCCTCTTAGTTTTAATTTTTTGCAAATGAATGTATGAAATGATGAGTGTAAGGGTTTAGGGTATAAGGATCTACTTATTCCTATTTTGCCCCTTATCTAACTTCCTTAACTTATTCTATGTTAACTCAAGTTCATTTGTGAACATGGCACTGCTACCTTTACTAATCACAAATCCCAATCCCCTAACCATTACATTATTTTATTTTATTTAACTAATTAAATATTCTAAATAATGTCACTAAATATTAGGGTCGTTACAGCCTTGGATAATAATTGGGGATTTCAATACAGTAATGCATTCATTTGAAAAGGGGACTGTTATAGGGACTCAAGTTTTAATCAAGGGGGGACTAAATTTTATTTTATTATAAAATTGTTAGGAGGGGTAAATAATAGATTAGCCCCCCATAAAAAAATTAATAACAATTACAATACTAGCATCATCCTTAAATATTTCTAATCTATTCTAATCTAAACCCTAATTTCTAATGGAGACTATTGATTTCAAAGACGGTAATTTGAAAATTGAACCAAAAAAATAATTAAAACACAAGAGAGCTTGATAGATCAGAGATTGACCCCGCCTCAGGTAATAAATTTTCCTGTAGGAAAATTGTTTTTGAATCGCGTGAAAATGATAATGGATGGTGCATGAACGATATCAATGATGTTGAAACGACATGATGAAAATCGACAAATGCGAGCCATTTTTTAGTGTCCAAAATGTTTTAACCTTGACGTTTTGATTTTTGGGGTGACATAATGTTAAAACGGTAAGGATCTATCAAAAATTTTGTCTTAAAACATTTGGCGGTGGTCGTTTTTTATTGTGGTATACGTTCTTGCGTTGCCAGGTTTGAATATAATGATTGTTTTTGGTGTATAGTATAAAAACGGTAAGGTACTGTCGAAATTTTTGTTAAAACACGGTATCCATTTGCTGTTTTTATACAGTTATAACATTAGTTGTTGGCCGATTTTAATGAAATGGCATTTTCTCCTGATTACTTTACTTTATTTTTTATTTTATTTTTTTAAATCCATTGCAGAGTGGTGAACAATTTGATAATGATTTTCTTCAAAAAGAAGACGAGTTCAAAGAAAATGGAGAAGATGATGACATTGATGTGGAAGAAGATGAGAATAAAGAGGACCACATTGAATTTCCATATTTACCTGAATATTTTACAACTGATAGGGTATGATTACTTTCACTTCATTTTCAATTATAAGTAAGTAAATTTCATTTATACTAGGTTATAAAAATATGTTCATAAATAATGCAGATTTTTGATTCGAACGAGAAAGTAAGAGACTAGTGTATGGAGCGTGGACTAAGTGTCAACTGTGTTATTGTGAGCAAAAGAACTAGATTTCAAAACGTAAACAACAATAGAAGGGGATCATGGATGGTACTAGTATATGAATGGAGTGATGAATATTGTAGCCACAATGTAAATAATTTTGTATCAAAAACCAAAAAAAGCGAAGAAGAACGGGTAGTAAGAAATGCGGTTGTCCGTTTGAGTTAAGTGCTACTAGTTGAATTGATGGAAAGTGGATATTACGATAAAAAAATGGAATTCATAATCACAATCTTCCTAATTGTCTAACCAGTCATGCTTATGTTGCAAAGATGAAAGACAGTGAATTAAAGATTATTGAAACCATAACTAATAGTGGAGCTAGACCACGCCAAATATTGTCCACAATTAAATTAGAAAACCCTGAAAATTGCTCGACTATACGAAATGTTTACAATGCAAAAATGAAACTAAAATTGCAGAATACTGAAGGGAGATCTTTTATGCAAAAGTTTATGAAATTGTGGATTGACCATCATTATTCTAAGTTTCATAGAGTTGATCTCGCCACCAATCAAATATCCGACCTATTTTTTAGTCATCCAAGGTGTATTGATCTTGCAAAGTGTTTTCATCAAATTTGTTCTTAGATTGTACTTTCAAAACTAATCGTTATTAACTCCCTTGTTTTCACATGGTGTCACATACATCAATGGGGAATACATTCATAGTTGCAATTGTTTTATAAGCCGAGAAACCACGAAGTCATATATTTGGGCTCTTGAATGTGTTAGGAGTCTTTATAGAAAAAAGGAGATTCCGGATGTTATTGTAATGGATGTCGAATTCGCTCTTATTAAAGCAGTGTCGATTGTATTTCCAGCAGCTCATCATATCCTATATGCATAGAATATCTCTAAAAATGTGAAAGCAAATTGCAAACCAAAATTCATTAAGAGTATAAGAGCGATAGTTGGTGATAAAGAGATCGTGGTGGAAGATGAGCAAGGTAAACAAGAATATCAGCTATTTTAGGATGGTTGGACGAATATCATTAACTCTCTAACTGAAGAAGAATATGAATGGAACTTAAAATCATTTCGAGAAGAATGGTCCTTAAAGAAAAAAAGTTCGGTAACATATGTGCTCAAAAATTGGTTGAGTAAGTATAAAGAAATGTTTGCGCTGGCGTGGACCAACAACTATAAACATTATGTCCACTAGTATTGTTGAAAGTTCACACCAAAGTTTAAAATTATATTTTGATTCTGCAGTAGGTAGTTTTGTACAGTTTTGGACAAATACACATTTGTGTGTAGAAATGAAATAGTAGCAATCAAACATGATTTTGAATCAAATGCCACAAGATCAATGCATCGTTTCTAGAATGAGCCAATGTTCAAAGAACTAATAGGATTTGTATCTCATAAAGCTTTGGATTTGCTATTACGGGAATTGAGTGACATTTCTCAAGTTGGTCAACTATTGAATGTTGTGAATGTATTCTATGGAAAGCTAATAGCTTACCTTGTTCCCATATGCTTGAGGACTTTAAATTGACATACGGTTATATCCATCTCAGCTCCAATGATTCTTTTTGGAAACAACTAACATTCACACCTCCGACTATACACCATTTGACCCTTAGGTTTCTTAAGTTTGCCTGAAATTAAAGCCCTTCAAAGAAGATATGAGAGTGCACCAGATAATGAGTGAGTTGCATTGCAAAGTGTTTTGAAAGTACTAGTCTTTCCATCGACAACAAAAACCTTAGAACCCCTGGTGGCTGCAGTAAGAAAAGGTAGGCCTTCTACAAAGCAAAGGAAAAAAAGACAGCTCAACAAAACGAGATCCTTCTTACTTCGAGAATGTTGAAGCTTCTTTGTCATGCAGTTCTAATCCTACTCCTACACATTCAAAGAAAACTCGTGGCATGGAAAAGAAAAAACTAAGAACAATCACATCGGCGCTTACCATTTGATGCAAATTCCCGACATTATGAAGCCTTACATAATTGGGTTGGATGATATGCCTCGTGATGATAATTGTTGTTATTAGTTTGTCGTGGACCAAATAAAGTTGCATAGTAAAAGATCCGATAATCCATGCAAATATGTTCATAAGGCAATGATTGATAACTTAGAGCTGAATAAGGACACATACAAGGTGATGTGGGATGATTGTGGATTCAATGAATTGAAGAACATGATACAGACCAAGAATTATATTACAGAGAATGAATGGATGCAAATGCTAGAATTAGGATAGGTTATTGCAGAAACTTTTGGTACCGTTGTTGTGGTGTTAAGTAAGTTTGAGAGCTGTACTTACGTTCCCACAACAGTACATGCAAATTTATTAAATGAAAAGAGGTTGATGGTCATGGGTTATGTGGATAATTCTCATTTTGTTAGTATTCATCTCAAACCAGACTCTCCTATACCTCCTACTTCATGAGCTTCATACTTTCAAAGGATATTCAATATTAACGCAAGCGATTGGATTAGACGGTATCAAGACATAATTGACAAGTACATGGCTTTGGTGGGAAATAATAATGACGATCACACAACAATCAAAGTAGAGTAGATTCATATTTTGTTAGGAAAATTTCAAATGCAACTCTTATTTTTTTAGAATTGACACGTACAGATATTTTGGATTGGCAGAAATGACATTGTATATAGCAGATTATTGTTAATGCAAAGGATTATTGTATCCTCAATTATGATTATGTTGCTGCTATTTTAGTTGGCAGAAATGACAAGTACTATCCGATTCTGGTACTGTTATTTTGGTTAAAAGTAATTGTTTACTTGGATTTTATTTTGATTGTTCTGTTGCTCTTATACTAATTGAAAGTACAGGAAGAATTATTTTATTGAAGTTCAATTGAAAGTTTATGGCATATCACTACCGTTTAATATACAGTATTGTGGTAGATTGTCACCATATGAGTAATGTATACATCAACAATTCCAACCCGAGACTTTACGTCATAACATCGCCGTTTAATTAATATACTTCGGTAGCATGCTGCCGCCTGAGCAAAGTACAAAACAAACCATCTCAACCCGAGAGTTTACGACACTATATTGCCGTTTTTATTTCTAAACAACGGCAGAGCCTAGCGCCTTTGCAATATACACAACAAACCACCTCAACCCGAGAGTTTACAGCACTATATTTCCATTTTTATTTCTAAATAACGGCAGAACCTAGCCGTTTGAGCAATATACACAACAAACCATCTCAACCCGAGAGTTTACGGTTGTTATCCACCATTTAAACTATATCATAGAATTAACATATCAAACACATCACATAATTCAAACAGTAGCAAGATCATATCAAACTATATCAAACTTCACAAACAATATATCAAACTTCAAAATGAACCATATCAAACCATGGCAAAACCGCATTGTCTACATTTAAACTACATAACACACCATTCTAATACATAACAAACCAAAACAAAATATGACATTGTCTTAATAAATAACAATCTAAAATAGCATACAACATTGTCTTAATACATAACAAACCAAAACACAAAAAAAAACAAAAAAAACATAATACCACGACTACATTTTCTTTGTAGCAAATTTTTTCAGACGCCTGCCTTTCGCTTCAACACCATTTGCTTTACTTTTGCTCGCCTTCGTAGCAACATTTTGTTCATCTACTGACACTGCTTCTCCATAAAGCTCCGATGGTTCAACTTCCCCTAATCGCTCAACCTTTTGTAACACTTGAGTTATTGATTTATTAGGAGCACACGATCAAATAAAATCAGCCATGTGTCGAAGTCAATGTTTGTGGAAAGAACCAAAGATATAACTTTCAATGCACTGAATTATAATGTATTTAAAACAAAGAAAAACAAAGAAATTAATGTATGCAAGGCACTTACAATGCAAACAAGAAGCGAATTTTGTTCACTAGCATTCATTGGTTCAGTTATTCTTTTCTTCGGATTGGCCACAAGCGGGTGAGATGCATTTTTGTACCACTCCATATAACTTCCATCACAATATCAAGGATGAACAACTTGTCTTGATGTTAAACTCCTATTGAGGAGATGATTCCTCCATTCACTCCAACCAAAATCACCTAAATTATAGTATGTAGCCTTAAATCCTCGAGAGGATGAATTAAACTTCTTTTTGTTTAGAGTGAATGGAGTAGTCGGGATGGGTTGAACAAAACCAAATTGGCATAGAAATCTTTAGGGGAGATAAAGTTCTATGGTTTCAAAGCAAATAAAATCCCTAACAATCCCTAACAATGTCCCGAAACAATCCCTAACAATGTCACAACTTTGTACATCATTACGACGACCGCCCCATACCACCCACACATCAATGACCTAAAAGAGCGCTGTAACCGTGCCAGGCTGATATGGAACGATTATCAAGATTGAAATTTAAAGTAGAAAACCTATTGCATATCTCACAGAGTATGAATAAAATATAATATAGAAAATATACAGCAGAATATAGTGAGCCATAGCAAATGAAAATAACATCTCCACTAAATCATGAGTTATGGTACGAATGTCATAATATCTCACTACAACATTTTCTCACTACATCCCTTGGAGTACATAGAAATAAACAACATAAACTACAAATATAGAGCAATATGCCATAGCTTCTCTAAGCTCGTCTTCGTACAGTAGCTACGACTTCAAACATGTCATCTAGTTTACTCATTTAAGAGTACCCAAGACGATAAGAGGAACATAAAACCTTGAGTCAGACGACAGTCTAGTGTGAGCGTTAAATGACTATCAAAAGCTATACTAGAAAATATGGTATTAGACAATCACAAAAAACCCATATCTGACATGTCCGTGTAACCAAAGAGTTAGCACATAATAAAAAGATATAATATGCTACTCAAATAAACGACAATAGAATATTGTAACAGAACATAATTGAAGAATCTAAGCAGCCTCCTCCATTGACCCTATTCCTAATCCCATTTCCAGCATTACTATAGATGATAGCCTACCTAAGAGAAATATCAAACATAGCAACCATAACATCCATCAGCCAAAATCTAGCTATCATCTTCTAAAGCCTTGAATATATGATAACTCGTATGTCCCCAACCTCGCTTTCCCGAGACTAATGGAAATCCCGATTCTCGATTGTGTTCGCCCCTACTTTCAGGTCCGAAACCCCACACAGTTGTCTTTTCTAGTACCTCCGTATGGTCTGACACTAGACCCTCTCGGAGTGGTCCAGGATACACGACTGGCGCTACCAGCCCTCGAGTGCCCCTACATATAATACCCCTGCTTGAACAAAACCAGGACACTCCGAGTTATCAACGATTCCTTGGCACTCCCAAATATTTAGAGCTTTCACTACTCCAATCCATTTTCGGGCACGGGTCTTGCCACTCAACCCAGTCCATTATACCACAGCCTCGTTCCATCCCGAGCTATCTATCAACTCCTTTGATCCTACTCCTTATCCAAGCCCCCAACCGAAGAGCCAAAACTTCATTATGCTGTAACTTCCAAACTGTAGAAGCAATCAACGAGCCACAACTTCCAGCATGATCCACTACAACCCCAGAGTCTCCACCCCGAATTCCACATCCAATAGAGCCAATAATTTGGATCGGTACTGATCCGATCTAATTGGATCGGTGCCATCCAAATACTTAACCATTTTGCACTCCATTTCTCTTCACCCACTAGTGCACTCCTTTTAGATGCCATAGACCCTTAGCCATCCCTCTTAGCCTTCAGGTCTTCTCTTCTACTCACCATAGCCGATCCAACAAAGATGATCCATCCAATCTTCAACATCTGGCTTATCCTCTGATCCAACTTCATAGAGCCACTCTAAAACCCATGCTCTATTCCCCTATGACTCTCTCTTCAACTGGAGCTCAAAATTCAGATCAGTACCAATCTGATCTAAAGACTTAACTCTAATTGTGAAGCAACTCATAAGACTTCCTCCTGATGTGCGCCAGGGCCTATCCTCCAAGTTTCGTGCCATTCCGATGAACTTTGCTCCCGATATGCTCCGATCACTAATCGAATTCCTAAAACATGCACAACACTAGCAAACGAATCAAGCATAGCAAGCAATTCAAACATAACGACGAATCAAACATAGCAGATCATCCAATTACATCCAATATGATCATACAAATCATTCGATTCAATCTACCATCACAATTCTAGCATAGATCTAATCTAACACATAGAATTTCATAGCCAAATATACACAAATGACACTAGCAAATGATCTAATCCCAATTACATGTTTAATTAGGTTAATCTAGGGTTTCTGAATCTAAAATTACCTAAGTCTAATCAATTTAATTTGATAATTCTAACTTATAATCACTTAACTACAACATATAATCCATCGTAGACTAGTGAGAGATCATAACCACTCACCAAATCTACCAAACCTAAGAAATGTGATGAAGATCTGATCCGGATAGCAAGAAATTGATGAAGATGCAACCAAAGTGATCAGATCAAGCTTCTATTTGAAGATCTAGCCTCTAAATTTGCAATTAGAAATTATTTGAGATGAAATTCAATGAGATGAATGGAGAATTAGAGAAGAGTTATGATTTTGGGAAAATTTGAAATGAGAAATAAACTTTCAAATGGTCTCTCTCACCTCATATTTATAGCCAAACCTGTTTAGACTAATGGGCTTGCTAATTGGCCCATTAATCCTCTTCTAATTCCGGCCAGCAGATTTTAAAACTTCAAAACTGCTATAACTTCCTAACCACTTGTTCAATTTTCCTATATGACCACTCTACAGAATGGGAAATCACCATCCCAAAGTAATGAAACATGTTAGAGCATTTAATTCGGCTTCTATCAAAATTTATAGCCGAAATAAGATCTCCAAGGGAAAAATGGTCACATAGAAATTCGGAAAAAAATCATAGATGTGTAAAACATCCCTAAAAACCATATCCCAAAATATTAGAATCATATGACCATAAACATATCCCAAAATCTCGCATGCCTACCTGTCACTAGCAAACACTTAACAGTCCAACTAAACGGTTAAATCAACAATAGCAAACAAGACATACCCTAGCATGCGAAATTATGATAGTATAAGATACAACGGTGCAAGTAGATACGACATACGGGTCTTACTACTCGAAGAGTTCTGGATAGGCCGTCCTTATACTCTCTTCAGTCTCCCATGTATAATCACTATGTCCTCACTCCATTGCACCTTAACTAGTGTTATCCCGCTTTTTGGTCAAAGCCGGAATATCAAACAAATCGACAGGAAAGGATGGATATCAGGATTGGAAGTCGATTGGAAATAAGGCTGCAATGGATGTCGTCAAAATTTGGCCGAGCTCCGATCAAGGCAGAATTGATTGGGAATGACAATCAAGGTTAGGAGAGGCTATGTTTCAATTTTCAGGACGATCGGAGTTCGTACGCACAAGATATGAATGAATTAAAATGCACAGAGCACGGTTCGAATCGATGTACTTCGCATCGATGGATGTTGGTTCGAATCGATGAAGGTTCGAATCGATTGAAGTTCACTGCACTTCGCATCGATATGGTTCGTATCGATGAAGATGGAATCAGTCGTTTGCTCTGGGACAACATGTTCGAATCGATCAAGAAGTAGCATAATACTTCGAATCCATGGACTTCGCATCACCAGCTTCGAATCCATCATGCTCGACTCCAACAAGTTCGACTCCATCTACTTCGTACCCTTCGGTGAACACTCTCTCGAATCCACAAAGGCTGGTCACTTCGTATCCATCTGGAACTGTTACTTCGAATCCATGCAATTAAGGGTGCCTCGACTCCATAACCTTCGAATCCCCAGGATAAGACAACTCTAAATCGATCCACAGCAGCGCGTCTTGATCGATTCGAACCAGTGCCAGTTCCATCGATTCGAAGGAAGCGAACCTTCGAATCCAACGTCTCGAGTCCACCAGGTAAACACGGCTAAAACCAAGGACTCGACCCAGTAAACTCGGAGAAAAAGGAGGATCAACTCGAAGATTGTGCGCCATGTCACCGTCTTCACGTGCAGAAGCATGGATTCGACCCTATGGATTCGAACCATATCGATTCGAACGAATCCATAGGGCGAAGAACGTCAACTTGAATCGATCATAACTTGAGATCTACAAGTCCAAATGCTATGAAATTTTCACAGTACCTTGAGCACATGTTGAAGAATGTTCACGCCAAATTTCAGCTCGATTGGACAATTTCTTGATCGATTCGAACATAGCTTCGAATCGATCCCAAAGTGGGCCCAGAATTCCAGAAAGCGGGCATGTGGGCCCCCTCACGTGCCAGAACTGGTCTCCCCTCAATTTAGGCGAAATATCAGCCTCCTACACCTATAAATAGAGCCCCTGGTCATTCAGAAAAGGGGTCGGACAATTTTGAGAGCTAAAGAGCGCCCGGACTCTGCCAGATTTACTCCAGATCACCATTGCTGCCTTAGATTCAGATTATAATCATAAAATCCGTTGTACTACACGATAGGAAATTGTAATCTTCAAGCATCGATCAATAAAAGATAAAAACTTTGGAGTGGACGTAGGCCGGAGATAGCCGAACCACTATAAATCTCGTGTTTTTGTTCATTATTTCTGGATTGCTGTTTGTTGTTTGTTTAGATCTGAGATTTGTGTTTGAATATTGCTGATTTGTATTCATACACTGGTGCTTTCACAACATTCGGGGTTTGTGACCATTTTTGGCGCAAACACTTTGGTGCTTTCACTGAGAAGGACTAGCACCCGCTACATCGGATTGAAGTTTAGATTTGGAAGTTTGAAGGATTCAGATTGACTCGGCAATGACTCGACAAACAAGACAAAGAGCTGAGAGAAGCCAACAGGGAGGAAGTCAAGAGGCATCCTCCGGAGCCGGAGAAGGACAAGCTCTGATTTACATTACCAGAGACGAAATGGAAGCTATGGCAAATTCATTGCATGAGAGGTTGCTGAAGAGTCAATAGGATATGATGCAGACTTTCTTCGAGCAGATGAGAGCTGCAGGAACACAGAACCTTGGACCAACTATAGCGACTGCAAATGTGGAACAAGGAACTAGGGTTGCAGAACCCAATGAAGGACAGAATACAGAACCGGAAGGCAATCAACAAGGCCTTGGGGGCAGGCCCACAGGATCCAACGCAGAAGGACCTTTGGAAGGAGTTCAGCAGGCTAGAGCCAACGTTGCGGCTAATGAGCCACATGAAGAATATGTGCCGGAGTTCCCTCGGGAGCATGGGGGGCAACACCTAACAGGCAATGCTGGATTAATGGAAATCATTAGGAAGACTATGCGTGGAGGTTCGACCAATAGAGACTTGGAAGGGGTGAACAGGAGTCCGTTCGCTCGGGAAATCAGGATAGCTCAGAATCCACCTAAGTTCAAGTTACCTAGCGTGGAAGTATATAATGGAAAGGCTGACCCGACTGATCACTTGATGAGATACACTAGACACATGGAAGTGCTGGGGGCATCGGAGGAAGTGATGGCCAGGTGTTTCCCTTTATACTTGACAGACCTAGCGGCAATGTGGTTTAGGCAGCTGGAAGAAGGATCTATCAGGACTTGGAGGGAACTGGTGGATAGGTTTTTGGGACAGTTTCGGGTTCATATCAAAAGACCTAAGAACGTGATGACGTTAACATCGGTAAAGCAAAGAACGGATGAATCGCTTAGAGCATTTTTAACTCGATTTAATGCGGCGGTTGCTTCGGTGGATCGGCCGGATCCATCGATGGTTTTGATGGCGGCAGTATCGGGAGTCAGAGAGGATTCAGATTTTAAGGTATCTTTAGTACGAGACCCACCACTGGATCTTGGGGAATTCTTCCATGAAGCTGAAAGGTTCCTTCGGCAAGAAGACGCATGTACTGATTTAAAGTTAAAGGAGGTGAATGTGACTGGGGGTGGAGGACCATCCAACGGAAGCTCGGATAAAGACAAAGGAAAAAGGAAGCTAGACGACGATTCAGGAAAAGCCGGGAAGCGATGGAAGGATCCAAAGTTTTCCACATACACAGGATTAAACGAGACGCAGGAGCAGATATACATGGAAAACCGAAATCGCCTTCCTTACCGAAGGCCAGCTAGGAGAGAACCTTCTGAACGAGAAAGGGCATCAGGAAAGCACTGTCTCTTCCATGATTTGGATGGACACGATACCAACAACTGCAGGCACCTAAAGGACATAATTGAGGAGCATGTGAGGAATGGACAATTGACGCAGTATGTTGAGGCTCGGAATGCAGCGGTGGAGCAGGAGCAACCACCGCCCACCTCAAGCCATGATGGCATGAGGCCCAGGAATGATGGTCGATTGGTTATCCATTGACCAGGATATCATGAAATAAGTAACAAACCATTGGCGAGCAACCAAGTCATTTACACATGTATGGGGACGGAGATAGCCCCTAGGCATGCTCTGAATGATGATAAACCGCAAAGCCATGGTTTGCGAAATCTGTCTTTTGTTTTTGATTGGACACTTGGTTTTCTGGTTTGGTTTTGGAGTTTGGATTAAACTCCTGGTTTTTGTTTGCTTTCTGTTTTGGATTTTTGTTCGGATGACTGGTTTTTGTTTTGGGTTTTCTGTTTTGGATGTTGGTTTGGATTTCTGATTTTCGGATTTGATTTGGATTTTGGAGTGGATTTTGATTGGATTCTTTTTAGTTTTTGATAAACGGTCGTCGAGTATGGACTATGCTCGGCAAGGGTCCAGAGAGACCAGGGTTCGGCCTAGGATTTAGGCCCTATATTATCGGTTATCATTTCAGGTCGTCGAGTATGGACTATGCTCGGCAAGGGTCCGAAGTGACCAGGATTCGGCCTAGGACTTAAGCCCCCTACTATCGATTATTGTTTCAGGTCGGTGAGTATGCACTATGCTCAACAAGGGTCCGGAGCGACCAGGATTCGGCTTAGGACTTAAGCCATGGCATTACTTACGTCCAGGGACACTGGACAACGGTCGTCAGGTGTGGATTGCGCTTGGCAAGAATCCGGAGAGGTTAGCTCAACGTCCAGGGACACTGGACCACGGTCGTCAGGTGTGGATTGCGCTCGGCAAAAGCCAAAGAGGTTACGGATTTGGATATCGACCCGGAGAGGTCTTGGATTCAGTTGTTGGATAAGGATGGATTAATAACTCAGTCTTCGAGTACGGATGGACATGGAATTGGCTATGGACTTTGAATATCGGATACGGAATTATTCAAAACATGCCTTCTTATCACAAGACATGTTTTGGGGGGCAAATGTTATCCCGCTTTTTGGTCAAAGTCGGAATATCAAACAAATCGACAGGAAAGGATGGATATCAGGATTGGAAGTCGATTGGAAACAAGGCTGCGATGGATGTCGTCAAAATTTGGCCGAGCTCCGATCAAGGCAGAATTGATTGGGAATGACAATCAAGGTTAGGAGAGGCTATGTTTCAATTTTCAGGACGATCGGAGTTCGTACGCACAAGATATGAATGAATTAAAATGCACAGAGCACGGTTCGAATCGATGTACTTCGCATCGATAGAATCGATGAAGGTTCGAATCGATTGAAGTTCACTGCACTTTGCATCGATATGGTTCGTATCGATGAAGATG
This sequence comes from Allium fistulosum, assembly GCA_030737815.1. NCBI lineage: Eukaryota > Viridiplantae > Streptophyta > Magnoliopsida > Asparagales > Amaryllidaceae > Allium > Allium fistulosum. The sequence goes on from CM060907.1 coordinate 1,010,865,275, forward strand.
GAATCAGTCGTTTGCTCTGGGACAACATGTTCGAATCGATCAAGAAGTAGCATAATACTTCGAATCCATGGACTTCGCATCACCAGCTTCGAATCCATCACGCTCGACTCCAACAAGTTCGACTCCATCTACTTCGTACCCTTCGGTGAACACTCTCTCGAATCCACAAAGGCTGGTCACTTCGTATCCATCTGGAACTGTTACTTCGAATCCATGCAATTAAGGGTGCCTCGACTCCATAACCTTCGAATCCCCAGGATAAGACAACTCTGAATCGATCCACAGCAGCGCGTCTTGATTGATTCGAACCAGTGCCAGTTCCATCGATTCGAAGGAAGCGAACCTTCGAATCCAACGTCTCGAGTCCACCAGGTAAACGCGGCTAAAACCAAGGACTCGACCCAGTAAACTCGGAGAAAAAGGAGGATCAACTCGAAGATTGCGCGCCACGTCACCGTCTTCACGTGCAGAAGCATGGATTCGACCCTATGGATTCGAACCATATCGATTCGAACGAATCCATAGGGCGAAGAACGTCAACTTGAATCGATCATAACTTGAGATCTACAAGTCCAAATGCAATGAAATTTTCACAGTAGCTTGAGCACATGTTGAAGAATGTTCACGCCAAATTTCAGATCGATTGGACAATTTCTTGATCGATTCGAACATAGCTTCGAATCGATCCCAAAGTGGGCCCAGATTTCCAGAAAGCGGGCATGTGGGCCCCCTCACGTGCCAGAACTGGTCTCCCCTCAATTTAGGCGAAATATCAGCCTCCTACACCTATAAATAGAGCCCCTGGTCATTCAGAAAAGGGATCGGACAATTTTGAGAGCTAAAGAGCGCCCGGACTCTGCCAGATTTACTCCAGATCACCATTGCTGCCTTAGATTCAGATTATAATCATAAAATCCGTTGTACTACGCGATAGGAAATTGTAATCTTCAAGCATCGATCAATAAAAGATAAAAACTTTGGAGTGGACGTAGGCCGGAGATAGCCGAACCACTATAAATCTCGTGTTTTTGTTCATTATTTCTGGATTGTTGTTTGTTGTTTGTTTAGATTTGAGATTTGTGTTTGAATATTGCTGATTTGTATTCATACACTGGTGCTTTCACAACATTCGGGGTTTGTGACCATTTTTGGCGCAAACAACTAGCTTAACTACCTTCCTCCTAAGCTGTTTCGTCTCATTCCCAATGATTCAAAGCGGCTTACGAGGTCTTGAAACTTCTAGCTCAACCTCTATTCTTCCAACTGATGCCATGCTACCACGATACCTGAGTCATGCACAAATTACCGTAGATAGGAGATATGAAAAACATTGTGCACACATGCCATCTACGGAGGTAGCTTCACTCTATAAGCTAACTTTCCAATTCTCTCAATAATTAGAAACGGTCCAACAAATCTGAATGCTAACTTTCCCTTCCTACCAAACCAAATAACATTCTTCAAAGGAGAAATCTTAACAAATACCATGTTTCCAACTGAGAATTCCAAGTCTCTTCTTCTCTTATCTGCATAACTCATCTAACGATATTGAGCAGTCCTCATTCGTTGTCGAATGATCTTTATCTTCTCTGATGTCTCTCCAGTCATTTCGGGCCCAAGTATCGGTTTCTCACCTGCTTCCCACCAATATAAAGGCGAATTACAAGGTCGTCCATACAATGCTTCATATGGTGCCATGCCAATACTTGACTGATAACTGCTATTATATGCAAACCCTACCAAATGCAAATGATCTTCCCAAGATCCTCCAAAATCTATAATACAAGCCCGAAGAAGATCTTTCAAAATCAGATTAACTCTCTCGGTCTGGCCATCCGTCTATGGGTGATAAGCTGTTTTCAAGTGCAGCTCGGTTCCCAAAATTCTTGTAAGCTCTTCCAGAATCCACTAGTAAACAACGGTTCTCTATCGCTTACAATACTCTTCGGCACACCATGGAATCGACTATCCACTTAACATACAATTCTACCAACTTGGATACCATTCTGGTTGACTTGACAGATATGAATCTTGCACTCTTGGTCAGTCGATCTACCATTACCCAAATATTATCATATCCTGCTATAGTCTGTGGCAATCCATCTATAAAATCCATAGTTATCTATTTCCATTTCCATTCAGGAATATCTAGTGGTTGTAGCAATCCACTAGGCTTCTTCTGCTCAGCTTTCACTAACTAGCAATTCATACACTTGGAGATGAATTTTCCAACATCCTTCTTCATATCTTTCCATGAGTAAGTCCTCTTCATGTCTCTATACATCTTGTTACCATCAGGATGAATGGTCAATCTGGAATGATGGCATTCCCTTATTACTTCATCTCGTAATCCATCAACATCTGGAATAACCAGTCTCTTATCCTTATGAAGCCAACCATCTCGGTCAATCCCGTACTGCCTCAAATCTTCAGATTTCATTCTCATCTCAATCTTTGCCATGATCTCTACTAGCTTAGCATCTTGCTTTTCACTAGCACCAATCCTTTCTATGAGAGTAGGTCTGATCGATAGACTTGACAACATCTCAGCCTCGAGCTCACAATGTGGCCTGAAATCAAATCCAGCTATATACTCCATATGCTTCCATTCAAAAAACATAGTTTCTAATCCAGCATGTCTTCTGCTTAGTGCATCTGCCACTGCATTACCTTTCCCTGGAGTGTAGGAAATATTAAAGTCATAAGAGGCCAAAATCTCTAACCACCGTTGTTATCGAAGATTAAGATTCGGCTGAGAGAAAAGGTACTTCAAATATTTATGGTTTGTAAATAGTTCAAATCTTTCTCTTAACAAATAGTGCTCCCCATCTTCAAAGCAAACACAACTGCCGCCAACTCCAAGTCATGGGTTGGATAATTCCTTTCATGCAGTTTCAATTGTCGACTAGCATAAGCGACAACTCTCCCTTCCTACATCAACACAGCTCTAAGACTAGTGCCACAAGCATTTGTATATACTGTCATCTCTTCATTCCCACCTGGAATAACCCATACAGGTGCACTCGTCAATATCTCCTTCGGAACCACAAATGCATGCTCACATCTAGCATCCCAAGTAAAAGTTTGATTCTTCTTAGTTAAGTTGGTTAATAGTGCTGCAATCTTTGAGAAGTCCTTTATGAAATGCATGTAATATCCTGCCAATTCTGGGAAACTTCTCACATCCATAGCATTCTTGGGCTGGTTCCAATCTTGGATCGCTGCCACCTTTGTGGGATCCACTGCTATTCCTTGTCCTAACACAACATCACCCAAGAATCTCACTTCTTCCTTCCAGAAGTGACACTTAGAGAACTTAGATCTCAACTTGTGCTTTCTCAAAATCTCAAGCACAATCCTCAATTGCATCTTGTGCTCTTCCTCGGTTCTGGAGCATATCAGAATGTCATCCATGAACACAATCACGAACTTGTTCAACTGATCTCTGAAGACTCTAAGTTCCACAACGTATGTTGAAGCGTTGGTCAACCCAAAAGGCATCACCAACCACTCGTAGAAACCAATGGTGTCCGAAATGCAGTAAGAGGCACACTTTCTTTAGCCACTTTCGATGGGGAAATCCCTTTGCTAAATTCATCTGAGAAAACACCTTTGCACCGTGTAACTGATCAAACAATTCATCAATCCATGGAAGCGGATACTTATTCTTCTTCGTAACCTTGTCCAGCTCACGATAATCCACACATAACCTCAATGAACCATCCGTCTTAGTCATGAATACAATAGGTGCGCCCCATTTAGATTGCTGCTCCGAATGAATCCTTTCTTCAGCAGATCATCCACTTGCACCTCTAACTATTTTTGCTCTCTGAGTGTCATATGCCTCAGAGGCATCATTATGGGTCTTGCTCCATCCACTATGTCGATCCGAAAATCGATCTATCTATGCAGCGGTAATCGTGTCACTTCCTCGAAGACATTAGGGTACTCTCTAGCTATAGGCATAGATGACAATCCTTCCTATGGAATCTCAAGCGAATATAAAAAGCTGATCGATACCCCATCCTCTAGTAAGTAAGATGTCACTACCGTTCATTCTTCCACATTCCCAATTGTCACTTCTAGCTTCTCCAATCCACAACAGCCACATACCTCTTAAGCCAGTCCATTCCTAAAATAATCCCAAACCCAGCAAAATTAAGAACAAAGCAATCATAAACAAAAGAACATCCATGACTCGATAACACCAAGCCATGACAAATCATACAAAGACTAGTAGATCCTCCAACAGGGTTTGTCACAATCAAAGATCGGTCTACTATCTCAGGTTCTAAATCTAGTCTGCATACTAAATCACCACAGATGAAAGAATGCGAAGCTCCAGTTTCAAAAAAACACTAACAGAAACATCTCTGATGGAAAGCATGCCTTGCATCACGACTCCTTTCCCCTTATCCTTAGTAGTAGGAGCACAAGATGAAGTCGAGACTTCATTCAAAGCATATGCCTTCACAATCTGTTTATCCTTAGGCGGTTCGGGACAATTCTTCTTAATATGCCCAGTCTTATCACAGTTGACGCACTTCCTAGTAGCCTTACATTCCTTGACGTAGTGGCCTTTCTCTTTACAATTATAACAAACAATCTCACTCTTGCTCTTTTTCTAGCCTCCTTTTCCTTGTTGTTGTTGCTTCATCTTTCCATTCCATTTCTTCTTACCTCCACTGCCCTGCTGCATTTTTGGTTCCTTTTTTTTAGCAATAGCAACAATAGCAGTCTTATTCTTCAGGTACAAATACTCATGTCTAAGGGCTTTCTCCACAAGTTTTTCAAAAGGCACTTCAATGTAGTCACCAACTTCTCTTCCAAGTGGTCGTCCAATCCAGCGATAAACTTCTCATTCTTCTTCAAAGGTGTATCAATAAAAGACATCACATACTTCGAAAAAGCATCAAATTGTGCCACATACTCAGAAATAGACATCTCCCCTTGCTTCAACTTAGCAAATTTCTTGAACAACACTGACTTATAAGCCGTAGGAATTAACTCCTCCTCAAATCTAGCCTTGAACTGATCCCCAAAAATCCGATCCTCTGGAGTAGCAATGGTAACAACATTCCACCAGTTCATTGCTCGACCTTGTAGCTATCTTGAAGCAAGCTTCCTCTTCATAGCATCTTCCACATACATATCCTTGAAAATGCATTCACAAGTACTTATCCAATCTTGGACTTCAATAGCTGATTCTGATCCCAAGAATGGCTTCCCTCCAAGAGTAGAATCATCCTTGTAAAGCTTGGCGAAATCAATCCTAGACACTTGCAAAGGAGCACCACCACCTAAAGCCGCATCAGCAGTAGTTTGGGCTCTCTTCGCCAGTGAAGCCACCATTGCATCGAATATGGCTTGAAAATCGGGTGTAGCAGCTCTCGATCCCGCTCCCTCTTCCATTCCTAAAGTGGAGTTATTCCTAGCAGCATTCCTTGTATTTCGATTCATTCTTATTTGTACTAAGAATGATTAGCCTCATTCCAAGAAAAGCTGTAATGGTACTCAAGTGCATACTATACCATATAATATTACTATATAGCATAATATCTTCATTAACAAGTACGCTCCCTCCTTTAGTGTATACTCTCAACTTGCTTTGGTTAACTTGTAACCACAGCTCTGATACCAAATGTGACGACCGTCCCATACCACCCGCACATTAATGACCTAAAAAAGCACTGTAACCGTGCCAGGCTGATATGGAACGATCATCAAGGTTGAAATTTAAAGCAGAAAACCCGTTGCATATCTCACAGCGCATGGATAAATATAATATAGAAAATATACAATAGAATATAGTGAGCCATAACAAATGAAAATAACCTCACCGCTAACTCATGAATTATGGTACAAATGTCATAATATCTCAGTACAATATTTCCTCACTACATCCCTCAGAGTATGTAGAAACAAACAATGGAAACTACAAATATAGAGTAATACGCCATAGCTTCTCTAAGCTCGTCTTTGTACAACAGCCGCGACTCCAAACCTGTCATCTAATCTACTCATTAAGAGTGCCCAGGATAATAAGAGGAAACATAAAACATTCGGTCAGACAACAGTCTGGTGTGAGCAGTACATGACTATCAAAAGCTATATTGGAAAATATGGTACCAGACAGGTACAAAAAAAATCCATACATGACCTGTCCCTACAACCAAAGAGTTAGCACGTAATAATAAGATATAATACGCTAGTTAAATAAATGACAATAGGATACTATAACAAAACAAGATTGAAGTAAGCAGCCTCCTCCATTGACCCTATTCCCAATCCCTTCTCCAGCATTCCTATAGATGATAGCCTACCTAAGAGAAATAGCAAATATAGCAACCATAGCATCCATAAACCAAATCTAGCAATCATCTTCTAATGCCTTGAATATATGATAATTCTTATGGCCCAGTCCTTGCTTGTCAGAGACTAATGAAAATCCCGGTACTCGATTGTGTTCCCCCGTACTTTCAGGTCTGAAACCCCTCACAATTGTCTCATATAGTACCTCTGTACCGTTTGACACAAGACCCTCTCGGAGCGGTCCAGGATACACAACTGGCGGTACTAGCCCTCGGGTGCCCCCGCATATGAGTACCCCTGCTTGAACACAACCAGAACACTCCGAGTTATCAACGATTCCTTGGTACTCCCAAATCTTCAGAGCTTTCACTACTCCAATCCATTTCCAGGCACGAGTCCTGCCACTCAACCCAGTCCATTATATCACAGCCTCGTTCCATCCCGAGCTGTCTATTAACTCCTTCGATCCTACTCCTTATCCTAGCCCCTGACCGAAGAGCCGAAACTTCATCATGCTATAACTTCCAAATCGTAGAAGCAATCAGTAAGCTACAACTTCCAGCATGATCCACTATAACCCCAGAGTCTCCACTATGAATCTCACTTTCAATAGAGCTAATAATTTGGATCTGTACCGATCAGATCCAATTGGATCGGTGCCGATCCAAATACTTAACCATTTTGGACTCCATTTCTCTTCCAACCTCTAGTGCACTCCCTCTAAACGCCATAGACCCTTAACCATCCCACTTGGCCTTCTGGTCTTCTCTTCTATGCACCATAGCCGATCTAACGATGATGATCCATCCAATCTTCAACACCTGGCCTATCCTCCGATCCAACTTCATAGAGCCACTCTAGAACCTATGCTCTATTCCCCCTATAAGTCTCTCCTCAATTGGAGCTCAAAATTCAAATCGGTACCGATTCAATCCAATCAGATCAGTGCTGATCCAAAGACTTAATTCCAGTTATGATGCAACTCACAGGACTTCCTCCTAATGTGCTTCAGAGCCTATCCTCCAAGTTTCGTGCAATTCCGATGAACTTTGCTCCGTGATGCTCCGATCATCAATCTAAGTCCTAAAACATGCACAACACTAGCAAACGAATCAAGTATAGCAAGCAATTCAAACATAATGACGAATCAAACATAGAAAATCATTCAATTACATCCCATATGAACCTATAAATCATCTGTTTCAATCTACTGTCACAATTCTAGCATAGATATAATCTAACAATAGAATTTCATAGCCAAATATACACAAATGACACTATCCAATGATCTAATCCCATTTATATGTTTAATTAGGTTAATCTAGGGTTTCTAAGTATAAAATTACCTAAGTCTAATCAATTTGATTTGATAATTCCAACCTATAATTACCTAACTACAACATATAATCCATCATAGACTAGTAAAAGATCACAACCACTCACTAAATCTACCAAACCTATGAAATATGATGAAGATCTGATCCGAACAGTGAGAAATCGGATGAAGATGCAACCAAAGTGATGAGATCAAGCTCCTAGTTGAAGATGTGGCCTCTAATTTGCAATTAGAGACGATTTGAGATGAAATCCAATGAGATGAATGGAGAACTAAAGAGGAGTTAGAGTTTGGGGCTGATTTAAAATGAGAGATAAACTTTCAAATGGTATCTCTCATCTTATATTTATAGCCAAACCTGATTAGGCTAATGGGCTTGTTAATTCGGCCCAATAATCCCCTTCTAATTATAGGCATCAGATTTTAAAATTTAAAACTGCTATAACTTCCTAACCACTTATCTGATTTTCATGTATGACCACTCTACGGAATGAAAAACCACATCCTGAAGCAATTCCATAGGTTAGAGCATCTAATTCGGTTTCTATCAAAATTTATAGCCAAAATAAGATCTCTAGGGGGAAAATGGTCACATAGAAATTCGGGAAAATCATAGATCTGTAAAATATCTCCATAAACCATATTCCAAAATATTAGACTCATATGACCACAAATGAATTAAATAAAATTATTTTACGATCCTCCGATACGTAAAATACATGTCGTTACAATTATTGATTCTCTCTCTAAGAGTAACCAAATCTGAAGCTAAGTTCGTACCGGATTTCTTTGAAAAATAGAAATCAACTCTCACATCAGCTTCAACCGCACTAACACACCGATTATGACGCCTTAGACATGGGAAGTGCTCAAAGATCCAAACCTAAATCAAGTTAACAGATGTATAAATATACGATATTATATATGATTTGAGTATAAACTTAGTACAAACTTGTACACTTACCTAAAGTAAGGTCATACAACTAGTCATTTGGTGGATATCTTTTCTTGTATTTTGACCTAAGTTACGCAATAACCAACTCAAACAAGCAATTGCGCAAGAATACATATGCACTTGTTTTTAATCCCTAAGGCATTGTAGAAAATGGAGACACTTTATTCCCAGACTTATCAAAACAAATTAAACAAGCAATCGTGTACAAAAGGTATGCCATCGCACAATGTGACTTGCGTTCATCACTATCCAATTCGTGGGAACCTTCAAATTTACTTCTTAACCATTCAAATCTAATCTTATTTTCACCGGCTAATAGAAGAATAGCAGTTGGCTTGTCAATCCCTAAACACTGATCCAAGAGATGATACACATCATGATAACTAATAGCCCTAGATGCACCAAGAGGTCCTGTCGTAGCTCTTCTTTCAGCTAGAAGGCCATTCATGTGGACGACTTCATCAATGGTAATCCCTATTTCACCAAAGGGTAAATGAAAAGTGTTTGTTTCAGGGTAAAATCTTTTGACAAAATCATTGATAAGAACTTTATCAAGTTTTTCGTGAGCATGCATTACTAACAGATGAAATCCTGATTGAACAACCACCTCCTTTACAAAAGAACATTCATTCATATAATCCCACAACCTTTGTGTTCCAACATGACTATGAACTTTTACTATTCTCACTATTCCCCGTGGTTCCTATGTTATATATACATTACTTAATGCATAAACTAATAATTTTACCTTAATTCTCACAAAAAAAAACTTACATTGGAGTTTCAAATTTTATGACCTATACGATCTTTAAAAGCGAACAGTAGTGATGACTGATCTTCAGATTCTACTGCCTAAGGGGATGCTTGTTATCTTTTTTTCTTCCCTTTCTTTATGCTTGTCCTCCTTTTCTTCTCCTCGATCTCTTCATGCTCCACATTTTCGTCCTCTTCGTTATCTTCACCACTATCACTGGTATTTGTCTCCTCCGCAGAACCACAACTCTCATCAGCACTTTGAGTTTCACTTGAACTTTGTTCAGGTTCAATGTCTTATTGTTCATTCACAACCATTTCTTTTCCTTTTTGCGCTTGTAATTGTTTCTGTGTTTCCATAGCTAACTTCTTCCAATTAGAAGTAGTTGGTGGCACACGAGTAGACATAGATGTATTTTGTCTGCTGCAAACAGTCATTGAATTGGATTAATAAAAAATGGCAAAGGGAAAAATTATTGACAACGAACAATCAGCAGGGTTAGGCCAAATTTTTTTTAAAAACGACAACATGTCGCTAAAACAAAAAATTAAAACATTCTTAACAATTCCGTTTTTCAGTATGTCATGGCCATATAAAAAACTTGTTTTTAGCACCACATCACTGAGTAATAAAAAGAAAAACCCCAACCCCCACCATTTTCTTCATCTTTCCTAACCACACTTCTCAGACCAAATCACATCTGAACCATTTTCAACATAAAGTTGATCAAAAGCAAAAGGCGATTCACAACCGAAAAAAGGGGAAAAAATGGAAAACAAACAACCACGTACCTTTTCAGCAATCACTCCATTGCGTTGGGATCTGTCGGCTTCCTCTTCGTCGTCTTCATTCGCACCATTGTCCAAGAAAGGTTCGACCTTTTTTTTTACACAAAGAAGAAGAAGATACAAAATCCTAGGAATGTCGACCTGTATATGTCGAAACTTGAAGGGGTATGTTTTTCACATGATTGAATTTAAAGGGTTTAATTGTACAAGTAATTTTATATATTATTATATTTTAGCCCTCTAACAATTACACAAAAGATCGGAGTCCACCTTAAAATTGTCCCTCCTTAACCAAAACCGGAGTCCCTATAACAATCCCCTTTGAAAAAAAGGAGGATTGCCTATTCCTTTTTAAAAACTAGAAATCCTCAATAACTTTATTTTTAAAACTGGTTTGATTGATGATGGGTAATAAGTTTAGGTGAAAATCTGGTGAATTTAGAAATATACATTGCAAATTAGACAAGGTTTTAATCGATTAAAAATTTGTAAGTTGTTTTTAAGATTTTCAATGTTCCACTCTACCACAAGCTTCTAGTGATCACATCCCAATACAAATTCATTATTCTCAAAAAAACAATCAAAACAATTTCAAAAATAAACCATTCGATTTTGTGAATGGTTGGACACTCGAAAGCAACTATAAGAAATTGTACAACAGTACCTACACAAGGTACAATTCAATATAAATTTAATAAATTTCTCAAAAATACAAAGAAATTTTTTGAAAACTTGGAACAAAAATCAAAACAAGAATAATATTAAACAAATCATAAATGAGGGTGAAAGTATCTAAAATGAAATTGGTTTTGACGGCTCAAAAAAATCTCTTATAAATAAATATTTCCAATTGCAAGACAACTTAAGTAAAGCTTTACATGTGCAAGCTATCAACATGAGACAAAAAGCTAAAATTGACTGGCTTGCTAGTGGGAATGAATCTAGCAAGTTTTTCTATGCCAAAATGTCCAATAGGAAATACATTAATGACACAGGAAAATTGTTAAATGATAAAGGGGCTACAATTAATAATGTGTCACAAATAGAGAGGAAGGCCATTAGCTATTTTACTAATATGTATAGTACTGATCTTTACTACTAATAATGAGAATTCCTTGAATAGAAATTCAACCGTGTCTTTTTGAAATACCTTTAATACCCTTCATTAGGGGAATGCCTTTTGCATATATATAGCAGCACTAGAGATTGAAGTGAATGCAAGACGAGCAGGGTGAAATTTTGTGGGCTAAAATATATTTACGCTGAAATAATTACATCAGTTCATTTCTACATGTCAGCCAAGTCATTGGCATACTATGTTTATCAACATCATTTTAATTGATGTTTCATCTATTAGCTTACATACACTAAGAAAAGATATTTCGGGACGATGTGGGACTAACCTAATTTATAAACCCAACATTAGCACCAATTCTTCTGGGCATGATATATAATCTTCATTTATATTCCCTATTCCACCCCACTGAATATTTCTCTGCTTTCCCTCTTCCATCTCTGTTTACATCCATTTAACAAGAGAGCCAAAGCTAGAATATTAATCACCACTTCAAATCAAATCAACCCCATTAGCAAACTGATTTAATAAAAGAAAAGAAAAAACACTCTGATTATTGAATATGACTCCAAAGATGGCATCCAGTTTCATTGCCTACATTAGGCGTGAACATTGAAAATCCTCATCATCTCCTTGCGGGTAAATGTTCGTTGCGGATTTCAATTCAACTTCATCTTTTTGAGTGCCCATTGAATTGGTAACTGCTACATATTATTATATACCTTCCTTGATTACTGTAACGGTCATATATCATTAATTATTTACCAAATTATGCTTTTAATTTATTATATACCACATATATCATCATATACTATTTGTCTTCCTTACCTACAAATGGGTAAACGCATGTAGAATTAATAATTAGAACAAGCTGCAACTCTTAGCCTTCCAAACCAGTCCATGAATTGATGAATTAATTCTTCAGAAGTTATATACCTTTATAAAAATGAATGCTACAAATGAATTAGCTACTACTAAAACTTCACATCACCTACACTTATATAATAACCTTATTTCAATCTATCCACCGCCCTGGATGTCGTTCCTAAACAGAAAGAAAAAATAAAACAAAATATCATTATCTTCCACCATCAACTATAGAATAAGATCGTAAAACATTGCTAGCATCCGTTGATCGTCACCTATGATTGAACCAAAGCTATCTCGGATTATTTCTCCAACGTTTTATTATTTTTCCTTCTATAAAAATATTGTCTAATCTACCAGTCTTCACGTAGGTAAAAAAATGGATGCATGGACCAAAGGACCCATACTGTTTCAATCTGTGAGTTTGACTGCACTTTCACTTTTTTTTTCCTCTAAAAGATGGATGTCAATGATTGTGGAAAGACATTAATGCATCACATGTATAGGAATCGTTGTTATAACAACTTACGATCTGGGCGCTGCTGTTATTAAGTAAACCAAGGCAAAGTTTGCCTAAACCAAGAACGATCAGAATAACCATTCTTTAATTTTTTTTCTTTTCCATTAAATAAATAAAATAAAAGGTAATAATAATAATAATTAGCAACTCTTAGTAGACATAGTTAGCGTGCATGATCATTCAGTGGCCCACCGTAGACACATGTTAACCCTCTTTCAGTTGGCCAAACATCATCCCTGTAAACAAACCGAATGGGTAAAACTAAGTAGAATACTAATGTGTGAATGTGAGACACGATCATTAGTTGTTTCTACTGCTATTGAGAATGCAATAAATATGATAGAAATTAGAAAAATAGACCCATCAGTGGCATTTTGTAAACCTAGCAGTAGGAGCATGAAAACTATTCATATTACAACTTTTATCAAGGATGTTAAATATAAACAATGAGACGTTGATGTAACAGTGCTGGCAGGCAGTTCAGTATCCGTTATCTGGAATTTGCTGTAGTATCAGTGTATGCTTTAGGTGATTGTTTGAAGACATTAATATGTCAGTTGTTTTGTGACTGAATTTAATGTGTGCATGGGAATGTGCTGAGATATCCACCCTATGAAAGTCTTCGACTTATTAAAGTTCGAGCTTATTTCTGCGATAACATTGCCATAGCACTTAAGTTTAGTAATAATATGAAGAAAAAAAATATAACTAAAAATTTGCATCATTTTGTGTTTTGTTTCAAAACAGAACCTTTTCAGGCTCAGTTAAATCAAACGCATTTTTGTTGTGTATATATTGCAGTTAAGCATGGATGTAAATGATAAAACTTGGATGCTTACAAGTTGTTGGTTCTATGAATGTTCTTCAATTGTCTCGGTCTTTTCGGTCGTTGCTTCAGGTTCAGTTTATATTGATAATGACATTGTCAAATCTACTTTCAAATATGCAACTATAATGCATGCATATTGTGATTAAATGAGGTCCACCGGGGCGTGCACATATACTCGTTCACATAAGAAGGACTTCCCAAATTTTACTATAGAATTCTTGCTTAATGAACACAGTGAGGAAATACTTCTTGCCCCAATTTGTTTGGAGGAAATTAAAAGTATAGTTTTTAATGCTAACATAAACAAAAGTCCAAGGCCAGATGGATTTGGGACAAAGTTTTATCAAAAACACATTGGGATGATATTAAGGAATATTTATTTGATGCAATAAATGAATTTTTCATGTTTGGAAAGCTACTGAAATGTATAAACCATAGTTTATTGCCCTTGTTCCAAAGGTTAAAATCCCCAAAGACTTAGGGGATTATAGACCCATAGCATGTTGTAATTTCATATATAAAATCATTGCTATTAGATAGAATAATTTTTTTTAAAGTATTTGATTTCTGATAACCAAAGTGCTTTTATATCATGAAGGTATATTGTGGAAAATATCCTATTAGCACATGAAATTATTAGAAATTACAATAAGGGTTGTAAAAATAAAGTATGCATCAAAATAGGTTCGCACAAAGCATTTAACAAAATAAGTAGACATTTCATAATTTACATGATGACATAATTTGGTTTTCATGAAAATGTTTGCAAGTTAATTGAGGAATGCATTAATACCACTACATATTCTATACTAATAAATGGTTCCCCTTGTGGTTTTATACATAGCAACAGGGGAATAAGAGAAGGAGATCCATTATCTCCTTATTTTTTTTCTATTGTTGTGGAATATTTTTTCTATACAAATGGAAATTGAGCAATTAAATGGAAATTTAAAACCTACAAATAGAATTAATCCTGCTATTTCTTTTTGATTATATGCTGATGATCTTTTATTATTTACGAATGCAGACCTATGCAGTGCTAAATCTGTTAAAAGAATTTTATAAAATCTTAAAGAATATGCAGGACTGCAAATAAATGAGAGTAAAAGCAAGGCTTATTTCAGCAAAAACTGTACAAGAAAGGAGGAAGTTCTTCATATTCTAAATATTTAGGAAGGTAATCTACCGGTTAAACATTTGGGCCTTCCTTAGCATAAATCAAATTACAGATAGGGACTATACCAGATTGTATGATATTATTCAAGGCAAACTAGAAAGTTGGTAAAGCAAGCTACTGCCAATTGCTGGTAGATTAGAGTTTGCACACACTGCCATTATAGACATTATCATGTGTTGGATACAAACACACAACATACCATCAAAAGCTTTACAAAAACTAGAAAGACTGTGTGCAAATTTTGCTTGGAGAGGCAAATATCATAAAATTTCATGGGAGAAGGTCCGCAAAGCAAAAATGAATGGGGAACTTGGCTTAAAAAAATTTAAAGACTGAATTGAAGTGTGCAATTTAAAGTTTTTTTGGAATTCATCGAAGTAGACTTTTTATGGGCAAAGTGGATGCAAGAGAAATATGTCAAAAACAAAAACTTTTGGAATATGCCAATAGAAAACCACTACTCCCACACTTGGAAAAGTATTCTTAATTGCAAAGAAACATGCATTAAATTGTTAGACGGAAAATTTAAAATTGCAAAGGCACCAACCTTTGGTTCGACTCATGGATAAAAGGTAAATCTTTAGTCAATGTACTAGGTTGGTATAATTTGTTACATTTTGGAGAAACAAATACAAAAGTGGAAAGCATATTCACAATCATAAATGGAACACAAACCTTCAACCAGCTGCATCAATATTTAAATCAGCAATAGAAAGTATTGAAATAGGCTCAAGGCTGTACAAAGACAGCTGGAGTTGGAAACTTACAACGAAAGGAAAATTCTCATTTAAAAAAGCTTGGGAGTATATTAAAGGTGCATAAATTGAATGGACTGGTACAAAACAGTTTGGAATAGGGCAAACTGTCCAAAAATGTCCCGCTGCACCTATTTTGCAATGTTGAATAGGCTGCCTACAACAGACAGATGTATAAAGTGGAATAAAAAAGGAAAAATAAAATGCCTTTTGTGAAATAATGGGACTGAAAATATGAACCACTTATTATTTGATTGCATTTACACAAGGCATATATGTTATATCGCAAAAGGAAAAATTCAACTTAATCAATTTAAGACAATCCACATCATAAGGTCAAATATTCAACATATTCGGCAAAAGTTCAAAAGCAAATCAAAGGAGTTTGATAAAGCATGTATAGTGCTAACTACTGTTATCTACCATATTTGAAAAGTATAGTGCTAACTACTGTTATCTACCATATTTGAAAAGAGAGGAATGCAAGATTTCACAAACAGAAGGAAACAACAAGCATACAGTTGTGGAAAACCATAGAAATAGAATACCAAATACTATGTCACAAAGCCAGAAAAAATTCAACAGATCCAAACAACCAAAATTCAAGTATTCACGATCTGGATAA
Organism: Allium fistulosum; assembly: GCA_030737815.1. Classification (NCBI taxonomy): domain Eukaryota; kingdom Viridiplantae; phylum Streptophyta; class Magnoliopsida; order Asparagales; family Amaryllidaceae; genus Allium; species Allium fistulosum. Next base: position 1,010,881,268 of record CM060907.1, read on the forward strand.
CTATGAAGAAAGGGTCAAAACATACTTACAAAGCGGGAAAGTCAATTTAGACATTTCCCGTGCCAAAGTATTTCAATACAAAGTCGGCTATTCAACATCAGGGACAGGAGATAGGAGTAGAACTAATCTTGATGGCAATTTCACTAGGGGAAGTCGATTCAATGCCAAAACCAGAAGTATCTCCTACAAAGGAAGCAAAAACAGAGTTAGCTCTTATAATAATAATTTTAATAACATTGGAAATTTTGAAATTAATCATAGTTTACTTGACTTGAACAGGAACTACCTCACCACCAGGATCATGCCAAATGAGAGGTTCCTACATACAGAATTGCAAAACTTAATTTCAATAACCAGCGGACAAGTGAAAATTATTGCAGAAGCAAGCTCAACAGCAAATTATATCACTTATCTGTATGGAACTGGGGGAAAGCAGCAAACTTCATGGCCAGGAGAAGTTACTCGCAAGCAAAGCTAAAGTAACTCCCAATTATATCCCAAATCCAAATTTAAAATTCAATAGCAAAGATCGACCGTTGTTTGAAAAGAATAAGGGAGAAATATGCAATTTTGAAGACCAAGGGAGGCTTAACTCAAGATTCCACGAAGACATGGATTTCGTAAGAGATATCAGCCCAAATTCGAAGTCTAAAATGGAGGAAAACAACAAGGAAAGGATCTGGAACCCCCCTTGAAAGCTAACACATTCTAATTTTTGGAAATTGGAACGAATTGCCAGCAGTTCGAAGCAAATCGTCTATTTTTCTCTAACCCTAGTTTCCATTTTTGAGTTACGACAGAATAAGAGTAAATGCAAAATGAGAGGCGGCTTGATTTGTTTATAAGCTAAGTGTGTAAAATACAGGTAAAGAATACCCGGTTTGTATTGGACCTTGGGTCCGTCTTATTTACCTTATTCAACCAAAAAAAAAAAAAATTAATGTGGTAATTAGACCTGCCGAGTAACTTTTCTTTGGTCATAATCTAATATTTGTTGTTACAAAATGAGTGAAAAAGAGGTTGAAGTGTTTACTTCCTGTCGTCAACAAATTCTTCATGGATGCAACAACACCAGATCATTGACAACTATTATGTTTTCTAGCTCAAAATAAATTTATTATTGATACTGAATGGATGATTGTTGTTTTTGCAACAAAACTGACCCACATATAACTTGCTATTTATATGCAGCCTTTGATTAATACCATACATATATTAGAGCTTACAATTAAACAGATCAAAAATAGATACATTTATAGTCTGTAAACAATGAACTTAAAAGGCAAAGCGTCTAAAGCTGCGAGACACAAATTTGATAACTTTTAAAGGCGACATACAAATTTAGACACTATCATATGTTACATAATGGTAAAGGTTTGGCACCTGTCATTTGTACTATACAGTTAACTTCTACTAATCCATCAATTTCCTTTTGGCCATGACCATCTTAATATTTGATTCAACTGACTGAACTAGTCAATCTAACATCTCAAGGTCCATATTCCTCTCTAATCAATTCCAATTATTCAAAATAGTCATTTCTTAGAAAATAACATATCACTGACACACTTTCATTACACATAGAAGTAAAATTGAAAGCCAAAATTGCAATGTTCATACAAATTTAACTTTATTAGGCGCATCTGATACATAACTATATATTTGACGTTTACAATTACTCGATGTGTAGTGAATTTGGACTATTTGATGCGTTCCTTGACATGATAAAGCCTATATTTGAAACAGTAAACTAACTTTCTATACAAGAAAGATTAATTCCATGCCGATGGATGATTCGATAAAATAGAAGAGAATGAGTATAACTTATGTTTCTGCGACTCTGTCACCTTCTACCTCAGAATTTTTCAATATAGACGCTATTTCAGCTGATAAAATAGGGTCTTGGTACTTGATTAAGATGACACATGTGCATCCAAATAAATAGAATTATGTTTAGTATTTGTACTAATTTCAGTCAACAACATTAGTGGTTAATCATAATGAAATGTTAGTTCTATTATAAAAATGAAGACAATGCAAAAGCCAATTAATCATAAAACTTGAGCTTGAACTCATCGTCCAGTTCAATGTGCATACTGTAGTAATAACAAAACCACAGTTCCTAACTTCCAAGTCAAAATATCTCTACATGTATGCTACATGTTGTAGTTGCATATACAGAGTAAAGATACTCATGAATCGTTTCCTTTTATATAAGCTGAGAAAACATGCCAAAAATCTTAAACCAACGCCATTTTTGTTCCTCCCATCATGAAATATTCAACATGTAGTTAGTACGATCCATCATAATGCTTATTGATGTATAAGCAAAAATTTGAATAATAAGTTTCTGTTTTGCTAAGTCAAGCAGCATATTACCTGTTAAATTTGAATATGAACGGAACTTCAAATATATTGTATCCAACACATGTTACCACAACATTAGGTAAAAAAGCTTGAGAGATCAAATATTAACAATTGTGTTTTGTATCAACTAACACATATGTTACACGCATTACCTTTAGAGTTGCCTATGAAGGCGAACATTTACAATACAAGAAGTTGGTTTCTACAAGACTTTCTGTTATTTGTGGAGAGAAAAAAGTTGTTTCTTTGAATTGGAGAACGAGAAAAGAATGCTAATTTAACTCGGAAGATTTCTTTGTTTATGAGAAATTGGGCGTTTGAAGGAGAAATGAAAATTGCACCTTTAAAAACTTAAGTAGTGTTTGGTTTAAAAATGAATTTTGTATTTTCAGTTTTCAATATGTATATCAAATATGAGAAGAATGGAGTGACGACGGAGGGGATGAAAGGATTGTTTCACGTGTGTGTTATTTCCCAAAACACGGAGAATAAAAAAAGTTTTTTTATATTAATTTCGTTTTCTAAATTAATCGTTTTCGACAATATATATACGTTGTATGCATTTTTGTATGGACGAAAACCCAAAACTAAAAACAACAAACCAAACACTGTCTTAATCTTAAAGAAGAGGGTCGAATTTAATGGGGGCATGCAAAGGATTAAAATCATCTACAATTTAGGGATTAGCATGGGTTGAAGACGGCAATGCTCGTGAAAAATAATGTTGCGTGCAATGGCCAACTAGCTAACTTTATTTAAGTACTCATCATCTTCTTTAACTCCCAGGAAGCATGTAAAGAAATAGTTATATTGACTGTACAACAAAATACTCAACAAGATGCCGACGCAGCCTGGATGTTGGCTTGGAGAGGTCATGATTTGAACATATGGGTGTATGAGGGCTTTTGCCCCATGTTTTCCCCCAGTCATTCAGATGGTTTGAAAAAACTAATTTCTATCATTCATACGTTCAGCCTGGATTAAGTACATCATGAACTAAGTTATGGAATCAAGTTTACTTCATTAAACTCACCCTCAGATTTGGTTTAAAAGAATGCAGTTAGCATGAACTATAACAGATTCAACCAACTTTTCAATTCTAATTTAGTTTTGGTTTAAATAGGTTCAATGATCATTTAAATTCATAGTATCAATCTGAACCAAAATATTGATTTGAATTTGAATCACCAATCAAATTCAGTATTTCATCCAGCAAAGTAATTGATTAAATCTCGACAAGCAAAACAAATTCAGCAGTTCAATTCAAAATGAAACGAAAGCTTATCAACCAAGCAAGCAAATTGTGGCCCATAGCAAGCAGCAAGCAAAACATATTTTATTAGTTGGAAAGTTTTATAGATTTTAAAGTAAATTATTAAAAATTTAATAAGTATATTTGGCTCTGATGTGAATAGTCTATACCATGCGATAGAAAAATTTATACTTGTTTCTTAGGAGTGAATTGAACATTTAGAACGTTGAACGCTTGCTCTCTTGTGAGAAAAGAGATCATGCTTAACCAACACACGCACGTCGACCGACCAATCCAGACCGTGCGTTTGATCTTTGGCCATTGTTAGTTTAAAATGGTAAAACTTCAGATCCGAATTTTTCAAAACGACTCAAATTTTCTTACACTAAACATTGAAAGCGCCCTTATTTTCTCCAGTAAATAGAGTAGATGAGGACCAAAGGGACACATGTTCCATCTCCACTCTTTTCTTATTTTTATTAAACAAAAGAACCGAGCAATATACCAACAGCTTGCGAACGAGTCAATTCCTCCAATGCAGAAGCGAATCGATACACTAAGAAGGAGCCTGCTTTATTCTAGAAGCGGCGGTACTTGTAGTCTGTTTTTCACCATAGAATAGAGTGCAAAACGTCTTCAAGAAAGCGACGAACTACGTGACTCAGTTGTACCAATTGACAACCTGACTGTAGCTCATGCCCTTGTTGTTCCAATGGCTGTAGAACTGCTCCGATTCGAGGGGCTCCATTTTAAACTCTGAAGGCAAAAGATGAAGTTCTTTCTCACAATTAGAAAGGTTATTGCTGTGCTAACCACCGAAAAAAATCTTGCCAAATCAGATGCATAATAGTTGCAGGCCTGGACGGAACAGCAGCAAAAACTCCAAGCATGGACGTAGTAGGACTACCTCTGCAAGAATTTCATACTCAACCGACTTAGCGATGACTTTTACGACTACTACAACTCGAACAAGAAAGCCAAGGAAATCTGGAAGGAGCTACAAAAGAAGTATGACACAAAGGAAGCTGGAGCAAAGAAATACGCAGCCAGCCTTTACCTCAAATACTAGATGCCCGATAACAGGTCAGTAGAGACGCTGTCTCATGAGTTTTAGAAAATAGCTCATGAGATCTTCTTCAAAGGTATGACTATTGATGAACAGTTTCAAGTAGCGGTATTGACTGATAAATTGCCCCCAAGTTAGAAAGAGTTGAGAAACAAACTTAGGCATAAAACTAAAAAAATTTCACTTGAAAGTTCGATAAACAGCCTCTGAATTAAGGAAGAAGTCTGGAAACAGGATATTAAAGAGGAAGTGTTGCTGTTTCCAGGAACACTAAGAAGGCTGTGGTTCTAAACCGAATCTCAAAAGCTTGAATAATCGGAACTGCAAGTCTAATCAGAATCGCAACAAGAATGGAAACCTTCAAAAGAACCATATTGCACCACGACAGTGACCACCCTTAAAGAATGATTTTGGTCAGTTTATTTATTATAACTGTAACAAACCAAGTCATATGGCACGAAATGCCGAGCCTCATCCTGCTCCTCAAGCGAACCTAACTGAAGAACAGCCACTAACTGCTACTTTTAAAGAGATCAACCTTATGGAGGATTAGAAGGATGGTGGGTAAATTCTGGCGCTACACGCCATGTTTGTTATGGCCGTGCTATGTTCAAAACATACACGGATGCTGAGGATAAGAAAGTGCTGCTGAGAGACTCTCACACCACTTTTTTTGGATTTGGAAGTGTACAGCTGAAATTTACCTCTAGAAAAACTATCATACCGAAGGACGTGATGCATTCTCCAGAAATGAGAAAGAACTTAGTTTCGGGTCATCTTCTTAATAAGGCTGGCTTTACACAAACTATAGGGGTTGAATTGTACACCACCACTATGAACGGTATGTTTGTGGGTAGGGGTTATGCTACCGAGGGCATGTTTAAGTTGAATATTGAAAGTAATAAAGTATCTCCTTCTTCTTATATGTTGTGTACATCTAATATTTGGCATGCTAAACTCTGTCACGTTAACAAACACATAATAAAGAATATGAGTAACTTAGGTTCAATTCCTAATACTTCTTTAAAATATTTTGAAAATGTGATTTTTAGTCAAGCTAAAATCATAAAAACTCCACATAAATCTTTAGTAAGAGAATCCGAAACTTTAGACTTGGTTTATTCTGATATATGTGAACTAAGTAGAACTTTGACTAGAAATGGACATCGCTATTTTATCACATTTATTGATGACTGCTTTGATTTGGAAAATGATTACGTAAAGGCAATTGTGTAATGAAAATTATTGAGCTGCTCCGTTTATTGAATGTTGATAAAAAATTGTCACTGATTTTTGGCTTTAAAGTAATTGGGGTGATGATTGTTGTTTGTACCAAAATTGGGCACAACACTCTTCGGATATGTTTGAAGAGATAAAATGAAGAAAATAAATGTAAAATGAGGCAGATCTAACAAACACATCAATCAACAGATAAGAAAATGCATAGAAACACACGAATTTAGAGTGGTTCGGCGCATTACCTACGTCCACTATGAAATGACTGATGTTTCACTCGCTGTTCACAAGAGATTACAATAGTACAACTAAAGTTTAATAATGATTTCGGCAGAGTATCAGCGTAGAGAAGCCAAAAGTCCCTTTTCTGTAGGTCCAGGGTCACTATTTATAGGTGTAGACAGCAAATATCTCGCCCAGATCTCGAAAGACTTCTTCTCTCATGTGAGTGGGCCCACGGGATTGAGTTCAGGTGATTTCGACTCGATCCTAGAACGATACGAATTGAGTTCGTATCGATCCATAAATGGTCCTTTGGGACTGAAATTTGTCAAGTACATTCTTGAGGTTGTAGGCAATCTCCTGTGAAATTTAGTGGCATTTGGACTCGTAGATCTCGAGTTATGATCGATGCAAGTTTAAGTTTACAGAGCATTGTCGAGCTCGTATCGATGTCGTTCGTAACGGTATCTTCGTATCAGTTGAAGGCACGTGCTTGCTAGGTGACGTGGCGCTATCTTCTAGGATCGATCCACTTTTCATGCCGAGTGACCGAATCTTCCTCTCTTCTAGGCTTCCTTCGTATCGATCTAAAATCTTTCCTTCGTATCGATCGACCATGCTCCACTTCGTATCAAGCTTTGTAGCTGTTTCGTATCGATGGTTCTTTCCCCCTATTCGCATCGGTTTCAGGAGTGACTTCGTGTCGATGGATTCGTATCGTTACACAGCTTCTTCCATCGTATCGATCGAGTGAATGATAGATATGAGTCTGGTTACTCTCATTTGATGGATACGAACGAAGTGGACACGAAGGAGATGGCTGTTAATGGATACGAACTCGATGGGTACGAATGAGGTGGATATGAACGTAGGTTTTTCCTTTAGGATTTGATGGAACGGTTTCGCATGGATACGAACGCGACGTTGCTTGGCTATGGCTACAAAGTGGATGGAGACGAATGAGGTCGATATCTTCCCATGGTTACAAACCATTGCTTGCTTGGATGGACACGAATGGGACTTTCTGACTCAATGGATACGAAGTAGGTTGGATACGAAGGAGAGCTAATGATGGATATGAATCACTATTCATATTGATGGATACAAATTGTTGTTGTTATCCTTGACTTGCAACGATCATATCTTGAGCATTCGAACTCCGATTGATTTGAAATTTGGAATGTGGGCTTTCATAGCCTTGCTTGTCGTACCATATCGATTGTAGATTGATCCGGACTAGGACAAAATTTACCAGTATCCATAGTGAACCTGTGTATAACCGATTTTCGGGACGGATTGCCCTTGGTTGCCAGTCAAGTCCTTGGTGTCACGGCCTTGCCAAAAGGCGGGATAACATTTGCCCTCCAAAGTACATCTTGTGTGGACATGACGTGCTTTGAAAAGCTACAATCTTCATTTTGAGGAGTTCTATCTGATTCGGTGAATAGTCATTGTCTTTTGTCAAAAGATATGACCTTTGATTGATCTTCAATAATATAAACACTGAATTGTTGACCGCCAATTGTTGTACTGTGCACTGTTGTGTCCGAGTGCTGAATGATAGCAAACTGTTGTTCACTGCTGTAATTGTTACCAAGTGAGCATTCAATTCCTGTCAATTTTGAAAATTGAATGTTAGTCCGTCATACATGAACGTATGTTAACCTGACTCTCGTTAACGTTCGCGCGTTTACGAGTCGTTGCTAAGTTTTTTTTCGAATCGAGTTTTATATCAATCCTCTCCTGGATCAATGTGAAAGTCGAGTTGTAACAACGCTTTATTGGTCATTTTAGAGTATCCCTTCATATCGATCCTCTCCTGGATCGATTTGAGAAGTTGGGATACGTATTTCGTATCGTTTGCTATTGATACGAAGCAAATCGTTTTTTTTAAGATCTCTTCGTATCGATGGATACGAACTCTTGTGGGCTTCAGAGCAATGGATACAAAGCTGTCATTTCGTATCGGTAAATCTCTGATGGGTCCGGTTGACTCGAACAAATTACTATGTATTGTTCGTATCGATAGGTTACTGATGGATACGAACGGCAGCATTCTGGATCGATGGAAAATAGATACGAGCAGTTGTGCTCGAGACTGATATGTGTAGGTGGATATGAACAGAGCTTTTGTATAGATGACATTGGTGACCATTCTAACTGGTCGTTTTAACTGGGAGACGAATCGTTTCTCACCTTTACCTCGTGTCCATATAAATACTATTAGGACTTAGAAAAATTTCGTTTGCTTTTCATTCCTTCTGCCTTACTTCATATCGATTGAGAAACCGAGAAAAAGGAATCGTCTTCGTCCAAACTAATACAACTCCTTAATCCCTCGAATCTACACTTCAATTTAGGTAATTAGTCAATGAGTTCACATTAAAAATGATGAGATTTGAGTTTAATCGTTAATCCATCCACGTTCATGGCCGATTCTGGTGATGCCAAGGCTGGAAATAGGTCGGAGCTTGGCTGAGGAAGGTTGCAGTGGCATTCATGTTGATTGGAGAAGATGAAGTATGGAGGGATACGAGGAAGAGATTTGTACCGATGATGGATGGTGGGTGGGTTCGTATCGATCCGGATATGACAATACTTCGTACCGAGTGAGTAAATCGCTTCGTATCGATAGATGGTGAGTATTTGTGTCGATCAATTAACAATGGCCATTCGTATCGATACGAAGCGATCGATACGAATGTTGGACCTGGTGATCGATACGAATCAGAGGACTTTGATCGATACGAACTGAGTTTTGGGTGACCGATACGAAACGCCGTTCTAGGATCGATACGAACTGCTGTCTGCCATGACCGATACGAACTCATCCCTAGTGATCGATCTAAGTACACATCGTGATGGATACGAAATCTTGCACAATCGAACATCTGACTCCGACGAGCTTCAAGCTTGCATAATTGGACTTGACCGTTTCACTGCATATTTGACTACCTTTCGAAGCTCGTTGATGGAACTGTAACCTGACAACGTTTAACGAATCTCAACTTGGATCGATCTTTGAAGTCTGGATAGCACGGTTGTGACGGTCAGCGATGACGGTCACTCCGGTTGAATTCCAAAGTCTCATCGTTCAAACATCTTTCTAATCCTGTAGAATCTTTTAAGTAATATACAGCATTGCATTGCACAACACATTCATTCATTTCACACGGGGGAACACACGGGATTATTGGCACTTGACGATGGTTTTTACTAAGTTGATTAGCTATGGAACCCGAGAGTTCACAGCACCAAGAGGCTCAAAGTTTACCCACTTTGGTAATAGAGATGCCGGTCATCGCGGCCGAAGTCATAAGTCCAGCTCCGGACGAGTTACCAGGAGCAACCTTCATTGGGAATCCACAAGATTCCGTTTCATCCAACGTTTCCGAAGATATGTTGGGGAGAATTTGCTTGCGGCATGGACTATCGTTGAACGATGTTCTATTACTAGGGCCGAACGATAGCCACATACTCCCCCGGAAAGGTACATCTCTTTTAATCGATTTTCCTGCACAGTCGGGACGCTTCCACCATTCAATCAATATATCCAAGAAGTGTTATCTTATTTAGGGATTGGCCCGTCATAACTGCATCCGAACAGGTATGCTCTTCTGAACAGTCTATTCATCATCTTCATGGAGCATCTTTTCCGACCCCCGACTCCAGAGGAGGTCAGGTTCTTGTTCAATGTAAAAAGTTGGGGAGATAATCTCTCCTTTACATTCTTAGAGGGAGCCAGAAACTGTCAAATTATGATAGGAACTTGGAATAAACTTAGCTACTTCAAAACGGAATGGTCCTATGTCCGGTGCCCGCCAGGATTCGCTAGACGGTGGTTAGTCAGACGTAAGTGCCGCAATTTCTCTAGCGACTGATGGGATAGTTGCAATCGATGTTGAGTCTAACATTTTCTTTCTTGTGCAGCTTCAATTCCACGACCTGAAGGTGATCACTTTAAGGAAATAGTACGAATTATTCAAGGTGTGCCGGGCGAGATTAGAGAGATCGACTCAGTGCTTACGGATGAAAATTTGAGGGTTGTTGGGCCGATTGACAAGGACCAGAGCATAGGGCTTGAAGGGTCTTTTAGGGCAGCTCCGACAAGACGGGCTAGGCGTAGGACGCCCGGGATTGTAATTGCTGAGCAGGGTGGTGAAGAGGATACGCCCATTGAAGATGAACCCGTAGCCGGGCCCTCAGATAGTCCTCGACATTAAGAGGGAAAGTGGAAAGGCAAGGCAGTTGCTCATAAGCTTCAGAAGTCTTCAAGATGGAAATCTGTGGTCATGTCTCTGCCAGCTGCTGGTGTTATAATTTCGGAGGCTCCCCCCACACATATAGAGAATCCTTTTGAAGGACTTGCAAACATCCCCATTCCAGACTATGTGTCGCTCCAACAAGATACTAGATTGGAAGGGCTTCAGAGCGCTTTAGATCTAGGCGAGTCAATTCCTTCGAGTATGGCCGATATAACCGATTGGTCGGGGGGTTTGCACATGCATACACACACTTCACGGCACCACACGGTTTCTAATCACAAGCAATTCATTTCTGGTAAATACCAACTCTGTTTTTCTTTTCATTTTACAGGCACTATGTTAAAGCGAAGATCTATGCTTGGCAGTCTCCATTCTGCACGCCATTCATCTAGCTCATATTATGAGTCTCACAGACGTGAGGTCGATAGAGACCGCGATCGCGGCTACTCTAGTCAAGAAAGGGAGCGCTATGAGAGGGAGAGGGATAGAGAGAGGGAGAAAGAGTATAGGCGCCGTTTCCGGTCACTTTCTCCGCCACCTAGAGGTCCAACTCAACCTTCTGGTTCTAGCAAACAAACCCAAGAATCATTGCATCAAATACCACCTTCCCTGGCACCAAGGCCTGACCAACAGCGTCGGAGAACCAAAAATGAAACTCCCATCGTTACTGAACAAGCCATCACAGAGCCCACCGAGGAAGGAGCGATTAGAATCGCTAAGCTGAAAAAAGATTTTTCAAATATCTGCTTTGACGGCTTCGTCTTTCCCCCGCACTTAAAGCGAATGTGAGAAATGCGGATTACGGATCTTAAGGCTGGAATAACACTAGTGGAGGGGGTGAATAGTGTTTTATTGATTTTTTAAATCTTTTTTAATTTTATTCAATTTAAACACCAACAAATGCAATTCACAAACACAGATATAATCACAGAATCAAACACAGATGCAAATACTAAATAAAAGCAGTAAATGAAAGAACACACCAGTATTTTTTACTGGTTCAGAGTTACCCTACATCAAGTCCCATACAATCGTACAGATTTCTTATCAAAATAATCTCCTAGATTACACCCTCGGTTTCAAGGCTACGAGGTACACCCTCCTGTATTCGAGTCCAGGGCAAACTCTCTTGATTTAACCAGGCTACAAGATCACCTAATTGATTTCTGGGGCTACAATCACACCCAATTGATTTCAAGGCTCAACCGCACCTTTTACTCAACAATTTGATTTACAAAAGATTCTATAACTCTGAATAGCACTAAGATCTTATGGAGAGAGTGGCAGAGAATCTAACAAGAGATAATCAGGTTTGATTCACTTGGTATTTTGGCAGAGTATAGTTTAGGATTCTTTAGAATAAATGTGGAAGATGAAGAGGAGAGAAAATAAATGAAATCTGATAAAAATTCATTTAGAACTTACTGGTATTTATAGTAGAGCAACAACCATATCTATTCGTGAAAGGATACGACAAATAGACACTTCTTTTGAAAATTGAAATTGGAAAATAACGGACACCATGTCGACATGGGGGGTTAAGGGATGTCGACATGCTCAAGGAAAAATTGATGTTTTGATTTTCTTATTAAAATTGGTTTCTATAATTTGTCAAAACAATGTCTAAACTTTGTAAATATATTTGAATATAGTTTAAACATATAAAAGAGTTTAGAAAATAATTTTTAATATATATAATCTTAATCTATAAAGTGATTTAAAATCCGAGTATATAAATATTTTAAAGCTAAATATTTAAAACAAGAGATGGTTTAAAAACAAGGACAATTTTGAAATCAAAATATTAAAAATGATAAAAATAGTTTTGAGGCTAAAATATTTCAAACAAGAGAGATGTCTTTTTGAAAAGAAAGGTTTGAAAACATTTTTAAAAAACAAGAGATATATTTCTGAAAAATATTTTTATATAATTAGTGGATATCAAAATAGGACCACTATATGTTCCACTAGATATTGTCGTGGGTTCCATCCCTTTAACAGGCTCGAAGTGGATTCCATTCCACGAATAAATTTCGAATAAAGATGTAAGTGCTTTCAAGAAGTTTTAACATAATTCTAGACTAACTACATTATCTTATACTGTTTGAAATCTTGAACTCTTGATAACTTGATACTCATGAGTCTTCAATCTTGATATCTTTGATCTTTAAATTCATCAGTCTTGTATCTCTATATGGTACAGTCTTCATTCTTGGTACCCGCATGCTTATATTCTGCATATACATATATATCTAAACCATAATGTTAGTATTTATATTTTATAACAAGTCCTAAGGTTGTTGTCATCAAAACCATCATCTCAAGGACTAACAATCTCCCCCTTTTTGATGATGATAACCTATGTTTATAAAATATAATTCACTTTCACTATAACTCCCCCTAAAACTAATAACCCCCCTTAATCTAAGCCTAACTACTCTATTTTATACTTCTCCCCTTTGTCATCAACAAAAAACTAATTCTAAACTTATATAACTCCCCCTTAGTCTTATACTGGAGTACTTGTGACAAATTATAATGGAGTGTATATATATGTATAAAATAACATGAGTTAATAATAAAAACATGACAAATATGAAAGTTAAACCCAATAAATATATACTATGTTTCATATAATGTTATACAATCCATTCAAACCAAATCAATTCTAATCAAATCAAAGCAAATTAAATCAAATCAAATCACACAATTCAAAAACAAGCAATTCAAACTATAAGGAGATCAAATATTTCTAGGAACTTCAACCCATCCTTCTTCTCCAAAGATAGGATCCATTTTAATAACTTCCCAATCTTCATTATCTTGAATCAAAGTTCCCATAGGATTTGCATCGAGATCATCTTTGTTGAGGACAGAAATCATCCAACGGAGGGCATCAAAATGCTTCTCTTATTCTTTTATCATCTGCATTTGACTTAGTTCTAAGTGCCTTTGATTGCGGAGAATAAAAGTAAGTATATTCTTGAATGAATTGAGAGTTTCTTCAAGATTATCACTTAGAGTTTGAGAAGAGGAAGCCATTTTTGATAAGTAGTGAAGAGATGCAAATAGAAATGAAAAGGTTACAAATTTCTAGAAGACACGGGTGTTTAAATAGGCAGAAATTCGTTTAAAATGAATAGGCACGAGTTAGTTATTTTAATTTCAAAATTTTAAAAATAACCAAATCTGACAGTTATATGTCGACATAGGGGGTAGAGGCATGTCGACATGGGTCTGTTAATTTATGTGTCTTATTTATTTTGTGAATAAGTATGTATACATATAAACTTATATACTATACTAACATTTATTCCAGAGACACGATAAGGTAGGAAAACATAAGATAGATGATTTTTATAAATAGATGATACATAAGATACTACATAAAAGAACAATACAAGCTTACACAAAACAAACTAATACATCACAACCTAGTTCTTAGAATGTGCTAGAGGATGAGGAGGATGATGATAAGCCAAGTTTTCGACCAACTTTAGCAAAGAATTTGTTCATATTAGTGGACATTTTATCCAATTTCTTACTAACGGATCTTTTGAGAATTCGTTGATTTTCCACTATAATCTTTTGATTTTTGAGGAGAGTTTTGTTGGAAGGATTGTTAGTATTGGTAGGATATTCAATACTTTCCAAGGAGGTTTCTTCATTATCTTCTTCAATTTCCATTTCCTCCCCTTCTTCTTCTTCTTCATCTTCTTCCTCCATATCTTCATGTGCCAATCTTTCATCCTTTTCGGCAAGAGATTCATATTGTTGAAATATGAAAGGAATTTTCATGAGAGAAATGTTGGCATGATTAAATACTTTTCTTGAAACAAATTCTTCCATTTTGTAATCAACGCCAAAATAATTAAAAATCCGAGTGAGATAGTTTCCATGATACAAGGTATTCTCACCCATTTCCAAATTCTTAGGACGAAGTTCATCCATAATCACTTGCGCCCAATTAATGTCATAATGACCAAAGATAGCAAAACGAGCTTTACAAACTTTTAAAGTTAGGTTATTCAAATTTCCCGATCTAGGAGTGATAGTATGTGCAAAAGAAGATTGACAATACGTGCTTTCGGACGAAAGTTACGATTTTTAAGTTCAAAGTTGTCATCTCCTTCGAAAATGTGATGAAATGTCTTACGATCATGTTCATCAATATTAAAAGTAGAAAGATCTATTCCCGAATTCTTGCAATTGACAATGTTGCCCAAAATTTCACAATTTAAAACAATTTTAGTGCCCTTAACACTACTCCAAATTTCATCTTCATTTCCTTCATAAAAACCGCGATTCAAATTCGCATAAAACATTTTAACAAGATTTGGGTAACAAACAAAATCATTTTGAGAATTGTCAAAAAGACCAAGGATATGATTCTCTTCAAGAAGAGTATTGATTTCATATGTAGAGAAATCGCTAAAGATAGCAAACTTTCCCGTATGAACTTTTCCGAAATTAGCATAGCTTATATAAGCCTTGACTGCTTCCGGATCACTATAGAGATACTCTTTATTGGTTTTAGACAGCCTCATTGTGGATGGAGTGCTTGAAGAAGCCATTTTTGAAGAGAGTAGAAAGTTTGAAAGAGTGAAAGAGAGTTTGAATTTGAAAATGAAAGTGAAAAGGTATGATGGAAATAGATATTCAATAGACATGTTCTCTGGTCAAGAGGTACATTTCCAGAACATTGGATTTGGTGAAAGGGTGGAGGAAAATTCAAAGATTTGAATTCAAATTTGAATTTCAAATTTCTAACAAGAATGTCGACATCATGGGTAGGGCCATGTCGACATGGGTCAGAGAATTCATGTGACTTATATTTTCCTATATACTTTAATATCTATATACATATATTATTCTTAACGTCTATATATTTTCTGGAGTAATATTAAATATAATAATAATCTTTTAATAAAAAATATTATAATATTAAAAATAAAAATAAACATAATAATAAAAAATTTAAAATTCAAACAACACATAATTTCAAAAACAACTAAACAATCAAACAATTTTAAACAAACAATTTCAACCAATATATTGTAAACGTGTACCATTTTCTAGATTTGTATCTCCGAGATCATCGGAATCATGAATAGCCGTAAAGCACATATTTGAATTTTCCGTCTTCTGATCATCATCGCTTGAGGATGAGTCTTAGTTTGAATCGTCTAGTGTAGCGGTATACGCTCTTTTCCTTTTCTTTGTATAATCATTGCTTGTAGGAAACTTTTGCTTATCAGGATGTGGACAGTCTCTTTTGAGATGGCCTGGTTCATCACAGTTGAAACATTTTGAAAGTCTACGGGGTGGATCGTGTAGTGTATATGCAAGTATATGTGACAAAATATATGATGCAACTAAAATAATATTAATCTAAGTAAATATAGAATAAGCACACCAGAATTTTATACTGGTTCGGACCTCCCATCCTACGTCCAGTCCCGAAGCTCCCCTTCGGAATTCGACTATCAAAAACCCTCGTTTCGCCCGGAGGAATAGGCTTGGTTACAATGAGTTGTTCTTGTCAAATGTGTGTTCTAATATAACACGGATGTTGACTAATTAGTACAATTGCTTCCAATATATTTCTAAGGAATATTGTCTATGAAGAACTGAGTATATGGAAGAGTGAATACAAGTAAAGATTGGTAGAGTGCAGAGGTCAAGAATATAGAATAGAGTATAGAATTAGAAAGCGTAAGTAAGTGAAGTAAGTTTATTCTCTTGATTCTTGATGCTATATTTAGCTGTAGATAGGTATCTTGAGTAGTTACATCCATTAATGGATCCTCTAAGATTGCTTCTGTTGATGGTGAAGAGTTGTGGCGAAGAGAAGCGAAGATGTCCATTCACATGTGGCAGTTGCAGTTCATTTCTGAAGTTCGAGTTTGAATTCAAACGTCTGGTATTTGTTTCAGACGTCTGATACTATATATTTTTTGAATATAGTAGACGATCAGACGTCTGAGTGCTATTACCAGACGTCTGGTTTAGCCTGTTTGTTGTTCCAAAAAACTATTTCAGACGTCTGGCTTGTGCACCCAGACGTCTGATATGGTGCATGTCAGTTTTTGTGCATCCTTTCTTTTACTTCCTTGTACCTATCGACTTGTAGTCTCTTGTAGTGTCCTTAAGCCTCGTTGTTGTCTTTCTAGTGATGTTGTTCTAGCAAGTACTTGTATATATAAATATATATGTATATTCGATTTCCATTGTATAGTTGTTGTCATCGAAACCGTAGATTGGATTTCCTAACATTCTCCCCCTTTTTGATGATGACAACTATACAATGTACTTAGATATAATTTTATAAATCTCCCCCTGAATATGTGCTTACAATTATTTCTCCCCCTTTGGCATTATCAAAAAGCATTAATACAAGAATATGTATCAATAATCATGCCTTTAGATAGTATGTACACATTAATCAAAAGATTTTATTTGACCGCCGTGTTATTGAAGTTAGCAAGATATAGTGTGTAATTTTTATTTAACCTTAATTTAGATAGCATGTACACACTATTAATCTGGAATATTTACCGACCGCCGGAAGGTTATAATATAACAATTTATTAAATTATCATGAATAAACGAAAGGTAACTAATTACGCATAAGTAACAAGCTAAAAAGCATTTTTATAACCATTAAACATAGTGATTACATGCATAGATTTTTGATTCCATTACAATACAAAAGATGGAACCTATAAAAATATCTAAGGATTTTTGGGGGAAGCTTTGGCTTGATCATCTCCTTCATCTTCATTCTTGGAAGAACTAGCTTGTATTCTAGGAGATTTTGGAGTATGTTCTAGAGGTTCTTTTTCCTCTTTAAAAAGTTTAGAATGTTTTGAAGGAGGAGGAGAAGGCGTTGGAGTTGGCCAATCTTTCGAAGGTGGTGTAGGGCCACGGACTCGTTGGAGATCCTCTTTTAGAACAGATAATGTTGTTGAAAGCGATGTTTCAACTGTGGCTAGGCGAGAAGCAAATGTTGTTTCGAAGCTATCGATACGCTTAGCCAATAATTTTTGATTTCTTGATAAGATAAGTTGAGTTTGGAGAGTTAAATCTCGAATGCTTTCATTTGGATTAGTTTCAGTGCGAGTCTCCAAAATGTCGTCTTGGCCTGGATAGTCAAAAGGTGCAGGAGGAGGAGGAGTGTGCTCGTGATGTTGTTCTTCCTCTTGTAATGGTTGTGGTGGTTGTTGTTGGGGTTGGGGCCTAGCTTGTCTAGCTTGTTGACGACGTTGCGTCCATTTTTCAAATGAAATAAAATCCGGGGGATTTTCTGGTAAGTGCATAAGAGAGAAGAATTTTATGGAGGCGTACTTGGGGACAATCTCCTCAAAAGTAGATAAATATGATGGAATGTTGTGGGCTTGCAGAAGGCGCATGATATAGGTAGGGTAAATGATTGATGGACTTGATCGAGTCCAATAATGTTTAAGCTCGTCAAATATGAATTTCGCCCAATTTACCCTCGTACCACTAAAGATAGCATATAGAGCTTTGTGCTTCAATTCTATTATTTGCTCATGGCTGCCAAGTCGAGGAATGATTGTGTTGATAATCATCCTAGTGAGTAGTCTTGCCTTAGGTCGTAAGTATTTTGAAGCAAATCGTGGCATTTCATCTTCCTAAATTTGATGGGTAATATTATTTCTTGGTTTGAGGCGCATATCCGGGATGTCATACAAATCTTCTCCAGAGTCGGAACAACCTAGAGTACGGCCTATAATTCCCAGAGTAAGTCGAATAGTGTTGCCATAAACACTCGACCAAAGCCAATTATCATCATTATCGGTATTCCATATGGTAGTGCTATCTAGATTAGAGTAGAAAAGGAATATTGCAAGCTGATCGATTTGGACATTATTCGAATTGAAGGAAACCAACTTTTGTAACCCAGCATTTTCACACATCTCATCCAAATCATACATAGGGAATTTAAGCAAATTATAGAAGGGACCTATGTGTAGCTTTTTCTTCTGGATATCTTCATATCTTTTGATATAATGAGGTACTCGATTCATCCACTTCTCAATCTGATCATCGGAGCATACTTGTGGGTTGGAGGATGTAGCTTGTTCTTGCTTTATGTTAGAAACTCTAGGGTTTTTAGTTTTGGGCGCCATGAAATCGAGCAAAATTAAGGAGATAGTGATTTGGAGAAATAGGGTTTTAGATTTTAAAGAGGAAACGAAATGAAATGTGAATTGGAAAGTTTGAAAAACAGTCGTTTTAAGGTCATGAATAGGTGTCGGTTGAATTGCAAACGTCTGGGAAGTGAATCAGACGTCTGATTTAACCCTAGTTTGAAGACAGTAAACATTTTCAGACGTTTGGGTGTTATTGGCAGACGTCTGGAATAGGAAGAATTGTAAATTTTGAAGACAGAGAGTTTTGTTAGACGTCTGGATATAATGTCAGACGTCCGAAAATGGCCTAATTTTTATGTTAAGAAGGCAAAGACTTTGTTCAGACGTCTGTTAACAGGTTCAGACGTCTAAAATAGACCGTTTTGTATTTTGTATAAGGCAGAGACAATTTTCAGACGTTTGGTTGTTTATATTAGATGTCTGGTATATGCACATGATTAAAAAATAGTGTGATACAAGGGTGTCAGACGTCTGATGACATTGATCAGACGTCTGAAATCTCCAGTATGTCTAAAAATATTCTTATTTTGGAAGGTTTTGTTTGATTTTCGAGGGATCGATTTTATTGAAACATAATATTATTATTTTTACAAATATAATTAGATGAAAATACAATGAAAATAAACACATTTATTTAGATGAAGATGGAGCATTGCGATCTTCAGATTTGCTATCCTTCCATGGCTTGAGTGGAGACCAAATATTTCCACGTTCGTTGGTTCTTGGGGAACCAGAGAATTGCCTAGGTGGAGGATCCCAAGGTGTACGATAAGAGGCAGAAGGATCTAGAGGATTGCAAGGAATCTGAAGTGGTTCATGTACATCCTTTTTTCGTGAACTGCAAAATTTGATCGCTACTTGCTCTAGAAAACTCAGTCGTCTCACGGTGACTTTTTGTTCGAAGTATAATTCTCGTTGTAAATCCATTTGTTGCTTTTGGTAATGATGTATATCATCGATTTTCTCCTTGGTGTTAGGAGAGACAAATAGAGATCGTTTGGACCGTTTTTTATCGTGAGTGAATCCCGTGTGGTAGGAGGACCACTTATAGGTCGGCTCTTGACTTGGTGTAGGAGTAGGAAGTCGATGAGGGGTATCCGCTGAACTATCCGAGGTTGGTGTTGAAAAAGAGAGGTGAGAGTTGTCGGAAGACATGTTTCTGTTTTGCTTTTGTTTGTTTTAAAAGGAACCAAATAAAATCTGTATTTTATTTGTAAAAGGAGGGGCTATTTATTCATGTTTTAAAAGGTTATAAATAGTTATTTTCAGAAAACAAACATTCTAAAGAAATTGTTGGTCAATGTTAAAATATTTTGTTTGTGGATTAAAACTTTTTAACCAAAAGTAGAATGAATGAAATTTAGAATTAGCTGATAAGATCATTAAGAGAACATATCCCTAAATCGCGTCGTAGTTTAACAAACGTTTGTTCATTTAGTGGTTTTGTGAAAATATCTGCCATTTGATTCTCAGTATTTACGTATTCTAATGTAATAATTCCTTTTTCTACATTGTCGCGTAAAAAGTGATGTCGTATATCTATGTGTTTAGTACGTGAGTGATTTACAGGGTTTTTCGATAAATTTATTGCACTTGTATTATCGCAATATATTGGTGATTTATCGATAACTTTTCCGAAATCCTTAAGCGTTTGTTGCATGTATATTACTTGTGCACATGCTAAGGTTACTGAAATATATTCGGCTTCGCAAGTGGATAAAGAGACACAGTTTTTCTTTTTGCTAAACCATTAAACCAATGATTGTCCGATAAAATGACACGTTCCGCTAGTACTCTTACGGTCTGTTTTACATCCACTAAAATCCGCGTCGCTGTATGAAACAAGTTCAAACGATGACCCCTTAGGGTAATACAAACCATAATCTCTAGTACTAGATAAATATCGTAAGATGTGTTTAACAGCTCTTTGGTGAGACTCTTTTGGTTTTGCTTGAAATTGGGCACAAAGACATACGCTCATCATAATGTCGGGTCGACTAGCCGTTAAATATAGTAAGGAGCCAATCATACTACGATATAATTTTTCATCAAAATCTTTTCCATTATCATCCTTTTCTAAGTGAACACTAGTACTCATTGGTGTTGGTTTGCTCGAAGTTTTATCCATTCCAAAATGATGTAATAAATCGTTACAATATTTTTCTTGATGAATAAAAATACCATTTTCAAGTTGTTTTATTTGTAAACCCAGAAAGAAATTTAATTCACCCATGTGAGACATTTCAAATTCACTTTTCATAATATTTGAAAATTGAGTACAAATATTTTCGTTAGATGAACCAAAAATAATATCGTCTATGTAAATTTGTACAACTAAGATGCCATTATTTTCTCGTTTAATAAATAAAGTCGTATCTATTTTACCTATTTGAAAACCAGATGCAATTAAATGATTCTTAAGACGTTCGTACCAGGCACGGGGGGCTTGCTTTAAACCATATAGGGCTTTGTGCAATTTAAAAACATGATCGGGATATTTTTCGTGAACAAATAATGGAGGTTGTTGATATACGTTTTCTTTAATAAAACCATTTAAAAAAGCACTTTTGACGTCCATTTGAAATAATTTAAAATTGTGATGACTTGCAAAAGCAAGTACTATACGTATGGCTTCGAGTCTTGCTACTAGAGTAAAAGTTTCGTCATAGTCGATACCTTCTTCTTGATTATAACCTTGAGCGACTAAACATGATTTATTCCTAACTATATTTCCATTTTCATCTGCTTTGTTTTTAAATACCCAATTTGTTCCAATAACCGATTGATTTTCTGGTCTTGGTACTATTTCCCAAACATTATTACATTCAAATTGATTTAATTCTTCTTGCATGGCTATTATCCAAAAATCATCATTTGAAGCTTCTTTATAATTCTTTGGTTCAAAATTTGACACAAATGCAATATGACTTATTTGGTTAAGTTGATTTCTAGTTACTCTGGAATTAAGATCCCCAATGATATTATCTTTTGGATGATCTTTTAGAATTCTAGGGGGTGACACTAGAGTATTAATTTGTGCATTTGTCTCATTATTAGATGAGTTTGTTGTATTTGTTATAGGAATAATTTCTTCATCGTCATTAGTATGATTGTTAAGGATATTTTCATCAAATGAAACATGTAAACTTTCTTCAATTGTGTTAATACGTTTATTAAAAATTCTATATGCCTTGCTACGATCCGAATATCCAACAAAGGTTCCTTCATCGGCCTTCGGGTCGAATTTTCCTAAATTATCTTTTGTATTTAATATAAAACATTTTGATCTGAAAGTTTTAAAGTATGATACTTTAGGTTTTCTTCCAAAAATCATTTCGAAGCAAGTATGTTTAGTCATAGGTCGTATGGTTACTCGATTCAAAACATAACAAGCCGTAGCAATAGCTTCAGCCCAAAAATGTTTTGGTAAACCACTACTATTTAATAGTGTTCGTACGCATTCTTGTAACGTACGATTTTTTCTTTCTACTACACCATTTTGTTGTGGTGTGCGGAGAAAAGAGAAATTATGACTTATGCCCTTTTTATTACAAAAATTAGTAAAAAGATAATTTTCAAATTCTCCACCGTGATCACTTCGAATATTCTTAATTTTCAAATCCATTTGAGTTTTATATTTTTTAGCAAAAATTTTAAACATACCAAAAGTGTCACTTTTATGTTTTAAAAATAAGGTCTATGTATATCTTGAAAAATCATCAACTATTATGAAAACATATTTGTTGTGATTTATAGATCGTACTTGAGTTGGACCAAATAAATCTAAATGTAATAATTCTAACGGTTGTTTTGTAGAAATTTTATTTTTAGATTTAAAAGAGCTTTTCTTTAGTTTACCGATTTGACAAGCATCACATAAATTTTATACTTTATAATTTATTTTAGATAAACCTCTAACTAGCTCATATTTTGCTATTTTATTAATATATTTAAAATTAATATGACAGAATCGTTTATGCCACAACCATGGATCGTCATGTTTGGCGGTTAAGCATAGTTTTGAATTTCGATTTATATTTATATTTAAGACATAAATATTTTTGTTTCTAAAACCCTCAAAGGTAAGTTGTTTGTTATTGTCGAAAATATTACATCTATCTTTTTTGAAATTAATTTGACTAATGCTAAGTAGGTTGTGTTTTAAATTTTCTACTAACAAAACATTTGTAATAATAGGAGAGTTAGAAATACCAGAGTTGATGACTTCTCCGATGCCAACGACGTATCCTTTTGAGTTATCTCCAAAAGTTACCGTTCCACCATCGATATATGTTATATTTGATAGCATTTTTGCATTTTCGGTCATATGCTTGGAGCAGCCACTATCAAGTATCCATTTCTCCTTATTTTTTATTTTGGGTACCTACAAGATAAAAATGATTTAATTGGTACCCATACACTTTGTTAGGGTCCTAGATGTTAGGAGGAGCAGGTAGCCACACCCAAGAAGGTTTGGTACCTTTATGAACATAATTTTTATTATAGACTACATTATCTGGAAAATTATTAATATGTTTTTGTCTAATCAAATTATTATTTGTCTTAGGAATCCAAATTTTTATGTTTTTGGTATTCGTATTAGACTTAGGTGATCTTTTAGTCTTTTGATAAATAAAACTATACTTCTTAGAATATTGTTACAACGCTCAAAAATGGCTTCCTCTCCCTCTCCTCTCCCTCAGCCTCCTCCTTCTTTTACCCCCTCATTATCCTTTTCTGATATCTCCTTCGTCCCCCCGTTTTACCTTCGCCAGCCTCCTCCTCATCATGCACATGCTCCGCCCACTGCCTCCCCCCGGAACCCTCCTGCCCCCCTCCGTCCATCGTCCCCTTCCCCCAAAACCTTTGCGCAAGTAGCGGCTATCCCGGCCCCCCCCAAACAGAAGCCCCTTCTTCCGACCCCTCGTAACCTCAACCGTAGGCGCTTAATTCCTATTTTCAAATCCTGCCGCCAAATTCTCGATTTTTTAAAACATAATAAAAGGTGTTTCCGTTGTGCCGGTTTAGGCCACGTGGCAACAAACTGCAGGGAACCAAAGATTTGCTTTTACTGTGGATTTTTTAGGCATCATTACGCCAGCTGTCCATCCAAAGCTCCTATATCGGGACCCGCTAATATCTTCCCAGATAACCCCTCGTTTCCCCCACGCACTCATTCCCCCCTCGATTCCAATGCTGTTAAAGTACCTTCTGTCGTTTCCTCTGCCCCACGTGCCCCTTTTTCCAAGCCGTCTTCTCAAACCCCCTCCAGTCACATCGATAATGCCACTGTTCACCACACATCCAATAGATTTCCTTCCCGCTCTCCTCCTTTTTCTCCAAACCATTCAGCTCCTCCTCTTCCCAAAGCTTCTCCCACCCTCATTCCTATGGCCGACTACTCACTGTACATCACTGCCACTATTATCGATGGAGCATGGACAGTCGAGGTCCTCAGCAGAGTCTTAGAGTCTGCCTTCGATCACTCGGACTGGGCCATCTGGCTTCTAGACAACAGCCGCTTCCTCATCGCCTGTCCCTCTGAAATCCTGAAATACAGAGCTCTTAACCGAAAAATCCTCACTAAGGCTGGGGGCTCCATATATCTTGAAGCCTGGCCGGACTACGAACGACCAGCTCCTATCGACTTAGAGCCGCCCAGTTGGGCCACAGTCAAAGGAATCCCTGAGCCCCTACGAGACAATCCAGATGCAGTGCAGACTGCTATCAACCCGGTGGGGAGATTCACCGAGTTTGATAGATGTGAATGGTCTGAACTCGACCGTAGGCTTCTTTACATCAAAATGCAATTCTTGGTAGGGGTTCCCTCTTCCTCCTCCTATAGGGTCCAACTCAACGACGCTGAATACCTCATAACCGTTACTAGATGGGATCACTCTCACCCGCGCAGTAGACCTGAAGCTTTCCTCCTGGGACTAGACTATGAAAGAGATATGAAGTGCTTCAGTGACCCGATGAATGTGCAATCAGATGAACTGGATTCAGACGACCGCTTTGACGTTATGAACTATGAACCGGCTTCTCCAACCCCGCCCTTTCCCGGGCCCCAACTGCCTAACATGGAGTTTGACGATGCAAGCATTCGGCCCCCTTTGCAGATCCAGCTCCTCAGCGCTGGGACCCCTTTTTTGACTTGGACCTCTCGGTGCCTCCTCAGTACCAAGCTCCCAGCTTTGACCCTGCGTCCCCCCCCGTCCCAAATGCCAACCTGGGCCCGAACCCTAACCTGACCTCTCCCCCATTTCCGCTGCCGTTGCACCTTGCGAGGCAAGACCTAACCCCAGCTCGGGTGAGGAGAAGTGCGTGGAACTCCAGATCCTTGCCTGGTCATGCAGGTAGCATCTATAAAACTGTAGTATTTTCTTCTGCTAATTCTAGACTTAACAGAAAACTAGCGCGTTGCATGGGAGTTAATATTCAAGATGAACATTACACTGCCATGCAAACCCTAGAACAGGAGAGATTGTCCTTCTCCCAATGAAAATCATCTCATGGAATATTCGCGGGCTAGGGGACCCCTCCAAAAGACACTCAATCTTCCTTACACTGTCCCCCCTAAAAATCGACCTTCTTCTGCTCCAAGAATCTAAACTGTCTGATCCAACCCCCCTCATCATCAAGCAACTAGGTGGCTCTCATCTCACAGGCTGGGCCCATACCAACTCTATTGGCTCCAGAGGAGGCCTAATCACCATGTGGAACGAATCTGTTTGGTCCCTTTGCCAAATCATTCCTCACACCTCCGCCCTCCACGTAGCTCTCAGACACGTGCAGACCAACACTATCTATTTTTTCTCAAACATTTATGGTCCCCAAGCTGCGCAAGAAAGACGGAACCTTTGGTCTGATTGCTCGAATTTTGCGTCATCTATCCAGGGACCTTGGGTAGTTGGTGGTGATTTTAACACAACTAGATACTCAGATGAAAGGAGCTCGGGATATATTTCACTTGACTCGGAGGACTTCAATGCTTTCATTAACTCCTGCTCCCTTATCGAACCCCCAATCAACAATCGTCAATTTACCTGGTCCAATAAGCGCCTTTCACCTGCCTTAGCTAAACTGGATCGCTTTCTTTTTAGTCCTGCCTGGGAAGACATTCACCCCCTCTCTTTTTGCCTTGGCCTCGCTACCATTCTTTCTGATCACTATCCCCTCTGCCTTGATTCCGGTACCCCCCCGACCTCCAAGCGACCATTCCGTTTCGAGAGGCTCTGGATCCTAGAACCTTCATTCGATGATTTTATCAAACTGGCTTGGAGTCAGCCTTCTAAATCCACCTCAGCCACCTCTCGGGTTGTTTGCAAACTCAGATCCCTTAGAAAACTCCTCCGGCCTTGGGCTAGGTCGATCTGGGGTTCCATCCGTACTCGCATTGCCACCATCCAGAATGACATTCTTGCTCTAAATATCCAAGAGGAGTCTCACCCCCTAGACGAAGGAGACTCTGCCACCCTTGCAAACCTTGAATCTGAACTTGAAAGACTTTTGAAACAAGAAGAGATTGGTTGGAAACAGCGGTCCAAAGCCAAGTGGTTTAAAGATGGCGACAAAAACACTTCTTACTTCCACAAATTAGCAAATGGTCGGCGCAGGTCCTTATCCATCCCGGAAATTGTGCACAATAACAACGCTATATCTGATCCCACCTCCATCCTGAACCTCTTTTCCGAATTCTACCGTTCTATGCTAGGAAAGCCTTCACCTCCACTTCCCGTCATCGATTGGAACCTTCTCTATCCTAATCCATTGCCCATCCCCTTAGACTCGCCTTTCACGGAGGAGGAAATTCTGGCCGCCCTCAATGATATGGATGACAACAAATCCCCAGGGCCAGATGGCTTTGGCCCTTTCTTCTTTAAGCATTTCTGGAGAGTTGTCAGAAATGACGTCCTAGACATGTGTGCCGAATTCTGTTCCAACCCTATGACCATATCCTGCCTTAACTATGCCAACATCGTTCTCCTTCCCAAATCTGATGGTGCCAACTCCCTCTCCGCATTTCGACCCATTAGCCTGCTCAATACCACTTTCAAACTGATAACCAAGGTGCTCGCTAACCGTCTCCAAACCCACATGGATTCATTGGTGGGAGTGGAGCAATCGGCCTTCATCAAAGGAAGGAGCATACTGGACTGTGTTGCGGCAACACAAGAAGTCATATCCCACTGCCATTCTTATAACATCCCTGGGGTCCTTCTAAAATTAGACTTCTCCAAAGCCTTTGACTCAGTCAACTGGAATTTCATCCTTGAACTCTTAATGCACAGGGGCTTTCCACCAAAGTGGTGCAACTGGATAAAAAGTATACTGAACTCAAGCCTTTCCTCGATCCAGATAGGCGGTGTCTCTGGCGGTCTCATAAAATCTGCAAGGGGTCTTAGGCAGGGAGACCCTCTCTCCCCACTTATCTTCGTTCTCGTAGCGGATGTGTTTAACAAAATGATCAAACGGGCGACTGCAGATAACTACTTGGCAGGTATCCGTCCTTCCAATCCCAACTCCAACTCCCCTCCCAGCCCTTCGATTTCTAACCTTCAGTTTGCAGACGACACAATCCTTTTCGTCTCCCCCTCCCCTGAGCACATCCATTGTCTTAAGGTCCTCCTGTACACCTTTGAACTCATCTCTGGCCTCTCTATTAACTTTAGCAAAAGCTCTGTCATCATGCTTGGAAATGCTGACCATCTCGGTCCCTCCATCGCCTCTGCCCTCAACTGCAAACTTGACTCATTTCCCTTATCCTACCTTGGCATCCCTCTGCGCCCCACCAAGCTTCATCGTTCGGACTGGAATCCCCTTGTATCCAGAATTGAATCTAGACTTGCAGGTTGGAAAGCGAACTCCCTATCGACAGCTGGCAGACTCGTCTTGGTAAAAGCGGTACTCTCTGCAATCCCTCTCTACTGGCTCTCCTTTCACAAAATTCCTAGTTGGGTATCCAAAAAAATTGATTCTATTAGACGATCTTTTCTCTGGAATGGTGGGAGAGCCAAAAGCCTGGTCAGCTGGAAAATCATCTGTTTACATACGGAACATGGCGGCTTAGGCATATCTAACTTGATTACCTTCAACCAATCTCTTCTTGCCAAATGGCTTTGGCGTCTCCTCTCTCCGGGTCAGTTTATCTGGAAAGACTGGATCCTGGCCTATTACTATAATGCGGACCCTTCCCTTGCCCTCCACTTCGCCCCACTCTCCAAACCCTCACCTTTTTGGTCAGGTGTTCTCGCTTCAGTTAATCGCATCAAACCGCTCCTTCATGTGGAACTTGGAGCTGGCACCAACTGCCTCTTCTGGTTCGATCACTGGCACAGCCTCTCCCCACTTCACCGCTCCCTCCCTTCCCTCTTCTCCTCCTCCAATCGACCTCTCTTATCAGTAGCGGACGCTGTTAACCTCGGCCTACCCGGCCTCTGCCCCCCATCTCTTTTCGACACTGACACCCTCTCTGAGCTCCTCTCCGCCCTTAACATCCTGCGTTCGACTGTCCTGACCCCTACCCTGCCTGATCTTCACTCCTGGGCCCTTGCTCCTTCCAGTGGCTTCTCTGTCTCCCAATGCTACTCCTTCCTAAACCACCCCGGTAGACTTTTTGCCTTCCCCCGTGTCTGGAAATTTCATATCCCTCCCCGAATCAAATTCTTCCAGTGGTGTCTCATTCATGGCCGGATTAACACCAAGGATCGCCTCTCCCGCTTCAACATCACTTCAGATCAGATCTGCGTCTTCTGCAACACTGAAATCGAATCTATCAGACATCTATTCCTTGATTGCGATTTATCCTTCTACATTTGGGTTTCGGTCTGTGTCCACAATCTTGGGATAATCCACTACTTAGAAGACTTCTTTGAACACTGGCAGTATGGCTCACCTAACCCTCATCTCGACTCTCTTCTGGCTATCTTCTGCTGGGTCATCTGGAAAGAGAGAAACGCTATCATTTTCAACAAACCCACTAGCTCGCGTCTGGCATTATGCATTAAAATCTCTAATCTGTTCGATTATTGGGCAGGTCCCTCATCTTCGGTGCCCTTCAGATTTCGCCTTCCAGCGGTGAGGTCCCCCTCGGAAGAATCGGTGGGCAGCGCTTCCTCCGCCGCACCGACAGGACCACATGGAGCAGACTAAGGGATCGACTGTCCTCTCTCTCTCGCTTGAACCTGCTTTTACTTTTCGCTGCAGTCATTTTAGTAATCACTGGCTTAGTATGTATATTAATCTTTACCTAGAACCTGATGCAATGTCTGTAATCTAAACACTTTTTTGCTGAAATGCTGCTTTAGCTATCGATCAGGCATGTTGATCGAACTATCACTATATATTTATATTTAGCCTAATCGGCTGTGTAGTCACCTGCTACACAACCGTTCTTCTCAAAAAAAACTATACTTCTTAATATTATTCTCTTTTTTTAGGAATATTTCTAAATCCTATTCCATTTCTATTACCTGAAGGTTTTGAATTTTTGATAAGATTTTCCAAATCCTGTTTTCCTTTATTAAATTTTGAAACATTATTTGTAATTTTATCTATTTTTTCTTTTAATTCAAAATTTTCAATTTTCAATGTTTCTATATTACTTTTCAAGTTGATATTTCCTTTTAACAAGTCATCCTTTTCTAGTTTAACTTTTCCAAAATCAATAGATATAGTCTCATATTCAACTACACTACTTTTTTTTAGATAATTCTAGTTCCTCCTCTAAAATAATTTTTTCATCTTTTAACATTCCTATTTCAAGTTCTAATCGATTTATTTTGGCTATGTGTTCTTTATTCAATTTTTTAATTTGTCTAAATTTATCATCTAATTCCATGCTTAGCTCTAATAAATCATCATAGCTAAGTTCGGGACATACCTCATCAGTTTGTGCCATAAAACATACATTAGCTTGTTCTCCGTCACTATCGCTGTCACTATCTGATGATGATTAAGAATCCGAGTCATCCCATGTTACTTTGAAAGCTTTCTTCTTTTTGAAATTTTCAAATTTGTTCTTCTTTTTATCATTGTTGAGCTTGGGACAATCTTTCTTCATATGTCCAAATTGATCACATTCATAGCATTTGATTGACTTTTGATTTGTTGAGCTTGATTTTTCTCCTTTCTGAAATCTGGTCATTTTCCTAAACTTCTTGAATTTTTTGTAGTTTTTGGCAATAAATACAATTTCTTCTTTGTCTAAGTCGGAGTCTTCATTTGTTGTTGGAAATGCTATGTTTTTCTTCTCCGAATTTTTTTCTTTTCTTGCTTGTAGATTAGCTTCATAGGACATTAAATTTCCTATTAATTCTTCAACTAAGAGTGTTGAGAGGTCATTAGCTTCTATGATAGTTAATACTTTTCTTTCCCACTCTGGAGTTAAAGAATTGAGTATTCTAGATACTAAATCAAAATTTGTGAATTTAACTCCTAGTGCTTTTAAATCGTGTTGAATAGTTTGGAACTTAGAGTACATGTCCACTATAGATTCATTTTGTTTAATTTTAAATGATGAGAATTGATTTTGTAAAATTGAAATTTTAGTTTACTTCACTTTTTTCGTGCCTTCGTGTGTAACTTGTAAGGTACGCCAGATATCATATGCAGTGTTACATAACATGACATGTGAAAATTCATT
This sequence comes from Allium fistulosum, assembly GCA_030737815.1. Lineage (NCBI taxonomy): Eukaryota > Viridiplantae > Streptophyta > Magnoliopsida > Asparagales > Amaryllidaceae > Allium > Allium fistulosum. The sequence continues at coordinate 1,010,911,497 of CM060907.1, forward strand.
CTTATCTAATGAAAAAAATAAAACATTCATAGCTTTGGCATTGTTAGAAGCTGTGGTTTATTATGCATCATTCCATGTGTTCATAGCAGTGTCAGGTGCTTTATATTTATTTTGAGTGGCTGACAAAATTTCTAATCCATTAGCTTCCATAAAAATTCTCATACGTGTTGACCAATATGCATAATTAGAACCATTAAAAAGTGGGGGACGTGCTGTGGATTGGCCTTCTCGAAAAATACTTGCCATATTAAAGTGATTCAAATACGTGTTACTATACTTTGATCAAGCCTTGCTCTGATACCAATTGAAAGTCTACGGGGTGGATCGTGTAGTGTATATGCAAGTATATGTGACAAAATATATAATGCAACTAAAATAATATTAATCTAAGTAAATATAGAATAAGCACACCAGAATTTTATACTGGTTCGGACCTCCCGTCCTACGTCCAGTCCCGAAGCTCCCCTTCGGAATTCGACTATCAAAAACCCTCGCTTCGCCCGGAGGAATAGGCTTGGTTACAATGAGTTGTTCTTGTCAAATGTGTGTTCTAATATAGCACGGATGTTGACTAATTAGTATAATTTCTTCCAATATATTTCTAAGGAATATTGTCTATGAAGAACTGAGTATATGGAAGAGTGAATACAAGTAAAGATTGCTAGAGTGCATAGATCAAGAATATAGAATAGAGTATAGAATTAGAAAGCGTAAGTAAGTGAAGTAAGTTTATTCTCTTGATTCTTGATGCTATATATAGTTGTAGATAGGTATCTTGAGTAGTTACATCCATTAATGAATCCTCTAAGGTTGCTTCTATTGATGGTGATGAGTTGTGGCGAAGAGAAGCGAAGATGTCCATTCACATGTGGCAGTTGCAGTTCATTTCTGAAGTTCGAGTTTGAATTCAGACGTCTGGTATTTGTTTCAGACGTCTGATACTATATATTTTTTGAATATAGTAGAGGATCAGACGTCTGAGTGCTATTACCAGATGTCTGGTTTAGCCTATTTGTTGTTCCAGAGAACTATTTCAGACGTCTGGCTTGTGCACCCAGACGTCTGATATGGTGCATGTCAGTTTTTGTGCATCCTTTCTTTTACTTCCTTGTACCTATCGACTTGTAATCTCTTGTAGTGTCCTTTGAGCCTCGTTCTTGTCTTTCTAGTGATTTTGTTCTAGCAAGTACCTGTATATATAAATATATATGTATATTCGATTTCCATTGTATAGTTCTAGTGACGCTTGATCCCATTCCGGAGTAAGAGAATTTAGAATTTTTCTGACTTGATCTTCTTTGGAAATTTTATTTCCCAGTGATACTAGAGAATGCACAATCTCCTGAAATCTACTATACATATCCGAAATGGACTCCTTAGAATTCATTTTGAATAATTGAAACTGATTTGTGAGTATGGATATTCTGGTCTGTTTGACTTTGCTTGTTCCTTCATGAGTAACTTGCAAAGTTTTCCAGATATCATATGTAGACTTACAAACAGATACTCTATTGAATTCATTCCTATCAAGTGAATAAAATAAAATATTCATGGCTTTGGAATTATTTTGTGCAATAGTCTTTTGCTCAGCAGTCCACTGTGCAAAACTAGTTGTGGGTTCAGAATATTCAGTTTGTGTGATATTCCAAGTGTCTAATCCTATTGACTGTAAATATATTTTCATTCTACTTGCCCAATATGCATAGTTACTGTCATTAAAAAGTGGTGGTCTGGCTGTAGACTGACCCTCTACAAATGAACTAGTGATAGTGTTAACAGAACCAGTGTTGGTAGCCATTTTTAAAACTTTTCAAAATTCAGATTTTGAAAACTTTGAAAACCAATGCTTTGATACCAAATATGAGAAATGCGGATTACAGATCTTAAGGCTAGAATAACACTAGAGGGGGGTGAATAGTGTTTTATGGATTTTTTAAATCTTTTTGAATTTTATTCAATTTAAACACCAACAAATGCAATTCACAAACACAGATATAATCACAGAATCAGACACAGATGCAAATGCTAAATAAAATTAGTAAAGGAAAGAACACACCAGGATTTTATACTGGTTCGGAGTTACCCTACATCCAGTCCCGTACAATCATACTGATTTCTTATCAAAATAATCTCCCAGATTACACCCTCGGTTTCAAGGCTACGAGGTACACCCTCCTGTATTCGAGTCCAGGGCAAACTCTCTTGATTTAACCAGGCTACAAGATCACCTAATTGATTTCCGGGGCTATAATCACACCCAATTGATTTCAAGGCTCAACCGCGCCTTTTACTCAATAATTTGAGTTACAAAAGATTCTATAACTCTGAATAGCACTGAGATCTTATGGAGAGAGTGGTTAAGAATCAAACAAGAGATAATCAAGTTTGATTCACTTGGTATTTTGGCAGAGTATAGTTTAGGATTCTTTAGAATAAATGTGGAAGATGAAGAGGAGAGAAAATAAATGAAATCTGATAAAAATTTGTTTAGAACTTACTAGTATTTATAGTAGAGCAACAGCCATATCTATTCGTGAAAGGATACGATGAATAGACACTTATTTTGAAAATTGAAATTTGAAAATAACGGACACCATGTCGACATGAGGGGTTGAGGGATGTCGACACGCTCAAGGAAAAATTGATGTTTTGATTTTCTTATTAAAATTGATTTCTATAATTTGTCAAAATAATTTCTGTAAATATATTTGAATATAGTTTAAACATATAAAAGAGTTTAGAAAATAATTTTTAATATATATAATCTTAATCTATAAAGTGATTTAAAATCCGAGTATATAAATATTTTAAAGCTAATTATTTAAAACAAGAGATGGTTTAAAAACAAGGACAATTTTGAAATCAAAATATTAAAAATGATAAAAATAGTTTTGAGGCTAAAAATTTCAAACAAGAGAGATGTCTTTTTGAAAAGAAAGTTTTGAAAACATTTTTAAAAAACAAGAGATATATTTTTGAAAAACATTTTCATAAAATTAGTGGATTTCAAAATAGGACCACTATATGTTCCACTAGATATCGTCGTGGGTTCCATCCCAATAGGGTTCCATCCCTTTAACAGGCTCGAAGTGGATTCCATTCCACGAATAAATTTCGAATAAAGATGTAAGTGCTTTCAAGAAGTTTTAACATAATTCTAGACTAACTACATTATCTTATATTGTTTGAAATCTTGAACTCTTGATAACTTGATTTTTTGATACTCATGAATCTTCAATCTTGATACCTTCGATATTTAAATCCATCAGTCTTGTATCTCTCTATTGTACAGTCTTCATTCTTGGTACCTGCATGTTTATTTTCTGCATATATATATATATATAAATATATATATATATATATATCTAAACCATAACGTTAGTATTTATATTTTATAACAAGTCCTAAGGTTGTTGTCATCAAAACCATCATCTCAAGGACTAACAACGAATTCCCATCGAGGCAGAACAGACGATGCACGACTATATACATGATGTTTACAGCCACTACCGGGAATGGATGAAGACCGTGGACAAAGTATCAGCGGTGGCTTTTGAGTGGGCGAAAACAATCGACAAATTAGGGACTGATCTCGCTCAGAAGGACCGCATAATCCAGGTGCTCAATGACGAAAATGAGTTCGCGAGAAATTTGAAAACGGAGGCCAATAAAAAAGCCGATGATGCAACCCGGAGGATGGAGGAGATGAGACGAACACACTTAGCCATGGTTGAGGAAATGGGGCACCGGACCACCACAGTCATGGCCGAAAGGAATGGAGCGCTAAAAGAGATTGAGGAGCTTAAATCCAAACTTGCTGAAGTCGTCAAAGAGAAAGATGACGCAAATAAAGCCGCTCAGGAGGCATGCGAGCAGGCTGTGGTGCTCAAGGATGAGAGGGATTCGACAACACTGAAGGCTCAGGAAGCCGAAGCCAGGGTTGAGGGTGAAGTGAGAACGGCAGAGGCTAGGTTATAGGGTGACATCGAAGATCTCCTCATTACATATAACGCCAACGTTTTAAAGCATCGAAATCTAAGCTGGCTCGAAAGCTATCCCTCACATCTATACAATGCTTGGTGCCGCTTGGATGAAGATGAAAAAGCGGAGCACCGCATTGAATCTATCGATGAATTTGAATTGGAGAATCAGGTGTTGAGTGAGGATGAAAGAAGTGTTCTCCATGACATCACTATCACATTCGAGAAGGAGAGGCTCAGTACTCAGCACCCGGAAGCTGGAGAGTGTTCTGGCATTGAGCATCACGATGTGGGTTTCGAAACTCTTATGCCAACCCTTCCCGAATCTACTCCTACGGTTGATCCTCAATCTGTGCCCGCATAAAATCCTGATCAACCACAATTATCTCCAGCTCGTGAGCAGGTCACTGAAGCTGTTCCTGCTCCATCCGCAAGCCATTCTGAGGAAGGTATTTTGACCATTTCGTGCACTTATTCAAAGTCCGGAGCGTTGTTTGAAGTAATCACTAACACTTTTTTCTTATCCCTATTCAGCGATAGGAGCCGTATCGACCATGCCCCTTGCAGGAGGCCCTTATAACAGAGGCGACCACAACAACGGCCGCTGCACCAACTGATGGAGTGTAGGGGAGCACTTTCACTTTTGATGAGCAGATGATGGAGGAACTTCTTGGCCATCAAAGCGACCTTTTTGCTGACCTGCCATTTGTCATGGGCGGAGGCGCACCCAGGGTCAGCTCCTCGGGCCCAACTGCCATCATCCCCGCAGACGCTCAAACAATCCATGAAGAAGAGATAATAGCTGAGATCAATGCCGAGATAGAAGCGACCGTGTGGGCCAGCGGTATTGGAGTTGGGATGGCGGGTCCTGGTCCAGCCCCTCTGCGAATGATTTCTCCAGGAGGCACGGTTGTCGACACCGCTGTGCCTCCCTCGCCTCCTAATGTCGATCCTGTCCCTCCGACTCCGCCTCCAAAAAGTATTCCAATTTCCGTGAGTTCGAAGGAAGAGATTACCATAATTCCCCCGGCTAGAGAGCAACCACGAAAAGGCAAAGGCTCGAAGAGGCATCCAAGTGGTAGCTCCAGTGGGTCGACGCTGAAGGGGAAGAAGAAGAAACCGAGGGAGTAGAAGAATCTTCTCGTTCCCTTTTTTGGTAGATAGATAGGAATTTCTTTTTGCTTCTTGTAGTCCGTGTATAGATGCAGGTTTGGCCCCTGCTAGTAGGAATTCTTGGAAAGATTTTTGTACTTATCCTTCTTTTTCAAAGAATAGTTAAAATAAAATTCCATTTTGTTTCCAGCATAACTTTGTGTTTATTTGCTTAAGTATTTCAGCGCTCAAACTTCCATTCAATGTACTTGTGAACTTTTAGTCTTTGAATCGGACCTGAGTTTAGTTGTTAAGTCCTGAAGTTACGGCTTCAAGTCATAATCGAACGTCAAGTCAAGTTCCAATACTGCACTATCTCGATTAGTAGCCGGTACTTAAGTTTTGCCCCCAGTCCAAGGGATAAACTAAAATGGTCGATCGGCAGCCGCTTTTCAGCTTCAATACATCGGGCTTGACTTTTTTGAAACGAAGCTGAAACGAGACGAGCTCGGGTGGTCAAATCACACTCACTCATTTATTGATAATTGCATCCACACTCAGGGGATTGCACTTGTATATCGGCGGTCAATCATGCCCGTTTAATGATTAGAGATATGTCCGCGCTCCGGGGACTTAGATTAATTCGTGGGTGGTCAGTCACACCCAATTTGTGTTTATACTCCGGTCCACACTCCGGGGACTTGGAGTTGTCTCATGGGTGGTTGGTTCGCACCCGGTTTGTGTTATACTCCAGCCCGCGCTCTCGGGACTTAGAGTTAGCTGATGGGCAGTCAGTCACACCCATTTTGATGTTTGTACTCTAGTTCACACTTTGGGAATCTGGAGTCGGTTAACAGACGGTCGATCACATCTGTTTTGAGTTTTACGATTTCGTTCGCACACCGAGAACGATAGATGTACCAGGATCGTGGATGGCCGGATCACATCCACCCTGAGTTAACAAGTGAGGTTGTTGGATGTAGGGATCCATCCTCCTTGGACTTGATTTAAATACGGGCGAAGTCGTTAGGTGGACGGATCCACCCTCTTCGAGCCAGCATTTGTAAGTTTATACTCCAGCTCACACTCTGGGAGCCGGAGTTAGTTAGAGGACTGTTGTGTATCAATCCTTTCTTGGCTTCAGTGTGATGGTTTGCCCCTGAGCTCGGGTTTCACTTAGCGAGTGACTGGTCGTATCATAGTCACTCCCTATTTGAATAAGTCCCACCGTAGGATGGAACTTAGCTCTCCGTGTATTGTGATGGTCGCATGACCCATTTCAAAAATCACTGCTCTAGCTCGAAGAGATTGCATTTTATTGCTGAAATAAGAAAGTATGGCAAAGTCAGTTGCCTTATTACAAATTCAAATTTCAAAATGCATAAACAAATTGCAAATGAAAAGCAGACTGAATGAATAAATAAAGCCTGTTATGTGTAGTAGCGACGAAGACTCTCGCTATTCCAGGCTCTCGGCAGAGTGAGACCGTTAATGGTCGATAATTTAAATGTGCCATCTCCGAGTCTTCGTTCAATAACATATGGCCCTTCCCTTGTTGGTTTCATATGTGAAGGAGCAGGGTAAATTATCTTGAGGACTAGATCACCGAGTTCAAAGGTTCGGGGTTTGACCTTGGCATTGAACAATCGGGCAACTCAGCTTCGGTACGCGGCTGCCCTCAAACCAGCCTCTTCTCGCTTCTCATCCAATAAGTCCAGAGATTCGACAAGTAATATAGCATTTGTCTTCGGATCATAATATGTCACACGATGAGAAGGCACTTCCATCTCGATTGGAAAAATGGCTTCTGAACCGTAGGAAAGAGAAAATGGAGTGTGGCCGGTCGCGGACTTGTGGGTTGTTCGATAAGCCCATAGGGCCATAGGAAGTTCATCGACCCACTTGCCCCGGCTTTTTCTAATCATTTCTTCAGGATGGACTTTATAACTTTATTAACAGCTTCAACCTGTACATTCGCTTGAGGTGTGCAACTGCAGAGAATTTCTTTTGGATATGGAATCACTGACAGAAATTCTTGAATTCGACACTATCGAATTGGGCTCTGTTGTCAGTGATGATGGTATGTGGGAGACCAAATCGACAGATAATATTGCATACAACAAAGTTGATCACTTTCTTCGTTGTGATAGTAGCTAGGGGCTCGGCTTCCGCCCATTTGGTAAAGTAATCAACTGCAATGATGGCGTACTTCACGCCACCTTTGGCTAGAGGTAGAGACCCAATGATATCGATGCCCCATACTACAAACGGCCATGGACTGACCATCTGAGTTATTTCGGTAGGCGGAGCTCTTGGAATCCAAGCATGTTTCTGACATCTGTCACATTTCCTGGCATAATTTGATGCGTCACGATTTACAACCAGCCAATAATAACCATATCGGAGTACTTTCTTGGCAAGAGCTTGCCCTCCGGTGTGATCGCCACATTCTCCCTCGTGTACATCATGTAGTACTTGTTTGATTTCATCGTGGGCGATACACCGGAGTAAAGGAACAGAGTATCCTCTTCTATACATGACTCCATTCTGAATGGTGAACCGCGAAACTTTCCGAAGAACTTGTCTTTTTTCACTCCTACGCTCTAGCAAGGTCCCATGCTCGAGATAGTTTTGAATGGAGTCATCCATGACTCCTTATCAGGAATGACTTCAAATACCCAGTCGGTCTCCATTTGATCAACACTCGGGGAAGATAATGTCTCAATGGGAACGAGTCCCATTTGTTGTGCCTCACCAGTACTGGCCAGTTTTGCTAAGGAATCAGCCTTCTGATTGCGTTCTCGGGGTATACAATATATAGCATAATAATCGAACTGATTTAATATATCCTGAACCGAGCGAGATAAGCGGCTAGTCTTCGGTCTCTGGCCTGGTACTCCTACCGATCTTGGCACACGACCATTTGTGAATCACAGTAAATCTCCACAACAATAATTCTTAAATCTCTGGCAAGCTTTGTTCCGACGAGCAGGGCTTCATATTCGACCTCGTTGTTGGTCACACAGAAATCAAATTTTAAAGCATAGCAAATAGATCGGCCTTCAGGAGTTTCAAGTACAACTCCAAAGCTTGAGCAACGATCATTCGATGCCCCATCAGTATGTAGCTTCCAGACATGTTTGGGAGATTCACTGGTTTCGGGCAAGTCCTCGGAGATAGTGAATTCAGCGATGAAGTCTACTAGCACTTGGCCTTGAATAGCTCGTCTCGGTGTGTAAGCGATATCGAACTGACTTAGCTCGATATTCCACTTTAGTAACCTACCAGACGTCTCAGGCCGCGTAAGGACCTGTCGTAACTGCTGGTCGGTGTATACAGTGATAGGATGAGCTTGAAAATATGGACGGAGCTCCCTCGAGGCAATGACAAGACAATAAGCCAACTTTTCCAGCTTTGGATAATTTCTCTCTGCTCCGGTTAGTCGCTTGCTAATGTAATAGACATGCCGTTGTATCTGGTTCTCCTCCCGAATTAAGGCAACATTGATTGCGTTTTCTGACACCGCCAAGTAGACGTACAATCTCTCGTGATCAATGGGCTTAGACAGAATGGGTGGTGTGGACAGCTGTAGGACCAGTTCTTGAAAGGCGCCTTCACATTCTGCAGTCCATTCAAAGTTCTGTTTCCCTTTTCTGATCAGATCAAAGAAGGGAATGCATTTGTTGGTGGATTTTGAAATGAACCTGCTCAGTGCTGCTACTTTCCCATTGAGGCTCTGAACTTGCTTTATAGTCTTTGGAGTCTCAATATTTATGATTGCCCAGATCTTCTCTGGACTGGCTTCGATTCCTCGAGCATTGACGATGAATCCAAGGAATTTTCCAGATGCGCCCCAAAGTGACACTTCAACGAGTTGAGTTTCATTCTGTGCTCTCGGAGGATATTGATCATCGTTTCCAGGTCTTTGATATGATTGGTGGAGAATCGCGACTTCACAAGCATGTCGTCCATATACACCTCCATGGTATTTCCGATCTGGTTAGCGAACATTCGGTTGACGAGTCTCTGATAGGTTTCCCCAGCGTTCTTAAGTCCGAATGACATCACTTTATAGCAGTAAAGTCCCAGATTGGTGACGAAGCTGGTATGCTCCTGATTGGGCAAGTGCATGGGTATCTGGTTGTAGCCGAAATACGCATCCATGAAGGATAAGAGTTCATGTCCAACCATTGAATCTACAAGCCGATCAATTCAGGGAAGTGGAAAACTGTCTTTAGGGCAAACTTTATTCAAGTCTGAGTAGTCAACGCATGTTCTCCATTTCCCGTTAGGTTTCCTGACAAGTACAGGATTGGATACCCATTCCGAATATAACGCATCTCGGATAAACCCGTTCGACCTGAGTTTATCTACCTCTTCCTTAAGGGTGGCAGATCTCTCTGGATCCATACCATGCCTTTTTTGCTTAACCGGGACATGCCGCGGGTCAATATTCAATGTGTGGCTTGTGATATCTGGCGAGATCCCACACATATCGGAGTGCGTCCAGGCAAACACGTCGAGGTTTGCCTGGAGAAATTCAACCAATTCCTCTTTTATCTGTTGGCTTAGCTGAGATCCAATCCTTACCATTTTAGAACTGTAATCATTATCAATCGAAACATCGATCGTCAGCTCCGCCGGAGAAGCCTGACTATCTTTGACTTCGTCTTCGCTTTCGGTATCTCTCGGGTCAAGATCTCTTGGGAATTGGTTGTGGTGCACGGACCTTGGCCCAGGCGTTAGCTGTCAGTTCTCCACAAAGCGGACGCAGAGAGATTCCTCTACGTCCTTTCCCTTTTCTTTTCGATGTGCTTCCTGCAGCTCAGCAACATAACAGGCTTGTCCAGCAGCCTGGTCTCCCTAAATGACTCCAACTCCATTGTCGGTTGGGAATTTCAAAGTTAGACACCAAGGGGCAATAACAGCCCTAAACTCAGCTAGGGCCGATCGGCCCAAGAAAGCGTTGTACGGTGAGTCTATATCCAATACAATAAACTATAATATCCGGACTCTCCGTCGTTCTCCAATTCCTAACTCCACTAGTAGCTCCACCATCCCAGTGGGTATAGTTGCACTTTCATTGAAGCCATGAATACGAGACTGACAAGGCTTCAAATCTTTTGCTTCCATCTTCATCTGGTCATAGGCTCGCTTAAAGAGTATGTTTACTGAACTTCCACTGTCCACTAAGATCCTCTTCATCCAAGCAGGACCTATCTGAGATGAAATGACAAGTGGATCAATGGTTGGGGCTTCGACTCTGTCAGCATCCCTATCTCGAAATACGATGTCATCTGTCATCATTTTCTATGGTTTGGCCGGAGCCCTGTCTTCCAAATTACTACAACATTCGAAGCTCGCATGCCTAATAGAGCTGTCATACGACTCCATTTCCCTTCATCTCTGATCCGATGGATGAGGACCACCACTAACAGTGTTTATCACTAACCTCCCGCCGGTACGAGCTGGTTCCTCCGGTCTAACCTGATTTGGTACTTGGTTTTGATTCGATGGGCCCGCACCTCCAAACTGCGGTGCCCGAACAAACTGCTCCAACTTTCTTTCTCATATCAATTTCTCGATAATATCCTGTAAATGACGACACTCGTTCGTGTTGTGGCCATAACTCTCGTGAAATCTACAAAACTTCCTCGTTTGAATCTGTTTTTCTAACGATTGCTTCGGAGCAGGTTTCTTATATTGGATAGTATTGCAGGTTTGCAAGTACACATTTTCTAGAGACGTATCTAAAGGAGTATAAGTGTCAAACATGGGAGCTCTACGTCACGGTCCGTGATTCTGATCCCGTTTCCTGCCCTGATTTCCATCGCCTTTCTGTTGATTCTGTTTATCTGTATGTTTAACTGCACCTTTTCGGAACTCTCCCCGGTTTGTTTTGCAGCGACATTGCTTTGGATTCCTTCCACACTGGGCCCTGCATCATCCTTTTTCCTAGACTGTTTTGCATCCTCCCTTCTCAAGAACTGAGCTGCCTTGGAATAGAAACGGTCCAATGACGTAGAAGGTTTTCCGGCCAACCAGTTGCCAAATTCGGAATCGGGATCGATTCCCTTAGTTAGTTCCATCAGAATTGAGTTGTCATTAGGATTACTAATCTCAGCGCATGCAGCATGAAACCTCTCCAAATAATGTCTGAGTGTCTCTCCAGGAGCTTGAGTGACACTGGACAGGGTATTAACATCTTTGGGCCTTGTGACATGCATGCAAAACTGTTCAACAAACTTCGTAACCAACTAGTCAAAACATGAGATAGATCGAGGTGGTAGGCGAGTAAACCATATAGCTGCGATCCCCCCTAGGGAAATTGGGAAACTTCGGCATTTGACTGCATCATCAACACACGCGGCATTCGTTAACCATGTTGGTTAGGGTTAGAGCTCCCTTCGTAAACAGGTAGAGTTGGCATTCTGAATCACCGAGGCGGTTCAGCGTAGAGGATATCATCGGTGAAAGGGGTATGACTCTAGGAGATTCCCCAGTCATCATTGGTGAGGCCCTGACTTTCATGGATCATTGCGGGATATCTGGCATTTAGACATTCTGGGCATGCTGGGCCAAGGTGTGGTCGGGTTCTTCAATGCGAGGATGGGCCGGGCACGGTCGACGCTCCATACCTCGCCTCCTTGGCTCTAGGTCTTCAGGAACGTAATGTTTAGGAGTATAATCACGTTGGCGAAGGTTCAGATCTATTTGGTTCCGAGTGTCAGCTTCCAACTCGGTGGCAGTGGTAGCAGTGCGGTTATTCGTAGCATGATAAGGGACCGTCCCTCCTCGGGAAGAGGGTCTGGTCTGGTGGCTGGTTGACGAACCAACTCTCGGTTGTCCAATAGTCAAAGTGCGCCGATGTCCGGTAGCCTGTGTATAGCTTCCATCCAGCCGTGGGCGCGTGGATCTGTGCTTGTAATCAGAAGAAGCCAAACTCTCAGTGGATGAGTAGGAAGCCTGATCCCTTCTGGATCTCCTTCGTCTTTCATGGTTTAGCCGATTGGTTAACTCCGCATTGGCACGGAGCTGCTGGGTAAGATACTGACGGCTTTGAGTCAGCTCTTGCATTAGCAGTTGGAACTCTTCCCTGGTAACATGGCCTTGTGGATTCGAAGATCCGGCAACATTTTGATATGTAGGAGGAAGTTGCGCGGGGTTCTGCCCATCTCGTCCTTCTGGATCTGCAGCTATTGAGGTAGTTCTAGTGTTGACCATGGTGGATAGCGAAGTTCTCTCCTAGACTTGGTGCAAATTTGAATAGGATGGAAGAACTTCTAGGCTTGAGATCTGGATCTTCTCCTTAGATTCTTGCAATCCAATATCGGCAGTAGATCCAAAGAGCAGGAGAAAAGCTGGGTTTTCTCGGTGAAAGCACGAAAGTGTTTGTACCAAAATTGAGCACAGCACTCTTTGGATGTGTTTGAAGAGATAAAATGAAGAAAATAAATGTAATATGAGGCAGATCTAACAAACACACCAATCAACAGATAAGAAAATGCACAGAAACACACGAATTTAGAGTAGTTCGGCGTATTGCCTACGTCCACTATGAAATGACTGATGTTTATTGAATTTCACTCGCTGTTCACAAGAGATTACAGTAGTACAACTGAAGTTTAATAATGATTTTGGCAGAGTATCAGCGTAGAGAAGCCAAAAGTCCCTTTTCTGTAGGTCCAGGGTCACTATTTATAGATGTAGACAGCAAATATCTCGCCCAGATCTCGGAAGACTTCTTCTCTCACGTGAGTGGGCCCACGGGATTGAGTTCAGGTGATTTTGACTCGATCCGGGAGCGATACGAATTGAGTTCATAGCGATCCATAAATGGTCCTTTGGGACTAAAATTTTTCAAGTACATTCTTGAGGTTGTAGGCAAGCTCCTGTGAAAATTTGGTGGCATTTGGACTCGTAGATCTCGAGTTATGATCGATGAAATTTAAGCTTGCAGAGCATTGTCGAGCTCGTAAGGATGCCATTCGTAATGGTATCTTCATATCGGTTGAAGGCACGTGCTTTCTAGGTGATGTGGCGCTATCTTCTAGGATCGATCCATTTTTCATGCCGAGTGACTGAATCTTCCTCTCCTCTAGGCTTCCTTCGTATCGATCTAAAATCTTTCCTTCGTATCGATCGACTGTGCTCCACTTCATATCGAGCTTTGTAGCTATTTCATATCGATGGTTCTTTCCCCCCATTCGCATCGGTTTCAGGAGTGACTTCGTGTCGATGGATTCGTACCGTTACACGGCTTCTTCCATCGTATCGATCGAGTGAATGATCGATACGAGTCTGGTTACTCTCATTTGATGGATACGAATGAAGTGGACACGAAGGAGATGGCTGTTAATGGATACGAACTCAATGGGTACGAATGAGGTGGATACGAATGCAGGTTTTTCCTTTGGGATTCGATGGAACGGTTTCGCATGGATACGAACGCGACGTTGCTTGGCTATGGCTACAAAGTGGATGGAGACGAATGAGGTCGCTATCTTCCCATGGTTACGAACAATTGCTTGCTTGGATGGACACAAATGAGACTTTTTGACTCGATGGATACGAAGTAGGTTGGATACGAAGGTGAGCTAGTGATGGATACGAATCACTATTCATATTGATGGATACGAATTGTAGTTGTTATCCTTGACTTGCAATGATCATATCTTGAGCATACGAACTCCGATTGATTTGAAATTTGGAATGCTGGATTTCATAGCCTTGCTTGTCGTACCATATCGATTGTAGCTTGATCAGGATTAGGAAATTTTTTACCAGTATCCATAGTGAACCTGCGTATAACCGATCTTCGGGACGGATTGCCCTTGGTTGCCAGTCAAGTCCTTGGTGTCACGGCCTTGCCAAAAGGTGGGATAACAATTGTAGCATTATCGACGTTTATTTTTTGGTCATGAAATGGAAATGTTACATAAATGAACCGAGAATTTTTTTTATATTTAATGATTATATGATCAATGTTTGTTTAATTGTTTAGAGAAGCAATAATAAAAGTTAGTGAAAACCGAGAAAATGATATTACTGCACTATTTTAGGACTATTTTTGATAGACTGGATTTTTTTAAAAACAAATTTGTCGGTAGTTAGACTTCAGTTTTAAATTTAACAGAATAATAAAAAATAAATTTTGATTGTGCTTGTTCTTATTTGATTAATTTTGTTTTTATTTTATTGTACCTGACAATGTTTATTTTTAATTTCTAGCTACATAATGTAATGTTTAATAAGGATACTAAAATGTAGAATAAACCATACAACAATATGCTAAAAACACTTCTAACTTTAAAAAAATAATACAACAAGGATAGACCATCAAAACAAGCATTCAACATCAGAAGTTGTCACACCTTAATTCAACTCTCAATCTCATTAACCTCTTTCGGTTCATACCCCTTAACCCAATCTTAAGAATAGTGAACAAGATCTAGCGTTATTGTTGTCGATTTATGAAATTTAATCTTTTAGCAAAAAAGACAAACTTTTATAAATGTATAATAATCAATGCTATATCAACTTAAAAATCATTATTCTTAAACCCATCTTGGAAAGAAACATTATCTATTTCAAGTTGTGTGGTTTCAACAATTTAAGCAGACAAAGAAGGCGTAGAGGAGAACTATTCCTCTGTCCTCGTTTTAGCTGTCCCCTTGTGCCCATTACATCTCAACCATTGATTTCTGCATCATTACCATCTATTTGTATGGTGGGTCTCGCATATCAATTAAATAATTATGATGTGCGGTTGTGATTTAATAGGGACATAGGAGGACATAGTGAATGTGGGTGAGGAATTCATCTAGGTAGGGGTGAACAATATTTGGGTAAAACCAAATAAACCAACCAAACCAATTTATTTCGATTGGTTTGGTTTGGTTTTGAAATTAGGTTGGTTTCTAATCGGCCCAAAAAAAAATTAGTTTAGTTTTTGGTCTAACCAAATTAAATGAACTTTTGTTTAAATTGTCAAAATTACTAATGTTATAATGATATTTTTTGGATTAGTTTAGCAACCTAAAAGTTTTTTATTTATCATATACGTGTCAAAATTATTATTAAAAATCATAAGAATACTAAATAAAATACTTTAATCATATATTTATGTTTTATTATAATGCACAATGAATATTCCAAACATAAAATATAAATCATTTTTAGTTCAGTTAAATTAGATAATCAACCGAACTAACCAAACTTAATTCTGTTGGATTGGTTTGGTTTTCATTACTGTTGGTTTTAGTTCGGTTTAATAATTTTTATTATCGGACCAACCAAACCAAACAAATGCCCACCTCTACATCTAGGAATAAAGGGAAAATGACCTAACCTCATTCCCAAGGCCAAGCTATAATGTTCATCGATGCTCACTAAAATAAAGAATGTAAAGTATGAAAGCGACACTTCCTTGATCCATGCAAACAGGAGCTGCGCTGTTTCAAAAATGTTATACATGGTATGTCACAAGAAGCATCTACCCAACCATTCACTAGAGAATGATTTATGAATTTATACACAATTACATTAAAAAATGCCCAGCCACTCAACCATATAGATTGAAAGTGTAAAAACATGTGTCATTCATCCAAAGTAATCCTGACCATTCCAAGAGGATTAGTTTGAAATTTGGTTATCCCGCCTTAGTTTTAATCTCATCTCAAATATATGTGTAATTTACTTATTTGGTTCTATTTTTTACCTCCTAAAAATTAACTTCTCTCACAATCATTTCAACGGATAGTTGATTTGCATCTTCATATACGTGAAGGCATTCAATATTAACTACACTACAAAGTTGTGTTGTAAGTTCCAAAAAATCTCAATAACGTTGATCAATAATATTCAACTTGTGATGTGCAAAGGTGGGTTACATCAAAGCATAATTCAATTGAAAGGGACAAGTGACTGTCGAGAAAAGAATATCTTAAAACTAAAGAAGCCGCTCCACAAATGAAGTAATTTTGTTATCTTATCGCCATTTGTAAATGTGTGTGTCATAAGACTCATAACTCATCCCGATTCCAGTGAGTTATTTGTGTAATTGTATGCACTTTTTAAATAAATGATTATTTATTGGCAGTGATGCAGACCTACGAATTTGTTACTATGCATGTCCTATGGAAGACTTACTGGTATTGGTTTCATAAGATGTCCAAGACAAGAGCGATAACTTTGGTTAACAAACATATGCAAATATTCTGGTTCATAAACTCAAGTTCTTGCCATGCTCAGTGATAATAAAGATAATGAATAAAACCTTATGGTTATATCTGCTATATTTGTATTTGGGTATAGGGTAAATAGATAAACCCAGAGCCCAACTATCTTTATTTCTTTTGATCATTATGTACATGTATATAAAAAGCATGTACACGGTAAAGTCGAGATGTAATGTACATTTCATTCTCAGAAATACAAAGTAAACTTTCTCATTTATATTTCAGTATCATATTCTCTTTTATGGTATCAGAGCTCAAGCCTAGCGGTAAAATGCTCTTCCAAATCTTCATCACAATTTGACATAATCACTTGAAGAGTGGCTGCACGGTGGTTCTCATCAGTGCAGTGCATGCATCATCACTTGAGAAACCTTTCATACATTCAAGAACTCATCAAGAACCATAGATATTGCTTGTGTGCCTCGCCAAGAACATAAAGTCAAAGACATTTCATCATCATAGTGCTCTGGCTGCACGCATCTGATCATCAGAAAAGGATTCTTAAAGCCTTTCACCATCTAATTTAATCTTGGTTGCATACTGGAACATTATTTGCCTTGCCAAGAATCTCTACATATTCTTTTATTCTGAAATATCATCAGGGCAGAAGGAGGTGATGATATTTCATTCACGTCATCACATATTGCAAGAAATGAAACTACCTCACCCAATGAAACCATTACATTCTCAGTCATATAACCCAAAAGTCCATTAGTTACTATTCAACTTGATGAGAATAATTTCTTACATTGGAAATATCAAGTTGAAACTGCCAGAAGGGGATATAGCCTTGAAGGTTTCATCAATTGTACTACTGCACCTCCAACAAAGATGACTGTAGACAATGAAGGAAAGCTAATAAGTAACAAAGAATACATAAAATACCAAAGACAAGATAGTTTACTATCTTCTTGGCTCTTGTCGTCAATTAATGTAAATCTACAATCTCAAATTGTTGGATTCAAGTCATAACACGAAATATGAATAACTATGGAGCAAATTTTCAACTATTAGTCTGCATCAAGAATCATGCACTATAAAAGACAATTGCAAAACTTGAAGAAAGAAAAAGTGTCAATGAGAGAGTATCTAACCAAAATCAAGGCATATTGTGACTTGCTACATACTACTGGACATAGAGTATCAGAAACAAAACAAAATTTGACAATTATGAATGGCCTTGATGTGGAATATGAATCTGTTGTTGGTGTTATCTCCTCGAAAGAAACCCTACCAAATACGCAGTATGACCACTCTACACACTTTGCCCATGAAGGAAGGGTAGAGTAAAGAAAATCAACCAACATGGATTACTCAATTAACTATGCTTCTAACTCCAAAGCCAAGAATCAAGAAAGAAGTTCAAACAACAGGAGTGATCAAAACAACAGATAAGAAACATATAATTAGAAGGGAAATCAATCTCAGAGAGGTAGAGGAAGAAATGGAAAGAGGAATAATAACAATATAGTAAAATAACTAATTTGTGAAAAATTCTATCACATTGCAAGCAAATGTTAATTCAGACACAATGCAAATTTTATTGTGAATTAGAAGAATCAAAACTTGCAAAGAAACTATAACTCAAGTGTGAATGTTTCTCAACTGAATGAACAATCAAGAAACCAAACTGAAAGTTCAAGAATGCAACAAATAAACTCAGAAAATCTTACCAGACCCGAAGACATTTAGAGTGAAGAGTGGTGTCCAGATTCAGGAGCCACTAACCACATCATAAGCAACCTTCAAAATATCAATCTTGGTAACAACGACTACAAGGGTATGTAAACTATACATATGGATAATGGTGAAGCTGTAAGTTCACACATGTTGGAAATGGTAGCACCAAAGGTAAAATACAACTTTATCTCAATAATTTATTGAGAGTACCCAAAATAAAAAAGAATCTCATAAGTGTTTCACAATTTGCTAATGATAACAATGTGTACTTTGAGTTTCACTCTAAATTTTGTTTAGTTAGAGAATTACTGAATCAAGAAATATTACTACAGTGTAGGTTGCATAAGAGGTTATATAAATTCAGCTTTGCAAACTCAACAAATTCCCATGATATGAGAAAATGGTGCAATAATTCTGAATCTGGTATAAACATAGTATATCTCTTTGATTTATGGCATTATAAGCTGGGACAATCCATTATTAAGATTGTAAAGCAAGTATTGAAAAGTAATAATATATCTTTTGAAAATGTGTCTACTCCTTATGTATGCACATGTTGTCAATTAGGAAAAAGTCATAAATTACCATTTTATAGATTCTTGTACTATTTATAACAAACCCCTTGAGCTTGTAGCAACAGATCTATGGGGACCAGCACCAATGAACCCTAATTATGGGTTCAGATATTACATTTCATTTGTAGATGCCTATTCAAGATTCACTTGGATATATTTTTTCGAAACAAAGTCAAAAGCATACAATGCAGTAATAAAGCTCATTACTCAAGCAGAGAAACAAACCAACAATGAAGTGAAAGTTATACAAACTGATGGAGGTGCATAATTTAAGTCACTGAAAGAATACTTTGAAAAAAGAATTATTCACAAAACCACTTGCCCTCACACTTCTGAACAAAATGGTCTGATAGAGAGAAAATATAGGCATGTAGTTGAGATAGGTCTAACTCTACTAGCCCAAGGCTTCCCAACTACGAAGTTTTGGCCTGATGCATTTGCTACATTAGTTTATTTGGTCAACATATTACCAACCAAGGTTCTAATGCATAAGAGCCCAACTGAAGTACTATATAACATGAAATCAGACTATCTAAGCCAAAGAACATTTGGGTGCTTGTGCTTCCCTTGTCTTAGATCATACAATACTTATAAATTGAGTCTCAGGTTTGCTCCTTATACTTTTTTGGGCTATGCAAATAATCAAAAGGGCTACAAATGCCTTAGCAGCAATAGTAAGATATTTATATCTAAACGTGTCGTGTTTAATGAAAATGTTTTCCTTTTGTAGGTAAAGGAATTAAGACTACTCAAAAGATATACAATGTTAAAACTTCCATTCCACCGATACCTATACTCTCAGACTGGAACACTGAGTAAAAGAGCGAAGGAACCTAGAAGGATTCAGGACCAAACACATTTTATCCAGTAGCAGATCAGGTCATAGTTCTACTGAATCCTCTTATCACTTCAACCACTCCACTCAAAGTAGTTCCAACCATGAAAGAAATTCAGAACATGATGAATCTCATTCACCATGTGCTCAACAATCTAGTATTACCGTCAACGGCCAAAAGCAAATTCCTACAAGAACAAAACATCACATGATTACAAGAGCCAAAAGTTGAATCTTTAAACCCAAGATATACATAGCACAATTAAGTCGCAAAGAACCAACTACATATGAAGAAGCAATCAAGTGTGACAACTGGAAACTTGCCATGAATGAAGAATACAAAGCACTTATAAAGAATAAAACATGGAGCTTAATAACTTTACCAAGACATAAAAACATTATTAGATATAAACGGACTTACAAAATAAAGAGAAATCAGATGGGACCATATCAAAGTACAAAGCAAGACTAGTTACAAAAAGATACACAGTATGGCTTCGACTTCAATGAAACATTTTTTCCAATGGTGAACCAACTATAAGAATTATACTAACTATAGCATTGCACGATCATTGGAAAATAAGACAACTAGATGTGAATAATGCATTCTTGAACGGAGAGCTACAAGAGGAGTGTACATGGAACAGCTAAGTGGGTACATTCAAACTAAGAATACCGTTATTATATGCAAACTACATAAGACTATCTATGGGATTAAACAATCACCAAGAGTGTGGTATGAAAAGCTTAAGTTAACTTTGATCAAACTGGGGTACATGCCAACTAAATCGGATAATTCCCTGTACAGGAAGTTAAGTGGAGGCAAGACAACATACATACTTGTTTATGTAGATGAACTTATTATTACAGGAAGTAACAGTGAGGAAATTAGCAATACCATTCAACATCTAAATCAAGCTTTTTCAATCAAAGATCTTAGCGACTTAAATTATTTTTTAGGAATAGAAGCCACAAGGAAAACTGAGTTGGAATTAATTTTGAGTCAGAATAAATACATATCAGAAATTCTCATTAGAGCAAATATGAATTTAACCAAGCCATTACCTACTTCTATGATTAGTAATCTACATCTTTCCAAAAACAAAGGAGAACCCATAACCAATGACAAAGAGTATAGAAGCATAGGGGTTGTTCTATAATACGCAACATTTACAAGACCAAAAATATGTTTCAATGTCAACAAAGATTGCCAGTTCATGCAAAAACCTTTAGATGAGCATTGGAAAGCTTTAAAACGTATTCTACGCTATCTAAGAGGTACAGTAAATCATGGGTTATTATTGAATCATGCAAAGAATTAAACATACAAGCTTACACTGATGCTGATTGGGCTACAAATCTAGATGATAGAAAATCTACATCTGGGTACTGCATTTACCTTGGAAATAATCCCATATCTTGGTGCTCAAAGAAATAGTCGACCATCTCACAATCCAGCACTAAAGTAGAATATAGTTGTGTCACTAGCACAACTTCTGAAATAATATGGATCAGATCCCTACTTCATGAAATATGGATTAAATCAACCAGAAAGCAAATTATTTGGTGTGATAATCTCAACACTATCTCTCTTTTGGCTAGCCCAGTTATCCACTCACGAACGAAACATATCAAAATCGATCTTTATTTCGTTCGTAAGCAGATTATCAAAGGAAAGCCCGAAGTTAATCGTGTTCCAACTGAATATCAAAGAGCTGACATTCTAACTAAACCTCTTTCCGCTAAATATTTTTCAAGATTAAAGATAGATCTGAAAGTAGAAGAAGACAGCGAAGAGAAGAGGAACGAAGAAACCCTATGCAATTGAAAGGGGGTAATAGAGATAATGCATAAAAGCTTATAGTTATATCTGATATATTTGTATTCGAGTATAGGGTAAAAAGATAAGCTCAAAGCCCAACTATCTTTATTTCTTTTGACCGTTATGTACATGTCTATAAAAAGCTTGTATACAGCAAAGTTGAGTATGTAATGTACAATTTCATTCTTAGAAATACAAAGTAAACTTTCTCATTTATTTTAGTATCATATTCTCTTTTAAGTGAGCTATATCTATTCTGCCAAATTGTTGTCCACTCAATGAAATGTGCATATATTTTGAGACTATTTTGAAATGTTGTTTCAATGATAACATGATTCATTAGTTGATCTCGAATTCTTGACTATAACACCTAAAGACAAATATTAATTTATGTCTTTTAGTTGACTTTTGAGCTATCAAATTTTGCTAAAATGCATGTGTTACTTCTATTTTTTTACACGTAAAGGAAAATAAGGGCATTGTGTTTATCATGGTCCATGGGTTTGGTCTTGGAAAAAACTAAAACAATTGATAATTGTTCAACTGTATCTTACCACATGCAACACATCACATGTGTAACATCAAAACATAGATATTGTATCCCTATAATTAAATGAAGTGATAGGTATTTTTGTATATTGGAGTTGGTATTAAATTAAAATTAGCGGATATAAAAATACAATTCTCTCAAAGATATTATATCAAGTTTTGCATATGTTCAATATAAATCTATTAAGTTGTAGAAGAGACTATGATGAAACTTGATGAATCAACTAGTAGATAAAAATCAACTATAAAAATAAATTGGTTAATATTGAATATCAAATAAATTTTCAATATTGAAACAACTAACAATGTTGTGTACACAAACACAATTAGGGATAGTGAAAGTGGCTCCATTGAATATAGAATCCATTGTTGTAGTTTATACCAGTTTGACACTATTATTTCCAGTCACCAAATACTATCTATGGTATCTCAAAATAGCAACTCCCATGCAATGCCATAAAAACATATCATTTCATTAATTTTAATTTGAAAATAAAATTCTATATGAATTTTATAATTTGTGCCAGAAGCTTATTTGATGCCACCAAAGTACTAAACATAAATATGAAAAACAGTTCACCTAAGAGAGTCTCCTGCAATCTTTTATAAACTATATGTTTTCACTTGGTTTCTAGATTCTCGCTGAAAAGACAACCAAAAATCTATCTTTAGGTTTTGTTTAATGGTTCTAAAGGCACAAATCAACTCTTTAAATAAAAGTGGAAATTTGGATCCATCCTTTATTTTCAAGTTTGATAAAGGAAAACTCTCCCTAAAAATATGTGTTATATTATGCCCCTAAATTTTTTTATAGAGTAGTTTTTTCATTTATTTTTAGAAAATCAAATCTGCACTTAATCACAGGTTTCTAAAAACATTTTTTTCTGAATTTTTTTATGCAAAACTGCAAATATTTGTAATGTACACTTCGAATATTTTTCCTTTTCATCGTAAATTTTTGTAATTAGAGAAACCTTAAATATTTAGATTTTAAACTGCAAATATTTATAGTTTGGCTGAACTAAAAACATGGGTGTTTTTTATAAAATGTTTTTGAGATGGGGCGGCGGGTTATTCTAAAATTTAAAGTGGGCATTTTACAAAAGTTCCCTTTAAAATATCACCTCATATTACTCCTATCTTTATTCTAGATCTCAACAGGTCAAAAGAACATTTAAAACTCCCTTAAACCCCCATGTATGGTCGGTCTCCCTTTGTCATATTTAATTTTAAATTTTAGGCCTAAACAATATCATATATTATTATCAAATATTTATTTTGATCCATTTATTTAACTAAATTAATACTTGAAATTTATATATTATTTTAATTAATTTTAAGGTCTTAAATAAATAAATAAATCCACAGAAAATTAATAAAATATTTTTATTAATTTTCTTTGTTAATTTATAACATTTATAAATTAATTAATTTAAGTCGAACTCGGAAAAATGCTGAAAAATTATTGTTGTGTGACTCTTTGGTGTGAACTCAACTCTTAGTAATATTTTGAAAAAATTAAATATTAAGGCTTATATAAACTTTGTTGAAGCATTGTAGTGAACATGAGTACAATTACTTACAAATCATCTAGGTGAAATCCTATTTCTAATCATTTAAGCTACAACCTAAGAAACAAAATATTATGCATGTTCTCACTATGTCACTTAGATATTTAGAGCTCAATCAATGGTCAAAACTCTAATAATATATGTAGTTAATTTCTATTCCAACATTAAAGTCCATGGTTCAATCCTATAAACTTATCGATTAATGATTCTTTTGGCTAAAGACTTTGACTTTAAGTTGACTACCAATTACAGTGTAACTAATCATCTATTCGAGGAAAACAGATCCTCTCTTGAATTATGTTTCATATTAAGTGATTCAACTTATACTCAAATATGACCTTTACGTAGTCTTCGTTGTCGTGTGATTGACCATAATCAAAGTATAATTTAGACAATTAAGATCCATAGTATTCTCAAGTTAAAAGACTGTTGCACATCATCACATAAGATCTTATATTTAACTTTTAACATATAGAAGGCCCTCAGTAAGTCATTCTACAATTGTTCCAAACAACTACACGTTTGTAACCTTTTAGTGCCTTAGTCATCATGTAAAGAGCATTACTACACTGGTCTCAATGGATATACCGATATGTCGTTCTCAATATATCTTGTTTGGGAACATTTAAATAAAAGTATTTATTTTAGATGATTCAATACCCATGGTTATAAACACATTTGTAACTGCAATTGATAAAATACTATTCCTAAAGACTTTCTACTTGTACATATTTAATTTATTTAAAATGTTAATTATATCATAATACAACAATATATAATAGAAAATAAAGTCAAAAGCCAACTTTATTTCAAATAGGATAAGCTATAAAAGTTAAGTTATATAATAATATTACATAATTGCCTTAGGACATGGCCTGAACTCTACCAACTAATGTGTTGTGTAACTTTATCACTCCTTCCTATATATGACATGTTTCTTTTATCCATTTCAAATGCCTATGTTTCATTTTTTTTATGTGGTAAATGCTGATATTAGACCTACTCCTTATATTTCCTATTATATACATGTTTCATTATATTTTAGGATGTTGATACACTCTTATAGGACTATATTTGACCCCAATTTTCACATGGGTATGCTCATGAGTAGACCGAGGTTTCATTAAATAGGTTTTAGACCAAGTATCCTTATTTGGACGATGGTAGGAGGTGCACACTCTATATATACATTTTGGTGGTGGTATGATGCCTTGTAAACATCTATGTTTTATGTTGATATGTGTCATATATTTTATTAGTGTTGTTTACACACTATAGGTTTCTCCCTATTTTGTAAACACTAGTTTTATATTATATGATGTATTATATTTTGTTAGTTCTGATATATGTACTTTAGGTAAATTTTATTTGTTCTTGTTTCTAATTATGTATTCTTCTATCCTAGAAAACTGAAACTCCTCATGCTATTGCATTATGCTTAGATATAATATGTGTCACCGAGCATTTTGTTTATTATTATCACATATCCATGTCAACTCAACGGAATGCATATGTCGATGCACCCTTTATGTGTCTCATTCTCCGTGCTATCAAGGGTTAAACTCTTTCTAATTGCATTGGTATCGAGGCTTTGCATTACAAGTTTACAACTAGGTCTTAGTAATTAAATTTTATTCAATTTGTGTTGATTAGTAGATACGTTCACATAAAAGAAGGCACATAGTATAGAAATATTGTAGAAAAAGAGAAGGAAACACACGGTTTTGTAGTGGTTCAGCTTCTTGGATGCCTAGACCCATATAGATTCATTGCTAATTTCCTTATATATCACAAATACAAAATAGAGATGAAAATTACAACGATCTCTTTGTCAAAAGAAATGAAAAGAATAGTTCATGGAAATTTGCTTAGTAATAAATGCTGTGCTAGTTGATATTTTTATGAGTAAATATGCCTATATTACTGTTCATACTTTGGGTTTTTATAGGCATCGTCTAAGTCGAATTCTATCTGGTATTTGTTAGAAGATAGATGCCTTCTGTTACACCAATATTTCTACTTAGTTGTATTCAATCTTTAAAAAAAAAATCCGAAAGGAGGATCACAAAGTATTCTTTGTACATGAACACTTAAAGTTTCAACTTTTCAGCTTAAGCTTGAAAGCAAAAATCTATATTTAACTTCCTATAAGCATTAAACATCAGTGAGAACTTTGTGCATAGCTTCATATAACACCCTTTGATATCACAGTCCAAAGGATATGTTTCTATACCAAAGCATTGAAAAATATTCGAAGGATGAATGCCAAATATGATACCAAGACCCAAATAATAGGCACATAATGTGATATGAACCAAGGACCACATGTGTAACTCATACCGAAAGCAACGGTTACCTAGCTGACCTTGAACCGAAAGCATAGGCCTCAAGATGGGCCTTCAACCAAAAGCATAAGTCACAAAACCAACTCGATACCAAAATGCTAAAAGCATCAAGGCATGCTAACTGTCCCGAGACTACATGTAACAACCCGCATATTTTACGATTGTATATTTAAATATTTTATTTAAATATTTCATCATTTGTCGGATTTTAGTCCGAAAAGCTACCTTTTTGCAAGCAGTCGAATTGGGACTCGAGACCACTTCTATTGAGTTCAAAATGGCGTTTGTGACCTTTTTGAGTATAAGCTTCGATATGTTTGGAGTTAGTAGAATTTTGCCACTTTTTCACTTTGGACTTTGGGTTTGTCCAGCCCATTTGCCCAATTCTGGTTTCATTAACTCAAGCTCCACTCCCTCTCCTCTTCCTGACTTCACTTTCATTTCCTAACACTTAAGCTTCATCAAAAATGGAGAGTGGAATGTGAAATTAAAACTCCAAGCCCTAGTTCATTTGCAAATCCTTCTTCTAGCTCCAAATTCAAAGAGAAGCTATTGGTAAGCATCCTCTTCATCTTCTCCAACTCATTCTCCTTCCAATTTCAAAAATTCCCTAAACCTAATTTAGGAAATGTTTCTCTTTTAAGCTTAGATTCAAGCTTGTTGAGTTGGAATTGAAGAGTGATTGTCCTTGCCTTGCTCTATAGCTCCCTCTTTATTGTTTTTGTGTAAAAGGTGAGATTTTTATCTCACATCTATGTCTATATTTATCTTTGATTGTTGGGTATGAATTCCTAAAACTTATTTATGTGCATTTGCTTTCGATTTGGATTGAATTGGTGAATTGTTCGATTTTTGGTTTTTGGAATCCAATTTTTATAAAAATCCAATCTTTGATGTTTGAACACGTTAGTGGAGTGTTTCAGAGGGTCATACAAGGCTAGGTTATCGTTAGGCATAAATCCTCAGTCGTAGATGCTCGTTCGTCCACTTCCGTCCGCGTTATCGAATTTGCCCCAAAAGGGGCCTGGACTGAAAATGCTTCTGGAGCAGGTTCGGTCGACTGAACCAGGGGTTCAGCCGACCGAACCAGAAACGGAATGTCTCGAAAGCAGGTTCGGTCGACCGAACCAGGGGTTCAGTCGACCGAACCAGACCTAGGAAATTGCCTAGGTCTGCATCGGTCAACCGACCCCCTGGTCCAGTCGACCGACCTTCTCATCTCAACCTACCTAATTATTTTGTTTTGATTTCCAGCCTTTATCGATTCAAGGTTATCCGATTTGTTGTTATCTTTTATTATCTACCGTGATGACTTCTTTTTCGGGATTTTTGTGGTTATCCATTTTTGATGGATTTGGTATCGATTTTGTTGGAATTGATTCACGTCTTCGGATGTGAATTTTTGATGATTGATTGTTTCTACAATCATTTCTGTGTTTTGTCACTTTAAAAATTCAAAGGTTTCTATACTAATAGTAAATATTCAAACTCTTTCACAAAGATGATTTCAACTCTATTTTTCTAATATAAAGCTTGTTTTCAAAACCGTTTTCCAATCTATTAGTATATACAAACCTTTACCTCATTCGTATGAGAAAATCTAATTAAACGGCTTAGCAAAACAAGTGGTATAAAACGCTTGCGTTTACTTCGCCGGTTAATTCTTTGACTTGTTCGATTGAAACTCTTGTGACAATTTTCGAGTGGAAATTTACAATCTGTTCGTAAATGTTTGAGTTAAGCTAGTGGTTATGGGACATGAAGCTAAACTCTTATATTTACTGGCTTAGTGTAATTTACACTTGTGGGTCTGCGAAGATCCTTTTTGTGGAGCTTCGGCTCAATTTTTGTGGGATAGCGACTCATGGTCTTTGGGCCGTTTTTGTGGAGCTTCGGCTCATGGTCTTCGGGCCGTTTTTGTGGAGCTTCGGTTCAAAATTGATGGTTAGCGACCATGAGATAGCGTCTCATCTTGTGATACACGTGTTGGTGAGCTTTAATGCTCCCATTTTAGTGATAGGCCTCTTTCCCTTTTTGTGATTTTTCTGGATTTCTAATTGACGATTTCTAGAATTTGTGTTTTCACCAATTTTGTGATTTTTATTGGTAAGCTCTATCAATTTTTGTGTTTGGTGAATAAATTAAAGAATGTGATTCTTTTGGGTGCTTTGAGATTCTTGAGGTATTGTATGATTTTGTCATTGTTAAATGTATACTTTTCATAGTATGACATCATATTTGTTATCATACATTTTTATTATATCTCTTCTTATATCACATTTTATCTGATAATTATAGTTAGACTGATCCGTTTATTATTTTCTTATTAAATAATACTCGGGTCAGACCGAGATATTTCAGGTGCTCCTGCTTGACTTCTTATCAGGGTCCTTCTCCGGACTTTTGGCAAACTACTTTAGATTAGTAGTTTTTGTTATTATACATTTGAGCTATAGACTCCGTGATGTATAATTATTCTTTTGTCTAGCACTTGTATCTATTCTTTTGTGATATTGTGGATCTTTTATGACCACCACTCTGATGTACACTTTTATGTGTTATATTCATATCTATTTCCGCCTTTGAGATATGAACTTCTGTGACTGATTTGTGTTATGTTTATTTCTATATTTGTTTCCAAAGATTATATAGCCACTGTGTAGTAGCTTTGAGTTTGTATCGGTATGTCGGATTTCCTCTTGAGATGAAATGCATGTTATACTATCTAACATATCGGTGCTCGCACAACGCAATTACACGGATAGTCGCTCCTCAACAGCCCTATTCTCCGCGCTAGTTGACGGCATTACCACGTAGTGTCCTTGGCTAGCGTGGGTATAGAGGTGGGGCATCACACTACATATTGCCTTCAGATTATATATTCAGACCCTTAAATGGTCAATACCAAAGGAAATATCCCTACGAGGCCCAAACCAAGAATATATGCCAAAAGTGCTTAGTTTAAAATGCGAGACCAAAGCTATCTCCACTCAATGTTAAGAGTGACTCAATACAATACCAAAAGCAATGACTAAGATACCCTCCAAATAGATCAATGACTCAGATAGCATAAAGCTTATGTAGAGTATATGGGTCAAGGGGCCAAAGCTATATCTAGAAATGTCGCATCAATTTGCAGGCAGCTAGATAGCGACACATGTTCAAATCTGTAACCTATAATGAGCTAAGTTAGCAATCCACGAGAAATGCTCTACACTAATGACAAAGCTACAAGAGGGCTATAAATACAAGGCACATACCCTCATAACGAGATCTGGATTTTGACTCGACTCTTGAAAGACTGATAGTATACTGCCATAATCATTTGTAATCATTTCAACTTTATAGACTTAAGCTTTCTGATAAAGATCAATAATGGAGGATATTGCCTTGCAGAACTTGTGAAGCCACTTATGGCTTCATTGATAAGTACTAAAGAATCTTCTCAATAGTGGATGTAGGGACAAACTCCGGAACCACTATAAACCCATATGTTCTTACTTTTAGTATTTTTCCTCTTATTACTTTTGGTCTAGGCTTTCCACCTTCAACCATATTCCCTTTTTGAATAGCTACTTCCAGAGCTTGCTTCAGAACTTTGGGGTGTTTGATTATGACCAAAAATCACTCTAACATTTTTGGCATTAAAAGAAGGGCCTTCCAACCTCTGTTCCTGCATATCACCTCCCATTATTTGCTTTTTATCAATCTTCTACCTGAAAATAAAGTCTAAGTCTACTTATAGGAAAAATGCTCATTCTCCAACGGTTGAGGAAGTTATCCTTGAAACCCTGGTTGAAAGGGTAAACCAAACTATTATTGAAGGGTCTTCTTCTTTAATTACTTTGAATGAACTATTTCGGTAAATTATGATAGCATATGTCGAAAATACTATAAAGCGCATGCACGAATAACAAGCTGCCATGAAGAAAACTATGAAAAGCATGGACAGAACCATTGCTTCTTTAGTTGATGAAGAGATCAGCCACCAAGGACTGACCAAAACTCTGGTAAACTCTACAATTTTTGGCATTAAAAGAAGGGCCTTCCAACCTCTGTTCCTGCATATCACCTCCCATTATTTAATTTTCATCAATCTTCTACCTGAAAATAAAGTCTAAGTCTACTCATAGGAAAAACCTTCATTCTCCAACAGTTGAGGAAGTTATCCTTGAAACACCGGCTGAAAGGGTAAACCAAACTATTGTTAAAGGATCTTCTCCTTTAATTTTGAATGAAATGTTTCAGCAAATAATGTGTTGAAAATACTATGAAGCGCATGCACGAATATTAAACTGCCATGAAGAAAACTATGGAAAGCATGGAGAGAACCTTGCTACTTTTGTTGATGAATAGAGTCAGCCACCAAGGACTAACCAAAACTCTGGTAAATGAAAAATGACCAAGGAGGAACTTGAAGCTGAATTTTCTAGAGATGTTGCTATCAAGGCTTGGAAAGAGGCCCCTTAAATAGCCAGAGAGGGTCAACCTAAAGGCCCTAAGTCTGAGCTTTGAAAGGGTAAGCCTTGGCAGGCTTATTAAGGTCCATCACTAAAGCAGAAATGTTGAAATTGAACCTACAGATTATCTAAGTTTTGCAATGATCAAAACATGGAAAGATTGCTGATAATGTTAGCTAAACAAGCATAAAAGCTTCAGGAAGAAAAATCTGGTTCTTACATGAACCCGAAAATTAAGAAAATTCAACCATTCTCTATTAAGATCATGAGGACTCCATTGCCCATAGAATTTTGGATCTTTAAGCTATCTTATGACAGATCAACATATTCCGAAGGTCACACACTTTATATGAGATATAGGTGCAGTTCATTTAAGCCTTTGATGAAGTTAAGTGTAGATCCTTGCTAGCAGCTTTACTGGACTTATAGTAAAATAGTTTCAAAACTACCCCCCAAACTCGATAGGTACATAGAAACCATCGACTATAACATTTATGACCTATTTCTTTGCTTTACGAGACACCTAGATCAGGATGAGTTTATTAGCCGCCATTTGATAAATGAAAAGGGAATCCCTTAAGGATTATTGTAGAAAGTTTAATGACATCACTGCCAAAGTAAAAGGTATGTCAGAAAGTTAAAATTGATAACCATTACTTTGGGGTTACGAAAAAATACCTCACTTTGGAATGACTTAGTAAGGCAAGAATGCATGTCCCTAAATGAGTTCATTTACATAGCTCAAGGAGAAATCCGAAATGAGGAATCAAAGAAAGCCCAAGCAAAATCCGAAAGTGGATAAATGAAAGCTGGAAATCCCAATAAAGATACCAAGAAGAGAGATCCAAGCTATGAAAACTCTCCAATTAACTCACTCATATGCCCAGATGTATGTAACTTAAGACAGTGTACAATATCCATTGGTTAAGATGGAAGGCCAACCGAAACCAAACCGAGAGGCAACATAATGTTCTTGTTATAAGAAAAATAGCCATAGTGCGGAGGACTGTAGATTGCTTAAAGCCTGTATTAACATACTTGTGGGAGTAAGAAAATTTGATGAGTTTTTAAGAACTAAGAGTGCATAGGGGGCACGACCTCGATTGAACCTAAAAATGAATAGCAATCAACATAGGTGCCAAGATCATTGCTGGAACCATGAAAATTAGTTAATGTAATTTTTGGAGGCCTACATATGGATGAATCTAATAATAGCGGCTAAAAAAGATATATCAATGAGGCCTGAGGGGCCAAAGAAATAGTGTTAGAGATAAGCAACTTTGAGAGTATAAGGAAACATGAGCCAAGAATCACCTTCAGGGACCTTGATAAGCAAGGTATTTGTCACCGTCACAATGATCCTCTCGTTATTACCACTCAAATTGGTCTCTCGAAGGTTTCCAAAATTATGGTGGGTACTAGAGCAACCGTAAACATCATTTTTTAAGCATGCATTCGACAAGGAAGGCTTACATGAAAGTGTACCTAAGCCTAGCTAGACATCAATTTATAGTTTCAATAATTAAAGGGGCCATCCTCTAAGGAAATATAGTCTTATGGTAAAAGTTGGCTCTGGGTCATGCTTTAACATATCTAAAACTATGTTTGATGCAATGAATTTAGCCTCAATGTGTAATGCCTTCTTTGGAAGGCAGACCCTAAATGCCATCGATGAATATATTTCAACCAAACACTTATTACTGGAATTCCCACCGAGAGTGGTGGGGGATGTGTAAGGGAAGACCAATGG
Source organism: Allium fistulosum (assembly GCA_030737815.1). Lineage (NCBI taxonomy): Eukaryota > Viridiplantae > Streptophyta > Magnoliopsida > Asparagales > Amaryllidaceae > Allium > Allium fistulosum. The sequence continues at coordinate 1,010,943,396 of CM060907.1, forward strand.
GTCTTAAGGCAAATGTACCATGCAAGCTTAAAAATGATCGACAAAGGAAAAAGTTTGGTGTATGAGAATGATATCAAATCAAAAGGAATTGCTTGTCCTTTCCGAAACAAAGAAAGAACCGAAGGAAGATAAATAACTCAGTCTACAGACTCACATCGAAAAACAGTCCTCATTGAAAACAAAACCGAGAGATTTGCTAAATATATCGAATCTTGAGTTATGAGATATAGCTATAAATTCTTCAGAGTTCCACCAACATAGGAAAATGCAATTATACGAAAGATAGTCTAAATGCCACATTACCAAAAACAATTTAACAAAATACAACTGGGTTGGAGTAGTAAATCTTTCAGCCGAAAGAGACTCTTTCAGTTGAAAGAGAAAATGTTCTTACATAGTGCAAGAGGTTGCAGAAGAAGAAAACATTGACTTTGAGTTAAATCCATGAGACAAAACAGGTTAGGCTATTGCTATCGAAACCCTTGAAGAAATTTGTATTGATACAAAAGATTAAACCAAAACCATTAAAACTGAAACTTACCTTCACCCATTAGTTTGAGCAAAACTAATAACCATTCTCCAAAATGATTTTGATGTATTTAGATGATCACATGATAACATGGTGGAAATAGACCCTTTGATTATATGCCATTGCTTAAATATCAATTCCAAGTATCCACTCGTAAGGCAAAAGAAACAGCCTCTTGATAATGTTTGGTATGCCGCTTTATAAGAAGAATTTGAAATTTTTCTAAGAAATAATTTTGTAAGGGATATTCAATATCCAAAGTGAATTGTCAATCTAGTATTGGTAAAGAACCTGAATGGCAAGTGGAGAACTTACACAGACTTCACTGACTTGAAAAAAGCTTGCCCAAAGGATTACTATCCTCTGTCGAGAATAGATCAGTTAGCTGATGCCACCATGGACATCAATTACTTTCATTCATGGATGCATATTCCGACTATAACCAAATCCCAATGTTTAAACCAGAGCACACAAGCTTGTTCTCAATATAGGATTATTTTGCTATAAAGTAATGCCCTTTGGCCTCAAGAATGCTGGGGAAACTTACTAAAGACTATTCGATGGTATGTTCAAAAAGCAAATAGGCTGAAACATGGAAGCGTATGTACATGATATGATTGTGAAACCAAAGATATCCGAGAGCCATATTTTAGATCTAGCCAATATGTTCAAAGTCCTTTGGAAGTACAACATGAAACTAATACCATGGAAATGTTCTTTTATTATCCAGTCTGGAAAATTCTTTGGCTTCATGGTGAGTACACGAGGGGTAGAAATAAATACTAAGCAAATCAAACCTATTACTAATATGAAAGTGCTAACCAATAACCAATAACTTATGAGTTTAAATGGAAAGATTGCAACCCTTAACAGGTTCATAAGCCAATTAACTAACAAATGCATTCTGTTTTTCCAATTTACTCAAGAAGCATACTACTTTTGAGTGGACTACCGAATGCCAAAAATCTTTTGGGTTTTGTAGAAATATCTTAGTAAACCTTCTATTCTATAGAAGATCTTATACTTAGCTGCTTTGGTACATGCAGTAAGCTCGGTGTTAATCTGATATGATGATGGGTGTAATAAGCCATTGTCAAGAAATAATAAATTAATAATAAAGATCAATAATTAAGTGTGATTTAATATAATAAATATGAAATTATGAGAATAATTTGGAAACTAAATGAAAATAATTTTTATTAATAAATATTAATTTGGTAACTGTAAAATTCAAGTATATATTAATAATTTGAAATAAAATGATAAATTAGATTTTTGTAGTAAATAATGATTGAGATAAATAATTTTAGAATTTTAACTATAAAAAGAGTTTTATTCTATAATAATCAAGGAGTTTGAATTTAATTAGTAAATTAATTTTAATAGAAGTGATTAAATAAAAAAATAAAAATATAGAAAATAGTTTTATAAATTGTAATAATATATATAATATTAAGATATAATATGGTGTTACTGGATAAGTATTTAGGCTAGAACATGAAGATGTAAATTACTTACATGAAAAAAGAAAAAAGAAAAAAGAAGAAAAGAAAGAAATACAATTAGTAATAAAGCAAAGCCTAACATTTTAAGTTCAAAACCCAAAATTCTTGTTTCATGAAATAGTACTTCGAACATTTCTTTCTCTCAAGGTTTCAGCTCATCTTATAAATATAACCTTATACGTTCATTTTGAGGTTGCTTCGCCATTTCAATAAATCAAAACCCTACCTACATACCATCACTCCAAAAATCAAAATCTATTCAAATAAAATTCTATAAATTCTCAAATTCATATATATGCTTCTTGACATCTGTCTACACCAATTAATAAGTTAGAATCGAGTTTTGATCACCAATTTAAAGAAGGGAATTTGATAGTCAAAGTAGTGAAGAATGAGAAAGGAGAAAGAAGGAATTAGAGAAGAATATTCATAATCTACAATTCAAGGTGAGTAGTTTCACTCACTTTTGTATGTCTATACCGATACTGAAATATATGGAATGGTGATTCGGTGTTGTGCATCAGTAATAACCCATTCCCTATAAATTAGATTCTCCTTCTCTCATCTTGTTTTGAAGTATATTGCGGTACTTGATGAATATGGATTTGGTTGAATCATTGTTTGGGTGTACAAGTGTGTATGCACCAAATTGTAGAAGGAGACGACAAAGCAAGAGAAGGAGGAAGCCTAAAATCGATTGATACATGCTTAATACTTCACCACATTGGTTGCTTAACTGGTCGACCACCCCGGTCACCTACAAGCGGTGGACCGGTAGTTGCAACCGGTGGCACATTTTGCCGCACTACGTTAAAAAAAAAAAAATTAAATAAGTATAAATAAATTATATAATATGAATATAAATTATATAATAATGACCTTATAATCTATGCTTGACTCTGATATATAATATCAAAAGTTTTAATAATAAAAAGGGATAATATAATGACATTCAAATAAGATATTAAACTTTTTTACTAAATATTTCTTTACGGATAAAATAAAACATGTAAAATATATCTTTTATTTGAATAATTATTATAAAATATTTCAAAATTAGTACCTAATATTTTCTATAAATTAAATGTTTTGTAAATCAGTTATGTAACTGCAATTTCCATGTGATGATGAATTTGAATAAATGGAGTTATAATACCGTCTGGTATAAGAATTTCGGTAATATTTCTTCGGCTATTCATCAGACTTATTGCATAAAAATATGGTGTGATTTGAGTGTATTTTATGAGCATTGAATAAACATTCGAATAACACGTGGTGGTATGGGACGTCGTAGTGATATCTGTTTGATTAGTCATTGTAAATAAATGTCACTCATAAGGGGGATTTGTTATGTATGATGATGCTTGCTGCGGTAATTAATATTATATACTTGAGTTGAGCCATGTGTCGGCCAATATATAAAGCTATGTGTCGACATATACATAAAGCTATGTGTTATCTTTTGAGTATAGATACTTTGTGTCTGTTTGTCTTTGTCCAACTTCCTTTAAGACTCGGGAGTGAACCAGATTAGGCCAGCACTAGCGGCCTGATTGCAGGTTCGGGAGTGAACCCATGACACCTTATATTTATAGCTGTGTGCTATCGTTGTGTGTTTTCTCCATTATCACCTACGTGAATACTTTGTTACCATTAGGGACATGTGTCGGGTCGTGACCAGGTTGAGTCCACGCTTAGACGAGCATATAGGTTAATCTTGTCATGATACCGAGGGAAAGTAACCGAAGACTGTAGGAGTCATGTCAGACGGACTCATGTGTAACTCCTGGAGCAAGCAGACGTGTTGTTAGTCTCTCGTATAGCTCCAGTGTATGTGGTAGATAAACATATACTATTTATATTCCTATGAGATGATGAGTATGACTATGCTAGAGCTCATGTGTCTAAAGTGTAGTCGGTCCCCATATTATCCATTTATCTTTCACTATTATATTTTAAATTATATTTGAGAAATAACCATTGTTTTATGGATATATGGATCGATCTTATGTATGTATTGAATATTTTACCCTAACACTACTCTTGACGTTGATTGAGGATTAGTTGTTTGGAATGGCTAACTCACGATATATATATATATGTATATGTGTATGTGTATATATATATATATGTATATGTATATGTGTATATATATATGTATATGTATATGTATATGTATATGTATATGTATATGTATATGTATATGTATACATATATGTATATATATACGATATATATATGTATGTATGTATGTATGTATGTATAGACACACACTAATGTGATATATTTTATTACATTGTCTTGGATATTATTAATGTAATCATATCACTTTAAGACTGGATTTAGACATAATCTGACCCATGTGTTATTATATTACTCAAGTTAGTCCGAGACATTGCAGGATCAAGTACACCATAGGCAGCTGGATTCACTGGGTTTTTGGGAGAATAATGTGTGCCTATATATATAAATATATATATATATATATCTTATATATAAAGCAAATACTTGGTTAATGCAGTCAGATTGAAGCCTTTTTCGGACTACCAAAATTGTCCTTTTGTTTACTATGACAAAAAAAAAAGTTAATATGGGTATTTTTGTAATCTGGATCATAACCGCATAACTCAAGACTTCATAATTTCTTTGCTCCCACTACATCTTTTGCTAGTAGTTGAAATAAATCTCCATTTATTCAACAAAATAACTCCACTCCAAAATAACCTACGTTCATGGCACTTTGTAAGACTTATTCAAGGTCGTTTTCGTTGCTTAACAAGAGAGTGGAGGCAAAAACTATTAGACATTCTCACCCATATAACCCATTTTTGTTTATTCTCCTTGAAACTAAATCAATTTCAACGATGGAACAAACGTCATCTAGAAAATTTTAACTGCAATGAAGGAGACAGTGTAAAAAAGAGACTAGAAGACTGTAAATTACATGAAGGTAAACAATTTAACTTATAGGGTTTCGTTTTGATTTTGATAGGGCTCAATCTCAAATTAGAGCTTGCAGCATGAAAAAAAAATCTCTAGCATGGATACTGATTTTTATCTTCATTTTTTTTGTTTCTACAGTATAGAACAGTCAAGTTATTAATTTTTTTTCTTTTTGAAATTTCCAATTGGATAACATGATTAATTGAAGATAAATAACGAAATCCTTCTATAGAGAGGTACAATGTTGCTTCATCTATCTTACCATTGTTACAATTGAAGTTATTTTTCTGTATGCATATGATAAAATGGTTAAGAAATTGATATTACATGTTATACTTATATGCAACTTTAGTAGATTTTGTATGTAAATAAGGAGTGCCCCATGATCTTTCTTAATGATAGCTGTAGCCTGTGGGATTCAGTTGAATTTGTTCCTAATCATTTAATTTAGAAGAAATTCTTTATAAAATCAACAAAATGATTGGGAAAAATATGGTTTTTGTTAGTAACAGAGGGCTATTATAAGGAAGATAATAGTGATTCAAGAGGGAGTATGGCTAACCTTGAAAATAATGTGAGAGGAAGCATGAATGTTGTCCATCTTCAACATAGAGTATTATTGCCAGTCATCAAGTATGTATTTAGCTAAAAAAGTTAACATGAATGACTTCCTACTGTTTTCATTAGTGCCATTCTAAGCTTATCTTATATGGTTCAAGATACATGTTTGTTGGCGTCAAAATTGACCACCAACACTCAATTATGTGAAAGCACCAATATCCAATCCAGTCACAGAAATATGAAGAGAAATAAATGAAGAACAAAATTAAAACAATCAAAAAGCAAGTAAATAGAAAAACAAATTTATAGTGGTTCGGCTAACTCCGGCCTACTTCCACTCCAAAGATTTTCCTTTTATTAGTTAATACTGCTGAATATAGTTACAAATCCAGGAAATTCAAGAATAAAATTTGCAGAGTATGGCGTAGGTAGAAGATGAAAAGAAGCAGAATGAAGATCCCTTTTCTGAAGCCATGCCTGCTGTATTTATAGGTGAAACTTCGGCTACAGGACCTTATCCATATGGGCCCACCATATGGGTCGCCGGGCCCAAATCCCCATGAAGAGGGATCGGTATCGATACATTCCTTAGTTGATTCTTGGGCAACGATTCCTATGGTGGATTCTACATACTAAAATATGTTTAAGCTCCAAGTTTCATGTCATTTAGATAAACAGAGCTCGAGTTATTGATTGTTGAATGCAAGAATACACATGGTTTTTGACGTATGTCGATCCTTCCTTGTATGCTGATCCATCCATCTACATGCTATGCCGATCCTTTCCTTCCTATGCTACACTGATCCATCTTTCATAGGCTATGCCGACCCCTTGTCCATCCATCCATACCGATCCCTTATTTGAGAATTGAAGTGTGCCAATCCCTTCTAGCCTATAGTGCCGATCCCTCCTTATGGATTGAAACATCACTTACTAAACCAATAAACCATGCCGAACCACGTATCTCCATTTATGCCGAACCCTTCATTATATCATCCATGCCAATCCATCTTACCTTGAACTACGCTGATCCATCTTGCCTTGACTTACGCTGATCCATCTTGCCTGGACCATGCCGATCCAACTGCTTTTGCCAACGCCAATCCCTCCTTTGCTCCTACCATGTTGACACATTGCCTATCCAAACATACCGATCCCTCATCTTTTACCTGTACGGATCCGTTTCTTTATGAAGTATGCCTATACCGAACCCTTCACATTGAAACATGTCGATCCATTCAACATAACTTCCTAAACCAATAAAACATGCTGATCCAAGCTATGTCCCATATTTCTAGCATCCTGCATCATTTATCTACCAACTCTATCCAACTCTGGCTTCGTATAACCATCTGTACTTTACCTTCGGGTCCTACAACTGTTGCTCTGCACTTATCAGCCATGATAATTGTGAAGTCCATTGGGTTAAATCTGCCTATGTACTGCCTTGCCAAAAGGCGGGTTAACACTTTGCCTCCTAAAACATGCATTGCGATAGGTAGGCATGTTTTGAATTGCCATAAATCCAAAATCTAAAGTCCATAATCCATTGATTGTCATATTATCCAATCCATAATCCAATCTGTTGCCAATCCAATTCCTTGATCTCTCTGGATCATTAGGGAAATCCATAATTAATGATCTCTCCAGATCGTTTTATCAAAATCCGGGACCGCTCTAGGTCCATATCCAAATCCATAGACCTCTCTGGATCGTTTTATCCAAATTCGGGACCGCTCCGGGTCCATACCAAGTCCATAGACCTCTCCGTGTTGCTTTATCCAAATTTGGGACCGCTCCGGGTCATTTTATCCAAATCCGGCACTGCTCCGGGTTCATATCCAAGTTCATAGACCTCTTCGGGTCATTAGCCTAAACCTAATCTTTGATCTCACCGAATCCTTGCCAAGCACAATCCATACTCGACGATATGAGTAGGCCGATCCTGTCGCTCTCCGACGAAGCGGCCTACCCCTTGCTAGTTATAGTCCATACCCAACGACCTTGACCTCTCCCGATCCTTTCCAAGCATAATCCATACTTGAGGACCTGTTAGTTTGTATTCTTCAGCCTTGACTCTATGTTCGAGGGCTTAATCCATGGGTGTTCTTCTCCGGCCTCGGTCCCAATCGAGGACTTACCCGTAGGGTATCCTTCTCCAGCCTCGATTCCTAGTCGAGGACTTAAACCGTGGGGTATCCTTCTCCTGGCTTGATCCCCTATCAAGGACTTAATCCGTGTATGGATCCATCCCGTCGCTCTCCGATAAAAGGACTCGTGACTCATGGTTATTGCCCCGTCTCTCCGGTCGGGGCCATAACCGTAACCTGTGTTATTTATTACATTGACTCGGACTTAAGCATCCCTAAGTCCATAGAATAAAATTACGTTCAACTAATAAACCAAAGTTCGAAGCAAATAAGGAAAAACAAATTTTCACAAACTCGAGCACTACGGTTCATCATCATCTTAGAGCATAACTAGGAACCATCCTCGATCCCATACATGTGTAAGTGACTTAGTCATGTTACTGTGGAGTTTATTACTTATTCCATGCCATCACAATCAATTGATGACAAGTTGACGATTATGCCTTGATCCAATGCCATTTTCATTCAAGGTGGACGATGGCTGCTCCTATTCCACCGTCACAGCCCGAGTCCTTATGTATTGTTGTAACTGACCATTCCTCACGTGTTCCTCAATGATATCCTTCAAATGCCTGCAGTCATTTGTATTGTGCCCATCCATCTTATGGAATAGGCAATGCCTTCCTGATGCCCGCTCACGTTAGGAGGGTTCCCTCTTTGCCGGCCTTTGATACTGAAGACGTCCTCGAGTATCCAAATAAATCATTTCCAGGGACTCGGTCAAATCTGTGTAAGGAGAGAACTTTGGTTCTCTCCATTGTCTCTTTGACACGTTAATGCCATCATTCATTTTCCGTTTTTCTTTATCATTCTTGTTTACATCTCCTGATGATCCTCCACTCTTCACAGCATTCACCTTCGGTTTGTTTGCTCGTGCGTCTTCCTGCTGCAGGAACCTTTCTACTTCATGATAAAACTCCCCGAGATCCGTAGGCGGATCTCGCGCCAGTGAGTCCTTAAACTCCGTGCCATCAGCAATTCCAGATACAACTGCCGCTGCGGCATTAAACCGTGTTAAGAAACTCCTCAGGGACTCTCCGGTCCTTTGTTTCAGTGTTTCCAAACTCATCACATTTTTGGGTCTCGAGATGTGACTCTAAACTGCCTTATAAACCTTTCGATCACTTCCGTCCACGTGCTAATAGAGCCGCTTTCCAACTATCTGAACCATAGTGCAGCTATATCCGTTAAGAACAAGGGGAAGCACCATGCCATGACTTCCTCCGATGCCCTTAGAACATCCATGTGTCTCATGTATCTCATCAAATGAATAGCAGGATCTGTTTTTCCATCATATGTCTCAAGCGTTGGTAGTTTGAACTCTAGTGGATTCCTAGCTTGCCTGATATTTGGAGTGAATGGACTTCTATTTACATTCTTGAGATCCCTGTTCACCAACCCTCCATGCATAACTTTCCTTATCATCTCTGCAAACCTATCATTGCCTTCCGATGGTAGTCTCTTATCGTCATGCCCAAGATGCCCCTAAGTCTACGGGGGAATTCTGAAATGTACTCCTCCGGATGAGCATCCAGATTCTGATTCGTACCAAGCTCCATGGGATCGATCGTAGGTCCTCCAGCATCACGATCGACCAGACCCAAGGGCATGCCCCCACCCTTTACCGATCCCTTTGGAGGGATTGGTGCCGATCCCTCTTGGACGGCTCGCTGGTTGCTCTATTCCACTCCTCTGTATGTTAGCTCCATTTTCATGTTCCTGGTTTTGATTTTGGTTTTGTATTCCAGTAGATCCTACGGCTCTAGCCTGTCCGATTTGTTAGAGTAGATTCTGCATCATCTCCTTCAGTCTTTTCAGCATCCTCTCCTGCATAGCATCCATCGTTATTTCCATTTCATCCCTGGTGATATAGATAGATGCTTGATTAGCTCCAGCTCATAAGGAAGCCTCCTGACTCCCTCCATGATGGCTCCTTTCCGGTAGCACTCTCTTTGTTGATTGCCTAGCTACTGCTTTCTAAATTCAAGTATCCAAGCTTCAAAATCTTTTTTATGCAGGTCTTCTCAGTGAAAGCACCAAAAGGCAAGATCTAACATAATATTTGTATTGAAAGTTAAATCTGCTTGTTATTAGCAAAATTTACAATGAACATTATCTACATAAGATAATCAACGTTTTTTTTACTATGAGACAATTCCATATTTGGTAAACAGAAGTTTATTTTTTAGTGTACTGTATAACTATTATTGAGCTCATTTTTTAAAGTAGACCAATAATATTTTGATTGTTTTATTATATGTATTCGATCATATACCAATATCTATAAATAAAATCTTTAGCGGAGAAAAGTATATTGAATACCCCACTACACACATACACACACACATATATATATATATATATATCTTATATATAAAGAAAATCTTGGTCAATCGGGTCAAAGTGAAGCCTTTTTAGGATTCCAAAATACCCATTTTAAAAAAATATTCGATGGGCACTTATGTCATTTAAATGGGTAAATGCTTGCACGTTCACACCCATTATTCCACCACATTATTTAAATGGGTAAAAGCCTGCTCCCGTTTTCCTCTTTTTTTTAAACAACCTCTTTTTCATTATATACATGCAAGAATAGTATTATACGAAGCTTTCTTTTAATGTCTGAATTCATCAGAGTTATTCTAAATTGGCTTACCACATGCATTTACATTTCTATACATATTTATATATTTTATCTAATTCTTATTTCCTGCTTTTACTTTACAGTCACCTTCCTTCATGGCTCTGTCTTTGCTCCCACTTTTAAGATCGAAAAGGAGGCATATAGGACTATAGATTGTGATGACCATTTCTATGTTTTTGATGAGATGATTGGCTGCATTCATCTGAGTTTTGGATGAGGCGGCCGCTTATAGTTCCTTATGTAATTTGAGTTATCCATTCACCGCATTATTGCCATGCTTTAACACGGAGACGGACCTCAAGTTTTCTTCCACTTTCTACTTCCTTTTAGTTACATAATCACTACATCCTTATACTTTGCAGGGTTATTATGATATAAGTAGATAATAAAATTTAAGACGATGCCATTGCCATCGGAGATGTACTCACCATCAAGTAAGGAGTAGTAGCATTAGAAATTGAATACTATTGTAGTTCTTGATCTCATTTATGCATTTTTTATTTTCTCCACCCTCATTTCTATCCATTGACTTAAAAATACCACTGAAACTATTTGAATTTCAATGTTGGATCTTTGTTTCTGTAGGCCGTTAGTGCTAGCATGGTGAGATTTGTGACGTCTATTGATAGGTATACTAAGGTTGATTTTTATACTAGCGCTTTTAAGATGGAGAACGTCACTTTTCCTAGCCCCGACGAGGTAGAATTTTACATACAAAAGTTGCATTATAATTTTGTTTATTCCTTTCTCTAATTTAGTTCTATTGCAGTAGTAGTAACGAAGATTGCTTTTTATTGTTCAAATAACTAAATAATGCAACGATTATTTCTCTATTTAATTATTACTATTTTGTGATAATTTATATCATGTAAAGTTGTTTCAAATGAGCATAATACTGTAAAAGGAGGAGGAGATTTATTTCATTTGTAGTCGTATGCATCCATGGGGATTTGTTAAGAAAATTGGACTTATTGATTCAGTATTTCAACTAAAATTGTAAGTATGAGATTAACTTCCACCCTTTTTTTGAAGATTCCTCATGGTTAGCAACCAATAATTATATGACATCCCTTATCTTATTTCTTATATTTACATCCATATTATATTATGCATATATAGACTTACTCCATTAGGAAAAGTGAAGTGGTTCACGCTGAAACAAGAGAGGTGGTGAAGATAGTCCTACCGAGCTTTACTTAGTGAGGGGATTTAAGTGGGACGGTCATCGTAGCCCCACTACATTTTGGTTTCATTTTCATCCACCTTCATTCTATATTATTGTTCCGATCTCATTCTTTATATACGAAAGGGAGAACCAATGTCTTTGTGGACTTACAAAGTGATATCAAACTAAGCAATTGATTCATATTCATTATTTTGATAATTCTTTAGCATGACTATCAACATAGTAAGACTTAGCCCATTAGCATACCTCTGAGCAATGTTTATCTTGATCTTACAAAACTACCCTTATTGTTTGATCATATTATACTTTTCTTTGTGTGATGCATTTTTCTCTGACCCATTATTTCATTAAAATATTGTATATTCAATTATTTTTAAAAGAATATGAGGTAGAACAAAATGTGATGGAATGTACTATGTTATATAGAGTTAGTAGGAGCAATGAAAAGTAGCCGGATGAGATAAATGTGTGTGGTTAATTAATAATGTCAATATTATTACAGCAGGATATCAATAAAATAAAATAGTTGCTGTGGTTTGAAGGGTTAGAAGCTTTAGCTTCAAATGATGATGTAATGGAGCATGTTATGCTATACTCTCATTTTCTTTATATGTGTTTATGTTAGATATGTATATACATAACTTGGATAAGGGAGAAAATCAAAAGAAAGCTGGATTATAGATTCCAGAGAAGATCAAAGTATGGAATAATCAAGTTTCCTATGTGGCATGGAAGCAACATTATTACCTTCAAATTATATGAAAAGGTAAACTTATGAATGTATCTATTCCATAATTTTGTTTTGTATGTTTAATAATTATTGTTATTTACCTCTGTACATATAATTACGGTCCTCTACTTTGGGGTTGACAGTTTATGGACACACCATGAGTTATGCTTACAAATACATGGAGCAAGAAGGCATCTACAACTAGGCTTCAACTGAATATGATTGGAACGATGACTACGTTAATCTATTAGGATTTAATGGATTTCATGGTCTTATGCGTATTTAATTTGATGTCATTTGGTGAGGAATCCGAACCGTGCCAAAATACTTATAACATTGATTGTGAACCATTTTATGTTTTTTAAGTATAACATGTATGCGATACAGATTATTAATGAACCCTAAATTTTTATATTGTTCTTTCTCCTGAAATTATTGTTTTTAGATGTGCAAATAATGTTTGATAGAAGCTCAATTCTAACCAAAACAGTGCAAAAGAAAAGGCATGAATTCCTTTATGTTCATATTGTACTCTTTTAAAAGGAAAGAAGTTTGACTCCTAATTTTCGTTGTGCACGTCCATCGGACGTGCCTAAGCACTCGCGCGTGTGTGTGTGTGTGTGATGATACATTCCTTGTGTATTTTTATAGCCACTTAGATGTGTATATATTATGATGTATTGTATAATGATGTATCTTTTTGGCTAGAGACTACCATTTTATAGCCCTATTAGACTTTGTATTGTGTAATATATTATATTTCATTTTTTACGTTTTGAATTTGTGTACTATATTATATTTGTGATTGTATATTGTTTTGTCCTTGAGGCACACATGTTTATTACTTTGTACCAAGACCGTGTATATTTACTGTAAGTATCTTAAGATTTGGGATAGCTATTGGTGTTAGTCCAATGGAATATTCACGTGTGTACCCCATATAGCCTTATTCACCATATTATTCGATGGCATTACATAGTAGCACTCTTGGATAGTATGAGTATAGAGGTAGGGTGTTTAAATGAGGTCCAACGTCCTATTTATTATGATAGCAAGAGATTGAACCCAGTTGAAAAGCACTACATGTCCATTGAAAAGTTATCATATTGCCTAATATTCATGTCAAGGAAGCATCGACCTAATTTCTAGGCCCATCCCATCAAAGTTCTTACCGATCGACCTTTACAGCATGTATTTAAGAAACCCTAGACCTTAAGGAGGCTAATCAAATAAGCTATAGAACTCATCTAGTATAACATCTTATATTTTCCCAAAACTTCTATTAAAGGTCGAATATATCTAATTTTATTTTTGAATGTATAAGTTTTGATGCCAAAACCTCACATGATGACAAATCCAAACAACTTTCTTGGCAACTTTATGTTGATGGAGCCTCCAATGAGCATAGGGCAATAGTTGGCTATGTGCTTGTCACTCCAGATAACCATCAAATCTACTGTACCATCAAACTTGCGTTCTTATCCACAAACAACATGGTAGAATATGAATCACTAGTTGGCGGATTAAAGGTGGCATTCTCTATCAATGTTTTGGAAATCATAGTATATACATCGACTCCCAACTAATTATCAACCATGTTGTTGGTAACTATCAAGCCCGAGACCTGAGACTCCCTATCTTTACAAACAAGTAAAAAACTACTCAACTCTTTCAAAAGGTACAACATCGAGAGTGTCCCCTAAAATTGAAATGCAAGAGTCGATGTGTTAGCGAAATATGCAAGGTCTTGGGATGTACAAGAATAAAATTCATTTCCATAGAGGTTCTCGAAAAATTAAGTATACATGTGGTAGAGAAAGTTCCAGTCATAAATCAAGCTCAAGCAGCCCGAACCGTAACCCTACAACCGCAATGGTTGAAGAAAATTGGATGACCCCATAATTTGATACTTAGATGATAACACTTTGCCTTTGAATTTTGCTGAAGCAAGACATATAAAGTATAACACTCCTAATTTTACTATTACAAATGAAGTACCCTACATATGCTATGTAACCCTTTATTATCGATGTGTTACCGCTGCCGAACGCAATAGATTACAGGAAGAAGCGTATGATGGAATATGCAGAGATCATTCTGGAGGCCATAAGTTGGCCAAAACGATACTTAGATAAGGCTTCTATTGACCCACATTGAATCAAGATGCAATGGAGTATGCAAAGCAATGTAATAAATGCAAGTTTTATGCTAAAATTTTAGGAGCCCTACCAAATAAGCTAACTCTAATGATGAGCCCATGGCCATTCGATGTCTTGGACACTAACTAGATGGGTTCTCTTCCAACTGCAAAAGGAAGGGCAAGATCAAAAGATAGGACCGCAAATCGATAGTTGGCCCTAAGTGCGAGTGGGATATTGAAAAAATTAGTGGTTTACCTATGAGTAATTATGTAATTTGTTATGTAAACCGACTCTATATGAAAATATTGTTCAAAATAAAGTTTGCTTTTAGATTTATTTCTATTATATATATTTATATATTATGATCTAAATTAAAAAAATAATTATTAAATATACACAAGTAGAAAATCCTTTAATAAAATGTTATATGACTGTAACTGCAAAGAATATGTAGTCCAAGTATTATATCATAATAAGAAACATTTTTTTTAAATATCCCCGGTTGAGATGTTTCAAGAGGGATATAGATACACCTGTTGAGACTGGATTACGTAATGCACTACAAATGTTGGGAAGCTTATTACCTATGGCTATTGAGGGCAAGGGATTACATGCTTGTAGTTAATGGATAACTACATAAGGACTCAATAGGGAGTTTTATGTTAGTTAATTATAACTAAGTGAAATAGGAAATCTCAATGTTATGATTTTTGACATTCTGTAGACATGAGAATAATGTGGAACTTAAACATGAATATAATACTTTGATTATAGTTAAATCATGGCATAAATTCATGATATGACTATATAGTTAGGTTTGAGATGAAGCGTTTGAATGACACAATATTCAATAGAGAATTCGTCTCCTTTGTTATAAGGAGTTTGTATCACTAATATCACGGTAAACTATAGACAATTTGTAACGACCCGCCTTTTCGACCATCAAAAGTTGGCACCAAATACATCCATGGTGTTACAATGCCGAACATCCAATTATGACAAGGAGGGGCACCTCCGACCAAAGTATTATATAACTCTAGAATCAAATAACATGGAGCATCCAGTGGTATTCAGGTTCCTCCTAAAAACCAAGTAGAGTAAACAAATATACCTAGTGAGTCTTCCAAATCGGAAAACCTCCAGTTGCCCAACTTTAGTCGTAACAAAAAATATTCGAAAAACCACTTCACAAAAACTCTTTTCAAATATCCTGAAATAATAATACTTTACCAAAGTTTCAAAATAATAATATTATTATTTCTTTCACAAATTCTTTTGAAATCATTCTCTTTTTCAAAAGCACCAGGGTTTAAGTCCTAATAAACAACAACTTTATAAACCATAATCTATAAAATCACACTATCAATCAAATAAAATTCCATAAAGGAGTAAACAAACACTTAACATTATTTAAACTCTAAAGACTAATCAAACAAGATTTAGAAATTTTGCTTAGGTTCACAACTTTCTCGATTGTCTAAGGATATAAATAATTTCTTAAGCCATACAACTAAGCGTATTAATATACTTAAGCCCGTATGATGAACATAAATCATATGATGCAATATTTGATCTGACCACTAGCTTGGATACATAGACTTTACTTCTGAACTAGTATCGCTTACTCGACCTCCCTAGTGCAGACTCTGATCAAATTCCTCGATTAAAAACCTCCGTTATCCTTACATAGCCATATACTATGATAGAAAACCTTAGTATCACATCAAGAATCCGAATCAAGTGTTCGCTGATAAGAATCATGTGAGAAATTCTTTTTTGGACTGGTATGAATCAACCCGAAGTTATGTACTCGAATCCCAGATCAAAATCCGTGCAAATAAAATGATCTACTTACAACTTGTGTACTTAATTTGATTGGTTTCTTAATTGTACCAATCTCTTTCTAAATCAGTTTCAATTTTATTTATAGCATTTCATACAATACTAAAAAAATTATGAATTTCTTCATAAATTTTGACTTAAGTTTATAATTTTTTTATAAAGACAGAACTTTATAAAACATTAAATTACAAACTTTCTCTACTATTATTTACTTCTACAATACTCTTATATGTTCTAAAAGTACATACAAAACACAATTTTACTTTTCAAAATTTAGATGGAGGCTCAAACAAAATATGGGTCTTTAAAACTGAGTCAACCGTTCATCCCCTTTACCTTGGAGTGTTCTAAGGAAAGATTTTTACAAGTTGGTCCAATCTCACCAAATAGTTTACACAACTTAGATGAATAACAAAACTATGGTTTTAATGAAACAATGCTTATTAAAACCTTCCTATCCAATTTAACCCATTTAAAACTTGAGTTAAATTATCTCTTTTCTATCCAAGAGTTTAAAAATTTTCATGTATCAAATTATTCTTTTATCAAAATACTTTTATTTTGAAATCATCTCCCTCTCAAGGAACTTAAAAACTAAATACCCGGTTTTAATTTCAAAACCCTTTTAGATATCATACTTCATACATTTGTTTCTTTATATATAAAATAACTTCAACAATTTATTCACCAACACTCACTTTAGGTTCGTTCAGATTCAAACTCATTCTGATCGTACAATGTTAAAGAGAATAATTTACTAAGTGCACTACAATGTTTACCGAGCAACATTCGATGTCACTTAGAAGATTATTCAGATTATCACAAAACTAGATGAGATGTTTTCTCCTATTAACCAGATTTTTGGTCATCACCCCAAATAGTGCTTTCAATTAGAAAGAGGAGGTTGGTTAGGTTGAAAGGTACGTTAACCTAGATAATAGCTCCTACGCTTTACTCCCATAATTGATATATTTGGACTTGAAGATTACAATGTAGGCAAAAGGTTTAATCTTTCAATCGGAAGGTTATTACCAGAGGTAGACTTGTTTCGAACCTTCGTGAAGCTTTTCTCTATAGCTCTAATGAAAATTAACCATAAGTTATCTTTTAAAGTTTTGCTCTAGTGATTCCAAAAGGTTTGGATGATTGACTCCTTTGGCAACAAGGTGAGGAATGGAATCTTGGGCGATATGTGAAGACCCTTGATCTTGTCGAAGGGTTTATTTGCTCTTAGGAAGTTGAACTCAATCTGGCCAAAAGGTATTAGAACTCTAACTACCGGATTGAACTTTATTTTCCTACACTTATATTGTTTCGAGGGGTTTGAGTGGTTGGATGATGACTGCGGAAGGTTTGATTGTTGCTAGGATATAAGTATCTACCAACTTTAGATGAAGCAACTCGATTACAATGCCGAAAACCCCGGAAGGTTACTGCTTATATTAATCCAGATTGGCTATTGGCCCTATCGATGGGCGAAAAGAGAAAACTCAATATCTTTCTTTGCTTGAAATGATAGCTTCGATCAACTGATCTTCAGACCTATCGGCCAAAACCTTTCGGGAGAATTGATCCTGCAAATTGGTATTATGACAATAAAGAGATAAGCACTCAATAAAACGGTTCACAAAATCAGAAAACTTCCCCTGCCATCCATCATAGGGTTTTACTTTTATTGAACTTCCCAAATTAGATCCCTAATTAGGGTTACATAATTCTGATCAAGAAGTTACATGATTTTCGAAAAATGAAAGGAAAAGGTCCCCTTAAACCGGACCCCTTGGGTCCTATTTATAGATGCGGGTGGCATCCCATCAGCCTTATCCCTTTATATGTTACAGAAGGTTGCCTTTGGTATGCGGTTGTAAACCTTCCAATCTTGCCTGAAGATAGTTTTTTGTACACGGTTGTAGGCCTCTCATTATTGTCGGAAGGTTCGTTGATTGTGTATCACCATGGTCTGCCGGATGCTGTCGAAAAAATTTTCCTTCACTTGTTTTCAAGAAACTGTTGCCTTTACCGGAAGGTCTGTTATATGCATAGCGCATGAACCTTTCGATCCACTGGAAGGTTTATAGCCTTTGTGAACCCTTTGGCCTTAGCGGAAGGCCGCTTTTTCCTGCCCAACTACTGCCGAAAGTTGTATCTTCCCTAGGTGATGGCGGAAGATTGTTTTCTGTTGACTTATAAGAACTATTTTTACCTATACCTTACGATAACATCGAAAGGTGTCTTGCAGGTGTATTATCTGGCCTGGAAAGCTTATTGCGCTTTCAGAAAGGTTGGTGTGAGGCCACATCTTTGTTTCTTCTTGTTTGCTTCCTCTGGAGGGTAAGTGCCTCCTGATCATTGTAGTATGACACTCTACTTTTCCTATGAAAGTTCTCGAGCCGCTTCATATTATTGACTGCATCCCTTCGGTCTCTCCGGATGGTCTGATCCTGCTCCTTTCCTTTCTTTCCTCTGTTTTAAGCCCTCATGGCTTAAGCGGAATGTGAATTTTTTGAGTAACATTTGCCCCCCCCATGTGAAGGGGTGCTCTTGACTTTCCAAGTCATCTTTACCGAAAGCTTCAAAATTCTCCGCCTCTTGATTTTCCCGCGTTGATTTAGGATGTCCACCTAAGTCTGATCCAACGGTCAAGAATTTGGGCGAATTTCCTCTATATAATCTACTTCCTCTTTTTCTTCCATTCTTATCTGAAATAAAAATCACCGCAAACAAGTAAAGGAATTCCCAAAAAATTTTCAGACGTCAACTCGCTACAGCAAGGTGCTCTTTGAATTTACTTTATAAGTTTTAGTTTCATTCTCTCCGTTACAGTTTTTAATCAGATTTTCAATTTCTTGAGTTCAAAATTGAATTGGGTTGTTCCTGGAAATTCTTTTTTTTCCTCTTAAATCGGTTTTTGGATAAACTTTATCCATAGTTTTGGATCCCAGATTGGTTGTGTTTGCCGCGAAAAAACTCCTCTTTTTGTAGAGTTTAGATTTTTATGCCCAAAACACTAGAATTCAATCCTTAACCTTCAAAACAGATTTTATCAATCAGCAATGTTATGTTATGCTTTGAAATCGAGTTAATTTAATTTTAGATGAGGACGATTTTGCTAGCAGTTTCATCTTTCTTGTTCTCGAGAAAAAATTTGAAATGGCATTTATTATCGGGTATGGATTTTCTCAAATCCGATATTGCGATCTGGGCCCCACTAGCACACAATTGGGTGATGCAAAATGACTCCCTTGTCCCTCCGAAAGAGTTCGGGGGCAGTAAAGATTAGCTTTACTTCTTCTATACCTTTCGATGATGCCGGAAGATGTTTCGACATTACCTTACCATTATGATCGGAAGGTTAGGCAACATCATGGTTAGATCTTCTGACCTAGAGCTTTCGGCAGTACTAAGGGTTTTGAACCTTTCGGTTACATGCCTCCGAAGTCCTTTAATCTCAAAATTGTGTTTTATCGTCTTGGATCAGTTCTTTTTATGATATTAGTGATAACCATTATTATTTTTATATTTTTTTTGAAGACTCTAGCCATGACCTTTCGGCAATATCGAAAGCTTATCCTAGCCTTGCATATGTTTTCATATTTAATTTATCTGAATAGATTTGTCTACTTCCATTCTCTTAATAGACACTTAAATCTATAATTGGTTAAAAGTTTTTAGTTAGAATGTTTTCACTTGGCAGAACAATGAGCTCCCTAAAAGTTGAAGTTGTTGCCAAGCATTCCCTCAACGAATCTCAGAGTGACGTTGATGCCATCTTGAAAGAGTTTGGCATCACTGGGATTGAAGCCATTCCTCCTAGCCTCACTGACACTATTGGCAACCCTCCGGCGGGGTACTTTGCATTTACTGCCATCCACATATGGCATGGTGGTTTCCTCCCATTTCCTGCATTTCTGCATTCCTTCTTGTCTTACATTGGAGTTATTCCGATACATCTTTCACCTAACGTATATACCTATCTCCTGTCTCTTGAAATACTAGCGCTGGAATCTGGACTTCCATCGCTTGGTCCTGAAATTTTAACTTCTTTGACCAAATTGGCAAGGTTAAGCAAGTCCAACAAGCAGATTTACAGGGTGAACGTGTACAAGAAACTGATATTGGATGGTATTAACAAATTTAAGGATTGGGAAAACCAATTCTTTTTTATTAAGTGCTTTTCTGATGTCCACGGGGCCTTCGCTTCTCCTCGTAAGTTTATACCAATATCGTCTTTGCTTTCCCCTATGTTTCTTGCTTACTATCCTTCAATCTTTTTCAAGTGACTCTTCTAAAGCATTCAACGATGCAGATCAAAAAATTATCAATTCATTGGCTGCAGCTCCAAAACATCTTAGGAGCAGGTTGTCGCTTTTGATCCTTCCAAATTTAAGGAAGCTCTCTTTATTGGCAACTGGCCAAAAGATTCTTGGTACTCCGCCTACCATCATGCTTACCACCCGGGGTAGCTGTTTCTATTCTCCGGGTAATGCTAATCACTTTACTTCATTGTCGCCAATCGGTTTTGATGCTTCAGGTATCTCATCAATTTGGTGTCCTCTTTCCACATAATCTCAAACTTACTTTAGTTGATTCATTTTTTGGTAATTGTTATAATTCCTCCCAAGGTTGTGGTGTCTTTAAGGGAAGTTGCTCCTCCTTCCTCATCCATAGATGTCTCAAAAGTTATGGAGTCTTTTGCTAGCTCCAAGAAATCCTTGAAAAGAAGGCAAACAGTGCCTCCTGGTAAGGCCCCTCCAACCAAGATAACAAAGATTATCGACCTTGATGAGGGAGAAGAAGATAGTTCTCCAAAGAAAGCTCCATTAAGCCCAATTATTGAGGCTCCAGAAAATACTGTGGGGTCAACTCCTCTTTCTCCTGCTCCCATTCTGCCTATCTCAATTTTAGATTCACCAACTGTATTAGCACAGATGCAAGTTGCTCTTTTTGGGACCCCTTCTAAGTCTCACACTCTTCCAGGATCATCGTCTTCTACTTCTTTGCCATCTGATTTTGGCAATCTGGTTAAGTCTATCCTTCATTCGGAACCCTTCACTTCCTCTTCCCCACCACCTTTTAATCCAAACTTGGTGGAAAACCAACGCTCTCTCGTGGAGCAACAGCTTCTGGCAAGTTTTTTTTAACTAATCAATTTTATTATCACTGAATCTTTCTAATTGTTAACCCATATCTCTTTCTTATTATAGATTTCCAGGAACTGGGTTTCTCTTATCGAGTACGCCTCCAAACTTTCTTCTGGATCCTCCAAACTTCAGGAGGAAAATGCTGAATTAAAAAGCCAAATTTCTTCACTTTTAGCTTCCCGAGATGAATCTTCCTCCGAGCTAAAACGAGTTCAGGCCTCCCTTTCCAAGGATGAAGCTGACCTTGAAGCAGAGAGACAAGCTCATCAGCTTACTTCTGCACGATCTCAGGCTTCCCTATCCAAGGTTGAAACTGACCTTGAAGCAGAGAGGCAAGCTCATCGACTCACCCATGATGAGAAATTTGCAAGGGAGCTTACTCTAAAAGACTTGGAGGACGAAAAGACTCATTTAATTTCCAAGAACACATTATTGGAAGATAAATTACAAAAGGCTAGAGCTTCTCTTAAACTTGCTGTTCAAATTCTCACTAACTTCCAAAAGCATGTTTCTAATTTCGTCGATTCTTCCCTGGGGCCATGATGTTGAACTACTATGCGGATGCCCACTTGCTTGCTTATATCGATAATCGCGACAAATGTCCTGACCTTACTTTTCCTTCACTTTATCTAAGTATAGCCAAGAGAGTCACAAACAAAAGTGAGCAATTCGAACAGAGCTCTGAATGGGAGAGTGAAGAGGGGAAGATTGACTTTAAGAACTCTCTGTCTTGACGTCCCTTCATTTGACATTGAGTCTGATTCTGAGGAGGAGGACGACCAAAATAAAGATCCCAATGAGAAAGAGGATGATAACCATATGAACTGGGATACTGATGATGATGGTAACCACGACAATCCTCTCAGAGGTCAGGGCCATGACGGAGACAAGGGAGGTCATTCTGATGCTCAAGAGGACGATGGCGGCTCAACCAAATCCCCTGAAAAGGAGCCATCACCCCATAAAATATACCTTCATCATCTCCTGGACCAAATTCTCCTTTGGAGGAGGAAATTGTTCCTGTCCATTTCGAGGGTCCTTCAGGGAAAGAACAAGTTCCTCAAGTTTCTATCCCGATTTCTCAAGTATAGGCTTCCCTATTTAAATACCTTATAGTTCGAAGATAATAATTAGTGACAAATTATCTATCTTAGATAAAGAAGAAGTCAAGTTTTCCATATAGCACAAAACTTGAGAGAAAACAGGCGGAGATTAAAAAATTATATTAGGAGTTAGACAAATTAATAGCGGAATACAATGCTCTATCTTAGAAATATCATAGTCTGGACAGGAGTACTTCCGCTTTAGCATCTTTTAAATATAAGAAAGCGTCTCCTTTACTAAAGAAAGCGCGTACCTGATACGATGCCCTCTTGAAGGAAAATAGAGAGTTAACAACTCTATTCTGGATGATGATGGAAGAGAGAGATATTTTAATTGATTTTTTGTATGAAGTATATTATAGACACTCAATCATAGATTTTTCGTATTTAGGCAAATTCAACGGGGGTCTACTCAGACTTTTCCATAAGAGATTCTTTGCTGAATTTGGTTCTGACCCGCATCTCGGAGCCTGCTGGAATTTACCGTAGGTCAAATCGAATCCACAAGATATCTCCCCAGAAAAGCTTAAGTATTATAAGGATAAAAAAATTTCTGAGTTTTTCTTTTAGTCCATTTTGTATGAACCTGATGAGTAATTTCTAATATGTAACAGATAACCGATTTATGAACACATATTTTTGCAATGCTCCCTATACTTAGCTTCCCTTTGCTGTGCTATTTCAGAATATCAGTTCTTTAGGTTGAGTCGTCCCAAGAGACCATTTAAGTCAATATGTTAACTTGAGAAGGTTTTACTCTAAAAATGCACAACTCTTAAAGACTTCGAAGTTAGCGAGATATTGCTTTCTTCGAGATTTGCAAAAATTATATTTGGAATACCCTCATCTCCGCTTCGAATTTCTCGGTGAAGAGAAAGAAACTCTCTTAAAATAAATCAGGACATTTCATTCTAAGCTAATTTGTGGTCGTGACAGTCCACCTGTCGGAAAATGGGATTATGGTAAATGTCCGCCAGTTATTACCCCTGAAGGGGTTTCTATACCTTTCGATTCGACTGTTATGCTTTCAACTAATACTTTAGGCAAAGTTAGAAATGTAGTCTCTCAACTTTAGGTGTAATGAAAGCATTTGTTATTCCTCTTAACTTTGTGGCTACTTGAGTTGTAATTCATCGATATAACAATAATGTCATGTTATCTTAATTTTTATCTATTTTATTTCTTTTTGTTAAATAAGAGATTCAACCATCTCCATCTCATCTTCCTCAAAGTTTACTTTCTCGTCTCGACGCCATTAGAGATAGGCTATTATCAAGGAGTGGTGAGATTATAATTCATAACGAAGTCATTCTCGAGCATTTCGGTGGCAGCCTCGAAGCTGTGAAGTGGCATAAAAGTTATCTTATCCAAAAGACTATAGCCAACGATCATAAGGATCACATTGACTATCTCGAGGCTGAGATTAAAAAGAAAGACGGCGATTACTTTGCTTAAGCGACAAGTAAAGTCAAATCCTACAATTGACTTTGATGAGAAGATGTCTAAGCTCATCCAGTGAATAAGTGACTTGGAGTTAAAATTGAAACATAGTCAGGCAAAATGTGTTTCTCTAGAATTCATTTTAGGCGATAAAATTTCAAAGATTAAACTTCCGGTTCCACAAGCAACCTCTTCGACTGCGAAGACAACTAGATCAAAGCATCTTGCAGCTCAAAAATTTCCCACCATGCTCAGTCCTCCCCCAGGTTTGGACGACAATGTGGTGGGGAACTGGTGTCTGAGAGTGATATTTGAAATCACTCAGTATTTTAATGAGCAACAAAAAGTCAAGTATTCTCAGACTATTAATGATTATGCTGCCAAGAATCAAAAGCTTAAGCATAATATTTATTTCCTCAAAAACATGATGCTGAGTTAGAAAGGGAAAACAAGACCCTTAGAGCTGCAAACGAGGCCTTTAACCATGCTTTGAAAACCAACATCGAGGCAACTGATGATGAGATTACAATTAGAAGAAAGGAGAAAAAGCCTAAAGAAGTTCTCCGTGCAGCAATTAACCATGCAGTTAATCCTTCTGTAGCGGAGACCTTTAATAAAGCGTCTCAAGATTTGTAATTCGTTTATGTATTTGGGCTACATAAATATATCTAGTGCATAACTTTGTTGTTTGTAAATGACTTCATAACTCACATAAATTATGGAAATTTTGTAAATATCACCTGATTTGTGATCCTTTTCTGTGATGTAACCTTTGATATACTTTTGAATTGTTCATTCAGTGACTTTTATGCTTGCTGAATCCTTTGCTATTCCATGCCATTTTGACTTCCCTATGGAACACGTAGCAAACAATGCTTCTAATTGTTAGATTTTAAATTGGCATATTTGTCCACATATATCATTCACCTAGATTAGCAACTCATCTTGCCAATCGTATGAAAAGTAATTTATTCAAAATGTTAAGATCTCATCTTTAACCATGATGAAAAATAATCATGGATTTAACTCTTTCCACCTGTTCGGAATGCAGAAGACTTGTTGGAAGTAAATCCCCTTATTTTGACATTGTTAGAAGCCTGAATTCCCCATTCGGGGAGTCTTAATAGTATCCTCTTTAATAATATTCTTTGGCCCAGATTCGAGCACTTGGGATGAATAGAAATCCAAAGATTTTGTACCCAAATTAGGGTCTTAATTAAACAGTAGTCTTGACAACCAGATTTAGGTGTTAATGATAGAGTTTTATGAGGTGTCATCGGACCCGGATTCGGGTATTAGTTGATGGAAGGTAAGTTGAAAGTCACCTTTCGGTATCCTCAGATAATAAGTAAGGGATGGTTAGAATGCCAGTTTCAGTAAAAGAATATCAGAATATCCTTCTCGGTAATAAGTAGTGGCTTACAGTACCATCTCCGGTAATAGATAATGTAAAGTTTGAAATCCATATCTGCTAATCTGGTATTAATAATGGAAGTCCAGAAGACCGTTTTCGGTAATAAGTATCAGAAAACCAGAGAACCATTCTGGCAATAAGTAATAGAAGACCAAAGACTCAATCTGGCAATAAGTGACAGAAAACTAGAATATCATTTCTGATAATAAGTAATAGAAGACCAGAAAACCAATCTTGCAGATGTTTGTGGGACAAAGTCAGTGACTTCTTCCTGATTCTCTTGTTGAATGCGCCATCCCTAGGCTTTGATAATGTCTTGCATGCGTTTGCTTTCTCAGGCCCAAGTTATCTTTGTCCGTTTTTCATTCGTTTTGGCCTATTTCAGGCGGGGACTCTTTTGTCCAATTTATGTGTTTATTTAAGCAAAGCCCATTTCAGGCTGTTTGTCATTTTAGACATTACCGACCTTTTGGTGGTTGCTATTTTAAGCGATGCCGATTTCTGGCACTACCTATTTCAGGAATGGACTTTTCTTAGTCCGTCGGACATTTCATCCGGGTTTCTGGTGCGCTCGGCTAGCTTATTCTAAAGCAGGGCCCGAGGACTTACCCGACCTCCCTCCAGGAGGCGCCTTAACCTGGCCATAGCGTGACGCGGCTAAGGGCTTGTCGGGACATTGGCCAGGCCATAGAGTGGCGGGACCAAGGGATTACCCAACCTTCCTCCAGGAGGCGCCTTATCCTGGCCATAGCGTGACGTGGATAAGGGCTTATGCCGCTTTAACCTGGCCATTTCTGACTTTGGTGCGGCTAAAGGCTTGCGCCCTCCCTTCAGGAGGTGCCTTGACCTGGCCATCTTGGCGCGACCATGGGCTTTCTACCATTATTGGTAGCCTACCATTTTAGGTAGTCCAAAGTTTAAGGAGAATTTCACTCCTGACCATGTAGACTTTTCTTATTTCTATAATAGAGTCTTTATTCTTCGGTTCATTCAATCCTTTACAAACTGCTTGAGTTTTTCTTGTTCTAGGAGGTGGATGACCATTGATTTATTTCATGTCCTTTTATCAGGCAAGAGTTGCAACGTAAAAAAAATTTAGATTCTTCTCACATTCTAACTTCTTTTCCTGAGAAGGCTTTCAACTCAGCTTCTCTCTTGGTTTGGATGTAGGCATTTTTGGCCATGGTAGTATGATCACTTTTTTTTCGACATCTGATCTTCTTTTTGCCACGATTTACGTACTTCCTCCTAGAAGGCAAGTTTTCTTCTCATGATTAGTCGAGTCTCTTCTAAGGGGTTTTCCCTTACCCTTAAGATTTCAGCTGGAAATTTTCTTAGTAATCTTTATATTCCCATCTGGCGATTTATATACTACCCTTAGTCCTTTAATTATGAACTCTTCTATGCGTCCATGGTTTTTCCTTCAGTGGCGGACTTCACTTATAATCTTATTCCATTTATGTGCAGGATTGTCATAACCCTTTATCATTTCTTTTTCAAAGGCAGTTCCAAAGGAATACGACTGGATGGTCTCTCTCATTTGTCAAAATATATCCTCTCTCCTTGAACTTTTTTTTTCTGGGGTAAAGGTTGGGACTAGTTTTGAACTGACCTGATTGATATTCCATTTCTATGAGTTATAGGATAAATCCCGTTTTTTCCTCTTAATGTCTTGTAAAGCTCGAAAGCGAAGGGTTTACTCTTCAAGTAAGGGTTGGCTATAATTTATTCGATAATTAGGACCTACTTCCAGAGGTTCTGTTGATCCTTGAATTGATCTTTCCCTGCAAAAGCTTTCTTTTGCTTCGAGTATTGAATCCCTACCTTATCTCTTAATTGTATTCAAATGGACTGTAAGTATTATATCCAAAGTAAAACCTTTTCGGTTCAAAAAATGAAGTTAATGAGTCCGAAGAGAGTGCCCAAGTAGAAAGTCAGAGGTTCGGGCCCTCCTTCTAGCGCCAAAAATGTTAACCAGATTTTTGGTCAACACCCAAAATAGTGCTTTCAATAGGAAAGAGGAGGTTGGTTGGGTTGAAAGGTACATTAACCTAGATAATAGCTCCTATGCTTTACTCCAATAATTGATATATTTGGACTTGAAGATTACAATGTAGGCGGAAGGTTTAATCTTTCAATCGAAAGGTTATTACCAGAGGTAGACTTGTTTCCAACCTTCGTGAAGATTTTCTCTACAGCTTTAATGAAGATTAACCAAATGTTATCTTTTAAAGTTGTGCTGTAGTGATTCCGAAAGGTTTGGATAATTGACTCCTTTGGAAACAAGGCGAGGAATGGAATCTTAGGCGATATGTGAAGACCCTTGATCTTGTCGAAGGGTTTATTTGCTCTTAGGAAGTTGAACTCGATCTGGCCGAAAAGTATTAGAACTCTAACTACCGGATTGAGCTTTATTTTCCTACACTTATATTGTTCTGAGGGTTTTAGTGGTTGGCTAATGAGTGCGGAAGGTTTGATTGCTGCTAGGATATAAGTATATACCAACTTTAGATGAAGCAACTCGATTACAGTGCCGAAAACCCCGGAAGGTTACTGCTTATATTAATCCAGATTGGCTATTGGCCCTATCGATGGGTGGAAATAGAAAACTCAATATCATTCTTTGCTTGAAATGATAGCTTCGATCAACTGATCTTCAGACCTATCGGCCAAAACCTTTCGAGAGAATTGATCCTACAAATTGGTATTATGATAGCAAAGAGATAACCAATCAATAAAACGGTTCACAAAATCAGAAAACTTCCCTTGCCATTCATCTTAGGGATTTACTTTTATTGAATTTCCCAAATTAGATCCCCAATTAGGGTTATAGAATTCTGATCAAGAAGTTACAAGATTTTCGAAAAATGAAAGGAAAAAGTCCCCTTAAACTGGACCCCTTGGGTCCTATTTATAGATGTGGGTGGCATCCCATCAGCCTTATGCCTTTATCTGGTACAAAAGGTTGCCATTGGTATGTAGTTGTAAACCTTCCGGTCTTGCCATAAGATAGTTTTTTGTACACGGTTATTGGTCTCTCAATATTGTCGGAAGGTTCATTAATTGTGTATCACCATGGTCTGCCGGATGCTGCCGAAAGATTTTTCCTTCACTTTTTTCAGGAAACTATTGCCTTTACCGGAAGGTCTGTTATATGCATAGCGCATGAACCTTCTGATCCATCAGAAGATTTATAGCCTTTGCGAACCTTTTGGCCTTAGCGGAAGGCCGCTTTTTCCTGCCCAACTGCTGCCGAAAGTTGTATCTTCCTTGGGTGATGGCGGAAGGTTATTTTCTGTTGACTTATAAGCACTGCTTTTACCTAAACCTTCTGATAACATTGGAAGGTGCCTTGTAGGTGTATTATCTAGCCTAAAAAGCATATTGTTTCTTCTTGTTTGCTTCCTCTGGAGGGTAAGCGCCTCCTGATCATTGTAGTATGACACTCTACTTTTCCTATGAAAGGTCTTGAGCCGCTTCATATTATTGACTACATCCCTTCGATCTCTCCAGCTGGTCTGATCTTGCTCCTTTCCTTTCTTTCCTCTGTTTTAAGCCCTCATGGCTTAAGTGGAAGGTGAATTTTTTGAGTAACATCTCCAAACTATCCATAGAAAATGAATCCTATTTAAAATTTCCCTTCCAAAATATTTATATTTATAAATACTTCCAATTAATAATACTATTGCCTTTCTCAAAATTCTTTTGGAAATCATTTCAAACAACTCAAGGATTTAAATTCAAAAATCATTTTTAAATCATATTTTATAAACCACATTTATATAAAATTTCCTTCATATAAAATCATCTCATCTTATAATAATTCTCCTTTATTATAATAAAGTTTTATCAAATATTTATCCTCTAAAGGTTTTTCTTTTCCATTTAGATTATATTTTTTTATTAAAAGTTTACTTTTAACTCAATGTTATTAAAAGATGACTTTTAACTTAACATTTTCTTCGAACATCTTACAGTGAAACCGTGAAACTTAGTTCACAAGGGGCTTGTTTGTAATTTACTCACAATTATCAATAAATATTCACAAACTGATTAAGTATAAATCAACAATCAACTTATAATAGTGGATGCTCCTAAACTACTCGAGCATGAGGAACCAAACCATAATGATAATAAATAAATATTATCATTAACAAACAAACGACCAATGTAAATAACTATATAAATTTGAAAATTATTCCTTGTATATATAAAATATATAGTCCTAGGTAAAATATTTTATTTACCAACTTTAAAAAATCAACATCGTATCCGTTGGCCATGTTTGAGTGCTTAGAAATCTCTATCGACACCGTGGCATCCCATGTCTCAAGCAGAATTCATAAACAACTCAATATACTAATTAACACAATATGTTTTTATAACAATAACAAATACGCTCTCCTATATATAATACTCTCAACTCATTCTAAGGTGTCACTTACTCTATCTTTAATGAGCCATTCCCTATCAAGCCAAGGTTCTCGCTTAACCTTCAGCTTTGATACCAAATGTAACGACCCACCTTTTCGACCATCAAAAGTCGATACCAAATACATCCACTGTATTCCAACATTGAACTTTGAATCGTCGGAAAGGCAGATTGTTAGGATAAAATAAAAAACAGGGGAAACAGAATCTCACAACGAAAAGGATAACATATAATATAATGAAGATAGTATAAAATGTCACTCCCAGTTACAACATACATTAGAGTTAAAAATTGACCTCATCACCTGGACAATTATAAATTCTTGGCCTTATAATTGCTGATAGGTATATATAATAATATAGTGAAAAGTAAAAATATTACGGTAGGTGAACGTCTAGCTCTACCCAATGAGCTCGATGTCCCACCAACGACAGCCTGGAAAAATACTTGGTCTAACCCAATCAGTATGATATAATTACACCCGAATCAGTTTGGAAAACCAACGTGAAAAAACTCTAATAGTATGGCGAACATAAAATATTTCTATGAGACCACGCCGCTAAACGTGGAATGGACTTTTATCTCATAAGAACAACATCCATAGAAGAAAAACGAAAACCAATAGAATAACACCCAACTTGAAAGAATGGATATAAACAAGATCAAAATCCAAACTTAAATAATGGACATAAATAGTTAAACACCGAGAAGAGGTCCAGACTCTTCTCAATGAAATTAAAGAAGCGATTCAAAGACTTGAATCAAATAATAATAGAAATTTTCCAACAATGACTAGGAGGGTGCGTCCCTCTTATGGAAATTATACATCCTAAAATTATACTTGAGAATAACGATGGCTCTTGGACACGTCCAAGCCGGACCCCGCCAACCTTACTATGAATCCGAGTATTTCACATCTCTGAGCGCATGACACTGAATCCAATCTAGAGTAGATGTGAAGATACCCTAATGGGAGTAACCTCACATAGCTTGGTTTCTATTCGCTCTTTGGTTTTAGTCATTTTCGACAAAGGATATCAACGCTCAAATGAGCAACAAATCATGTTGGATTGAAGAAACACAAAAGAAGAAAACGTTAATTCCGAGGTTTGAATCAAAAAAAGGAGAAAGAATTTATCCAATATAACTAATTTGAATTATCATTTGATTTTAAAAAAAATTGAAAAGAAATATTTGTGGTATTTCGCAACATAATATTCCGTTCGCATAAGAAACGCGAACGATAAAAATAAAAATTCGGTCATGCACCAAAATGTGACACGATCATAAATCAATAACAAAATAAACATATTATTTTTTTCTGTGAAATTTCAAAAATACTATCGTTTGTCGTAAAGTACGTAAAATGAAAATTTAAATATTTTCCAAATTAAAGATTAAAGAAAAATCCAATAAATTCTTTTTAAAATCCTCATAAAAAATCAAGTCGATTTATTAACAATTGATTTTCCTATTATTTATTTGACTATTTTTTATTGTAAATAAATTTACAAAATAAATTACAATTATTTTATATTTATTAGAAGAAGTTAAATAAGGTTATTCAATCCATTAAACTAGTATTTAATTCATAATTTAAATATTTAAATAATCATATATTTGAATTCAAGTTATTGAACTTTGAAAATCAATTATTTAAATATTTAAAATTAATTAAATATTCAAACCAAAATGATAAAATTTCGAGATGTTACACAACTCAAAGCCTAAATCTTTGGCCATAGCACATTAACTAATAATAAATATTATTATTGAACTCGTGTCTTTGGAGTTGGAATGTATAGTTGTATATGGATATTACTAGAGGTTTTACCATAATCATACTCTAGATATCTAAAGTGATATAGTGACAATGAAGAAAATGTGTGTATAATATCATTGCTTTAGGGCATTGCTACAAATATGATTTTACTTTGAAAATCTACAAATGATAAATTTTTCCACCACGTCACACTACTAGCAAAGTTAATGTCCGGGCTTCAATATTCAAAGTGTTTGATATTAACTACTAACAAAATTTATACCTATGAGTCGCACAACCGAATCTGAGAACCCTCTGAAATAAAACCTAATTTAATTGATTTATAATGTGTTATAAAATTAATTAATATAAATGTTATATTAATTATAGTTAGTGCTTATTGTAAGTTTGTTAGACATTTAAGAGTTTTGGTGGCATTTGGAAATTATTTAAATATGTGTATAGTTATTATATACATGTTTATTTAATTTACAAATCATATATTAATAATGACTGTGGATTTAATATAAATGAATGATTGAAGGGAATTTTTTTTGGAAGAGTGAAAGTGGTGGCCGATCATATATAAATATATGGAAAGGCATTTATTAGAGAAATGGTAAAAAGAAAAAAGAGAACATCCATTGTTGATATCTATAAGACTCTATTTAAATTGAGTCTTATCTCCTTATTTCACTATTGGAGAAAATCCATGCATTTTACTAAAACTCTAACCCTAATACTATAAGCCTCCATTAAGATGATTCAACAAGAGTTTTACATACCCTAGTTGTTGGAATTTGAAATTTCGAAAAAGAGACTATGTGATCAAGGTGTGATGGATAGGTAAATTCAAAAGGTATTTTCTTTTTTTGGTCTAATACAAATTCCCTAACCTATTATCATGATTTATTTCAGCCATTAATATGCATACAATATATATTAACAGAACTTGTGTTAAATATAAATAGATATGATAATTATTTATCTGTATTTGCAATTGATTATTCAGAATTTATATAAAAGGAAATCTGGTTATATATAATATACATAGGTCTGATTATATATGGAACATGTGTATAAAAGGGAATTTTTATTAAATAGATCTGGCTATATACACAACATGCATATAATTTTTTTTACATAAATAGATCTGTTTGTAGATTCAACGTAATATTGTTTAAAGTGTTATTTGTACAATTGCATATTTGTTCAGATGAAGTGTTATTTATTCAATTGCATATTTGTTTGGAGTTTTACATAAAGGAAATCTTTATTAATACACACACATGTTTTGAATTATTATAGTTCTAAATATTTTAATTACGGATTGAATTGAATACAATCAGAATGGTACATTTATATTAATTAATTAACCATACATATATTTTATAGCACAATTATAAAGTTACAAATATGTAAATGTATAGTACTATTTGATTTATAACATATATATGTATATATATGAGATTCTTGGCCTTATTATAATATACATATATAACTAAATATAACGATTTATATGTTTACTTAAATGAACAAAATAGTTATTCAAATATATGCATGTGTGTGTCTATATAGATAATATAAAGTGAAGATTTTAAATTATGAACCATATTCAATGCATGTTATTGTAGCTAAAATAATAATGAGATATATATATATATATATATATGTATGTATGTATGTATGTATCATATTATATATATATATATACGCATACAGACCTATATTGAAACGCATATGAATATATTCATATGTGTATATAAGACGCCTATATGTATATGAAGGACCTTATATGCATATATATTTTAGTATATTATATGAATGTATGCATTAGTCATAAATTCCAATAACTATATGTGTGTGTGTGTTTTATACACGTGTTAGTATCTTTGTAGCATATATATATATATATATGTATGTGTGTATATGTATATGTGTGTGTGTATATCTTCTCATGCTATATATCTATTGATGTATACATGATATACATGAGTAACTGTTACATTGAAAATGAAATAAAACAATATTAAATTCCATTAAATACAAAATTAAATCAAATACATAAGCCCAACAAAGATCCATCGATTGAATTTATTTTTGAATTCTACCCAATGTACCCGCTGTCAAATGGACTTATTCCAACAATGGTATTGGAGCCTAATATGGTTTATATAAATGATTAGTCAGCATTTTGGCTAATTATCGGGTATTTCTTTGTAATGGGTGTCTAGAAAGGAGTGTCTAAGGCTTGGGGTTGGAGTAACTGATACCATCCTTTACCTGGCTTTGGCCTGGCTTAAATAGATGATAAAAGATTTTCAAGGTTGATCGAAGTGTAAGGCCCAAAAGTGTTGAACTTTGGAATAATTTCAAATAATTGTATTTGAAATATTATGAAATACATTTTGAATTAAAAAGTTAAATTTGAAATATATAATTTTATAAAGGTTATAAAAGTGTATAAATTTATGGATAATATTTTGAACAAATGGAATAATATTTGGGTCAGTTGGGCTTTGATACATCATATTGGTAAAAAGGATTTTTGGATCATGGATGCACCGATGACTATAGCTGGGTTTGGAACAACATATTAAAACTATGGGATGTGGTTTTTCCTTATATTTAGGTACTAACTTTAGAGCATGGTTGTGCTAAATTTTGGAAGGATATGGTGGCTATGAAATGTTTAATTATGTCCAATGTTCTCGCTTACTCTAGAGAGAAAAAACTTGAATTCTTTTTAATGCTAAAACATGTGATTACATACATGATGGTGTAATCTCTCTTCCCTATTCTAGTAACTTGAATGTCAGACTGCTATGGCGATTCTTATAGCATTTCAGTATCTCCTTCAAAATTAAAGAGGTATGTGTGGATAAATAAAGTTAAATCACATTGCATTGGAACCGTTTACAAAGAAATATCTATTGAAGTGAGGGAAACTAAATATAGTTGGAGGAGAGGAGTTTGGAATGGCAACGGTCCTGAAATGCTTAACCTTTTACTTTGGAAGTTAATGAAGAATGCCTTGCACACTTTCAACAACCTTATATACCGGGGAATGAATGTCATCATCCTTTGTGTTTTCTACAAGGAAAAGTATAAGGATATGAATCATCTATTTTCATCTACACATTCACACATGAACTATGGTAGAAGCTTCTACTTAGGGGTGAGTTGCATAATCTTGTTTGGGATATCAAGATTGAGTGGAATAATATTTTTGTGGCAACTATATGGAAGAGTAGCTTTACTTTCCTATTATTGCTAGTTTTAAGATTTTGTCAAGGAAATATTGTAAGAAATAAATGAAATGATCTTTAATGGAAAATGCAACTCAAATATGGCATTATTTCACATGCTTAAGCATGAAATGAGAAGTGGTTTAAAAAACTTTTCCTATATTTATGATGAATGCAATAAACTAGTGTAGGCTTGAGTTCTTTTTAAGGTTTGCTTTTATGTGCTTTTGTTTTTCCTTTTCTTCTTTCCTTCTTGTTCTCCATGTATCATCTTTGTTCTTTTGGTTTCTATTTTTCATGTTCTATTTATGAGTATTAGCAGGTTAATACTCTTCTTTTATAATTTTATTGCAATAAATTTGAAAAGGGCCAAGTAACCTTGCCAGCTCTACTAAATTAATAATAATATACATGTATAAAATGTGAATATATATCTTCCAAAAGTTGTTTTTAGGGAAATAGTATTAAATTTCAAAATTTAAATAATATAATACAAAGGTTTAATTAAATAAATAATTAACTAAAATTTTTAATTAGCTAAAATATATATTGATATATATAACTATAAGAATTATGCTTGTGTAATTTTCTTAAGCCGTTTAAGTAAATAATTTCAAAAAATTTAAATTTTTAGAAAGCAAATTAATTGACAGATTTAATTAAATCCACAAATAAAATTAATTAAAGTTGTTTGATCAGTCAAATACATGTATTATATAAGTTATTTACATTATAAAAGTTACAACAAATTAAACTTATATGAATGCACGTAAATTATATGTAAGTGGAACTGAAATAAACCTGTTTTCGGTTTTTGAAATAAATATATAAGTAATTTATGTATATCATGATACCTAATGCGTCTTACACCTATATTATGTGGGTATTTTTAAAATATATTATGATTCTAAATTGATATCACTCTTAATTTTTAAGACTGTAAATCTTAATAATGTTGCCCTCATTCATTTATATATTTAATAGATTACTTGCACATGCATTGGTTGTCGAGCAAGCTCAAGTTAATGCAATTATGTGTACTATTTAATATGTTACTGGATAGGTATGGACGTTGCTTACATTTGTTGAGCAAACTTAAGATATAAGTAATTTATCCTTATGTCGTTATGAAATGTATGTCAGAGTGAATATTCTCTTGTGATTTGTTGAGCAAACTCAAGGTCATAATAGAAATTAAGGCAGCGATCACATGGTTAAGAGTTATATAGGATATAACTAATAAGCGTTATCCACCACTTATGGGGCTATGATTTGTTGAGCAAACTCAAGGTTAGATGACCCTATTTCCAACACCCATTAGAGATTAAATGAAAGATGTCTATATTTCTCTTAGGGTTTTGAGAAATATAAAAATATAATTGGAGTCTTATTTGAAAAATATAATAAACCATTATAATAAGTATAAGAACATATGATATGTATACTTTACAAATCTACTTAAATTAAAGTTGTGTAGAAAATGACAAATCTAAGGCTATTTTCTGATAAAGACATACTCACTGGCCCTGACCAAGTTGATTGGTTGAGAGCAGTAAAAATAGCATTCACCTATGAAAAGTTATGGTATGTGATCACCTCTCCTTTAAAACTAAACCCCAAAAGGAGCTGGCCTAAAAGAGGTTCAGGCCTATGAAGCTTGGTTAGCCGACTATGATATATCCTAGCCTTCACGCTGCCTGCTTTAGATAAATCATTATAGAGACGACATGAAAACATGAGTGTCCATGACATCTTTACTTACCTACAATAATTGTTTGGTGAGCAATCTCATGCCGCAAGGTAAGAGATTTCGAAGAAACTGTTCACTACAAAGATAAGCAAGGGAACTTGTATATAATAGCATGTCATACTAATGAAGGGCTATATAGATCGATTAGCTAAACTAGGAGCTCGAATCGAGGAAGAATTGCATGTCGACCTGATCTTGTGTTCACTGACCAATCAGTTTGAACGGTTCATATTGAACTATAATATGAACTCGTTGATAGTGAGTGTGGTTGAGCTCCTTAATTTGCCTTGATATTTTTGACCCTTAAAATTGGTTTCGTGAAGTCCAAATTGGATCGTGAAGTGTTATTACATCAGATTTGCCTTGATATTTGTGCTACTTTGGATTATGTGAGTAGTTTATCTGTCTCACTTTACTATGATAATCTATATAGTAATGATCATATTTTAAAGTGGTTCTGAATGTTGAAACGATTTTAAATCAAAATTCAACCTTGATAACATTTTTAAAATTGTTTTAAAATGATAAATGTTGATTTTGATTCATTTTTGCATGTTAGACCAAATAGGTCGTCATTTTCTACTTTGCTAGATCTAGGGCAATGTAAATAATTAAAATGTGTTTGTGTTGCTTGCATATGACATGTGGATGTTTTACATTACTTGTATATAATTGTTTGTTGTGTTTTTGACTTTTTTTGGTGTGATTTGAGAGTGGTCGTCATTAGTGCAAATCAATGGGCAAAATTGTTCAAAATGTGACAAAATAGATGTGAGGTGTTTGTGAAGGTCTAGGAAGGCTATAATTTTAGTCGATGAAGTTTAGATGAGAAATGGTGGAGTTATGGCGTTTGCAAATAATGATTGGTGGCGTAGTTCAAAACTAGTTGGGGGTTGGCTACTTGGTGGAATATGGAGCTTGACTTCGAAGCTTGGGCATGAGAACTTCAAACTAGCTTGATGATAGAAATTTATAAATTTTTGGTACTTGGAAAATTTTTGGCCTGGAAAAGCTCTTGGTACCGACTTGATTTCATGGAGGCGAACACACAACTACTTCGAGATTCTTTGGGGAAACTTCGGGGCAGGCCATGAACGAGAGACTTTTAGTATATGGAAAATTTTTGGCTTGGAAAAGCTCTTGGCATCAACTTGATTTGCTTGGTGGCATTTGTGCGGCTACTTGGAGACATCTGTGCAGCTTGCTTGGAGGCATTTGTGGATTTTGCTTGGAAGCGTTGAAGGTTTTACTCAGGGCTATTTTGTGATGATGAGAGGTTTGAGGTTTTTGGGACTTAGTTGCTTTTTTTGCTAAGTAATCATGTCGGCGACGACATGATGAGGTCGATACCGAAAAGATTATGGTCGAGGTGACCATGTGTGGTCCAAGGAGATTTGAAGCATGCACTTTAGAATTTGTGTCATATTCGTTTGTTCGTCCGTTTGATGCATGATTATGTATTGCTAGTGATGTGATGATATGATGCTTTGACTTGGTGATTTTGGAACTTGGTGATAGTGGCTCTATGACTTACAATGGGTATCAAGAGTTGTTTTGAACTTTGATGAATTCAACAATGTGAGGCGATTAATAGGTTATTTCTAGAGGGAAGTGTATGTATGGGACTAGGAT
Organism: Allium fistulosum; assembly: GCA_030737815.1. Taxonomy (NCBI): domain Eukaryota; kingdom Viridiplantae; phylum Streptophyta; class Magnoliopsida; order Asparagales; family Amaryllidaceae; genus Allium; species Allium fistulosum. Next base: position 1,010,981,549 of record CM060907.1, read on the forward strand.
AGTCTAAGGAAGTACATTTAACGAAGTAAGCTCATAGAGTGGAACGTAGGGTGTGTTCTACTATCAAGTCGTATGCTGAAGGGATCATTGATAACTTAAGATGTGATGTGTGTTTTGTGGGGGCAAGGTTATATAAGGACGCTTACCTATGTACCTAAAAACATGGGATGACTTGGCCTACCCTAGGAGGGTAGTACCTATGTGATATATATACGATCGAACACCGAATGCAATTTTGACATGGGATGTCGCCGACCTGGGTGGTCGTTGTGATTATCATATATCCGAGAGCATCTTGGTGGTGATATAAAACCTTGGTGGTGGCCGTGGTGATGTGAGATCTTAGGAATGGTTGTCAAAGTGTGAAATCTTGGTGATGGTTGTAGTAATGCGATACCTTAGGAATGGTCATTGTGGCGAGATCTTCGTAATGCGTGGTGATGCGAGGTCTTGGTGAAACCGTGGCAGTACGAGACCTTGATGGCAATTTTCGTTGCATGTTTACTTTGTATTTGTTATGATTGCTATGACTGGTGTGAGTGCTGTGTGATTTAAATGGATGTCATATGATGTGGATATTCCTGAGTTAAGTACCCAGTACCCATATTATACTTAGCTTAGTATATCTATATGATGATGATGGTAGTGTAGCATACATAATGTTATGTGCTAACTTATTACATGCAGGGACTTGTCAGGTATGATTCTCCATACTCAGTGTCTCTATTTCATTGTATCGACTTTTATATTATTTCTAAGGACCAAAGATGTAGTTTTCCATTATGATAGACTGATCATACTTATTATAGATTTTAAGAATGAGCCAGCATGTAAGAAACAATGCTAGAAATTCCATGTTAGGAGTAGAAGGAGAGGGAGCAAGCTAGGGGTTAGCTAAACCCGATATGCAAACCACCTTCACTGAGATGATGAGGAACATGTTGCAAAGTTCCCAAGGTGTTGCTCTGATTGCTATTAGCAGTGGTGCTCCCATACAAGCGACCGGAGCCGACTTTTCCAAACTGAATAAAGACTACTCTAGCCATAGGTGCATACCGTTCCTTGGAACAGAATATTTTATGAAAGTATAGGATTGGTTGGATACCTATGAGCGTATATTTGAGGACTTGGAACTGAAAGATGCAATGAAGAGGAAGTTACCCTTTAGGCAACTTTAGAGTCAGGCGATGTGATGGTGGGAAGCTTTTAAGATTGCTAATCCTGAGGACCAGTTCACTTGGGAGCAGTTTAAGGCCAGGTTGAAAGAGAAGTTTATACCGACTTCCCAGAAGTCGGTATTTTTAAAGAAGTTTGCTGAGTTGAAACATGGACAGAAGGTTGTTTCTGAGTTTGACATGATATCGAAGTATGGTTTGTCTTTTATTGACACTATGTTGAAGAAGAATGAGAAATTCATAGTTGGCTTGAATGAGTATCCGGGAGAGATAATGATTGGTCATATTATTGAGACCTTTGAGAAGGTTGTGGTGAGGGCTTTGAGGCATGAGAGCCTATGCCCAAAGCCAAAATGTTTAAGTTGTTGTTTCTAAAGAAGAGCCTAAGCCACAGGTGAGTGGAGGAGGCAAGTGGATATGGAACAACAAAAGAAAGAAGCAGTCTCAAGAAGAAGATAGCTATAAGAAATGCAAGTGGGAGCTAAAGTGGTTAATTGCAACGAGAAGGGTCATTTTATCAAGAACTATAGGATCCTAAGGAATGGGGAGAGGAAGTGCTTTTTTTGTGATAGGACTGGACACATGAAGATGGACATCCTAGAGTTGTAGAAGAATAAGTAGGGTGCGAACTACTTGTGCATTGGATGTCATTCCTAATTCGTCGACTGATCCATCTACGGAGAAGAAAGGGAAGGGAATCTATATTCGAGGTATGCTTTCCATTTATGATATATTTATTCATGTTTTATTTGATATTGGTACATTAATCCAGTTATATCCAGTGACTTATGATTAGATTAGGGTTGTCCTGACCTAGCAGGTAGACCTATAGTTGTTTTGAACTTAGTGATGATCAACTTTAGTTATTTTTGTCGAGACTTGGTATGTCGAGTCATGGATGCTTGTTTGCTTGTAATTACTTTGGTTTGGTTTTGTAGGGCTTAGAATCATTCCGGGTGGAGTGACTGAAGGGGTTTTGGAGTTATGGTGAAGTTGTGAGAAGCAACAGATGACGATGGGACAGAGGAGAGCGGAAGCAAGAGTTGGACTGTATACATAAGGGTGCAGTTATGGTTAGCTTGGTGTATCTGCTTGGGACAGTGCATAAGGAGTCGTCATCATTTCCTATAATTATGGAACATCAGGAAGTGACCAGACTATCGCCACGTAAAGAGATTGAGTTCTGTATCAACCTAGTGACCAATTGTATATCTTTGCGGACAGTGGTACTCAAAGGGCGAGGAGGAGTGGAGGTACAAGTGGATAACCCATGAAAGAGAGGGTTTATTCATGGGGTATATTTGGGTGTGGAGTACTTATAGCATTGCATGGTGGGCAGATGAATCTTTGAGAAAGTGTGGAGTGTTTAAAGCTAAGTGAGATTATAGTAGTGTTCTGAGTCATATTCTTGTCTTCTAATGGAAAGGAAGTACATGACGTGATTGAGGATTATGCAAGAGGTACTGGGGAGACGTACCAGCTTATGAATAGTGTTCCTAGTATAGATACGATTAGGGTATATTATTGGTTATGATTTTAAACCGAGGTGAGAGCTAGAGTTAGGGGTGTTGGTGAGCTAGATGACAATCTACTCCGATAGAAATGAGAATAAAGCCTATGTTGATTAGGCAGTATGGACTCAATCGAGATAATTGGCTATATGTAGAAGATAACATGTTTATACTCGAAATTGATAGATTGAGGGATAAGTAACTTTGAAGTGCCATCATTTGAGATTGATTACACATTTTGGTGGTAATAAAATGTGTTAAATGGATATTTTATTAGGAGGGGATGAAGGAGGATGTCAAGGTCGAGGTATGTGGATTACAAGTTAGTGGAGCTAGGCGAATAAATGCTAGTGGGTTGTGTAAATCTCTAGGGATTTCCAAATGGATATTGGTATATATATTGATAGACTACCAAAGAGTGGAGAAGGATATGGTGGCCTTTAATTCGTAGTCAATAGGTTGACACAGAGTGCTCATAAAGTCGAGCGGAACTGTAATAAAACTGGTTGAATTGCATGTGAAGTGGCTTGTGTGATCTTAGAGTGTTAAAAAGAATGTTCTAAGCAATAAAGACCCATTATCCTTGAGGGGATATTAGAAAGACTTACAACAGGCATAAGGAAGATGGCACTAGATCAACGAGATGATATCGAGGTTGAACTAGAAGCTTTAAGATCCTCGTAGGCCTATTCATATAATAGGATGTAATGTAGAGTGCAGGATCATAAAATATTATTTTAAAATTCAAATACGGTCGTATGAGGCTATAACTTTGGGTAATGTTGAGAAGTAACATTTTTTATCCTTAAAATTTTTATTGGATGGTTTTGACCTTAAGAAATCTTATAAGACCTATAAATTTTGACGTAGCCAAATTAGGGTCTGAAACCACTTCCAAATGAAAGATACGATGATTTCTCTTTCTGTAGAGTGCCCTTAGTAGGTTTTGGACTTACCATTTAGAAGTTATGGTTGTTTTAAGTTTGGTCTGTCTTTAGGTAGATTAGTAGATAATTAAGAGGTGATTAGTGTGACCTATTAACTCATTTTGGGATTAGGGTTAAAAGCAACCTCCTGCAATAGTCATTAATCATATTTTCTCTTTTCTAAATATTCCTAAACCGCCATTGATCCTAATTAAACCAAAATCCATCATTTTCTTTACTTTGATTAGCCAAATTAAGTAATTGGCGAATAATTAGCAAAGGAGATTAAGTGTATTTTGGGATTTTTTTTATTTAGGATACATAAGGATACATGAAGTGCTATTCACATCATATTTGCCGTGATATTCATGTTATTTTGGTTCTAGGTGAGTGGTTTCTCCTTCTCACTTTACTATGATTGTCTATGTCAAAGATGATATTTTTAAGTGGTATTGAATGTTAAAACGTTTTTAAACCGAGATCAAACCTTGATAACATTTTTAAAATGGTTTTAAAAGGATTAATGTTGATTTTAATTTTATTTGTGTGTTAAAGAAAATAGGTCATCATTTTCTACTTGGCTAGATCTAGAACAATATAAATATTTGAAATGCGTTTGTATTGCTTGTATATGATATGTGGATGTCGTATGCCACTTATATATAATTTTTTTGTGTGTTTTTGACTCATTTTATAGTGATTTGAGAGTGGTCGTCATTAGTGCAAATCGATGAGCAAAGTTGTTCAAAATGTGGAAAGATCGATATGAGGTTTTTGTGAAGGCCTAGGAAGGCTATAATTTTAGTCGCATGATGTTTGGACAAGAAATTATGCAATTATGGTATTTGTAAATAGTGGTCGATGGTGGAGTTCAAAACAGGTCGGGGATAGGCTGCTTACTGAAATCTAGAGCTTGACTTTGGGGCTTAGGCATGAAAACTTGAAGCCATCTTAGTGATGAGAATTTATGAGTTTTTAGTAACTAGAAAAATTTTGGCCTAAAAAAACTCATGGTACAGACTTGATTGCTTGGTAACAAACGAGCTACTACTTCGGGATTCTTAGGGGAAAACTTTGGGCAAGCTATGGAAGAGAGATTTTGGTACTTAAAAAAAATTGGCTTATAAAAGCTCTCGATACTGACTTGATATGCTTGGTGGCATTTATGCAGCTTCTTGGAGGCATTTATGTGGCTTCTTGGAGGCATTGAAGGTTTTACTGCAGGCTATTTTGCGACAATAAGAGCTTTGAGTTTTTAGGACTTAGTCGCTTATTCGACTAAGTTATCACGTCAATATTGATAAGATTAGTTCAGTATCGACATGATTATGGTCAGAGGTAACCAATGGGGTCCAAGGGTATTTGAAGCGTGGAGTTAGAGATTCATACCATGTTTGTTCGTTCATTTCTTTGACGCGTGATTTTGATTTTATGTTTCCACAACGAGCGGTTTTTTTGGTGAAGTGATGACACGAAACTTTGACTTGGTGATTTCAAATCATGGTGATAGTGGCTCTATGATTAGCGATGGATTTCTAGAGGTGTTTTGAAATTAGACGAATTTGACTATGCGAGGAGTTTGATCGGGTACTTAAGTGTATGTATGGGACTAGGATAGTCCAAGGAGGCAAATTTGACGACATACGATGATGGAGTGGAAAGTAGGATGTGCTCCACTATCGAGTTGTATGCTGAAGGGATGTTGATAACTCAGGATGTGATGTGTGTTTCATCAGGTAATGGTATGCAAGGATGCTCACCTGTGTACCCAAGACCATTGTATGTCTGGCCTACCTTGGGAGGGCAGTTCCTCTTAGATGGTTATGTGATCGAACATAGAATCTGATTTTGACATAAGACGTTGCCAACTTGGGAGGTCGTTATGCGAGTTATCATATATCCAGGAGCATCTTGGAGGTGATGCAAGATCTTGGTAGTGGTCGTGGTCATGCAAGACCTTAGAAATGGTCATGATGGCGTGAAATATTAGTGATGGTCATGGTTACGTGAAACCTTGGGAATGGTTATGGTGCTGCGAGATCCTGGTGATGGTCATTGTGATGTGTGGTGACATGAGACCTTAGTGATAGTCGTGGCAATACGAGACCTTGACGGCTATTGTCATTGCATGTTCACTTTGTGTTTGTTATCACTGCTATGATTAGTGTGACTGCTATGTAGTCTAGATGTAAGTATTCCTAAGTTAGGTACCTTGACACCCATATTATACTTAACGTAATATACTCTTATGATGATGATGGTAGTGTATCATATTTAGTGTTATGTGCTAACTTGTTGGATATAGAGACATGTCAGGTAAGATTCTCCATACTCAGTGTCTCCATTTTACTGTATCAAATAGTATAGTATTTTGAGATTTTTTATCACGTACACTAGGCTAATATCTAACTCGATGTTTCATGCTTTGCTTCATATTTTCTTGGATACTCTTAAATGAGTATACAAGATAGCAGGCCTAAGATTAGTTCATGAAGTCGTTCAATGGACAATCAATAGGCTAGCACTTATCTATATTTATACTTTGGACCTTATTACTATTTTGCTATGTAGTAATGTAGGGATTTATCAGTACTTACTTTATTTAAAGATTATACATTTGGATTTATAAACTTATGGTCTCTGTATATAACTTTAGTGAACCCATCACATTCTAATTGTGTGGTTCATTTAGTTATTACCATCTCAGCTGTTTTGTAACGACCTGGATTTTTCGTTGTTCGATTTTGAATATTTAAATGGTTTTAAATATTGAATTTGAATTTTAGATTGATTTTGAATATGAAAATTTGGGTTTATTTATAAAATAAATTCAGAATTTGAATATAGAAATTATTGGATAATTTAATTATTGAAATTTAAAATTGAATATTGGTTCAAATAGTGAATCTGGAGTTTTAAGCTTAATAAAAATTATTTAAAGGCTTGTAAAATTTATATTAATAATAATGAAGATAATAAAAGTTTTAAAATTGAATTTAAAAGTGATCTGTTCAATTTTAAAAATAGTTTGTTCAAATTGACATTTAAAATAGCGATCCGGGACACAGTCTCGGAATTCGACGAAACTAGTTCCATTGGATCCGTAATACTGTATTATTATCGAATTTCAACTTTCGTAGCATTTGGAGTTATCGTTTGGTCGTACGGGATATAAACAAGTTGAAATTAATATCGAAATTCAATATAATAATTGAGTCCAAAAAGCTATCTTCTCCATACGATCGAATTAGGACTCGAAACCTTTTCCATTTCGTTCGGAATAGGGGTATAACATTATAAATGCCTGGCGGCACGCCTCGAGAGGGGTTCGAGATTTTAAGCTATGAAAATCGAGATATTTTGGAAATTTTATAATATATTCATATCAATTTCAACATCAGCCTACAAAACATCATATCGTGTCACCTTAACCCTGAAAACACGCTACCTATTCCTGTACGATGCCGCTCCCTTTTGTTTTAAATCATGCTTCCTTTTCTTTTTCAAATCGAGCAGAACGAATCAAATCTTATTCGTTTGAAAATTAAAAAAAATCACTATCTTCTTTCTCTAGTTATCAATGGCGTACGCTTCTCTGTTTAAATCGCGTATCCCCCTTCTTCCTTCAAATTCGAATCGACATTCACTAAAAAGAAGAAAAAAATGTAAACGCGATTACATCGCGATGCTTGGCCGATGCTAGCTAGCGGCAACTAAGGGCTCGAATAGATCTCGATTGAGGCCGCGTTAGTGGAATGCGAGGCTCTCGACTACAGTTCATATCGCCTCCATTGCCAGAGTCAAGGGGAATACGGAGGGATGAGGAGGTGGGGCTCGAGAAGGGATGGGTCGCGAATGGAGACTGGGGATATGGGGGAAAGCATGGAGCATCTCACGATAGTTTTTTTGATGAGGTCCGGCCTTGTGGTGGAATGCATTGATCATGAGGAGGGAGAGTGACATGGGTTGTGGGTTGGATGATGTCTGGAAGCGGCAGTTTGGATTTGGGGAAGGAGACTTATTTTGTTAATAAGGTAATTATTTAACTAATAAGGATCAGTGAAATTCATATGTAAATAAATTCATAAATCAATGCAATATTTAATTCGTGCGAGGTCGATAAACTATGAAAACAAGCAGCATTGGGATCGTATTGAAGAATATCACGCGGTAAAATTTGTTCGGGAATTTTTGGAGGATAGCTGGAATTTTAAATTTGAATTGAACGCTGTTCAATTTAATAAAATTGGAACACTAGCAAATAAAATCAAGGTGAGAAATTCTCACTCATTTGGAATTGCTAAGTTTAATTTTTAATAGATAAAATAAATTATTGGATGATTGGATGAATTTATAAAATTATTATCTGTTGATGTCAAATATATATAGTAGTATATATATTACTATTGGAGTGATATTCCCACATATTATAGCGGATGACCCTATATACTGCGATATCTCCCTCGAAGTGGGATTGGTATTTTATTGTTGTCTAACATCTGCGCTTGCAGGGAAAAACAGGTTAGAGGGATCCAACTGGATTCCTCAAATATATTAGTATTTTATATATATATAAAATGCTGGATTATTGCATGTTGTAAATTTTTAAATGTTATAATGGCATGGAAATTTATTTTGGGTATATCAAATACCATAATATTATTTTAAATTTTTAAGGAATTAAAAGGAGATTTTAATATGAATATATATATATATATATATATATCGAAACTTTGGATTAGTTAGAAGAGAATGGTTTGAATAAGAAATGGTGAAATTTTGATCGTAATAAATAATGCGGGAGAATATTTTAAAATGAAAATTTAAAATAAATTTTATAAAGGAATTTTTAAAGACTGTATTTTAAAATGATATTTGGCAAAATATAGAAAGAAGTTAAAATCGATATTAAAAATAGATTGACAAAAATAAATGAAATTTGTAAGAAATTGAATTTATAAAAATGGAATTTTATAAATGAGATTATTTTAGTGAAACTCAAAGGAGTTATAAAAATTTATAAACGATGTTTTAAATAAAGGAAAAAAATTGATATCTCGTGATGAATTGGAAATATAAATTTACAGGAAGAATTTATATTGAATATGGAAATAGGGTGAGAGGGAAATAGTGGATACTATTTTCGAAGTGAAAAAGGTTAAGGAGGCCGAAATGGAAGTGATGTGGTAGAAATCGAGAGGGGTTATAAATTGAAATTTGGTTATTGAGTTTTAAAAATATAATTTTATTTATAAATTAAGTTTTATTTTAAAAAGGAAAATTTTATTTATTAAACTATATAATTTAAAGTTAGTTAGTACTGAAATACTTCAGAAGTGTATTTTCAAATACTTAATATTTATTTTAATAAATCCTAAGTTTTAAAACCAGCTTTGAAAAGTGATGTTATAAAAGTGTTTCAATAATAGATAACTATTTGAACATGTTTTAAAAATAAATAATTATTATTTTTCTTTAAATACTATTTTTTTATTAACATATGTATATATATTAAGTTTTGAAAATGGTTTAAATGTATTTATAAACCTTTTCGAGAGTTGGAAAATGGTTATTTAGTAGATGGACCTATAAGAGAATCCTAAAAAAAGGAATTGGGAAGAAAAGTAAGAAAATTCTCGAAGGGGATAAATAAAAGTGAACTTTGAAAATGAAAATAGAATTCATAAAGAAGTACAAAAGGGAAAATTGAGTTTATGAACAAGTAAAATTGGCTTTGGAATTATTAAGGGAATTGGTAAAGAATTCCGAAATTTATAGAATTCGTTATAAACTAGTCAAGAAATTTACAAATAAAATTGGAAATGATTTTGAGAAAGTGAAATAGAAAATAAAAGGAGTACTTTCTAAGTGTTGAATATGAATTGAAGTGGTGAAGATATTCTAAGTATTGGGGAGGGTTGGAAATGTTCTGTTGAAAATATAAGGATTTGAAAACTGTTTTCAAATGTTGAAGAACTGAAAGTAATATCTTATAAAGATATTTTGGAATAAATTTTGGGAAAATTTATAATAAGGCCTGATGGTTGCTTTTGAATGTTTATTGATAGTTAAATAACCGACTATAAATTTTGGCCAATTTCGTTAATCGTTTCGAAGAGACCGGAATCAGATTTAATTATCTGAAAACCACTTCGATCCGGTTTGAACGTTACGAATGAATACCGTGAAGATGATGATGACGGTGATTCGATTTGTCCAGACCCAGGGCAACTTGTATGGACGGATGCTATCAGAACATCGTCATTGGAGGACGATGGGCATTCTAAGAGAAATCGTTCCTTGAAAGGTAACGCTTAGCCTCGAGCCTCATCAAACGGGAATGACTAAAACAGGGGAGATGCAGCAAGGCTAAGTGGGTCACATCTAAGTAGGGTATTTTATCACCTTTCTAGATGTCATCGGAAACCCTATTTATCTTAGATATGGGTACACATGAAAGAAGAAGCGCTTAATAGTAAGGGTGGGAACACCCAGGGTGATAACATATTCGGTCTATCCAGGTTAGGGGTAGGCCGGTCTTATGTAGCAGGGGATCCCAGCGTGGTCCTCGGTACATGGTTCTAGAGGTGCACTGTGACGGGCGGTACCCCAGTGGCCCAGTCATTCGTTGGAATCCATTCTCTAATACGAGCTTACAGTTTTGTTTGTAGAACCTAGTATGATAGAATTTAATTAATGTAACAATTTCAGCTATTTGAATAAGTAATTGTATTTAGACACTATTATAATATCACTAGGTTTTCTAAAAAGTGTTTTGGTTATCGTAAGGGAAAAACTTGTCGTGTTTATTTGTGACGTGGTCTTACGAGATACCTTTGTTTTTCAAAGGATTTTGAAAAGTTAGTAATTCAAATTGAGTGTGTTTTCTCATGCTGGTTTTTCAGACTGACTCGGGTGTTATTTTATTATAATGTTCGGGTCAGACCGAGTATTACAGATTTAGGTTAGAATGCTATGGAGCTCAGGAGACGAGCTGGACGACAGAGATGTATCTCCGTACTTGGTTATGTTTCCGCTGTGTGAGGACAAGTTATTATATTTGTCCATTTGATGTATTGAATTGTTCTACTCTGATAAATGGTATGTAGATTAACAGTACGGTTCTTGTATTTAAAATCTGTTATTATATATTATATTTTGTTCCGCTGCGATTGTGAGATTCTGTGTTGTTCTGTTTTCTTTTCTTCTATCCTTTTCTTCTTCACCCCTAATGAACTGGTGTTGCTGGCACTCGGCTGATCGACATTTTATACAATGGACGTATTAATGTCGATTTTCGAGGTTCGAAAATCCCCGGTTCGTTACAGTTGGTATCGGAGCTGAAGGTTAAGCAAGAATCTTGGCTCTGGTGGGGATTACTCATTAGAGATAGAGTCAGTAGTACTCTAGAACGAGTTTGAGTGTATTAATAGATATGAGCGCGTATTTGTTAGTGAATATAAATTATTTTATATTATGTTGACTTATCGGTTGAGTGTTTATAAATTCTGATCGGTACAGTCTAGACAACTGCATCGATAGGGATTTCTAAACTCTGAAACTAGGCAAACCGACATAGTATTGTTTTAAAAGTGGGTAAATGAAATAATTGTACCCAAACCATATTTTGCTATAAAAGAAATAATTTTCTGAAATTATTATATATATTGGGAGTGTTTGGATGATAATATTATAATCAAATAAGATTATAAAATTTGAAAATGATTTATATAACCAAATGAAAATTTGTATAAGTATAAATTATACAAATGGGTTATAATTAAAATTGGATTTAAACAGGAATCTGGAAATTTAAATCCGGAAAGTTGAAAAAAAAAATTCAAAGTGGTGTGGAAAATAATAATAAGAGTATTATTTTTGAGAATATTTTTGAAAAATTTGTAAAAGTATAAAATTTTAAATGTATTTTTGGAAGAGACATAGCACTGAACTCACTTCAGTTGCTGGAAAATAATTCTGATGATGACGGTCGCATCATCAGTATTAATTTTCGAGTTTCTAAGTGATAGGTTGCTACCGAAATAAATTGATTTGGAGATTTTGTTGGAAAAAAACAAACGTTGTTCAGAAATCCAAAGGAATAGGTTTTGGGATAAAAACCAGGGTTGGTTTAAATTTAGAAAGTGTGATTTGGGATATTTGTGATTTCAAAATGATTTGAAATAAATACCGGGTGTTTAAATTTCAGAATCCTTATTTAAAATGTTTTAGAAAACATCAGGAAATAAGGATGAACTTATAAAAGTGAGAATAGTTTTAAAGAAGAGATAAAAGTGTGGAATTTAAATTTCGGAATTAAATTTTAACTTGAGGAAGTTAAAATGAATGAAATTTAATTTAAGCTAAGTAAAATTGAGCTGAAGTTGAATTAAATTAAAAATAAAATTGGATTGAGAAATAAAATTAAATGGAATTCAGCTTAAGCTAAGTTGAACGAATAAAATTTTATAAAACTTAATCGATTGTGATTTGAAATTGGAATCAAATTCTTACTTGATTAAATTGAATGAATTAAAAGTAAATTTGTTTGGGGTAGAATGTAAATTAAGAATGGTTTGAAATGTTGGTTAAAAGGAATTCAAATTTAAATAAAAAGTGAATCGGATTTGAGTTATATGGAATTGAATTGAAATATGTAAATGTGAATTATAAGGTGACTATATAACTATCAGTTATAAAATTCAAATTGGATGGGTAATAATATCGAATTGAAGTAAATATAAATTTCGAATTATGGAATATTACATAAACCATATGGCATAAATCTTGAATGAAATAAAATTCAGGTGAAGAATTGGAATTGTGAATAAATGAATTGGAATAGCTTATAAAATTTCAAGTTAACGGAATAAAAATATATTTAAGCTATAAATAAATGTATAGTCTCGAGTTACAAATAAAATGGAAATATACTCGAGTATAGAATTGATGGAAATATGAAAAATAAGTTGTGTGACTTATAAAATTGAAAATTTGAATAGATAAGCCAAAAAAAAGAGTTTGATATTTTGGAAACGAAATAAAAACTCAAGTAAATTAGTTGAAGTGATTTTTGAAATAAAAATCAGATACTGAATTATAAAGTGGAAATGAACTAATTAGATAATTAATTAGTTAATTGGATATAAAATGGAAATTAACTGGGTTGAATAAATTTGGATCGTGAGTTAAAAATGGAATTTGGAAATGAAATCTGAGTTAAATAAAATTCAACTTAGGTTGTAGGCAAATTAAATAAAAATTTAAAATGTGTCGAGTGAAATGGAAATAGTTTGAAATGGCGATAACTCAAGTTATAAATAAATTCAATTAAAGCGTAAATAAATTCATATGGCTTGGGATATTAAATAAATGGATTTGAGTATGGAATTAAAATTGAAGTGGATTAAATGAATGAACTAATTAATTAATTAGTAATTGAATTGGAATTCAATTGAATAGAAATCAATTTAAATAAAATGGACTTGAATATAAAGAGAGTAGATATGAATGGAATGCAACTGAATTGATTTAGAATCAATTGGAAATAGAGTAAAATTAAATATAAATTGATTTAGAATCGATTAAAATTATTTATAACCTTAAATGGTTATTCATTTAAATGAATTTCACCAAATTTGCATAGAAAATTGGTTTTTGGCGTAAACGTAAGTAAATAAAATTCTATGGATTAATAGAAGTGAATAAAATTTATTTTTGGAATGGATATGAGTTGTTTGGTATAAAAATAAATTGAATGCAATAAATTAGGTTGTAAATCATTTCAGAGTGAATGAAATGGTATATGAATCGAGTGGGAGTAATTAAATTAGTAACGGGACCTTATAATTGCTTAAAAATCTTTGTTGGCATGTTATATATGAAATTAATGTGTAAAGTTAGCAAATGAATGAAATGTTATTGAACTTTCATATTGTTGTACTTACGTGATTTAAATTGAGTATGTACAGGTAACTGGAGCCTGTCGGACTAGATTTTGGTTGCATATTTGCATATGAAGTAAATGCTTGCTAAATAATGCTTAAAAACGCTAAATAAGGTACGTTTTTGGATTAAATACTGCGAAAAATATAAATATTGTTATATATTTTGTTTTCCGACCGAGTGGGTCGACGTATATATATTTATATCTCTTGTCATATTGCAAAAGGTCCTCCGTACAAAGGAGACTTTGCCAAAAATTTCAAAAATTTAAGGTGTTAGAAAAATTTTGAAAAAATTTTGTTAACAACAATTAGATTTCGAATTGTAATTGGAACAAAGGAATTTTGAATTAGAAATTGAAGACTAATTGTTTGATTGAAAACTAAGAGATTAGAAAAGTGGAATGTCAAGTTAGCTAAGTGGGTTTTGGGTAAGTAATGGGTTTGGAGCAATTTTCCTGCCTTAGCAATTTCGGGGATAAAATTCTTTTAAGGGGGGAGGAATGTAACGACCCGGATTTTTCGTTGTTTGATTTTGAATATTTAAATGGTTTTAAATATTGAATTTGAATTTTAGATTGATTTTGAATATGAAAATTTAGGTTTATTTATAAAATAAATTCAGAATTTGAATATAGAAATTATTTGATAATTTAATTATTGAAGTTTAAAATTGAATATTGGTTAAATTAGTGAATCTGGAGTTTTAAGCTTGATAAAAATTATTTAAAGGCTTGTAAAATTTATATTAATAATAATGAAGATAATAAAAGTTTTAAAATTGAATTTAAAAGTGATCTGTTCAAATTTAAAAATAGTTTGTTCAAATTGACATTTAAAATAGCGATCCGGGACACAGTCTCGGAATTCGATGAAACCAGTTCCATTGGATCCGTAATAGTGTATTATTATCGGGTTTCAAATTTCGTAGCATTTGGAGTTATCATTTGGTCATACGGGATATAAACGTGTTGGAATTAATATCGAAATTCAATATAATAATTGGTTCCAAAAAGCTATCTTCTCCATACGATCGAATTAAGACTCGAAACCTTTTCCATTGCATTCGAAATAGGGGTATAACATTATAAATGCTTGGCGGCACGCCTCGAGAGGAGTTTGAGATTTTAAGCTACGAAAATCGAGATATTTTGGAAATTTTATAATATGTTCATATCAATTTCAACATCAGCCTACAAAACATCATATCGTGTCACCTTAACCCTGAAAACATGCTACCTATTCCTGTACGAAGCCGCTCCCCTTTGTTTTAAATCACGTTTCCCTTTCCTTTTCAAATCGAGCAAAACGAATCAAATCTTATTCGTTTGAAAATTTAAAAAAAATCACTGTCTTCTTTCTCCAGTTATTAATGGTGTACGCTTCTCTGTTTAAATCGCGTATGTGAGAAATGCGGATTACGGATCTTAAGGCTGGAATAACACTAGAGGGGGGGGTGAATAGTGTTTTGTGGATTTTCTAAATCTTTTTGAAACTTATGTAAATTTAATCACCAACAAATGCAATTCATAGACACAGATATAATCACAGAATCAGAAACAGATGCAAATAATATATAAAAGCAGTAAAAGAAAGAACACACCGGGATTTTATACTGGTTCGGAGTTACCCTACGTCCAGTCCCGTACAAAGGTACGGATTTCTTATCAAAAATAATCTCCCAGATTACACCCTCGATTTCAAGGCCACGAGGTACACCCTCCTGTATTCGAGTCCGGGGCAAACTCTCTTGATTTACCAGGCCACAAGATCACCTAATCGATTTCCGGGGCAACAATCACACCCAATTGATTTCAAGGCTCAACCGCACCTTTTACTCAACAGTTTGATTTACAAATAATCCTATAACTCTGAATAGCACTGAGTTCTTATGGAGAGAGTGGTAGAGAATCGAACAAGAGATAATAAAGTTTGATTCACTTGGTATTTCGGTAGAGTATAGTTTGGGATTCTTTAGAATAAATGTGGAAGATGAAGAGGAGAGAAAATAAATGAAAATCTGGTAAAAATTCGTTTAGAACCTACTAGTATTTATAGTAGAGCAACAGCCATATCCATTCGTGAAAGGATACGACGAATAGACACTTCTTTTGAAAATTGAATTTTGAAAATAACGGACACCATGTCGACATGGAGGGTTGAGGTATGTCGACATGCTCAAGGCAAAATTGATGTTTTGATTTTCTTATTAAAATTGGTTTCTATAATTTGTCAAAACAATTTCTAAACTTTGTAAATATATTTAAACATATAAAAGAGTTTAGAAAATAATTTTTAATATATATAATCTTAATCTATAAAGTGATTTAAAATCTGAGCATATAAATATTTTAAAGCTAAATATTTAAAACAAGAGATGGTTTAAAAACAAGGACAATTTTGAAATCAAAATATTAAAAATGATAAAAATAGTTTTGAGGCTAAAATATTTCAAACAAGAGAGATGTCTTTTCGAAAAGAAAGTTTTGAAAACATTTTAAAAAAGCAAGAGATATATTTTTGAAAAACATTTTTATAAAATTAGTGGATATCAAAATAGGACCACTATATGTTCCACTAGATATTGTCGTGGGTTCCATCCCGCTAGGGTTCCATCCCTTTAACAGGCTCGAAGTGGATTCCGTTCCACAAATAAATTTTGAATAAAGATGTAAGTGCTTTTAAGAAGTTTTAACATAATTCTAGACTCAATACTTATCTTGTACTATTAAAATCTTGAACTCTTGATAACTTGATTTCTTGATACTCATGAGTCTTCAATCTTGATATCTTTGATCTTTAAATTCATCAGTCTTTTATCTCTATACTGTACAGTCTTCATTCTTGGTACCTGCATGTTTATATTCTGCATATACATATATATCTAAACCATAACATTAGTATTTATATTTTATAACAAGTCCTAAGGTTCTTTTCATCAAAACCATCATCTCAAGGACTAACAGGGTATCCCCCTTCTTCCCTCAAATCGAATCGACATTCACTAAAAAGAAGAAAAAAAAGTAGACGTGATTACATCGTGATGCTTGGCCAATGCTAGCTCGCGACAGCTAAAGGCTCGAATAGATCTTGATTGAGGCTGCGTTGGTGGAATGGAGGGGGGGCTCTCGACTACAGTTCATATCGCCTCCATTGCCAGAGCCGAGGGGAATGCGGAGGGATGAGGAGGTGGGGCTCGAGAAGGGATGGGTCGCGAATGGAGACTGGGGATGTGGGGGAAAGCATGGAGCATCTCGCGACAGTTTTTTTGATAAGGTCCGGCCCTGTGGTGGAACGCATTGATCATGAGGAGGGAGAGTGACGTGGGTCATGGGTCTTGGGTTGGATGATGTCTGGAAGCGGTAGTCTGGATTTAGGGAAGGTGACTTATTTTTTTAATAAGGTAATTATTTAACTAATAAGCATCAGTGAAATTAATATGTAAATAAATTTGTAAATCTTATAAATGCAATATTTAATTCGTACGAGGTCGATTAATTACGAAAACAAGCAACACTGGGATCGTATTGAAGAATATCACGCGGTAAAATTTGTTCAGGAATTCTTGGAGGATAGCTGGAATTTTAAATTTGAATTGAACGCTGTTCAGTTTAGTTTAAAATTGGAACGCTAGCAAATAAAATCAAGGTGAGAAATTCTCACTCATTTGGAATTGCCAAGTTTAATTTTTAATAGATAAAATAAATTATTGGATGATTGGATGAATTTATCTGTTGATGTCAAATATATATAGTAGTATATATATTACTATTGGAGTGATATTTCCACATATTATAGCGGATGAGACCCTATGCGCCCCGCATAATAGCGGATGGCCCTATATACTGCGATATCTCCCTCGAAGTGGGATTAGTATTTTTATTGTTACCTAACATCTGTGGATGCAAGGAAAAACAGGTTGGAGGGATCCAACTAGATTCCTCAAATATATTAGTATTTTTCATATATATAAAATGCTGGATTATTATGTGTTGTAAGTTTTTAAATGTTATAATGGTATGGAAATTTATTTTGGGTATATCAAATACCATAAATATTATTTTAAATTTTTAAGGAATTAAAAGGAGATTTTAATATGAAAATATATATATATATATATATATATATATCGAAACTTTGGATTATTTAGAAGAGAATGGTTTGAATAAGAAATGGTGAAATTTTGATCGTAATAAATGTTGCGGGAGAATATTTTAAAATGAAAATTTAAAATAATTTTATAAAGGAAATTTTAAAGACTGGATTTTAAAATTATATTCGGGAAAATATAGAAAGAAATTGAAATCGATATTAAAAATAGATTGACAAAAATAAATGAAATTTATAAGAAATTGAATTTATAAAAATGGAATTTTATAAATGAGATTATTTTAGTGAAACTCAAAGGAGTTATAAAAATTTATAAACGATGTTTTAAATAAAGGAAAAAAAATTGATATCTCGTGATGAATTGGAAATATAAATTTACAGGAAGAATTTATATTGAATATGGAAATAGGGCGAGAGGGAAATAGTGGATACTATTTTCGAAGTGAAAAAGGTTAAGGAGGCCGAAATGGAAGTGATGTGGTAGAAATCGAGAGGGGTTATAAATTGAAATTTGGTTATTAAGTTTTAAAAATATATTTTTATTTATAAATTAAGTTTTAATTTAAAAAGGAAAATTTTATTTATTAAACTATATAATTTAAAGTTAGTTAGTACTGAAATACTTCAGAAGTGAATTTTCAAATACTTAATATTTATTTTAATAAATCCTAGGTTTTAAAACCAGCTTTGAAAAGTGATGTTATAAAAGTGTTTCAATAATAGATAACTATTTGAACATGTTTTAAAAATAAATAATTATTATTTTTCTTTAAATACTATTTTTATTTACATATGTATATATATTAAGTTTTGAAAATGGTTTAAATGTATTTATAAACCTTCTCGAGAGTTGGAAAATGATTATTTAGTAGATGAACCTATAAGAGAATCCTAAAAAAAGGAATTGGAAAGAAAAGTAAGAAAATTCCCGAAGGGGATAAATAAAAGTGAACTTTGAAAATGAGAGTAGAATTCATAAACAAGTACAAAAGGGAAAATTGAGTTTATAAACAAGTAAAATTGGCTTTGGAATTATTAAGGGAATTGGTAAAGAATTCCGGAATTTATAGAATTCGTTATAAACTAGTCAAGAAATTTACAAATAAAATTGTAAATGATTTTAAGAAAGTGAAATAGAAAATAAAAGGGGTACTTTCTAAATGTTGAATATAAAATGAAGTGGGGAAGATATTCTAAGTATTGGGGAGGGTTGGAAATGTTCCGTTGAAAATATAAGGATTTGAAAACTGTTTTCAAATGTTGAAGAACTGAAAGTAATATCTTATAAAGATATTTTGGAATAAATTTTGGGAAAATTTATAATAAGGCCTGATGATTGCTTTTGAATGTTTATTGATAGTTAAATAACCGACTATCAATTTTGGCCAATTTCGTTAATCGTTTCGAAGAGACCGGAATCAGATTTAATTATCCGAAAACCACTTCGATCCGGTTTGAACGTTACGAATGAATACTGTGAAGATGATGAAGACAGTGATTCGGTTTGTCCATACCCTGGGAAACTTGTATGAACGGATGCTATCAGAACATCGTCATTGGAGGACGATGAGCATTCTAAGAGAAATCATTCCTTGAAAGGTAACGCATAGCCTCGAGCCTCATCAACCGGGAATGACTAAAACATGGGAGGTGGAGCAAGGCTAAGTAGGTCGCACACAAGTAGGGTATGTTATCACCTTTCTAGATGTCCTCAGAAACCCTATTTATCTTAGATATGGGTACACATGAAAGAAGAAGCGCTCGATAGTAAGGGTGGGAACACCCAGGGTGATAACATATTTGGTCTATCCAGGGTAGGGGTAGGCCGGTCTTGTGTAGCAGGGGATCCCGCCATGGTCCTCGGTACATGGTTCTAGAGGTGTACTGTGACAGACGGTACCCCAGTGGCGCAGTCATTCGTTGGAATCCATTCTCTAATACGAGCTTACGGTTTTGTTTGTAGAACCTAGTATGCTAGAATTTAATTAATGTAACAATTTCAGTTGTTTGAATAAGTAATTGTATTTAGACACTATTATAATATCACTGGATTTTCTATAAAGTGTTTTGGTTATCGTAAGGGAAAAACCCGTCGTGTTTATTTGTGACGTGGTCTTACGAGATACCTTTGTTTTTCAAAGGATATTGAAAAGTTAATAATTCAAATTGAGTGTGTTTTCTCACGCTCGTTTTCCAGACTGATTCAGGTGTTATTTTGTTATAATGCTCGGGTCAGACCGAGTATTACAGATTTAGGTTAGAATGCTTTGGAGCTCAGGAGACAAGCTGGACGACAGAGAGGTATCTCTGTACTTGGTTATATTTCCACTGTGTGAGGACAAGTTATTATAATTGTCCATTGGATGTATTGAATTGTTGTACTCTGGTAAATAGTATGTAGATTAACAGTACAGTTCTTGTATTTAAAATCTGTTATTATATATTATATTTTGTTCCGCTGCGATTGTGAGATTTTGTGTTGTTCTGTTTTCTTTTCTTCTATCTTTTTCTTCTTCACCCCTAATGAACTGGTGTTGCCGGCACTCGGCTGCTCGGCGTTTTATACAGTGGACGTATTAATGTCGATTTTTGAGGGTCGAAAATCCCCGGTTCGTTACATGTTTTCATATATGTGTTGATTATTATGTTTTATCCTTATGCTGTGAGATATACCATAGATTTAACGATTGGAGTTTTAATATTTTACCCTTAAAATGATTCTACATCGGTCGGGTACCATTACTGCGTATTCTACTAGTTATATTAGATACCGAGGGTGTTAGGCGGTAGTCGCAAGAAGGATAAGTATCCACTTTCACAAGAATAGGCACTGGAAAATGAACTATCTTGATCTGGAAAATAAGGAAAAGAAGGAATTCTTTGGCTCATAAAGGTATGTTTATAATTCAACAAAATTTTATTGGGTTTTAGATAATAGGTTTTGAAATCAAATCTATAATTCATTATAGGGACTTAGTAGCAGACAGCCCGCATTGAAAGGCGAGATGAGTCTTTATGTTGCAAATGAATCTACTGTAGATGCTACCGCGGTTAGCGATTGCCATTTGCATTTCCCAAGTGAACATGTTTTAATTTTGAAAAATTAATATCTTTTATCGAATTTTATTTGTGGAATAATTTATGTGTCTAAAATAGCTAAGGCTGGGTATAGTTCTTATTGAGATAAAGGTATGAACACTGCGTTGAATGGAAAACTTGTATGTTCTGGTACTCTAAATAATCAGTTTATGTTTTGAATTATAAACATGTATTTGCATTTGAAAATACCTCTACATTTAAAGTTGACGATAGTTATCTTTGGTATAGTAGCTTAGGTCTTATAAGCGAGAAAAGGCTAAACAAGCTAAGAAACTAAGGTTTTCTCTCTTTATTTGATTAAGAACTATTTAATGCTTGCTAATCTTGTCTCAAAGGGAATATGAGCAAACACCCATTCAGTGGGAGAAATGAGATAGTTGATGAACTCTTGGGCCTTGTACATATTGATGTATGTGGTTCAATGCCTATAGCCACCAAAGAGAATTCCTTGTATTTTGTTACTTTTACTGATGATTATTCTTGACTTGGTTATATTTATCTTATGAAGAATAAATCTAATGTCCGTTAAAAGTTCATCGAGTACAAAAATGAAGTAGAATATCAAATAAACCATAAAATCATAATACTTCGATCTGATCGAGAGGGTGAATATGTTGGATCTAGCAACTCGTATTTTACGTATCTGAAGGTCGTAAAATATGTTTTAAATTCCTATTTGGTCGTACGACACTATAACTTTTGGGTGATGTTGAACAATGATATTTTTTACCTCAAGAAATTTTATTGGATAATTTTACCCTTAAAAACTTGCAACGCTATAACTTTTGATATAAGTTGAATTAGAATTAGAGGCAACTTCTATTGGAAAGGTACGATGGTTTCCCTTTCCGTAGAGTGGTCATTATAGCGATTTGGACTTTCTGGCTAGGAGATATGACTATTTGAAGTTTGAGGAGAGGCCCAATAGCCCATTTCAGGTTTAGGAGTTATATTGATTGAAATAAACATCCTCAAATTATTTCCACCATCTCCAAAATCGATCTAAGCTTCCATTAACCTTTTTTTCACCCAAAACCTTCTCTTTTCTCCTCCAAATCAAGTCTAAATCATAGATTAAGGGTAGATTAGCAAGAGGATTAATTATGCATCTTCAAATCTACATTTTTGAAGAAGAAAAATTAGGCCTTTTTTGTTCATTTTCGGATTTGTCTCGATTTGCATGCAACACTTGGATTTTGGAGGGTTGGTGAGTGATTTATCATCTCTCACCTTATTATATATATGTACCAATAGGTTTTAACATATTTTAGATCCATTTTTAAAGTCAAAACTAAGTTTTAAGGCTATTTTGAAACCCTGCCTATGGTAAAAATGTAAATAAATGGATTTTTGGTGTTCTAAACATGTTAGTTGGATGTGTGATTACTTTGATATATGTTAGGCTATGTTGTAGATACATGGCATGATGATTGTTATGGTTGGTTGCATGATTTGCATGGTTGAAGGTTGTTTGATGCGTATGTGGTGTTTATGTGCATGTTCGAATGGTTGAAAATGCTCAACGGAGCGAATTAGAGTTAGGAATCGTGAAAGCGGACTTCGATGGATAAAATCTAGGATGTTGGAAGTTGCATCGATGTCCGTGGAATGTACATAGGTTGAAGAACGGAGTGTATCGCTGAAATTGGTGCAAAATTGGAACTTTAACCTACTATAGCATTTTCTGCATGTTAGTGCCTGGAGTTGCACTTCAGTCCGGTGGGGAGTTTTCTTAGGTATTGCTTCAGGTCAATATGGGGAAGGATCGAACAGGCCGAGTAAGAAAAGTGGTTCGGTGGGTGCTTGGTGTCATGCCCAGGGATTTAGGGTGATTGCTTTAGATCGGCATCCAAGCAAGAATTTGGGTTTGGTGCTTTTTTGGGTGCTTGGAGTTAGGTGATAGGTTGCTTTGGGTTTGACCTAGGGAATACCCTGAAGAAAAAAATTAAGATCTTGGAATTTTGGTCATGGCGAGGCAAAACTTTGAGATTTCTTCATGACTTATTTCTAGGGTCTAGTGGGTGATGTGGAGTGAAGTGGACAACTCCAAACGACCCAAGATGGCCTTTCATTTCATATGGAGACTAGTGAAGCAATAACGTAGAGCTTCGACAACGATGACTTCGAAACATTAGTACGAAGGCACTATAATTTATGATAGGTGTCTAGCAGCATTTCGAATATGATGACTCGATGTAGAGAGTGACTATGGAATCTGATGATAGACTGAGAGGATGAGTTCTACCTGATAGCTTGTAGAGTGTAAGGTTGTGATACTCATTGTCGGGACATGGTAATCTATGTGTACCCATATTCTTGGACGTCTACATGTGTCAAATCCTTAACTATCTATAGGGGCATGAGTTAAGCATCTACGATATAGCTCTACCACCGGTATGTATTTTAAGGGACTGATGGATGACTCTGAGGTTGTGATGCTCATTGTTGGGATGGGGTAGTCTATGTGTACTTATATTTTTGGATGCCTGCGTGTGTCCAGTCCCCAGCCATCTACGTGGGCAATGAGTTGAGCATTTGTAAAAGTTATCATATATCCAACACACTTGAGTGAGAGATGCAAGGATGTGTGATGGCGCTACATTTGCTTTGTGCTTGATTTACTATGAGATACCCCTATACCATGTACTTTTGACTTGTGATAGTTTTTAGCATATAATTTTTTTATGTGCTAACTCTTCGGATGAAGGGATAGGTTAGGTATGGCTATTCATACCCTATGCTCCCATTTACTATATGCAGTTTTTATAGTATTCTGAGATGGTGTGTCACTCATACCAGACTTTTGTATGACCTGAGGTTTTATGCTTTTCTTCTTATTATCTTGAGTGCTCTTAAATGGATAGATTAGGGATAACAGATCTGGATAGCTCATGGAGCTGTACGAAGTATGGGCAAGAAGCTAGCTTTCATATATCATACTTTAGAGCTTCTTATTGCTTATATTCCATTTGTAGTACTTGTATTGCTTTAGAGACAGTCATGGAGTTTATTATGGAGATTGGGATATATAAACTCTATTACTTTTGTTTTGTATAACTGTAATGAACCTATATACTCTGGCTATTCTAGTTCACTTAGTTATATTCTATCTCGCCTGTTTTACATCTATCTGATTATCATATTTTGTCTATGCAGTGTGAGATGTTTTACAGGTTATATTTTTTGGATTTTCTCTAATTTACACCCTTGGCTACTATATTGCATTAGCAGGGCACCGTTACAGCGCACTATACAAGTATATTGGATATCGAAGGTGTGGGGAGGTCATCACATTAGACATAAACTCCAATAATATTTAGAAGGTAATAAGATTATCCCTCGAGTCACTAAGCCTTATACTCTGCAACACATTGGTGTGCCAGAGAGAAGCAAGCACACCCTATTGAATATGGTTTGATTGATGATGAGTGGAGTTGAGTTGACTTTTTCCATTTGAGGGTACGTGTTAGAATCTATCGTGCATATGTGGAATTTAGTTTCATCTAAATGTGTGCCTAAGACACCATATAATATGTGGTGTGAGAAGAGACCCCACCTTAAGAATTTGAAGTTTGGGAGTATCCTGCCTACATTAAGAATGTTGGCCCTAATAAACTTGAGGCAAGACTACCGTTGCATAAATTTTTAGGGTATCCCAAGATTCTACGGGATGCATTTTCTACAACATTAAGGTACAAAAGTTTATTAATTCAACACATCCCGTCTTTTTGGAAAGGAATTTCATTTAAGGGAAATTAATGGTAATGTTGTGGACTTAGATAAGATCCAAGAAACAAACATAGAAATTGACTATATAGATGAGATAGATTTACCCAATACGAACAACATACAATATATTACAAGGTTTAATATGGAATCTCGTGCACTAGAGAGATACTATGGATTTCACAAGGATAGAAAGAAGGAGGACTGTATCATAAATGATAATACTCCCCTCATATTCCGACAAGCCCTGAAGAGTAAGGACTCTGCCATGTGGCTTGGAGCTATGAAATCTGAAACGCATTCCATATACACTAATAAATTATGGATTTTGGAAGATGTACCCGATGGGTTTAAACCCATCAGCTGCGAATGGATTTTTAAGAAAAAGCTAAATGAAAATGGGAAGGTTGAGACCAATAGGACAAGGCTAGTTGCGAAAGGTTTTTGTCAAATTCAAGTTGTTGATTATGATAGAACATATTCGCTTGTAGTCATGCTTAAATCTGTTTGGATCTTACTTGTCATTACTGCTTACTATAACTGTGGAATATGGCAGATGGATGTGAAAAAGGCTTTTCTAAATGGTTATTTAGAAGAGACTATTTACATGTCTCAGATTGAAGCTTTCAAGGTCGGTGGAAGTACCGAAAAGGCTTATATGTTTTTAAGATCAATCTATGACCTTAAATAAGCTTCTAGGAGTTGGAATAAATGTTTTGGTGAAGTAATCAAACAGTGTAGCTTTTATTAGAACATAGAGGAAGTGTGCATATATATGAAAGAATAAGGAAGTGCTATTGTGTTTATTATTCTACATGTCGATGATCCATTATTGATTAGCATTGATGAACCAATGTTGCAATCAATGAAAGCTTGGTTGTCTAACAATTTCTCAATGAAGGATTTCGGTGAAGCAACCTATATAATTGGTACATGGATCTATAAAGATAAATTCAAGAGATTGATTGGATTGTCCCAAATCCTTGTGCATAGACACTATATTATAATGGTTTGGTATGAAAAATTCCAAGCGTGGTAATGTTCTGATGCGATTGAGAATTTTCCTTTCTAAACAGGATGCTCCGCATATAGATGAGGAGAAAGACCTTATGAAACTAATTCTGTATGCATTAGTGATTGGACCCATAATGTACGTAATGCTATGTACAAGTCCAAATATCACATTTGCATTAATAAATGCATGTCAATATCAGTCAAATCTAGAAGAAAAGCATTGCAGAGTAGTGAAGTGTATTTTCAAGTATTCATGAACTACTAGAGATTCTTCTTGATATATAGGAATAATGTACTCCTTATGAAGAGGTATACATATTAATGCTTTCAGAGTAATACCGATAATAACATATTAGTGTTAGGATGTGCATTCACATTGAATGGTGGGGTAGTTAGTTGAAAGGTTCTAAGCCAAACGTAGTAGCCGATTCAAACATGGAGGCTGAGTATAATGGCTTGAATAAAGCAACGAACGAAGAAGTATGTATACATATATTTATAACTGAGCTAGCAGTGATTCCAAATGTTGAGAATCCTATGACGTTATTTATGAAAATAGAGTGAAAACATAGACTACAAAGGAATCTTAGGCTAATAAGGGGCTTGTTGTGTTTTGACCCCGGGCTTCAATCGAAGAAAGTAGGCTTGACAATCCCAAGTCTTAATTTGTCGGAATTTCTTTAATGGTTCATGTAAGCTTAGGAAAAAACCTCATTTAACGACCGAGTACATGGATGTCACTAGTCTATTAGCATAGAATTTGGAATATTTTCCATGCAAGCATTTTGTAAAAACTTTGTTTATTCATATGGTTAGTGTGATTTTCTTATTTGCTCTGCAAGGTTGCCAGAGCCAGCCAATGTTTCATTCAAAAGACATGATAGTCTTCAACTACATAAAAGTGGTGTGGAGAACTATTATGAATCGTGCCTACCATCTAATTTGTGATGCATGGCATGATTCCTCTACCACTCTATAAATGGAGGCTCGATAAGTGCAAGAGGCTTGATAAGTGCAAGACACATACTCTGAAAGTTCCGCATGATAAGTTAGTTTATCAATGATAGAGAATTGCCGATTGATAGAGTAAATAGTAAAGACAATATGGCAGACCTATTCAATAAAGGACTTTCTCGATTGGTCCAGGGTCAACGAATAAAAGAGATGAGATTGCAAATCTATAATTGGCCTCCAAGTGCAAGTGGGCGATGGTGGTATGCCCTAGGGGTAATTATGTAATTTGGTATGTAAACCGACTCTATATGACAATCTTGTTCAAAACAATGTATGTTTTTGGTTTTATTTTCTGTTGTATATATTGTTATATAAATTAGTAAATAATTATTAAATATACACACAAGTAGAAAATCATTAAATAAAATGTTATATGATTGTAATTGCAAAGAGTTCATAATCATGAGCATTAAATTATAATAAGATAACATTTCGTTTTAAATATTCCTAGACGAGATGTTTTGAGAAAATGTTATCGATATATCAGTTAAGACTAGAGTACATAATGCTCTTAAATGTCAAGCAGTGTATTACTCATGGCTACTAGGGGAATCAAGAGGCTACGTACTTGTAGTAATTGGATAACTACAGAATTACTCTACTAAGAGTTTCATGTTGGTTAATTATAACTAGGTCAAATATGAAATATCATGAACCATTTAAGACATTCTTTAGACTTGAGAATAATATGGAACTTAAACATGAATACTCTACTTTGATCATAGTTAAATCATGACATAACATTCATAATACAGTTTTAATTAGATCTAAGTTGAAGCATTTGAAGTGAAATATTATTTAATTGAAAATTCGTCTCCTCTGTTGTAAGGGGTTAGTATCATGGTCAACCGTAGTCAACTCAAAAGTCAAAATCTCTAGAAAGAGTGCATCATTTAATAATAAATATTTTTTAAACTCGGGATTTTAAAGTTGGACTGTATAGTTGTAACGACCCATAAATTTTAGTGATTTTATTTATTAAATTAATTGAAATTTTGTGAAATTTCAAGCAATAAAATTTGAAAATAAAAATTTATTATTTGGATTACGTATAACTAAATATAGAAAATGGTAAATTTTCAATTTAAAATATGAAAGTTTATTTTATTGTGTATTCTATTTCAATTTAAATCAGTTAATATTTGATGATAATATAATTTATTTCCAAACCTGAATATTTTTCTATAGAAAATTTCTAAATCATCTTCTGAGTGAGGTGTCATCTTTCGTTTTTCAAAATTTAGACTTCTATTGCTCCGTTTATCTTAATTCTGGAAAAATGGCAGCATTTCCGGTACCTCTTATCGACTTTTGATTGGATGATCGTACCACCAATATCTGTATACCGTTTTGATCGTCTCGTCATGCTGATCTCTACGATATATTTATTTGTGTGTTCTAAGGCCCGGTACGCGATGAAACGATGAAATCGTACGACGTATCAATACCGAAATTGTGACTTTTGGAATTTTCTTCCTTCTCAAAATTTGAACCGCTGACCACAATAATAAATTGCTTTATAGTTTTTCAGCTAAATCAACGTGTGGCCGTTTCCGACTCTTCACTTTATATTTGATTCTAAAACAGCTGTTCCCTATAATAATAGCTGAATTCAACTCTGGCCCTTGATATTCGCATCGTTTAAAAATATATATATATATATATATATATCACTTTAACTGTTTGCTCTTTGTACAATATACAAATGACAATATACAAGTGATGGCAACGTTTCCTCCTACTTTTTTTCCTATTGAGGATTCTTTTTCCTCCATCTTTGCAACCCGACCGATCATCCCCTCCTTCAGTCCAACGTCGACTCAATTCACCCCACGTCGACTCAATTCACCCCACGTCGGAACTTCTCCTCATCCTGGCCGTGCACCTCTCCGTAGCCACCAACGCTCCACCCTTGGCTTCCTCCACCTCGAAGTATGTAGCAGCACACACGTCCCTACTTTCCTCCCTCTCGTGTGTAAGTAGATGTATTATATATTATAATATCTGTTGGGTTTTAATTAAGGATTGTATATATAAGTTGGCTTCAGTTGCGTGATATTATATAAGCAACCTATATGTATTATATTGAGGCATGATATAGCAGCCTACTTTTATTTGGACTTATAATATTTCAAGTTATATTTGGTCTATTTGTCAGTGTATATATATTTATGAAAGTGGTATTGTTATAAACATATAGTTATATGTACTAAAGGGTGTTGGGTAATATATACTGTTTGTATACATTTGTTTATATATATAATATGTTATATTCAAATTTGGTTGGTTAAATCTCTAAAAATATACATATATATGTAAAGTCAGATCATACATTAGTTTATATATATAGCCTATATAGGTTGTATTTGGTAGGTTATATGAATATATTTATATCTTATATTCGTTAGTACATATTTTAATATTAATTTACACCATATATGATTTCAAAACAGTTTGTACATATGTATTTAAGATTTATACTATACATGATTTCAAGACTGTATATATACTATAGTTTAGTCTGAATGTTTGGTCTACATATGTGTCAGTTATATATGTAATTTTAATTATATAAGGATGCATAAGTTTATAACATAATTTACTATTCATAGTTTTCTGTGTGGCTGCCGATACTCAAATTATATAAGGTTATGGTAAATTTTATTTTAAGGGGTATTGTATGTGGTTTTACAATTTGCATTTATACAGTAATATGTCTATATAAGGTATATGTTAATTTACACATGCTTTGTTCGATTTTGTCCTAACTTGATTTGTATGTATTAGGGTATAATATTATATGTAGTTTTATATAAGATTTATATGCTATGTTAGTCTTATATTATATAAGCTGCAACATTTCTATTTCTTTTGCCATATATTTTACTCCAGTTTATACATTATTTTTCGAATAGGTTGTATACATATTAAGTTCCCATTTTATACTATTCTTTCCTATGTCTATTGATTTCTGGTTTATCTACACAAGTGTTTATAATAATTTTAAAGTAAGTTATGCATAGATGTGTTTTCCAAAAAATTTGTATTGAGGCTGCCTTGTTTTATATGTATATATGTTTGATTTCAATATATATATGTTTAAATTTAAGATTTATTTAAAATGTATATGTATTTTTTAAATTGAATTTTGGGTTTAAAGAAAATAATAATGTACATCTCGTTTTAATTTTGATATCAAGCTAATTTGATTTATTCCCATCAAATTTCCGTCATCAGATTATGTTCGTCAAATTCGTGCCGATTTTGCTTTGCTTCGATTCATCATTCAAATTTCAGTGTCTGTATCAGTGTGCGTATTCGTGTTATCTTCTGTATTCTCTAGCCTCGAAAGGTGAGCAATTACTCATGATTAATGTCCTTATATTTATTAAATTTGATTTCAATTGAAACGACAATTGAAATATGCTGCTGTAGTTATTTAAATTGTTATATATGCTATTATTTGTAACTGTTCACCTATGGGATATGACACCATATCCTATTGTTTATATTATATTATTATTGATGATATATGCCTATTGTTATATTTTATATTATCTGTTATCACTCTGCAAGTTCCCTGTTAGTATAGAATTCACTATGGGTTGAAATGATACATACCAGAACGGACTTTAGAATAGGAGAAAATCGTTATGGGTTGAAATGATAAACCCAAGCGATTTCCATTGGAATTGAATTTGGGATTACGGGTCGAAATGATATCTACCCGTATATACTTAAATTACGGATTGAAATGATAAATATCTGTATCAACTGACTATAGGATAGGAAATTATATACAGGCACCGTTGGTCTCTTTAAATATTTTGAAAATAAATTCTATGGTTTTGGAAAGAAATATATGGTTTTATTAAATGTTGATTCTTAAATTATTATATATAAATGGTAATGATATATAGATTAAATAATGATATTTAATTTAATTAAGATTGATTTAATACATATAATATGGTTGAGTATTTAAATTTATATTTCAAAATAGATTTTTGGCAATAATTTGAATAAGTTAAGGTTGGGAAGATAATTTGAATTTAGTTGAAATTGTATTCAATAAAGAATTTTATGTAATTAAACCGATTTGAAACTTTTTGAAATTTAGATTTAAGATATGATTTATAACTGGGTTTTGATTTAAACATTTAATGAATATATCTCATTTAAATAAATTTAAGGAAATATTTAGTAAAATTGTAATTTAGGGCTAGTTAAATGATATTGAATCTATTAAGTTAAATAAAGATCTATAGGAAACTGTTAAATTTAACTTTGAAAATGTTGAATATTTAAGCTTTGAAATATATTAAAAATTTAAATGATCTATTGAGAACTTAATTGAATTGATGAATTGAGCTTTGAATAATTTGAATTTGGAATTTGAGTTGATTTGAATCGATTTGTGAGACTTGAGGAAATTATAAATACTTTACTTTATAAATTATTTAGGAAATAGATATATTTGAAATGAAATGATATTTGGGTTTGAAGAATAAATTAATTTGAAATGACCACGGTGTTATAGTGTATATTTCTACTTGTAGATAGTTCCGCAGATCCTTAGAGGATGGTTATCCCAAACATCCTTTAAGTTACTTGTATTTCAGTTGATATTTCACTTGAGTTGGATTTATTGATATAAGAATGTTAATCCTGACTCGAGTGTTTTGTATTTTTGCTTTACGCTCGGGTCAGACCGAGTGATACAGCATTTGAGACTCACCTTTGGAGTTTGGAGCTTCATTTGGAGATCCAACTATCGACTCAGCTTTCAGCTTTTCTAGTTGATTTGTTCAGAGAGGTCATTTGTTGTACTGGAGACTTCACTGCATTTGAGATATTCTGTTGTATTTTATTTCTAATTCTGATGTTTATATAGTAGCTTCATGAACTACTATTTATTTATTCCGCTGCGTATTATTGTATTACTCTGTGTTTGTGATTCTGTGATTGATTTATTTATTGTATATGCTGAGTTTTGCCAAAGTTTAATTGACAATCTCATATTTTGAACAATTCAAGTCCAACATGTGTGGATTTATTGTCGATTTGAATGGTCCAAAATAGTGGGATGTTATAGTTGGTATCAGAGCTTTGGCTCTAGGCAAAACATAGCATATATAGTAAATTTATTTACAGAATCACTTTCGTTCGAGTTTGAATCTCTTCCTTTTGACTCGATTTCCTTGAACTTTGGAACGTTCCTTGCGGTTCCAAAATTCATTCTTGTCTCTCCCTATTTGTATTCTTTTGATTCTGGAGTATCCCATAACTCCACTTCGAATTATCTCTATAAGAATAGGCGATCTCGCCAATCTCTGAATGATTTGTAATGGGATGAAACTCCTTTACAATTGGCATTGGTTCACCGAAGATTCTGTATCCTCGGTTACGATGCTATCTATCTCCTGCTATGCTATATCTGGCCATCGAATATCGATTTACCTTAGAATTCTGTATCGATCTTATTCTTGAAGTCACGGTTGACCTGATTAAGGTTGCCCGTGATTTATATAAGTATATTCGTCTTCTATTTTGAAATTTAATTATCTCATCTTCATTCGAACTTATCTTCGAATCATAATTCTATTTGATTAGTGTACCTCAAGTTTGAATCTCTATCCTTGTTTCGAAATCCATTCGTGAACCATTCTTTGAAAAAAATTCGAGTTTTTTTGTATTTTAGAAATTTTTTATATACCAAAATTATTATTTTGATAAATATGATTTTAATCTATATATTAAAGTGAAAGTGTTTTCGATAAGGATTATATACCTTTTAAAATGAGAAATTGATGTTTCGAAAGGATTTGAAATTTTGAAAAATTATATAAGAAATTTGATTTATCTAAAAATGATTTTTAAGGATTTTAAATTTGAAATTCGAGAATTGAACCCCAGTATTTTATAATTGGTTTTAAGATTTTGAAATATATAATAATAAAATGATTTAAAAGTATTTTTCCGAATAAGAAATGTTTCAAATGATTTTAATGAGTTCAAATGATTTTGAAGAAATTTCAAAAGAAGTTTGAGAAAATAGAAGTCCAGAACTCACTTATGTCGCTGGAAAATAATTTCGGTGATGAGTGCACACATCATCGACATTGATTTTCGAGTTTCAAAGTGGGGGATAAGCCACTTCAGTAGCTTTGCTATGCGAGTGATTTTGTGAAACCATTTTGATTTCAAATTCCGAAGTAAGATTTGATATTCGAAAGATATATGTATATATATATATATATTTGAAATGATTTGAAGTAAGCCGGTGTTCAGTCCTCGAGTTTCAGATTTGAAACCTATCTTTTGAAATTGATTTACTGATTTGTTGTTGATTTCCAACTCTTGAATTTGAAAATGATTTCTTCAACTATTTTGAAGGTTCGAGCACTTCCAAATCAAGGTTAACTTTTCAAAGCCATGAAATTTTGAAAAGTATAAAGTATATAAGTTTGGTATGTATGTTTAAAGTATGTAGTAATATGATTTAAATAAGTTGAAACTGTTTTGTTAATTAAATAAATAAGGCTATTTTGAATTTTTCTAATATGGAATTTAGATTTGAAATGTTTTGAAAAGAATTTGGTCTTCAAATTATTTTGAATAAAATTTAGTTTAAATGTTTTAACTTAGTAACATCTTTATGAAACTATATATTTAACAAGCTGGAATAGATACATAAGTTGTACATACGCTGTTTTATTCGCATAAATAATTTGATCCAAGTTTGAGTACACAAGTTCGAGGTGAATTACACCATTTCGTGTTAGGATTTTTCATTTGATTCTCGATGGCGAATATTTGATATGGATTTTGGGCTTGATTATAGAATTCTCTATCATTGTATATGGCTATGCAAGGAGACTGATGGTTTCTAGTCGAGAAACCATATCGAAATCCGCATTAGGGAAGTCGAATGGACAATACTAGTTCGAAAGAGAACTTATGTGATCGAGCGAGCGATCGAATGTAATGTTGCGAAATGATGACATATGTATATCTTATATTCTAATATCATTGATATACTTGATGCTGAATTGGAAGTTGTTGGGTTGGATACCTTTGTAATTTAATTGGAATTTTTCTTTTATGAAAAACTACTATCAATTTAAAACCATTTTTCAAAACTATTTTTCTTTTATTCTTCTTAAACAAACTGTTTATTCTATTTTACATACAAACTATTTTACAAACTATTTTATATACAAACTATTCTAAATTAAAAATCTTTTATAAAGCAAAGGTGTTCAATCCCATATGGCTCTTCATGCAGCGAAATTTATTTTGAAAAATTTTGACCCTGATATAAGATGGACCTTATGTAAATATGAGATGATTTTGAAAACCATTGATTTTGGAAATGAATTGGTTGACTTAAATTATATTGATTTGGAAATTTGGATTTATTTTCTAAATTTATTATTTTGGAAACTTTGGAACTGAAGATATTTAATTTGAGAAGAAATAATTTGGTGGAATTGTATATGATTTTGAAACTGAATTGATATTGAAACAAATTGAAATTTGAGAACCTTGTGTTACTAAATACTTGATTTGGGAGTTATCGAACATATATAAAATTGGTTTGTATAAGTATGATGTTGATTCGAAAACTATGGATTTGAAAAGGTACTCAATTTGAAAAGTGAAATCTTATATAATTGAAGTCTATATAAGTGTGATTTGATATACTATTGATTTTGGAAAGTATTTGATTTGAAAATGAAATCTTATATATAATGGACTTTATATAAGTATGATATTTGAAGTGATTTGAAAAGGTACTATATGATACATATTTTCGAAGTAAAGATATGGAAAGTGCCTTCTGCTTGATATCCGCTTTGTGGCCATATTGTGGATTCATTTTATCGATATTTCTCTGATTTTTGGTTTTCCGGATATGATACTCGAGTTCCATCGAATTCCATGGCATTACCCATGGTCTTACGAGCGCGACTGCATAGCGCAACTGCCTGGCTGAGATGGCCTAGGGGTACGGATTGTTTCCTGGGGGATCCAGGCGTAACCATTGTGTATCCTACATCTATGTAGGTCGCATTAGTAGCGAAACCGCCTGGCTGAAATGGCCTAGGGGTACAGATTGTTTCCTGGGGGATCCAAGCGTAACCATTGTGTATCCTACATTCTACTAGTCATCATGGCGTAACTCGCAGGGCTGAGAAAGATTACGGATATGGATTGTTTACTGGGGGATCCAGGCGTAACCATTGTGTATCTACGAACCATGGTTAGACAAAGGTTTTGTTTGTTTTTTTGTTTGGATTGTACTTTCCATATCTGTTTTTAAAAGTTTTCCAGTATTTTCACTGGGTGTTGAAACAAGTCTACTAAGTACCTGGAGAATTCTAGCTTTGCGCCTGATCAACGCACTGCCAGAGTCTATAGGAACGAGGATAAACTTGTTAAGACATCGAGTTATAAAAGTATTTTCGAAAGGAAATTTGTTTCGTTATAAAGGTAATTTAGTATAAAAGTATTTCCAACAAATAAATTTTGTATTAATATTAGAAATTGAAATTCTTATGGTTTGAATTGATTATTCATGCCCGATACTATTCTTTTGAATCTGCCTTATCTGCTCAGCTTTATTTATTCACCTATATTCTGCTTTTCCAAATCCTCCTTCTTTTCCTTGTTGAATATATCCTTTTTAAATATTGTTTAGTTATTTACTACATGGTTTAATAGAAAATTTTAGTGTTATAAATATTTTAGAAGTCATTAATTAAATAAAACATATTTAAAGTAAATGATTATTGATTTATTAATAATATTTGAAAAGTATCTTGAGATAAAAATTAATAAATTTATGAATTATGGATTTAATGTTTTCAATAGCTTCTTTGTAAATATAAGTAATAATGTAAATAATTGTTTTCAAATAGTTTTCATATATTTATAAAGGTGTTATTTAAACCTATAAATGGTATTTATAAAGGAAGCAAGAAATTTTACAAATTGGTTTTGAAAAGTATTGAAGATAATTGATTTGCAAATGAAGTTTTTCAAATGAATATTTCAAGTAAAATTTATATAGTTTTAAATTAATTGTTTATCCTTGTCTTTTAATCTATCTTTTCTGGCTGGTTGTTCTATTCTCCTACCTCCTTTCTTTTCGGGGACGAAAAGTTTTGAGTGGGGGAGAGTGTAACGACCCATAAATTTTAGTGATTTTATTTATTAAATTAATTGAAATTTTGTGAAATTTTAAGCAATAAAATTTGAAAATAAAAATTTATTATTTGGATTATGTATAACTAAATATAGCAAATGGTAAATTTTCAATTTAAAATATGAAAGTTCATTTTATTGTGTATTCTATTTCAATTTAAATCAGTTAATATTTGATGATAATAAAATTTATTTCCAAACCTGAATATTTTTCTATAGAAAATTTCTAAATCATCTTCTGAGTGAGGTGTCATCTTTCGTTTTTCAAAATTTAGACTTCTATTGCTCCGTTTATCTTAATTCTGGCAAAATGGCAGCATTTCCGGTACCGCTTATCGACTTTTGATTGGATGATCGTACCACCAATATCTGTATACCGTTTTGATCATCTCGTCGTGCTGATCTCTAGGGTATATTTATTTGTGTGTTCTGAGGCCCGGTACATGACGAAACGAAGAAATCGTACGTCGTATCGATACCGAAATTGTGACTTTTGAAATTTTCTTCCTTTTCAAAATTTGAACCGCTGACCACAACAATAAATTGCTTTAAAGTTTTTCAGCTAAATCAACGTGTGGCCGTTTCCGACTCTTCACTTTATATTTGATTCTAAAACAGTTGTTCCCTATAATAATAGTTGAATTCAACTCTGACCCTTGATATTCGCATCGTTTAAAAATATATATATGTATCACTTTAACTGTTTGCTCTTTGTACAATATAAAAATGACAAACGTTTCCTCCTCCTTTTTTTCCTGTTGAGGATTCTTCTTCCTCCATCTTT
Source organism: Allium fistulosum (assembly GCA_030737815.1). Classification (NCBI taxonomy): domain Eukaryota; kingdom Viridiplantae; phylum Streptophyta; class Magnoliopsida; order Asparagales; family Amaryllidaceae; genus Allium; species Allium fistulosum. Next base: position 1,011,018,062 of record CM060907.1, read on the forward strand.
GCAACCCGACCGATCATCCCCTCCTTCAGCCCAACACCGACTCAATTCACCCCACGTCGGAACTTCTCCTCGTCCTGGCCGTGCACCTCTTCGCAGCCACCAACGCTCCACCCTTGGCTTCCTCCACCTCGAAGTATGTGGCAACACACACGTCCCTACTTTCCTCCCTCTCGTGTGTAAGTAGATGTATTATATATTATAATATCTGTTGGGTTTTAATTAAGGATTGTATATATAAGTTGGCTTCAGTTGCTTGATATTATATAAGCAACCTATATGTATTATATTGAGGCATGATATAGCAGCCTACTTTTATTTGGACTTATAATATTTCAAGTTATATTTGGTCTATTTGTCAGTGTATATATATTTATGAAAGTGGTATTGTTATAAACATATAGTTATATGTACTAAAAGGTGTTTGGTAATATATATTGTTTGTATACATTTGTTTATATATATAATATGTTATATTCAAATTTGGTTGGTTAAAACTCTAAAAATATACATATATATGTAAAGTCAGATCATACATTAGTTTATATATATAGCCTATATAGGTTGTATTTGGTAGGTTATATGAATATATTTATATCTTATATTCGTTAGTACATATTTTAATATTAATTTACACTATATATGATTTCAAAACAGTTTGTACATATATATTTAAGATTTATACTATACATGATTTCAAGACTGTATATATACTATAGAGTTAGTTTGAATGTTTGGTCTGCATATGTGTCAGTTATATATGTAATTTTAATTATATAAGGATGCATAAGTTTATAACATAATTTACTATTCATATTTTTCTGTGTGGCTGCTGATACTCAAATTATATAAGGTTATGGTAAATTTTATTTTAAGGGGTATTGTATGTGGTTTTACAATTTTCATTTATACAGTAATATGTCTATATAAGGTATATGTTAATTTACACTTGCTCTGTTCGATTTTGTCCTAACTTGATTTGTATGTATTAGGATATAATATTATATGTAGTTTTATATAAGATTTATATGCTATGTTAGTCTTATATTATATAAGCTGCAACATTTCTATTTCTTTTGCCATATATTTTACTCCAGTTTATACATTATTTTTCGAATAGGTTGTATACATATTAAGTTCCCATTTTATACTATTCTTTCCTATGTCTATTGATTTCTGGTTTATCTACACAAGTGTTTATAATAATTTTAAAGTAAGTTATGCATAGATGTGTTTTCCAAAATTTTTGTATTGAGGCTGCCTTGTTTTATATGTATATATGTTTGATTTCAATATATATATGTTTAAATTTAAGATTTATTTAAAATGTATATGTATTTTTTAAATTGAATTTTTGGTTTAAAGAAAATAATAATGTACATCTCGTTTTAATTTTGATATCAAGCTAATTTGATTTATTCCCATCAAATTTCCGTCATCAGATTATGTTCGTCAAATTCGTGCCGATTTTGCTTTGCTTCGATTCGTCATTCAAATTTCAGTGTCTGTATCAGTGTGCGTATTCGTGTTATCTTCTGTATTCTCTAGCCTCGAAAGGTGAGCAATTACTCACGATTAATGTCCTTATATTTATTAAATTTGATTTCAATTGAAACGACAATTGAAATATGCTGCTGTAGTTATTTAAATTGTTATATATGCTATTATTTGTAACTGTTCACCTGTGGGATATGACACCATATCCTATTGTTTATATTATATTATTATTGATGATATATGCCTATTGTTATATTTTATATTATCTGTTATCACTCTGCAAGTTCCCTGTTAGTATAGAATTCACTATGGGTTGAAATGATACATACCCGAACGGACTTTAGAATAGGAGAAAATCGTTATGGGTTGAAATGATAAACCCAAGCGATTTCCATTGGAATTGAATTTGGGATTACGGGTCGAAATGATATCTACCCGTATATACTTAAATTACGGATTGAAATGATAAATATCTGTATCAACTGACTATAGGATAAGAAATTATATACAGGCACCGTTGGTCCCTTTAAATATTTTGAAAATAAATTCTATGGTTTTGGAAAGAAATATATGGTTTTATTAAATGTTGATTCTTAAATTATTATATATAAATGGTAATGATATATAGATTAAATAATGATATTTAATTTAATTAATATTGATTTAATACATATAATATGGTTGAGTATTTAAATTTATATTTCAAAATAGATTTTTGGCAATAATTTGAATAAGTTAAGGTTGGGAAGATAATTTGAATTTAGTTGAAATTGTATTCAATAAAGAATTTTATGTAATTAAACCGATTTGAAACTTTTTGAAATTTAGATTTAAGATATGATTTATAACTGGGTTTTGATTTAAACATTTAATGAATTTTCTCGTTTAAATAAATTTAAGGAAATATTTAGTAAAATTGTAATTTAGGGCTAGTTAAATGATATTGAATCTATTAAGTTAAATCAAGATCTATAGGAAACTGTTAAATTTAACTTTGAAAATGTTGAATATTTAAGCTTTGAAATATATTAAAAATTTAAATGATCTATTGAGAACTTAATTGAATTGATGAATTGAGCTTTGAAAAATTTGAATTTGGAATTTGAGTTGATTTGAATTGATTTGTGAGACTTGAGGAAATTATAAATACTTTAATTTATAAATTATTTAGGAAATAGATATATTTGAAATGAAATGATATTTGGGTTTGAAGAATAAATTAATTTGAAATGACCACGGTGTTATAGTGTATATTTCTACCTTGTAGATAGTTCCGCAGATCCTTAGAGGATGGTTATCCCAAACATCATTTAAGTTACTTGTATTTCAGTTGATATTTCACTTGAGTTGGATTTATTGATATAAGAATGTCAATCCTGACTCGAGTGTTTTGTATTTTTTCTTTACGCTCGGGTCAAACCGAGTGATATAGCATTTGAGACTCACCTTTGGAGTTTGGAGCTTCGATTGGAGATCCAACTATCGACTCAGCTTTCAGCTTTTCTAGTTGATTTGTTCAGAGAGGTCATCTGTTGTACTGGAGACTTCACTGCATTTGAGATATTCTGTTGTATTTTATTTCTAACTCTGATGTTTATATAGTAGCTTCATGAACTACTATTTATTTATTCCGCTGCGTATTATTGTATTACTCTGTGTCTGTGATTCTATGATTGATTTATTTATTGTATATGCTGAGTTTTGCCAAAGTTAAATTAACAATCTCATATTTTGAACAATTCAAGTCCAACACGTGTGGATTTATTGTCGATTTGAATGGTCCAAAATAGTGGGATGCTACAATAGTTGTATATGGATATTATTAGAGCTTTGACCATAACCAAGCTCTAGATATCTAAAGTGATATAGTGATGATGAAGTGAGTGTGCATATAATATCATTGCTTGAGGGTTTACTTAAAATATGTTTTTACCTTGATAATCTATAAGCTGTAAATTTGGTCATAGTTACACTACTAGCTAAGATAACATGTGGACTTTAATATACAAAGTGTTCGATATTAATTGCTGCAAAAGTTACAGCCGTGAGCCGCATAACCGAATCTGAGTAGTCTCCGAAATAAACCTAATTTAATTGATTTAGACATTGTTATAAATTAATCATATAAATGTTATATTAACTATAGTGGGTGCTTATAGTAAGTTTAGTGGACCTTAAATAATGTTGGTGGCCTTTGGAAATTATTTTAATACGTTAACTGTTATATACATGTTTATTTGATTTACGAAACATATAGTAATATTGAATGTGCATTTAATATCAATGAACAAATCAATTAATGAACTGATTTTGGGTGGGGAAAAAATTTTGGAAGAGAGAAAGTGAAGGTCAATTATATATTAGTACATAGAGGACATTTATTAGAGAAACAATAAAAAGAAATATGAGAATATGAAGTGTTGGTTTTCCTTACTTCTCCATATAAATTGAGCCTACTCCCCATTCATATTTAGAGAAAACCCCAAACCTTCTATCAAAACTCTAACCCTAATATTATAAGCCTCTATTAAGGTGATTCAACTAGAGCTTTGCAAATCCTAGTTGTTGGAATTTAGAATTTCGAAGAAGCGACTGCTAGATCAAGATGTGACAAATGAGCAAATTTAAAAGGTAATTTCTTTCTTTTAGATCGAATACAAATCCCCTAACCTATTATCATGTTTATTTCTGGTGTTGATATGCATATAATATATATATTAACATGAACTTATGCTAAATATAAATAGGTCTTATAGTTATTTATTTTTAGTTGCACAAATTTTATAAAAGAAAAATCTGATTATATATATAATATACATAGGTTAGATTGTATATGGAAATATGTATAAAAGGAATTTTTTATTAAATAGATCTGTCTATATGTAATTTACGTAAACAGATCAGTTTACAGATTCAATATATTATTGCTCAAAGTGTTATTTATACAATTGCATGTTTATTTAGAGTTTCAATATAGTATTGTTCAAAGTGTTATTTATACAATTGCATATTTATTTAGAGATTTATATCAAGGAAATATTTATTACTACACACACATATGTTTTGAATGATTTTATTTATGGCTTTGATTGGATACAATCAAAATTGTACATTTATATCAATTAATTAAACTAAATGTAAATTTTGTAGTACAATTGTAATGTTTCGAATATTAAATATATGATAGTATTTGATTTATAACATACATATGTATATTTATGAGATTCTTGGCCATATTATAATACATATATACAAACATACACACACATCTCATCAAATATAACTATTATGTTCTTACTTAAAAGAATAAAATAATTAGTTATATGTGTGTGTGTGTGTACACACACACATAATATAAATTAGAGATTTTAAACTATGAACCATATTCAATGTATATGTGGCTAAAATAATAATAATACACACACACATATATATATAAATACATACATACACACACAAATATATATATATATATATATATATATATTTGACACCCACTGTTATGTTTTTGATTTAGCACTCAAGTTGCATAGAACACAAAAAGCACTTGAAATGATTCCCTTTCAAGATAAGTAATCTTTTGTTTGAAGGCATTAGCCATTGCTTTCCATAAAGAAAATTGTTTTTCATAACTCCATCAGCATTCCAAATGCGATTCGCCCAAGCAAAAATATTGTGATTTTCAGTAAGCTTCTTATATATCAAAGAGATAGAGTGCTATTTCCTTTTATTAGTCCAAAATACAGCTAGTTAGTTAGAATGGGAGGGATCCGTTCCAAGTTGAGATCAGAGTTGCCTAATTTGAGTTGAACTACAGTATGGAAGGGAAATCAAACCATTATTGTTATAGTCTTTTGCTAAAGGATTCGATGGATCACTGTCAGATGCTGAAAATTTGGATTAAGTGCATTAACCAATATCGGACCAAGAGAGGCCCACATGAGGGACTAGAACTTCACACAAGGATTAAAGCAAGGATCGTACTAGATATAAGTAAGTCGAGTGCTTCTATTTTTGAGAATATTTCTCCATGATCAATTGGCATCAGGTCAGCAATCCATCGTAGCGATCAGACTTATCGTTTGATCGTGCGGGCTCGAAACATGTAGAAATCAATTTAATGAATTCAATTAAAATAAGCTGATTTTAAAAGCTAACTTCTGTATACAATAGAATCGGGGCTTGAAACTAGTTCCATTGAGTTTAAAAATATCGAAAACTTATATTTTGATATATTGGATGACCCATTTTCGTTTTGGGAACGAAACGGGCTTTTTGGGTCGTTGTTATCGTTTCAATCCAAATCGACCTGGTCCAACATTTTCTATTTTAGCTTTGCCTATATGTAGGCTGTTATATATCCTAGCTGTTTCTTATTTTCTTACTTCTGTACGTATCTGTCTATTCAATTATCTGCTACTTCTTCCTTCTTCAATGGCTGCAGATCCAAAACCCTAATTAAATCTCAAATTCAAATCGAAAATCAAACTCCTCAAAACTATGTCATATTATATATCGTTGGAAAGCTCTAAATGAGTGTAATCTACTGCAGCAATTCGTTTTTTGATTTGGTGCATCATTTAACTAGAAAATATGGAAGAACTTCGACCGTCTATTTTTCGGGTTTCGTGATCCAACGGGGGATCGTCGACCATTCGACGATCGGGGAGTGGCGTCGGGGAGAGGACGTCAAGCAGCACGCATCTATACAGTTGGTTCGTCTTAGAGGCGTCGAGAGTTGCCAGATCTGGCCAGTTTCTTTGGGCGACAACAGAGCTAATATAGATGATCGGAGATGGCCGCTCGGCCAGGGGAGGGTCGCTCGACGATGGTGGTTCGAATGGTGATAGCTGGTCTGAGTGGCATCGAGCGTGCTGGCAGTAGAAATTGTATATCGATGGTGGCTACAGGGTTCGAGTCGATCGTATCTCTGCTAGGGTTTGAGCGCGTGGAGGAAACGTGTTGAGGTGACGTGTTGTTTATCTTTTATTTAATTAATTTTTATAATTTAAAATTCTAACGTTCTAACGTCAATAAATTTTTCGTACGAGCTCGGATTTGGACGCGGTTTCCTCCATTACGATCGTATCGAAATTCCGGACATTATGGAACTAGTTTGGCTACATTATGAGACTGTTATATTTTTGGGCTAAAATTGGATTTTAAATCGATTTGAAATCAAAGGTGAGTGTTTTAACCCACTCACAACTACTAAATCGTCTTATGTTAGTTAAATTAAATTTATGGAGTGATTATAAATTTACTGATGGTTGTTTGGTATATTTAAATTGCCATTCAAGTTTAATTTTAATTTAATTCCCATTTGAATTAAATATTGAATTTAAATTGCCAATTAAATACCTGATAATTATAACCAGTTAATTGTTGTTATTTATTGGTTGATTTGAATGATGACTGTGATGGATGTTTAATTGTTGATATTTGGATGATTGGATATTATATTTATTTTAAATGTCATTATCACACTGCAAGTTCCCTTAGTATCGTTAAGAAAATCACTATGGGTTGAAATGATACATACCCGAATAGACTTGTAGATTAGGGAAAAATCGTTATAGGTTGAAATGATAAACTCAAGCAATTTTATGGATTTTGAATGTTAACTCGGGATTGCGGGTTGAAATGATATATACCCGTAAATTTAAATTATTGTGAATTGAAATGATATATATCTGTATCACTTAACTATAAGGTAGAAAATTATATACGGACACCGGATTGGTTAAATTAAATGATTTTAAATCCTTAAATTTTTGAATCCAGTTAAATGATATTGTAAAATAAAATTTGATTTATATGAATTGAATTATTTTTAAATTCATGCTTTAAAATGTTGAAATTGGTTTAAACGAATTGTTTAAAGAGTTTAAATTGAAATTTTAAAGCTGAATTTTTAAATATAAATGAAATTTATCAAAATTGAGTTATTGTAAACGTCTGAATATTTAAGCTTTGAAATCTATCGAATTTGAAGTGGTTTAAATTTGAAGTGGTTTAAATTTGAAGTGGTTTAAATTTGAAGTTCAAAAATGGATTTAAAATCAATATAGATTGAAATGGTTTTAATGAGAATTTTAATTCGAAGATTAAAATTGAGTTTTGTTGATTTGAAACCTGGATATGGTCCAGATTTGTTGAAATGAAAGAAATAGTTGATTTAATACTATTTTCAAATTTATTATTTTAATATAAACTGTTTAAAATCTATTATTTTAAAATTTCAGATTAGTTAGATTTTCAAACTATTTACTATATAAACCATTTCCAATAATCAAACCATTTTATATTAAACTATTTTATCTATTTTAAAATCCTTAAACTATTTAAACTATTAAACTATTTCAACTATTAAACTACTTTAAACTATTAAAACTATTTTTAACTATTTTAAACTATTATAAAATTTCTAATGTATCAACTCTTTTAATCTATAACCTATTTTAATATATAAACTATTTCTAATATATAAACAATTTTAATCTATAACCTATTTTTTTAACATATAAACTATTTTAATGTCTAACTATTCCAATATATATACTACTTTTAATATTCAAACTGTTAAGTTGGAACTATTATGATTTAGATTTAATTGGCTTTGTTAGCGCCAAAATTGGTCACTAACCCCAAAATCCAGATGAAAGCACCAAATACCAATCACAGCTCAGAGATAGAATGTATGTAGAGAGTAATAATGTGAAGAACAGTTAAAACTGAAATGAAAGCAGTAAAGAACAACAGATTTTATAGTGGTTCGGCTAACTCCAGCCTACGTCCACTCCAGAAGTTTGCTTTTTATTGCTGTAGTAATTGATTACAGTTACAAAATGGCAGAGTTGCCTTAGCCTTAGAAAAGAGAAAGTAAGAGAGCAGAAAGAAGATCCCCTTTGACTGTGCCCCTGCCTCTCTATTTATAGACAAAGATGGGTTGGACTTCCCTGGTGGGCCTGGTAGCCGAGTACCTCAGCCCAAATGGAGTGGTCTCCATATGTCGAACCATAGATGCCGAACGCTGAATGCCGAACAAGGTGAGGTATGCCAAACGACCCATCCAATGCCGAACGCTCCCTGATGCCGAGCGCTCCATCCAATGCCGAACGATCCTTAGAGTCGAACCTCCATCATGCCTAACGTCCCCAGATGCCGAACGATCCATCCAATGCCGAACGTCTCCAGATGTCGGATGATCCATCCAATGCCGAACGTCTCCAGATGTCGGACGATCCATCCAATGCCGAACGTCTCCAGATGCCGAACGTCTCCAGATGCCGAACGATCCATCCAATGCCGAACGTCTCCAGATGCCGAACGATCCATCCAATGTCGAACGCTACTGAATGACGAGTGCTCCTGGAATGCCGAACCACTCATGTATGTTGAATGCTCTATGCATGCCGAGTACTCTTGAATGCTATTCGAACGTGAATAGTGAATGCCAAACGAACCATTTGTGTCGAACCTCCACCATGCCGAACCATGTTTAATGCCGAACCATGTTTCCTAGACCCAAATTATAGTTGATTCATCTTTATCCAATCATATTTCCATCTCCCAAGCACATGCATCATTCATCCATCCAGTTGACTGTATCCATCATACCCTAGCCTCGACGAACATGCAGTTGATTAAGTTAAACCCGTCTGTCCGCGACCTTGCCAAAAGGCGGGTTAACACTTGCCCCCCAAAACATGCCTTGCTTTAAAAGGTGTGTTTTGAATAGCCTCAAGTCCAGTATCCAAAGTCCATGTTTCGTCCATATCCAATAACCAATAGGGGACTTTAGGACCTCTTCGGGTCGATATCCAAATCCATACTCTCTCCGGGCTCTTGCCAAGCGCAATCCACACCTGATGACCGTGGTCCAGTGTCCCTGGACGTTGAGATAACCTCTCCAAGTTCTTGCCAAGCGCAATCCACACTTGATGACCGTGGTCCAGTGTCCCTGGACGTTGAGATAACCTCTCCGGGTTCTTGCCAAGCGCAATCCACACTTGATGACCGTGGTCCAGTGTCCTTGGACGTTGAGATAACCTCTCCGAGTTCTTGCCAAGCGCAATCCACACTTGACGACCGTGGTCCAGTGTCCCTGGACGCAAGTAATGCCGTGGCTTAAGTCCTAAGCCGAATCCTGGTCGCTCCGGACCCTTGCCGAGCATAGTCCATACTCGACGACCTTTAAGCCAAAATCCAGAGAAAATCCAATCAAAATCCAATCCGAAAAACAAACATTCAAACCAGAATTCAAACCAGAAAAACGAGAAAAACAGGGAGTTCAAACCAAACTCCAAAACCAAACCAGAAAAAGCAAATGTCCAAGTCAAAGGAAAAAACAGATTTCACAAACCCGGGCGTTTCGGTAAGCCATCATCTCAGAGCATGCCTGAGGGTTATCTCCGACCCCGTACATGAGTAAGTGATTTAACCGTTTGCCCGGAGTTTGTTACTTATTCCAAACCATCAAGATTAGTTGATGACCAATCGGTCACCATTCCTGGGCCTCGCGCCCTCGTCTTTCAAGGTAGGCGGAGGCTATTCATGTTCCACCGCCGCATTCCGAGTTCCGACATACTGTCGCAACTGACCATTCCTTATATGCTCCTCGATTATATCCTTTAGATGTCGGCAGCTGTTAGTATCATGCCCGTCCAGGTCATGAAAGAGACAGTGCCTTCCTGATGCCCTTTCACGTTCTATGGGTTCCCTCCTTGATGGCCTTCGATAGGGAAGACGATCTCGAGTATCTAAGAAAATCCGCTCCAACATTGCGTTCAATCCTGTGTAAGTGGAGAACTTTGGTTCTCCCCAGCGCTTCCTTTTCCCTTTATCCTTGTCCCCACCTGAGCTTTCGCCGAGTAATCTTCCATCCTTAGTCATGTTTACTTCCTGTGACCTCATGTCCAAACATGCATCCTCTTGTCGAAGAAATCTTTCAGCTTCATGAAAGAATTCCCCAATATCCAACGGTGGGTCCCGTACCAACGATACTTTGAACTCCGAATTATCTCTGACTCCTGATACCGCAGCCATCAGAACCATTGACGGATCTGGCCGATCCACCGAAGTAACTGCTGCATTAAATCGAGTTAAAAATGTCCTGAGCGATTCATCTGCCCCCTGTTTGACTGATGTTAGTGTCATCACGTTCTTTGGCCTTTTTATGTGAACTCGAAATTGACTTAAGAACTTGTCCACCAGTTCTGTCCATGTTCCAATGGATCCATCCTCCAGCTGTCTGAACCACATAGCAGCAATTTCAGTCAAGTACAGGGGGAAACATCGGGCCATAACCTCCTCCGTTGCCCCCAGCACTTCCATATGCCTAGTGTACCTCATCAAGTGGTCGGTGGGATCCGTCTTCCCGTTGTATACTTCCAGAGTGGGTAGTTTGAAATCGGACGGATTCCTAGCTGTCCTAATGTTCCGGGTAAACGGACTTTTGTTAACTCCCTCTGAATCCCTGTTTGTTAGACCTCCGCGAATAGTCCGCCTGATAATGTCAGCCAATCCAGTGTTTCCAACTAATCCAGACTGCCCCCCAAGTCCCCGAGGAAATTCTGGCACATATTCTTCATCACGTACTCCTGTATTCCTATCGACGCCAGGCCGCGTAGCGTCATCTGGTATCCCTCCATGAACTGGTCCAGCATTCCCTGGTGGTGTGCCCCCGAGTCTAGGTCCATCTAGATTGTTAGCTGTTTGTTGATTGGGAGCTGCCTCCTGTTGAATCACTCCATCTGTCCGCTGGTTGAGTCCCTCTGGTCCAGTTCCACGAACTTGAGCTCCTGCAGTTCTTGGTTGTTCAAATTGCCTGAGAAGAGCCTGCATCATCTCCTCTTGTTGTTTCATCATCTGCTCCTGCATAGAATTCATCATTGCCTGCATCTCATCCCGAGTTATGTAGATGGATGCATGATCCTCTCCAGCTCCAGAAGAGGCTGCTTGACTTCCTTCCTGGTTGCTTCTTTCCACTACTTGCTTCCTTGTTGGTGGTCTAGCCATTGCTTTCAAGGATCCAAGTTCCTAACCCCAAAGTTCCTGAGTTCAGTTCTCAGTGAAAGCACCAAAGTGTTAGCGCCAAAATTGGTCACTAACCCCAAAATCCAGATGAAAGCACCAAATACCAATCACAGCTCAGAGATAGAATGTATGTAGAGAGTAATAATGTGAAGAACAGTTAAAACTGAAATGAAAGCAGTAAAGAACAACAGATTTTATAGTGGTTCGGCTAACTCCGGCCTACGTCCACTCCAGAAGTTTGCTTTTTATTGCTGTAATAATTGATTACAGTTACAAAATGGCAGAGTTGCCTTAGCCTTAGAAAAGAGAAAGTAAGAGAGCAGAAAGAAGATCCCCTTTGACTGTGCCCCTGCCTCTCTATTTATAGACAAAGATTGGTTGGACTTCCCTGGTGGGCCTGGTAGCCGAGTACCTCAGCCCAAATGGAGTGGTCTCCATATGCCGAACCATAGATGCCGAACGCTGAATGCCGAACAAGGTGAGGTATGCCGAACGACCCATCCAATGCCGAACGCTCCCTGATGCCGAGCGCTCCATCCAATGCCGAACGATCCTTAGAGTCGAACCTCCATCATGCCTAACGTCTCCAGATGCCGAACGATCCATCCAATGCCGAACGTCTCCAGATGTCGGACGATCCATCCAATGCCGAACGTCTCCAGATGTCGGACGATCCATCCAATGCCGAACGTCTCCAGATGCCGAACGATCCATCCAATGCCAAACGTCTCCAGATGCCGAACGATCCATCCAATGCCGAGCGTCTCCAGATGCCGAACGATCCATCCAATGCCGAACGCTACTGAATGACGAGTGCTCCTGGAATGCCGAACCACTCATGTATGTTGAATGCTCTATGCATGCCGAGTACTCTTGAATGCTATTCGAACGTGAATAGTGAATGCCAGACGAACCATTTGTGCCGAACCTCCACCATGCCGAACCATGTTTAATGCCGAACCATGTTTCCTAGACCCAAATTATAGTTGATTCATCTTTATCCAATCATATTTCCATCTCCCAAGCACATGCATCATTCATCCATCCAGTTGACTGTATCCATCGTACCCTAGCCTCGACGAACATGCAGTTGATTAAGTTAAACCCGTCTGTCCGCGACCTTGCCAAAAGGCGGGTTAACAGGCTTAAATGCGAATATTTTGATATGATGGTTTAACCTATCCTTGTGGTTATGATTTTGAAAACGAATATGATTTAAAGTGGATAATGATTTCGAAAGTGATATCATTTCGAATTGAATATGATATTTTGATATCAATATGAATTGGTTTTGGAAATGTAAAAGAACCAACCAATGTGAAATAAGCATTTGGTTGTTAAAGAGACCGTGATCGGATATTGTCATACTCTCTGCCAATACCGAAAACCATTTTAACAACTATGCACATGGTGGAGATTCTAGAATGAAGTAGGATGGTTTGGTGAATGATTCTTTATGAGGTATTAACATAGCCCTGACTCCCTCGAGTCAGCTTGATGTGACTAAAACGAGAGCCACGTCGGGCCAAGTGAGATCGCACCTCCGATTGGACACATTTCTTCAATACCATATTTATTACTTTGTGATTGATTTGGTGGCCACCCCTCGATTGATTTGGGAGTGTGTTCCGAGGTGGACGGTAGTAGCTGCTATGCATTACCACCAGTCCGGATCCTCAAAATGGTAGTTCCTACCCTGGGCATCACCTCGCGTGCCTTGTCACATGCCGTATCGCGCCCATTACGAGTTTGGTTTGTACCGTACCTATGAAGTGCTCATTGAGTAAACCACCGATTTGGTGGAGCCCACGGTATCTGTATAGACTACGTGAATATATAAAAATGTGTTAAGGGAGATATGGGTAACGCCTTAATGCTATTTTAATACTTTACTTTACTGATAGACATATTATGACAGCGTAAATTACTACATAGTAAATAGTTTAACGGATCCTTAGGGGTTGGTAATCCCGAACATCTCTTAAGTTATTGCACGCACGTTAGACACTGGATATGAGATGTAAAATCCCGTAAACATCTCCGAAGCCATCACACTCATATTTATTGTTGATTTAGCTTACATAAGATCTTTTAGTTCTAACTTGAGTGTTTTGTCTTTTCATTACACTCGGGTCACTCTAAGCTTTTCAATGTTGAACTTTATTTTTGGAGGACGAAGACAGAGATTTGTATGCTATTTATTTTATATGTATTCCACTACATCATGTTGTTCTGCTGCAGTATTTAGTCTTTCTTGCTGTATGTATAACTCTGATATGTATCGTAAAAGTGTAATAAATGTTATTTGTAAAACAGCTTCATGAACTGTTATTTGATTATTATATTTATTCATTCCGTTGTGAGATTCTGTGTTTGTTTTTCATTCTTTTCTCTTCTTTTCTTATTTACCCCATAATAGTCCTCCCTTTTGAATGGTTTGAGTCCGACATGTGTGGTTTATTGCTGATTTAAACTATCCAAAAAGGCGGGTCGTTATATTTGGTATCAGAGTTTTGGTTTAGCGATAACCTTAGCTTTGTGGGGTCTGACTCATTAGAGATAGGGTAGTGATACCCTAGAATGAGTCTGTTTAAGTGTATATATATGAGAGAGCATACTTGTTAGTGTTATAAATCTGTTTTTATATTGTGTTAATTTGTTCTGTTTAGTATTTATAAATTCTGGTTGGTACATAGGATGATATGGCATCGATAGGGATTTCTAAACACTTAATAGGGCGGACTGACACAATATTATTTTGAAATATAGGTAAATGAAATAATTTTACCTAGTATTATATTTTGTATATAAAAGAATAATTTTTATAGATGGATATAGTTGTTTGTAATATGTTTGTTCGTTAGGAAGTGGAATTTTATAAATATTGATTGCAAAATAAGATTTATAGATAAAGTAAATATAAATTGGAAATTTGCGAGCTTAAGTTCCGGGATTTTGAAATTTGTTTCCAAAAGATTTTGGAATATAATATAAGTATTATTTGGAAGTATTTTAGGATATAAATATTTCAAAGTGATTTGAAAGAAATGTTTTAAAAGGAATTTTAAAAAGGAAATAAGTTCTGTACTCCCCTCTTCTGTCGCTGGGAAATAATTTCGGTGATGAGTGCATGCATCATCGACGTTCATTTTCAAGTTTCAAAGTGGGAAGGCCACTGTAGTAGCTTTACTACACTTTTATTTTGATAAATAAATCTTAATTTTAAATTTCTAAGTATGATTGGATATATATATAAGCTATAAGTATATGTATGTGTGTGTATATATATATATATATTATTTTAAATGATTTGAAATGAACCCAGCATTTAGTTCTTAAGTTTATATAAATTAGGGATTTCAATTATTGTAATGAAATGAAATCTTAACTATTTTAATAATTGGAAACTTCTAAAATGAAAAATAAGGAATTGGATGCTAAGTAATTAATGAAAATACAAGAAATTGGAAATTTGTAAATTGTAAATCAAAAGATATGAAAATTTGGAAAATGTAATTATTGAAAATTTTGTTAACTAAAATAAAAAAAATAAACTTGTGTAACATTCAATTACGTTCTTAAAACACATATATATATATATATATAACTTACCAGAAATGTTTAAAAGTTGTAATGTTAAATAGGAATATGTAATAGGATATTATACAAGTAAAACTTAAGTAATGAAAGTGTTCAAATGGAATTATTTCTATAAATAAGAGTTTTGATGTTACAAGAAATGTTATAAACATAAGTTAATATTGTGAAATGCTGGTAATTTAATTAAATATTAAAAAGTAAATACTGTTTAAGTAAATGATATAAACTCAAGAAAATGACTGAAATGATTCACTGATGAATATTAATATTAAAATGGATATCAAGGATCATAAGTAAATTTTAAATGTGAAATAAACTAAAAGTGAAATGTATGTAATACGTTAACATGTATTCAATGATGATCTCAAATATAGAATGAGAAATAAATCTAGTAAGTAATGAAGATAAATTAATTAATAAAATAATCATTGTATGAATGAATGGAAATAGATGAACAGTAAATGATGTGAAAGGAAATTCATAAGAATAAACTTAAATGATATTTGAAATTCTTGGTTGTCTTGGCTTATGGGATGTTTGGGAAAGGATACTTCTAACTGTATAAGGATGTATAAATACCTATTAAGTAATTATCTAAGGCTGTTGAGCGTAGGGTACACTTGATAGTTTATTTATCACCTTGTATGATTAAAAGTTTCTGAACCCGAACAAACCATTTGTTTTGGTCGCTATGGATGTATGATGAATTGGTTGTATTGTTGTTTGCATATGATTATTTCATATTTTTGTTTTGTTGTGCTATAAATTGAAACAACTAATATGTTGCCTTTTTACATAATTCTAACTCTTTGGATTATATAAATGACATACAAGTTTATGGAAGCAATAACTACTGCTTTTGGTTTCATAAATAAAACGTTGTTTGCCCAACAAATAGGTACGTTTTCAGATTTCGGTTTATAGCGATATTTTATTGTTTTCCCATGGTTTGGGATATTATATTACTGAAATATTATATATATGGTTATTATTGATATTATTATTTCTCTCGGACCTATACGTACAAAGGAGACTCTGCTGAAATTTTCCGTGAATTTTAGACTTAGAAATTTTTTTATGAAAGTGAAATTATTTTTAAACTTTTATTTAACTAGGATATGGAAGATTTAATTGGTTATAAATGGATATATTTTATTTAAAATACTTAATTATGTAAGTTTAAAGTATTTGGAAATTGATTATTTGAATAAAATTATATTAGTTTCTTAATTCCTTCTTTCCCTTTTTGAGGACGAAAAGTTTTGAGTGGGGGAGTGTAACGACCCGTAATTTTCGATAATTAAGAATTATTAATTAAATAATATTTTAGAATTTAATATTGTGTGAAATTAAAAAATTTATGGTTTATTAATGAGAAACAATTAGAATGAAATTTTATAATGTTGGTTTAATGTAATTGACAACTATTTTAATGAAATTCCAATAAATTGAAATAATTGTAAAGTTAATTCGGTTAGAAATCGTAAATAAGGAAATAAACCAAATGTTGTATTTAATGGTGAAATTGTACGTAATTAATTGAAATTGGTTAATATAGAATAATTAATCAGTATGTGGATTTATTAGCTTGGTTTGTAAACAATAAGCATACAAATGTGTTTGAAATTGTAAGTTGTAATAATTGTTTAATTATCATTTCATTATTTAATCTGTTGAAATTAAATTGTATATCAATTGCGATTAAATGTAATTAAATACTGTGTTAATATGAATTAAGATGAAGCTGTAGAATATTGATGTAATAAAATGTAAACCAATGATAATTATATCCATACGGTAATAATTGATTTAATAATAAGAGTGAAATCAAAATAAATGAATGCATTTGAATCTAAATTATAATTAATGAATTTATTTTAATTGAAATTGAACACTGTAATTAGTGCAATATTTAACATTGGATTTGACATGAAAATTTATTTTAGAAGATTATAAATTACTAGGTAATCAAAAATGATAAAATTGTTAGTTATAAAATTTGAATTTGAAAAGTGATTAAATCAATTTAATAATAATTTATTTAATTAGCGTGAAAATAGCCATTTTGGCCACTATCTCGGATTTCGACGAAACTAGTTTCATCAGATCCGTAACAGTGAATTATTGTAGGATTTCAAGTTTTATAGCGATCGGACTTGTCATTTGATCGTGCGGGCTCGAAACGTGTAGAAATCAATTTAATGAATTCAATTAAAATAAGCTAATTTTAAAAGCTAACTTCTGTATACAATGGAATCGGGGCTTGAAACTAGTTCCATTGAGTTTAAAAATATCGAAAACTTATATTTTGATATATTGGATGACCCATTTTCGTTTCGGGAACGAAATGGGCTTTTCGGGTCATTGTTATCGTTTCAATCCAAATCGATCTGGTCCATCCTTTTCTGTTTTAGCTCTGCCTATATATAGGATGTTATAAACCCTAGTTATTTCTCATTTTCTTACTTCTGTATGTATCTGTCTATTCAATTATCTGCTATTTCTTCCTTCTTCAATGGCTGCAGATCCAAAACCCTAATTCAATTTCAAATTTAAATCGAAAATCAAACTCCTCAAAACTATGTCATATTATATATCGTTGGAAAGCTCTCGATGAGCGTAATCTACTGTAGCAATTCATTTTTCGATTTGGGGCATCGTTTGACTAGAAAACGAGGAAGAACCTCGGCCGTCCATTTCTAGGGTTTCGTGATCCAACAGTGGATCGTCGACCATTTGACGATCGGGGAGTGGCGTCGGAGAGAGGACATCGAGTAGCACACATCTATACGGTTGGTTCGTCTCAGAGGCGTCGAAAGTTTCCTGATCTAGCCAATTTCTTTGGGCGGCAGCAAAGAAAATATAGATGACCGGAGATGGTCGCTCGGCTAGGGGAAGGTCGCTCGGTCATGGTGGTTCGAATGGCGATGGCTAATCTGAGTGGCATCGATCGTGGTGGCAGCAGAAATTGCATGATCAATGGCGGCTACAGGGTTCAAGTTGATCATATCTCTGCTAGGGTTTGAGCGCGTGGAGGAAACGTGTTGAGGTGACGTGTTGTTTTTCTTTTATTTAATTAATATTTATAATTTAAAATTCAAACGCTCTAACGTCAATAACTTTTTCATACGAGCTCGGATTTGGACGCGGTTTACTCCATTGCAATCATATCGAAATTCCAAACGTTATGGAACTGGTTTGGTTGCTTCTGAGACTGTTAGATTTTTGGGCTAAAATTGGATTTTAAATCGATTTGAAATCAAATGTGAGTGTTTTAACCCACTCACAACTACTAAATCATCTTATGTTAGTTAAATTAAATTTATGGTGTGATTAAGAAGTTATTGATGGTTGTTTGGTATATTTAAATTGCCATTTAAGTATAATTTGAATTTATTTTGAATTTAATTCCCATTTGAATTAAATATTGAATTTAAATTGCCATATAAATACCTGTTAATTATAACCAGTTAATTGTTGTTATTTATTGGTTGATTTGAATGATGATTGTGATGGATGTTTAATTGTTGATATTTGGATGATTATATATTGTATTATTTTATTTGTCATTATCACACTGCAAGTTCCCTTAGTATTGTTAGGAAAATCACTATGGGTTGAAATGAGACATATAAGAATGGACTTATAGATTAGGGAAAAATCGTTATGGGTTGAAATGATAAACTCGAGCGATTTTATGGATTTTGAATGTTAACTCGGAATTGCGGGTTGAAATGATATATACCCATAAATTTAAATTATTGTGGATTGAAATGATATATATCCATATCACTTGACCATAAGGTAAAGAATTATATACGGACATCGAATTGGTTAAATTAAATGATTTTAAATCCTTAAATTTTTGAATCCAGTTAAATGATATTATGAGATAAAATTTGATTTATATGAATTGAATTATTTTTAAATTCAAGCTTTTAAATGTTGAAATTGGTTTAAATGAATTGTTTAAAGGGTTTAAATGGAAATTTTAAAGCTGAATTTTTAAATATAAATGAAATTTATCAAATTTGAGTTATGGTAAACGTCTGAATATTTAAGCTTTAAAATCTATTAAATTTGAAGTGGTTTAAATTTGTAGTTCAAACATGGATTTGAAATCGATATAGATTGAAATGGTTTTAATGAGAATTTTAATTGGAAGATTAAAATTGAGTTTTGTTGATTTGAAACCTGAATATGGTCCAGATTTGTTAAAATGAAAGAAACAGCTGATTTGATATTATTTTCAAATTTATTATTTTAATATAAACTGTTTAAAATCTATTATTTTAAAATTTCATATTATTTAGATTTTCAAACTATTTAGTATAAACCATTTCCAATAATCAAACCATTTTAAATTAAACCATTTTATTTGTTTTAAAATCCTTAAACTATTTAAATTATTAAACTATTTAAACTATTAAACTATTTAAAACTATTAAAACTATTTTTAATTATTTTAAACTATTATAAACTATTTCCAATGTATCAACTCTTTTAATCTACCTATTTTATACAAACTATTTCTAGTATATAAACAATTTTAATCTATAACCTTTTTTTTAAATATAAACTATTTTAATGTCTAACTATTCCAATATATATACTACTTTTAATATTCAAACTGTTAAGTTGGAACTGTTATGATTTAGATTTAATTGTCTTAAATGCGAATATTTTGATATGATGGTTTAACCTATTCTTGTGGTTATGATTTTGAAAACGAATATGATTTAAAGTGGATAATGATTTCGAAAGTAATATGATTTTGAATTGAATATGGTATTTTGATATTAATATGAATTGGTTTTGGAAATGTAAAAGAACCAATCGGTGTGAAATAAACATTTGGTTGTTAAAGAGACCGAGATCGGATATTGCCGTACTCTCTACCAATACCGAAAACCACTTTAACAACTGTGCATGTGGTGGAGATTCCAGAATGAAGTAGGATGGTTTGGCGAATGATTTTGTATGAGGTATTAACGTAGCCCTGACCCCCTCGACTCAGCTTGATGTGACTAAAATAGGAGCCATGCCGGGCCAAGGGAGGTTGCGCCTCCGATCGGACACATTTCTTCGATACTATATTTATTACTTTGTGACTGATTTGGTGGCCACTCGTCGATTGATTTTGGGAGTGTGTTCCGAGGTGGGTGGTAGTAGCTGCTATGCTTTACCACCAGTCTGGATCCGCAAAACGGTAGTATCCTACCCTAGGCATTGCCTCGCGTGCCTTGTCACATGCCTTATCATGCCCATTACGTGTTTGGTTTGTACCGTACCTATGGAGTGCTCATTGAGTAAACCACCGGTTTGGTGGAGCTTACAGTATCTGTATAGACTACGAGAATACATAAAAATATGTTAAAGGAGATATGGGTAACACCTTAACGCTATTTTGATACTTTACTAATAGACATATTATGATAGCGTATATTACTACATAGTAAATAGTTTAACGGATCCTTCAAAGATGTTAATCCTGAACATCTCTTAAGTTATTACACGCACGTTAGACACTGGATAAGAGATGTAAAATCCCGTAAACATCTCTGAAGCCGTTACACTCATATTTACCGTTGATTTAACTTACATAAGATCTTTTAGTTCTGACTCGAGTGTTTTGTCTTTTCATTATGCTCGGGTCAGTCTGAGCTTTTCAGTGTTGAAGACTTTATTTCTGGAGGACGAAGACAGAGATTTGTATGCTATTTATTTTATATATATTCTACTACATCATGTTGTTCCGCTGCATTATTTATTCTTTCCTACTGTATGTATAACTCTGATCTGTATCGTAAAAGTGTAATCAATGTTATTTGTAAAACAGCTTCATGAACTATTATTTGATTATTATATTTTGTCATTCCGCTGTGATATTCTGTGTTTGTTTTTCATTCTTTTCTCTTCTTTTCTTATTTATCCCATAACAATCCTCCCTTTTGAATGGTTTGAGTCTTACATGTGTGGTTTATTGTCGATTTAAACTGTCCAAAAAGGTGCGTCGTTACACATATTGAGTAGCATTACCTCAAATGTCACCAAATTTAGGTTCTTTTGCAACATTTGATGTCAATCCTGTATAACAAAATCAGATTGAGCGAAAGCGATTCATGATCTAATATTCCCTATTTGGTTACCAATGCAACTCAAATTCAATTATGCAATCACATAAACAAAATAACAGAAATAAGAGACACAAAAGATAACATGGTTCAGATATAAGTATCCTACATCCTCGGAGACCCAACAACCCCTTTTATTCAATCACCAGAGATTACAAGCCAATTCTATGATTAGATAGTTACAAAATTTGGAGACTCTCTCTAATCTTACACTCAATTGAAGAGATTACAAAATAGAGTTCTAAACATAGAAAACCCCCAATTTGATTTAGTTAGAGTTTATATTGATTATAATTATTGGAAATCTGATCATAATTAATCTCTTAATCACTTAATTAAGAAGATGATTAAGAGGCTATAAATAGATGCACTAATCACTCTAGGCCATCCGATCACGTTAAAAGTATCTATACCATCAATGGAGAGAACCAAACACTGGAAAGTCCAAAACTGCGCTTCAAAATTCGTAATAGCCAATGTCTCAAAAAAACTGCTTTTTATTGTCTACACGTCTGACATGTGAAGTTACTGAGACAAATCTCAGGATACATTTCTGAGTAGCCTCAAACGTCTGACCAAAGTTGTCAGACGTTTGGCAACATGCTCGAAATAATTTTCTAGAGCTCATCAGATGTCTGACTAATGAGGTCAGACATCTAACCTCCCTTAGGCAACACGCATGCTCTCCACTCTGACTTTTTTTTAATCTCGACTTCCTCCAATCGACTCCCTACTTCTCCAATACGAAACTCTATGCCATATCTTCAATCCGAACACTCATTGGCACATATTTCAATCATATAACAACAACACTCAATCTCAATTCAAAATATATGGGTCTCATCATCAATCAACATGGGTGTTATTGGGTCTAGCGCCCTGTGGCACTCAAGCAACAGAAATAAAATGGATTAAGTTGGAGCAATGCTCAAACTTGTCCTTATGAAGTGACTTCATTATCATATCTGAGGGGTTATTCAAAGTACTCACCTTCACCAACTTGATTTTACTTCGTTCTTCCTCAAGCATATGTAAGAATCCTCTAACATCAATGTGCTTTGTCCGAGAACTATAAGCCTGATTCTCCTATAGATGAATCGCACTCTAACTATATGAAAATATCTCTACTGTTCGATGCACCACCGAAAGGTCATCCAACAACAGAAGTAAATACAATCCCTACATGTAGCTTCCACAATCGATATCTACTCGGCCTCAGTAGTCGACAAAGCTACTATAGGTTGCAGCTATGATCTCTATAAAACCAAGTGTATGCCAAGTGTAAAAACATAGCCCAATACCGACTTCCATGCGTCTTTATCCCTAGCATAATCTGAATCATGGTAGCCTCTAAGAGAGATGTCACCATCCACTCCACCATACAACACAAAAATATCTGAGTATCTGTTTCATTAGTTGCTAATGCTCTTTACCTAGGACAGACATACATCGACTCACAACACCCACTGCATGGGCCAAATCTGGTCTTGTGCATACCATAACATACATGAGACTACCAACAGCACTAAAATAAGGTATATTGGCCATATAACTTTTGTCTTCATCTAATGAAGGAGATGAGTCTTTCGACAACTTGACATGAGAGCCTAATGGAGTGCCAACCAGTTTAACTTTCTCCATACCAAATCAAGCAAGGACCTTCTTGATTTAATGCGCATGAGTGAGTCTCAACTATCTCCACTTCCTATCTTTGTATATCTCCATTCCCAAAATTCTTTGTGCTTTTCCCAAATTCCTTATATCAAACTCCTTGCCGAGCTCCACTTTCAACTCCTTAAATCTGACCATACTTCGAGATGCAATCAACATATAACAAAAGATATGTCATATCACCACCACACCTCCTGAAATAAAATGATCTTTGAAGCTTCTAGGGTATCCCCATAAAAAGCATAAACTTATCAAATCTCTTATATCATAGTCTAGGAGACTGCTTCAGTCTATATAGAGATTTGTTAAGTTTACAAACATAATTTGACCTGATACTATCAATGAACCCCTCCGGCTATTTCAAATAAATCTCCTCATCCAGGTCACCATGCAAGAATGCAGTTTTACATCTAGTTGCTTAAGTTCCATATCATAATAAGGAACTAATGTCAAAAGAATATGAATGGATGTATGCCTTAGATCTGGAGCAAAGATATCACGATACAGTACCCTTTTCTTCTGAACATACCCCTTAGCTACTAATCTTGCTTTGTATTTGAAATCACCATTGCAGCCATCTTTCATCTATGGATCCACTTACATCCAATAGCTATCTTGTTGGTAAGAAGAGCATCAAAGCCCAAGTATGATCTTTCTACAAAGATTCAATCTCCTCCTCCATGGCAACTAACCAACTGGAACTGTTGACTGATGAAATAGCTTCTCTATAATCACTGGGCTCATCATGGACAACATTAAATTCATATATTGTCATGTCAATGAAGTTAATGTCATTGATACACAATCCAACAAACTCATCAAGCCACTTAAGCTTCCTTCTATGTCTGACAGGCCTAGTCCCTGAATGAGCTCTACCTTGAGTCTGATCCTATGTACCAACTATACTATCCTCATCAACATTGATGCCATTGGGAACAACACCATCTGAACCTCTATGGAAAGAATCTAAAGATGACTATCCTTGTGTTTGGTATTTTGCATCTGTCCTCACACTATCATCGGATGAGGAAGGCTCCACCTTCAACCAAGTCTTCTCATCAAAAGTTACATGCCTGCTGATAATGATCTTCTTCCGAATAGAACACCACAACCTATACCCCTTCACTCCTTTTCTATAACCTAGAAAAACACACTTGCGAGCTCTAGGTTCCAGTTTTCCTCTACTCTCACGTACATAAGTTGGGCAACAAAACACTTTGAGAATGAATAGCTATCAGGCTCTCCTTTTCTTACTTCCTTGGGGATTTTCATATGTATGGCAGTAGAAGGTATGTGGTTGATAAGGAAAGCCGCCATATATAAAGCTTCAGCCCAAAATCCATTCTTCAACTTAGCAGTCAATCTGACGTAACGAGTTCTCTCCAATAATGTCTGATTCATCCTTTAAGCAACTCCATTGGACTAAGGGTCACCTGGTGTGGTGTAATGTCTCTTAATGCCTTCAGACTCACAATAATCGATGAATTCCTATTATACAAATTCACCGTCATTATCCGAACGGAGAACTTCCAACTTCTTCCCTATCTGCTTCTCAACCATAGATTTCCACTTTTGAAACCTGGCAAAGGTTTCACTTTTTGGCTGTAGGAGGTCCACCCATACTTTGTGAGAGAAATCATTTACAAATGAAACGAAATAAATGGCTCTACCCAAGGATAGACAAGGGGAGGGATCCCACACATCAGTGTGAACATACTCCAAGACAAATTTTGCTTTATGCTTTCCTATACCAAAAGAAATATTTGTCTTCTTTCCACGAACATGCTCTTTACAAAATCTTTGCTTTGAATGCTGAACTCCATTAATCAAACCTTGCATCTCAACTCATTCATACTATGTACGCCGATGTAACCCATCCGCAAGTGCCACAATCTAGAAGAATGTAAATCAACAGAAATAGCAAAAGCTGATTCATCAACTAAAGTAGCGCCCTTTAATAGATAAAGATTTCCTACTCTCACACCTCTCATAAATTTCATAAAACCATGCAATATCTTCATTTTCTCTCCCTCAACTATAATCTTCAATCCAAGCCTACTCAAAGCCCTAATAGAAGTCAAGCTCCTTCTTAAATTAGGTATATGCCTAACATCAGTAATAGTGCAAACAACACCGTCAAACATCTTGACCTTCACACTACCAAAACTAATCATACGGGAAGAAGCATCATTGACCATCAAAACTTCTCCTTCATCAATCTCACGGCAAGTGAAAAAGCAGTTCCTTTTAGATGTCACAAGATTGGATGCGCCAGAATCAATCCGCCATAAGTTGCTCTTTCCTTGAGAGCTGAAAGTTGTAAATACATCGGTATCACTCTATGTATCCGATTTCTTTACAGTAGATGTTGAAGCTTGCTTTGGGTCTTTTCTTCTTCCTTCAAGCTTGCGACATTGAGCTATAAAATGCTTTGATTTCTTACAATAATGGAAAGTCAATCATGTATGCCCCCTAGACCGAGACCTTGAATTACTTCGACCTCCACTATTCATTGACTTGCTTTGGCTTCTACCTCTTTGAATAGAAAAGCCCTCTGTATCACTATCCAAACTAGTGCTAGTCAATCTACCTCTCAATACTTCATTAAGAAGACTCGTCTTTACATCTGATAGACTGATCTTACTATGACCATATATCATGGAATTAACAAAAGTAGTATACTCTTTAGGAAAGAATATCAAAGGATCACTGCTTGAGACTCATCAGTAATATCAACTTCTGCTACCTTCAGGTTCATAATCAAAGTGGTCAAAGCATCTACATGCTCCTTAAGATTGGATCCAGGCTTTATCTTAAACGAGTAGAGTTGTTGCTGAAGAATAATCTGATTGTCGAGAGACTTGTCTTGATATGCATCTGATAATACATCCCATAATTCCTTCATTGTTTTTTTAGAGAACTCTCGAAGGACTTCATCTGAAAGACTCAATTGGAGAGTTATAAGGACTTCAACTTCCATCTCCTCCAAAACATCACTTCAGTGTCTTTCAATTTTTCATGCACTGAAACAACCTTAAAATCTTCTCCTTCTTCAATACTGCCTCCATCTTCATCTTCCAAGTGCCAAAATCTCCATTTCCATCAAAACGTGTAACACCATAGTTGACACCAGATTTACCAATAGACTTTCTAGAAGTTTCCATTACTACCTAAATGGAACAATAACACTAGCTCTGATACCAAACTGTAGTGACAAAATCGGATTAGCGAAAACGATTTATGATTAGGATCTAGTATTGCCTATTTGAATACCAATGCAACTCTAATTCAATTATGTGATTACATAAACAAAATAACAGAAATAGGAGACAAATAAGATAACGCGGTTCAGATATAAGTATCCTACATCCACGTAGACCCAACAACCCCTTTTATTCAATCACTAGAGATTACAAGCCAATTCTATGATTAAAGTGTTACAAGATGTGGAAACTCTCTCTAATCTTACACTCAACTGAAGAGATTACAAAATAGAGCACTTGAAATGAATAAAACCTCCAATTTTAGTTAGGGTTTCTATTGATTAGAATTGTTGAAAATCTGATCTCACAATTAATCTCTTAATCTTTTAATTAGGAAGATGATTAGGAAACTATTTATAGATGACTAATCGCTTTGGGCCATCCGATCACGTCAAAAGAATATGTACCATCAATGGAGAGAATAAAATATCGAAATCCAAAACTACCCTTCAAAATTCATAATAGCCAAAACCTTAAAAAACACCTTTTATCGTCTGAAATGTTTGACGGGTGAAGTCAGAAGTCTGAGAAAAATCTCAGGAAACATACGTCTGACCAAAGTTGTCAAACGTCTAGCAACATGCTCGGGATAATTTTCAAACCTCATTAGATGTCTGACTGATGTGCACGTAAATGTGCATATATTTACATCCATATTTTATCTCTTTTTTTAATAAACATCATATTTGGGCATGTGTACATGTTAAAACGAAAATTCAAGTATTTTTCAAATCATCATATTTTCATCTTCATTCAGGGGCAAATTGGTCATTTTTGTGCATGTGTAAATTTGAGAATTTTTACTTGGACATTTTTGATGATTTTTATAGGAATTTGGATGCATATGGAAGAGGCTTATATGAAGATACATGCATGCACAAATGAATACAAAGATAAGAAGAAGGAAATAATTCAAAGTACAAGATCATGGAGGACCCCACCACTTACCTAACTTCCAATTAGAAGCTAAGCACATGCTAAAAGGACTTAAAGCTTCATGTACATATTAAGTGGGGGATTATTGAATGTTAATGATTACTTGGAGGCTACACCACCTCAAGGGTATTTTGGGAAGCTCCCTAAAAAGAGAATTAGGGTTTTATGCATGTATAAATAGCCCTCTTATGTACATGAACATATCTTCTACTCTTTCATGTTACTTAGGAAATTAAGAAATCAAAGTGTAAGCTCAATATTCTATGAAATAAAAATGGCTTCCAAGCCTCTTTCTTCTCTCTTTTCTACATGCTTTTCCTTGCTTTTATGTTGATGTTTATTTTTATGTTCTCTTTCTTTTCATGTTCATAGTTTAGATTTACATTTATGCAAGTAGTGTAGCTTTAATTTTTATGCAATTAGTTACTAGTTAATCTCTCTTTCTTCCTTTGTTTAGTTTTCATTTCTTTGCTCTTTCATGTTGAAATTTACAAGTGTTGCTTCAATGCCACAAATGAGTAGCTAAACCCTTCAATTTAGGGGTGATGAAGCTCTCAAATATTATGTAATTTCAACATTTATATTATTTATGATCTCTTTGTCTATGCTTCATGAAAGTAAATTTTGATGCAAGTTTATAAAAGTGGGTTTGATAGCTTATGTTGCTTTTGCAAATGAGCTATTCTTATTCAACATAAACACAAGTTGCATCACCATTTGCTAATCCATTTTTTATTTTGAAATGAAAGTAAAAATGAAATTTGATGATCTATATTACTAGTTACAATAGTAAATAGATCATACTTAAAATAACTTTTGCTTTGGCTTCATTTTCATGAGAATTATAAGTGGTATAATTGTTGTATTATAGTTTGATGGTTTGAGTTATGTTAATTAATGACATAAACAAACCATACTTATGATAAATGAAACACTTATTTCATTTAATATCAAAGTTAGAGATCATAAATTCTATGTTTGTTGATTTACAAAAATATTAGAGTGGATTTGCCTCTAAATTGTTCTCTAGTTTAATAGTTTTTAAATCACATTTTAGTTTTAGATTTAGCTTCTTTTTTGTAGTTAACAACTTCATCTCTCTTTGGTCTAATTTGATTGAATAGATTTTTAATCTCTCACAATTCCCTACGGATCGACCCATATTCGCCACGTACTACAAAGTGTACGTCGTGCGCTTGCGGTAAATTTAAATTTAAATTCGTTCAACGGTTTTCTAAACCGATAGAATTTCCGTCGACGAACACTGACCGATGAGGTCAGACGTCTGACCTCCTGTAGGCAGCACATATGCTCTCTACTCTGACTTCTTTTGATCTCCACTTTCTCCAATCGACTCCCGACTTCTCCATTTCGAAGCTCTACACCATATCTTCAATCCGAACACTCATAAGCACATATTTGAATAGCATAACAATAACAAATCCCATAATCGAGGAAGATGCACCATGAGGAATATTAAATTGCACAAGTAGGAAAAAAAGACTTCAATGGCATAAGATAAAATTAGGTGAAAAATAGGTGTATATGTCTACTGATCAAGTAGTAGATTTCATCCCATTGTTTGAGGCTTTGAAGCTTGAACTAGCCAAATTAGGTTAGTATAAGAGTCTGGTATGGCAATGTAGGGATGTCAATAGGTTGGATATACATAGTACCATATTTATATCTAATAAATTCACCCAAAAATAGCAAAGAATACTCTAGACAACTAAAAATTATTATCCGTGATTGATAAAACAGGTAATATGAATTAGATAGTAGTAAAACCATATGCGTTGAAATGTGATGCAGTTCTGAAATGTGGTTGATACAATCAAATCCAGAAAATTAAACAATGATAGATACAATCAATATCACGACAATCGGAAAATATATGGTGTTCCTTAAAAGGTTATATTAAATAATCATGTTTATGTCTCTATTACAGTTAGTAGTGTATTGGTGTTTTATTTGTTTTGTCTCATTTTATGTGATTTTCATCTAGTATAAATTAATCGGATATTCAAAAAGAAATTTGAATGTAGTTAATAATATCAGGTTTCAGGACTGAACTTGAGATAATTTGGTTATGTTTTACTAAATATAGTTTGAAAAATTATTAATTTTCTGCATCTCTATGTAGGGACGCATTATTTTCAAATTTTGATGGTACATGTATATAACAACATTATACCAACACTGAGATTGAATTATACTTAAAAGAATTTCCCATGAACACGACAGGTAAAAAGTTCCATGACTACCTTCTTGCGATGTATCCACTTTATTAATTGAAATACAAAATTTGGTGGAAAAACAAGTCAATTATTAGCAAAAAAACACTTGAAGACCCAAGCCAGAGGTGTGATTTTTAGTTGGATAATGTATGCGTTAAATAATCCATTTTAAAAAAATGATTTTGTAAATAGTAGTAGATGGCTGATATGCTAAAAGCGAGTGAAAGGAACTTGTCTCGGGCTTGCATTATAATTTACAGGTACATCTAATATATTACATATATGAATAAACAATCACTTAGACATAGGACCGGTCCAAGCTAAACTGTTGCCTCAGCCGAATTCGGAAAAAATGCCCTTGAAAAGTAGTTAATATGACAGGAATTGAACTTTGGTGCTTTGTTATATTGAATAATGAACTAACCCTTGAGGCACAACATCATTATTAAAATTGTGCTTTGATATTATACAATTTTAATTTTATAGAGAATCAACGTTGTCGCCACCTTCGTTGTTGCTCCCTCCCTGTCGGTTGCCCAAGGCAGCCGATTGTAGCTTACCCCTACAGCCAGGCCTACTTAGACATGGATGCTTCATGATATCATGCTAACTCAGAAGAGTTTTTTAAATACCAAAATAAAGAAATAATTCTACCTTCAAGAGTTTGAAATCCACAAAGCAATATGTTTCCCTGACCATTACGGCTCTTTATTATAGTGATATGACTTATACTCAAATTATTATGTACATGTGGCAGTGAGGCCAACAAACCACAATTTGGTTCAGTGTTCCATTGTCATTAGACTTATAGACATTCAGTAAAACATACCGTGAGCTTGGAAATTAAATTTAGTCATATGTACGGATTTCAGTAGAAATCATGCACGTTTGAAAAATAATACATACCTTAGAGGTGGTAAATGCAGGAGGACTTCATTGCTCTTTTAGAATATTCAAGTAGATGCTGCCATTGCTATTGATGTTTGGGTGATAAACTTTTGTTTTAAAAGTAACCTTAAACACAATAACAATATTCAAGTTGAGTGTGCGCAACTCGGTGCCAAGTTGAGTTGCCTTGGCCATCTTTTGACTTCTTTCTTCTTTGCTTTCCAATCCTTGAGAAACTTTGATCATGTGCCAAAGCTTACAACTCGGGTCTGAGTTGAGGATGCCGAGTCAAGGAGGGGGCCAAGTCAAGATGGTCGAGTGGTGATTCCATTTCCACATTTGGCTATCTTTTTTATACTTCTCCATTTTTCATCTCTTGATGTTTTCCAAGTCTTCAGATTCATTTCTTTATCATCCTTTAGTCCAATTCAATCGTTCAAGTCTATTCGAGGACTGCGATAAGTTGCTGATAAAACTTGCTCCAAAGCACGTCTTGTGAATATAATGTGTGCTTTGCTCAAGAACTAACATCTGAAGTTGGCGAATTACCAACAGTTGATCTCTCTGGCTATCTACTGGACCAATCGCGGTGAATCATCCGGCTACTTCGGATTCACCTGCAAATCAAAGGTAATTCTAGACCTATCGTAGCTAAGAACTCTAGTCCTTGCCTAAGTATTAGTCATAGATCATACTCATCCCACGTTCCCTCAGAGAATCATAGCATATATCGATATTGATATCGTTCCATGTTCCCTTGGGATTTAATGTGTCACATATCGTAACTTAGGGTTATCCCACATAAGCTCGGGTTTAATTATCAAAAATCGTTGTCAATATTGTTCGATGTTTGCCCGAGAATCAAATATCATGGAAAAATCGTATATCACACAAAAAGGTATCATTAATCATTAATGTACATCGCCACCCATTCAAACGTTATTTATAGAACGTTTGGTATCACCCAGCATTCCATTATAAGTAAGTCTAACCGAACCAAGGCAATGACATAATCCAGTGTTCATTGTCGAAACATTTTAAAATCCAAGGGCGATCAAATCCCAAACTTTAGTTTTTGATCTCTTAGGTTCGCCTAACAAATATCCAATTTAGTTTCCAATCTCTCCGGATCACATAGTCACACAACCAGTCTGATTTTGATCTCTCCGGATCACACATTCAATATGAAGTTTAGTTCCTGATCTCTCCAAATCATATGATCATATCTCTAGATTAATCCGAACTCACTCTCTCTCTCTTGTAAGGGGACCTACTATACAAGCACGTTTATCACTCACTCTCCACGGGAGGGACTCGCTATCAGAGCATGTCCATCCACTCACTCTCTAGTGAGGGGACTCCCTCTTCGAGCGTGTCCATCCACTAACTTCGATGAAGAGATCAACATCTGAGCATGCTCATCCACTCACTCTCCGATAAGGGACTCGCTATTCAGTATAAGTCCATCCACTCGCTCTCTAGTAAAGGCACTTGCACGTCATGGTTCATCACCCCATCTCTCCAGTTGGGAGAACTATATCCTGTCAGTTTATATATAAGTTTAAGGAATAACCAAGTTCGGTTAGTATCCTGCAATAATATCAATATCAGTCATCATGTTCAAATGATTTCACACCCAAATATCCATCTGCTAATCATAGAGTTCAAATCAAATGCATCAAGCACAAAATCAAAAGATCTGATTTAGTCAAGGGTTATATCTAGACATTAACCATGAGCTTTCCTAGAGGACCGTTTGGGATCTCGTGCATGACTAAATGGCCTAATGATAATCCTTCATATCTTACTTAGAGAAAGCAAAGTGCAGAAATTGAACTTGACTCCAATCCATCCCGATCATGGGATAATCATTCTCAACCTAGTTCTATGGCCGCATCCAGTTATATCTACCATAGACGGTGGTTTTTCATATGCCACTACTAAAGTTTGTGCTATAGTAATCTAAGTTTTAACATACCGCAAGCGGTTATTCCAAACCTACTCCTTTATCAAATCCTACAGGTGTCTGCGTTCATTCGTTTTGTGTCCATCCAGCTCATGGAATACGCAAAACTTTCCAGGTCTCTTGCCCCAATCCATGGGCTCTCCCTTATCATGTTTTCTATAAGAAATATGCTCTTAGTATCAAAATAATTCATCTCTAGGGTTTCATTCAATTCAGTGTAAGAGGAAAACTTCGAGTTCCTATTCATCCGCTTTGGTCCTCTTAAGCTATTATTAGCTTTTCATATTCCTTCATCCTTTCCATATCCTTCCTTTGATAACCTTCCATCCTCTACGGCATTGACTTCAGCATTTTCAGCTTCAATATAATTAGCTTTAGTATCCTCCTAGGCAAATATCTCTTGGCTTGATAGTAAACATCTACAAGATCTATTGGTGGATCCCTCTCCTAAGCTATTTCAAAATCGGTTTTACCGGTGACTCCAGAAAATATCGCCATCAGAACTATTATAGGTCTGGTTTCTGCACTTCAACGACTTATGCGTTGAATCTAGTTAAGTAACTCTATAAGTTTTCATCGGCCCTTTTCTTTACACTCAAAAGTGTTGTGACAATTTTTTGTTATGCTATATGAACTCTAAATTGTTTCATAAACATGTCCACTAATTCGGTTCACGTGTTGATCGACCAGTTATCCAACTGATAAAACAACATCACCGCTTAATCTGTCAAATACAATGGGAAACACCATCTCATCGCTTCTTCCAAAGCATCCAACATTCCTATGTGTTGGATATATCTCATCAAGTAAACAGTTGTATCTATCCTTCCATTATACACCGTTGGCGTTGGCAGCTTAAACTCAGGTGGGCTCCTGGCATATCGAATGTTGAGGTAAATGGGTGTCTATTTACATCCTCCAAACATCGACCTAGGGTTCCACTCTAAATATCTACCTTATTATATCAACAATCTTATCATTGTTACTTGGTAGAAATCCCTAGGGCTCTACGCATCCTTGATCCAAATCTTCACCCTAACCCCCGTTCCTATGGGGAATTGGTCCATCTCCTTACTGCCATAAACTTGCATTCTGATCTTCATTCCATGGTTTGAAATCATTATTTAGGTGTGCTTTGCCTTGTCCTAAATCTAATCGACCATGTCCCTTGACTTCTTGAATCAGCACTGTGTTGTGTTGAATCGATACCGAGTTGTGGCACTCTCGGGGGTGTGTCCCAACTCGTTCTGCTCCATCTTCTAGTGCACTAGTTACTCCTTTCAGCCTTTGATTTTGATTCCATCTACTCCAGGAATCTTTTGTTGTTCCATTCTTCTAAAGAACCCATTCATTATTCTTCTTATCGAGCTACTAGTCTATCCTACATCTCCACCATCGTCATATCCATTTCTTCTCTAGTTACGTAGATTGATGGACTCGAATTTGGGAATACTCATTATTCCTTATAGACGATAATACTCATTATTATTATTTTGAGATTGTAAATCCAAAATAATGTTTCTCTCCATCATTTACAACACAAATAAAGTATTATAAGTACTTATGGTTATTGAGCACTCTTAAGCCATAAAATATTTATGGTGATGTATGTATTGTCCCACGATTGTCAAGAATATTTTGTAACTTTGTTAAGCACCCTAAAGGCTATAAATAGTTTTTGAGAATATCACGAAATTATGAGTTATGAGTATTTGATGTACTTTTTGATTTTTTTTAGCATCCTCACAGTCGTAAAGATGATTAGGATAAAAGAATATATAATTAACTAATGTGTAAATTACAATTTATGGGACTATAATTTGTTGAGCACTACCAAGGTTGTAATAACATGATAAATAGATCCTAATACCCAATAGATGAATTTACGAAATTCATGGATCTCATTTATGGTTTAAGCAAATGTAAAATCTAGTGGGACTCTTTAGAAAGTATAATAAACCATTCTAATAAGTATAAGAACATATGTAATATTGTAATAATCTACTATAATAAATTTACATAGCTAATATAATTGATAAAATGGTTTATCGATTAAAATATATTAAACGAATTAAACTAAAGATTGACAAAGAAATGTAAAGATTACTTACTAATTAACCTTTAGGCATGTTGTTGCTTCAATATTCATGCAAGAGTCGAATAATACAACCGTTAAAAATTTCCTGTCTTGGTCACTTAAGTATGAATTTGCCCGAGGCTATGTATTATCTTATATGAATTTTGAATTTTAACATAAGACATGAATATGGATATTTGACCCATATTAAATCACATACAAAAGTTGTATGGTGAACAGTCATGTTCGTAATACATAAAATTTCGATGAATTATTTCATTCAAAATAAGCAAGTAAATCGTAGTGCAAGATTGTGTGCTCAATACAGTTGATAAAGTGAGGATCTTATTTTGTTGGAAACAACACTAGACCAAGGACCATAAACAAACCTAGGAATTTGATTACTGAAATATCAGTTATGATCTGTTTACTTAAGTGCAACTTATTCGATCTTCTTAATATATTAAGGATGACTAATGCATTTTTGTAAAGAATTCGGTACAATCTTTTAGTAAAGGGTTTCTTCTAAACATTTGACCATTTACAAGATAAAGCGAAATTATGAGAGTAGATTTAACATAGGCACGACTGGGATGAAGAGAGTGAATGGTCACCTCTACTTCATGAAGAGACATCAGAAATGAAATTGTATAAAACATTTTGGACATTTAATAAGGAACGTGAAATATAATTCTCTTTAAAACGTATTTTTTTAGAAAACTCTACTCAATAAGATTCATTTCTTGAGTACGAGATATTTGAACCGAAACTCTCAACTGTAAATTGGTTACAGTAGAAGAAATAAATAGCCCATAGTAAACGATTGAATGGAACTTCATATTTCAAATGTTGTTACGATAACAACGGAAATAGTGGGAGTATACCTTATAAGAATTGCTAATGGATGTATCGATTTTTTAAAAATTACTTTCATGTATACTATATATTATTTATAAAATAATAACCATTTTTGGTTTTGATCGAGAATAGATGAAATTTTTGGTTTCAATATAAATATTATGAATATTTGTTATAATGTGTTTTTGGTATACCGATGATGGTATTAGTTTTCATAACAGTAGTGGTGTGTTAGCTATATAAAATTTAAAAGCATATGAAATATTAACAATTATTTTTGGAATCATAGACTAAGACATATCTTTGAAAATTTATTCTTTAATCATATGATGGTAAATCATATCATACTTTTGAATTATATCTCAGATGATTAACGGTAAAGCATCCATTCAATTGGAGCAACAAAAGGGTTAAAGAACTCTTCGGATTGATACATATAGATGTATGCAATCAAAGGTCAAATGATACATAAAGAGGATCCACTTACTTCGTTAAATTCACTAATGAATTTTCATAGATACAAACATGTGTATTTGGTATACAAATTAAATACTTATCATACATTCAAAGAATATAAAACGGAAGTAGAAAAATATAGCATGCAAAAGAAATAAAACAATTCAATTTGATTTAATAAGTAAGTGTCTTGGATAAGATTTCCTTTAGTACCTAAAACAGAATACAATTCACTCTCAAAGTCAATCCTCCTTATGCTATATAATGATGTATCGATAAAGAGCAATCAAACTCTATTGGAAAAAGTATGATTGATAATGAGTGAAGTTGAGTTACTTCCTTTTATAAGGATATATATACTTAAGAGTAAGTATATAAGTTGAATTTCATTTCAACTAAAGTTGAGATTACGATTCCATATAAGATATGAATTGGAAAGAAATACCATCTTAAATAGTTTAGCATATGTGGTTGTCCCATCTACTTTATGAACGTATGTTTTGTGAACTCAAAACTAAATCTACTTTATGTAAGTTGTAGGCAGTTCATAAAATGTTTTCTGAATGCCTAATCCATCACACCAAGAAACAAATTGTTGTTTCAAGACACTCCACTTTCTTACCAATGGAATTTCTTTAAAGAAATTAGTGATAGTGCGGCAAACTTGGATACGATTCAAGATTGATATTTAAAAATAAATTTTATTAATGATACAAGTTTAAGTAAGACAAAAGGACATAACTTATTAGAATGTGTAATACGAAATCTCGCAAATTGAAGAGATACTATGAGTTTCTCATCGATATCGAGAAAATGGATAATAAGTAATGACAATCCCTCAGTTGTTGATTAGCCATGGAGAGTATAAACTCTTCCATATGGCATGATGCGTTGAATCTGAAATGGATTCTAAGTACATAAATAGAATTTGATTTTGGAATTGTACCCAAAAGTATTGGACCCATCGGTGAGTCTTCAAGAAGAAAATCAATGTAGTTGGAACTGTATAAAGCAAGGTTAATGGGAAATGAACTCATTTATTTCAAATGTTGAAATTAGTGGAGTAGCATCGCAAGTCATTGTGCTCAAGTCCATTCAAATTCTACTTGCAAATTATCGCATAATATGACTTTGAGTTTTTGTATATTGATATTGAAACAGAACTTCTAAATAAAGATTTAAGGGAGACTGTCTACAAATGATAGTGAAAGTACCTCGAATCAGTGGAAGCGATAAAAAACTTGTGGATTTTCAAGACATGATCTTAAAAAATCATCTAGAGGTTGAGCAAGTATTTTGGAAGAGAAACCAAATAATTTGATTTTAGTCAAAATGTTGAGGAAGCGTGTGTCGATAAGAAAGAAAATAAAAGGTACTAAAACATTTCTAATACTATAAGTAAACAACATGCTATTGATTAGCAACGATGTAATCATGTTAAAATTAGTTAAAGCTTGGTTGTTTAGTTCTTGATGAAAATTTTGAAAGAGTGGCCCTTTGTGCTTGGTATAAGAGGATGTTGGGATAGTCCAATCGGTCAACATATGCACCTTCTTAAAATGTTTAATATGGAGCATATGAGATAGGTTCCTTTTGCACTGCCAATGGGAACTGTTTGCACAAAAAGTGGATAAACACCTCTAATCAATTTTATAATATTAACGAAGTAGAAAATGCTAGAAAAGTAAAGCACACATGGATTTATATTGGTTCGGCCCGAACATGCCTATATCCAGTGCTCATTTTTATTTCCTTTCCTATATTACAGCTTATACAGAGATCTGATACAAAATCCAAAGTTTTTACCTTAAACATGCAATTCCAATACTCTTTTCAGTGGTGTTGGTTCGGTAGTCCTCTCCGGCTCTAAAAGGTTGTCTCCATGGCTCCTGGAAACTTGGATATTTATAGGGGTGAAGAGGTAGTGGGTCAGCCCGATAAATTAGGTAGTTTTACTGTATAATCTTCTTGGTTTGGTTATTTCAATATAGACCCAGAATTTCCTTATATATAAGATTCCTTCCTTAAATAGGTTGCTCAGCACGATGATAAGAGGGGTGGCCACTAGTGTTCGATCAGTGTAGAAAGGAAGTTAGATGATAGTTCAAGGCTAAGTTGCACTTCTGGGTTCGGCTACCCCATGTACACTAGACAAGAATTCTTGTCCGGTGGTTTCTCTATCGAACAAAGAATTTTGTCTGATGTTCCATCAACCAAACAGTAATTCATTTTCGGTAGTGTGACTACCAAATATGAATTCTTGTTCAATAGTTCCACCACCAAACCAATCCTATGAAAATTCCCATCAAACCAAATGAAGTAATGTTAGAATACTGGATTGAGCATAGCTATGCTAGACTACCGGACTAAGTGATGTGAAGGTGGATTTATCTAGCTCCTCCCCATCTTTCCTCCTACTTGGTTTCCAAGGTTGCTCACCTATCATACTATGATCGTGCACATGAGTCATATCCTTTACGGCTCTTGTACTATATCTGCCTTCATCCAATCCCAACTTGCATCACTTAACGTCTTGGGTTCAAACACCCATAACACATGCCCTTCAAAGTACACTTCATATGATATGAAGTGTGCTTTGTCTTACACCTTCCCATGGACTTAACTTAGTTCTGCATGCCATCACCTTCGTCAAACAATTATCTTAACAACACATGCTTCGGTTTGCCACTTGTTTCGATTCGGTGCACACCTTCGTCTGATAGTCTATGTGGTTCGGCACAATTTGGGATTCAACACACCTTATCCACGGTCATCCCACCAAAAAATAATTTTTGTTCGGCTCCAATCTATACGAAACCAGGTGAAGCAGGGTGCCTATATATAGACCGAACTCCCCCAAGCCCATACACTTCCTTCATTCTTCATCAGTCCAGAAAAAATGCAACCCTTCATTTCACATCGGTTGCTACCTTGCCAAGTTTGCTTCCAGTGTCTTCAATTTTCTATGCATACCTTCCATACTTATAATCTATTAAAGTAAGTTTCCTATTACTAATATAATCATTTCTAGAATTCCTTTAATACACAAGGGTTAATCTTATCGGTTTGAAACTTTTTGGAGAGTTAGGGTTTTCCAAGTGTTCAGGCATTACAAAGGGCTAGAAACTGACGTATTACCTTTAGTTAGTAGTGTTAAACTTTGTACTCCATGCATTCTTGAATCAAGCCTGGATTTTCTAAGCGATGATCGACTAGAGTGTGGTTTGGGCATTGTCGATCGTTGAATGGGAAAAACCCGAGCATGGGTGATTAAGCAAGGAATATGAGATAGTTTTAGGCTATGCATATAGGGTTATATTGATGCTCTATGTTTGGATTGAAGATAAGAGAGGACTGGTTCAATGGTTAGATGGTTGCCACTTAGTTCTATCGAGCATATGATGCTCCGTAGGGTCACCTATTACTTATAACATGATCGCCGAATGGAAAACTTGTGTAAACTAGTAGGGCCAGAGGCTACGTTATACCACTCCACCATTAAATTTACTAAATAGAAATTCCAATTCCATGATACTTAATGTTTTATCGCAATTTCTATTATACACGTACAAACACAATCACAAACGCACACACTCTGTGATAATGCATGAGACAGGTTGTTATATCAGATAGGTATGTCGAGTCGTCAGAATACTCATTCGTCAAGTGCTACTGAAGATCGGGTTCCTTCCACTTTTGCTCCTCCTGATCCCTTGTTGTCTAGCCACCAGACTAGCCAACCCAGCTCTGCTTATTCTTTGGTACATGGGTATGGTCCTTCACAATTGCTGGTAGATCCTATTGAATCTGTGGCTTCCACTCTATCATCCAAGCGGTTGGATTTATAGCTGCTACCCATGGACTTCCAAGGGATGATATGCTCTTACCTACTCTCGAACAATGGGCTCATGCCACTCCAAAAGCATATATGGCCTACTCAAGATACCACTACATGAGTAGGGCCCCACCTCCTATTCCTAATTAGGTTATGGGTCTCCTGGTGTTTTTGAAGATCACTCCCTTTTAGTTTTATCCTAAAGGGTATGCCATATTAACTAGCCTCTATGTTATCTTCATGCGAGTGTTTCAAGTACCTCCCACTCACCGACAGATCAGATTCCTATACATGA
This sequence comes from Allium fistulosum, assembly GCA_030737815.1. Lineage (NCBI taxonomy): Eukaryota > Viridiplantae > Streptophyta > Magnoliopsida > Asparagales > Amaryllidaceae > Allium > Allium fistulosum. The sequence goes on from CM060907.1 coordinate 1,011,057,810, forward strand.
TAAAAAAAAGTAAGGTAGAAGGTTCTTATTTCACTATCTCAAAGTAGGAAGCAAGTTTAAACGGTGGAGGACTTGTACTAAATTTATAGTATGTTCAAGAAAGAGTATTTCTGTATTCGGGATGCGTCTCTATGCTTCCATCAACGGCACTCAGGCTGTAGGTTATTTTGACTATTCTCTCCTGTTCATTCTTACCGAGGGTAGACTTTGTGTCAACCATTAACCCCCCCTCTTTTAGTATCTTCCTTAGGTTTGGTAAGAGCCGCATCAAGGGAAAATTTAGAGAAGATGTTAAGGGACTTGAAGAAGTCCCCATATAACTAAGGGAGGTTCCCCGTCTGGTGACAGATGATTATCTAAGGCAGCTCGGGATGCTAGCTGATGAGCACTCAATTGGGAAAGGTAGAGCTCCCTCTATGCGTAAGCCTGCAAAGAAAGGGAAATGAAAATCCTCAGAAGTAGGTGAGCCAAGCAAGGAACCATCTTCTCAACCCTCTGCTTCTGGTGCAGTTTTGGCATTGGATGTGTCCGAAGCTGACCCACTAATTCACACAGATGCTACAGGTTCAGAGCTGGATTCTTCGAGGATCGAACCCCGAGTGGGCGGTTAGCTAACGTCCATAAGAAAACGCGACGACGGTAGTGTTTGTATTAAGAAAATTGAGGAGTCGATCCATATTCCTATGATAGTAATGCCACCACCTTAGATCATAGTGAAGCTCACTTTTCCTTGCATATTAGCATTGAGACCCTGTCTAACCTTGATGTTAAGAAGGATTCAAATAGAACTTTCGAGCTTGAGGAACGAAAGGAGTTTATCCCCGTGGACATCACAGTTTCTTATTATTCATAGGATCTCGAGTTAGGGATTGATTATGGTGACTCAATACCGGTAGAAGAAATTCAGCTGTGGTCGGAGACACATGAAGACCCTAAAGGTTCATTTAGATGCCATGCACTCTTTACACACACATCTCTTTTTTCATGCTATATAAATGTGCTTCTTAGCTTACTTCTTGGCCGTGTACCTCGGTTCCAACTTTTTGTCTCTTGCATTGTTGAGGGAGTATGAGTTCAAAACGAGGCATGTTGCAATCCAAGTTTAAGCCACCGAAGAAGGATGTACCTCCTACAGACAATAAGAAGGCCGCCTCGTAATTTGGCTTGAGCAAGAATATACAACAACCTGGCCATGGAGCTTAAGATAGGGGAGATGGTTTCCTACTGCCTAGCTGGAGATAAAGGCGACCGTGACCCTCATGATGGCTCCTGAAAGAGGCCTTACTCTTTTAGTAGCAATTCGAGGTCTAGGTCTCCCATCTCTTTCTTTAAATCTCCCAAGGCTTCACCTTTTCTCCTCTCGGACTCAAAGACTTCTAAGTAGTAAGAGAGGATAGACAAAGGGGGTAAGATCACGGTCCTCCCCAAGGGTAAGGAAAAGATGATAGAAAAGGAAGAAGCTATCATCATCACTAATCCTAGCGACCCTAACTTCGATGAATTCCAACAGCTGTACCAACCGAGCAACTCATCACCCACTTATTAGTCGATGCCTTAGCTCTTACTTTTTGCGGTGTGATCAACCTTCTTTGGGATGGGTTGAGAGGCATGAAGGCATCATCATAATTTCTTTCCAATGTAATCAAGGCCGAGGAGGAAATTGGGAAGAAGAATGTTGAACAAAATTTGAAGAATTCCAAATTAAGGAAGTTACTACACGAGAAGGACAAAGATCCCTAAATAGTTCTGGATGCGTTAGAGAGGTCCCAGGATGAGGAGGTTGAGACACTCAAGACTGCACATTCTAAAGAGTTGGTAGAGCTATAGAAGGAGCATATTCATGCCCTCAAGGCTATAAAAGAAGATTACAATTCCAAAGCTAGGAGGTTGTTTGAAGAGTATAAGAATGTCAAGGCCAAGTTCGCCAAGATGCTAGACGGGATTTAGGTGATTACTAACAGAGTAGAGCCTAGATTTTCAGAATTGAAGAAGATGGATGAAAATTGAAAGATTGATAATACCACTCTCTAAGCTAGGCTTGAGGCCATGAGTGCTAGAAAGGAGGCTGAAACTAAGAAGGTTGAGAACTTGTAGGCAGAATGTGATGGGATGAATAGCCAGCTAGACTAGGAGGAAGAGCTTCTAGATGAGATTTACTTCTGGATGTTCACCAAGAGTGGCTTAGCATGGATGGATGATTATCAAGAAGTTATGGCCTCTATCCACAAATGGTTAATCAAAGACGCTATGGTAGCTAGTGAGCAAGGTGAGACCTTTTAGCCTCAAGGCCGTCGAAGCTTGCTTCTCAATAGTGGAGAAGGAAGCTATCAACCAAAGTTATATAAAGCTAGTTGTTGTCAAGAAAGCCATGAAGTTGCAAGAGGAAGCAAAAAAGAACGACTGTTCAACTTTGAGGGCGACTACTCAAGGTCAGATAGCAAAACCGATTATCTATGCCCCTATGCATGATGTTCCTCTAACCGTTTTTCACATTTCCTTGGATATGCTAGTTCAAAGCTAGCCTCAGCGCATCCCCAGCCTCAAGATGATGCTCAACACCAAGACGACATTCCAACTTCTCCTAATGGGGATAGGATTCTTCTATATAGCCCAGGGGTCATTGCTCGATACAGTCAAGCCCTCTTGGGCAAAGGCCATACTTGATAGTCCTCCGCATTTCCATGCAGATAGACACAGCCATGACTGATCCCTCTGGAGCTATGGTTTCTTCTCACACCCCACCGTTAGGGACTGTGCGCTCGATCCTTTAGATTTCAAATTGAGGAGGACCGCAATAAGATGATTGTCGCTCTCTAGGATGATGCTGATGTTAAGATATGAACTTCACAACATCAAAAGAGGAATTTGATTGGGTGGAGATTCTTAGAGCAAATTTTGTGGTCAAGTTCCTAAGGGAGATAGCCAGGGTTAAACTATAGATAATGTAGGAGCTAAAGCTTACAAAGAAAAAATAGACCAAGCTTGATGAGGCCGGTGCATCTAAGTCAAAGGAGGACAAGAAAGAGAAAAAGCATGCGGGATCCAAGCCATCTAGGAAGAGCTACTCCTCCAAGTCCAAGTCTAAGTGATAGTAGTGGTTGTATATCTTTTGTTTTGGACCAGTTTATCCTATTCTCGATGTACTAGACATTTTGATAATGTTCACCCAATTTTGACATTTTTGTGAGAGTGCACATATATTATTTCTGGTAGTTGTACATCTGTACTGTAAATATTTGGATATCTGATGGTGCTTAGATGTATTTTCTTTCGCACAACTTGCTTTCCTTCTATGTTCCCATTATTCCAGATTACTTGTTTTTATATGTGCATTATGCATGTACTCTACACAAGATTACCTAAGCATCGATAGGCTAGTGGTCACTCCCTAAAATTCCAAGGATGACCACCTACGCTTATTCGTCTGATTAGTGGTTACATTCTAACCACAGACAGATTCAGTTACTCTCTACCATTCAAAGTCCAAGGTTGATTGTTAGTTGCGGACTACCCAGTCGGCAGTCATATCCTAACCGTGGGTATATTTGGTTCGCCACTGCCGGCCAAAAGTTGGGGCCGATCATCAATTTTAAACTACCCAGTTGGTGGTCATGCCTTGATCGTAGGTAAATCCAGTTTGCCACTGCCGGCCAAAGGTTAGGTCTGATCATTAATGAAGAACTATTCAGTCGATGATCATGTCCTGACTATGGGTAAGTCCAGTTCAACACTGCCGGGCAAAGGTTTGGGCCGATCATAAATGGTGAACTACCTAGTCGTGGTTACATCTTGACTATAGGTAAATCTGATTCGCCACTACCGGCCAAAGATTGAGCCCAATCGTGAATGGTGAACTACCCAATCAGCGGTCATGTCCTGACCATGGGTAAATACCACTCACCGCAGCTGCTAGAGTTTTGGGGATAAATGATGTGCTATTGTAATGCCATATGCCCCCGAGTAGCGAGTTCGATCCATTGAGCTTTGACAGTGCTCGACTGGTGCAAATGTTGACTCAGCATGCTTGGATTGTTTAACTTTATACCCGTCAATCGTAGATGAGTATTAAGTAAGTTAAAGCTAACAGCTATGTCCTACTCCTTAAATTAAGTGTTCACAATAATCTGTATATAATTAAGAGGTACGTGACAGAAGAAAACTTCAAGGAACGCATGTTTATTAATAATCATTCCATAGTTATCTCAATTACACAACAGCAATACAATTAGAAAGATAACAGAGATCAAGTAAAATAATGATGAAGACTCTATGCATTCCAAGCTTTTCTAAACACAACCCCATCTACCGTACTAAGAATGAAGGCTCTATTATTCATATCTTTATGGATGACATACAGTCCCTCCCAAGCCAGATTAAGTTCCCCCGGTCTAGGGAATATCCACTTTAACACCAAGTCCCCTTCCTTAAGAGGATGGTGTTTGACTTCAGAGTTGCATTGCTTGGCTATCCTTTACTTCTGCGCTTTGGCTTTTAAAGTAGCTTTATCACGTCTTTCATCAATCAAATCCAATGACATATTTAGCAACCCTTCATTATCATTTGAGCCATAATGAATCTTCCTATGTGAGGCACTACTGTCTCCAGTAGTAACATCGCCTTCAACCCATAAGCCAAAGAGAAAGTGGTATGTCCCATCATTGTCTTGAAGGAAGTGCGATAAGCCCACAGTGGCAAAGGAAGCTTGTAACGACCCACATTTTAAATATCGGAGGATCCTAAAATATTTTTATTTTATTCAAATAAGGTCATATGACTTTAAATTTTTAGAGAACAACTTCTAGGAACAATTTCCACATTTACGATTTTTGCTGAATTCTTATGAGATCATTTTAACCCTGAAAATCTTGTTTGTACTATAACTTTTGATAGGCGTGGAGATAGAGTTTCAAACCACTTCCATTACTTCAGGATGATGGTTTCACATTCCATAGAGTGGCCATAATAGAAAAACAGACTTACCGCTTGAAAGTTATAGCTATTTTAAGTTTTGGCTGATGCTGGCCCTTTATTAGTGGGTAATTAACTAAGCCGTGTTTAGGCCCACTAACCCACCTTGAAAATTATGTTACTAGGAGGCTATAGAAACTGATCCAAGTCATTTTCATCATCCCCAAAATAGATCTAACCTCCATTAACCTAATTTCATTAAAAATCTATCTTTTCCTTACTAATCTTAGCCAAATTATCGATTAGAGTGGTACATATAGAAGCTTGAGATTATCATTCTTCCTAATTTGCATTCCTCTTTCTTGCTGTCAACTTCAGATCTAAGGAGAGGAATTGGTATTTTAGGTATTTGATGAGTGGTTCTTGACCTCTCACTCTACTATGCATGTTTTTATGGCTAAAAATGATGTTTTTAACATGATTTTTATCCAAAATTGTTTTCTCACTTTAATCACATTTTAACATATGTTTATGTCTAAAATTTAAGGTTTTAAAGTGGATTTTAAGTGGATTTGCAACTCCTTTTGTTCATATTCATATGTTTGTGTAAAAGTTAGATTTAAATTAGGTTTTCTTTGACTATTATGTTCTTGTGCATTGCATGTATGAATGGATGCATATGTATGATATTCCATGTTTGTATGTTGTGCTTTGATATGGTTTACTATTGCTTTTAGTACTTAGGAAAGAGGTGATCAAATTGGCAAATCGAAAGCAAAGATGGTGTGAATTGGATGAACTTTGAGGATGGGCTTAGGAGTGTTTTAGGAGCTTAGGGTTCAAGTCGCATCAAAATTTGAGTTAAGTGGAGGAGTCAATACCGAGATCTCGCGTCAGTACCAGGAGCTTTGGTGCAGTGGATATCGGCTCGGTGGATGATGCTTCATCAAAATAGGGTAATGAGCAAAAGGCAAGTGCCAAAGTTTTGCTATGTGAAGGATCAACAACCGAGAGCTTTGAAGGGCATGAAATAAGTGCATTTGGACTTAACACTAAGAGCTTTAAAGTTGACGCCGAGAGCTTTTAAGTGGAGTGGTCGAGGTCCAAGCAGTTAGAAGATGGAGCATTGGAAGAGGAAGAAAATCTAACCAATAGTTTGTTAAGTACGCCTCTCGGTATCGAAAGGTCCGGTCGGTACTGAGAGGTCTAGTTTGATGGGATCGCGGTGGAACTTCTAAAAGGAGCAGTGGAGGCCTTACATGTAATGCTGAAGGTATTTGTTTGTATGCTTGGGGTTTGATGGTGATGTAGTAGCATGATGATAGTTTTGGGACTTCGGTGATGGCAACTCAATGCTAAATGGAGTTAGGTTATGATGATGGTGGCTCGATGTTGAAAGGAGTCGGGAGAATGGTCATCCACAAAAGGCGGGTTCTAGGGAGAGTGACCCGTAGATTGAACATTAGAATGGTTCTATCGTGGAGTGGAGGAATGTGGAATGGTTCCTCGAGAATAATGGAAACTAGGTGGATCAAGGAAAGGGCTTGAATATGTGTGCTAAAGGATCATTGATACTTGGAGTGTTTTCTGATGTACTCGAAAGCAGCGGTATTATAAGTGCACTCATGGGTACTTTAGAAGGCTACCCCAAATCATTTGAAAGGATCGATATACTTTGGACCGGGGGAAAGAGTCTAGTATCAGCTTCTGGCTAAGATGAGCACACTGAAAACTGGGATTTCCATTAGTCCTTGGCATGGGAAAGGCCATACGAGTTATCATATATCTGGAGCACATTGAACGGTAGTAAGGATTGCTTGATAGATGAGTTGCTTTGGTTGTTTTCTTCCATAGTCTTTCACTCTAGGAATGTCGCTGGAGATAGGTATTGAGGATAGGGATACTTGGACACCCGTCATTATACTTAGTTTGTAGTATACCTTTATGATATTCATAAAGTAGCATATTATATTCGTTATGTGCTAACTCTCTGGCTGCAGGGACAGGTTAGGTATGGTTCATATACCTTACTATATCAACTTATATAGTATTTTAAGATTCATTAACCAGCCACATTGGACTATTTTCAAACTTGAGATTTTATGTTTTGCTTATTATTATCTCAGATACTCTTACATGAGTAGACTAGATAGCATGTCAGGTTGCGACGCGGTAGCTATGCAAAGGATGAGCTAAATGGAGCTATCTCATATATAAATGGATTTCTATGCTTATTCCACTATACAACAATATGGAGTCTTGACAGTGCTTCCTTATTATTATAAGACATTATTCGAGTTTATCTCTGTTTTGTATAAACTCTATTATTTACTATATAACTCTGTGGACTTGTACTTTGATATTTGGATCGCTTGGTTAATACTATCTCTCTTGTTTTATATATGTGATGTATATTATATTTTATTCCATTCATTGTGAGATATACGACGGGTTCTGTGATGTTTTATTTCATTTTCAACCCTTGATGATCGTCCTACATCAACCAAACACCTCAGCAGTGCACTATTAAGTTATATTGGTGTCGTTGGTGTAGGGCGGTCATCACATTCGGTATCATAGCTTAGGTTACATGATTAAGCTGAGTTGATACCGTGGTCCATTAAAGATAGGGAAGGAGTTTTCACCCTAGACTGGATCAAGAGAGATAGAGTGTGTGTATTTGTGTATGTGTGTATACACACACGCACGAGAGAGTGCATACATGTTATATATTTTGGTTTTCAAAACTATATAGTATAATACATAGTATATAAGTTGCATGCACATAAGAGTACCATCAACATAGTATTCTTTTTAAGAGATTGAACATTCTTATCATAGATCAAGAATGAGCTGCAAACAAGAAATACAGTGAGGAACTCCATCTCTAGAGTTGAGGAAGGAGAGGGTTTGGGGGCTGCTAACCCTGACTTGCAAGCTATGTTCAATGCAATGATGGTGAACATGCTACAAAATGCCCAAGCGGCCTCTCCAAATGTTGCTATTGGTGGTAGTGCTCAACTGCAGGCTCCGAGGGCTGACTTTGCCAAGCAATGCAAAGGTCACTCCACCTTGCGAGGCAAACCATTTCTTGGAAAAGAATCGGCCATCGAAGTGCAGGATTGGTTGGACACCTACAAGCATATCTTTAGTGATATGGAAATAGATAATGCCATGAAAAAGAAGTTGGCCTCTAAACAGCTTTAAGGGCGGGCCATGAACTGGTGGAATGCCATTACCATTGCTACACCCAAGGATTAGTTCACTTAGGACTAGTTCAAGGCTTAGTTTGAGGAGAAGTTCATTCTGGCTGCCTAGAAGTCGGTGCTGTTTAGGAAACTTGCTTATTTAAAGTAGGAAGATATATCTGTATCCGAGTATATTGCTAAATTTAATTCTTTTTCGATGTATGGAATGTCATTCATTGACACTCCATTGAGAAAGAATAAGAAGTTTTTGATTGGTTTGGACAACTATTTGGGGGAGAAGTTGGTAAGCCATATCAATGAGCCATTTGAGAGACTTGTCGAGAAAGCTCTTCGCCATGAGAGTTTATACCCCAAGTTCAAATTGGCTATTGATGCTAAGGAAGAGCCAAAATCGGAACAAAGCGTTAGAGGAAAGTAGAAATGGAATGGAAAAAGGAAGTAGTCGTTGGGAAAGAATGCTCAAAAGAAGGGTAAATGGGAACTCGTCTATTTAGAGATAAGGGTCACCTAATCAGGGACTGCAAAGCTGATGGAAGAAGAAGTGTTACCATTGCGGCAAGTTTGGAAATATGCAAGAAATTGTCCAGAACTAGCACAGTAGAAACAGGTTGTGAAGGCATGTGCTTTGGACGTTGTTTCGACTTCGTTTAGTGCTTCCTCAACGAAAAAGAAGGGGAAGAGCATTGTTATTCACGGTGATAATTTCGATTTATGATATTCCCATATGCATTTTATTTGATACCGAGGCTTCACATTCCTCATATCTAGTGACCTAGTAGATAGATTGGGATTGAAACCCAAAATAGTTGACCAACCCTTAATTATGACGAACCCTGTTGGAGGCTCCACTAGCCTGTGTATGGTTAATCATGATTTTGTCTTATTGAGTTATGGATGCTCTTTTGTTTATAATTGCTTTTTTTTGAATTTCATTGGGTTCGATATTATCTTGGGGATGGACTGGCTATGAAGTATGCGGTGGTAATGGATTGCAAGCAGTTGTTGGTGTCGATTGGGGTTGTGGAGGGGCAGACGATGGTGATTGGATGCCTGCCAGATGATGGGATTATGGTAAGCTTTCTATATTAGCTTGAAGTTCTATAGGATGGGCTGTCATATGTGCTTATCATTAGAGAGTATTTGATATGTTTGAGGAGGTGACCAGCCTACCATCGCATTAGGAGATTGAGTTTTGTATAGACTTAGCGAAAGATGCCAGACCGATTGTTATGACTTTGAGGCATATGGCATCCAAAGAGCAAAAGGAGTTAGAGGTGTAAGGAAATAACCTATTAAAGAGAGGGTTCATTTGTGGGAGCATATTTGAGTAAAGTGCACCTATAGTATTTTCCACTAAGGCAGATGGTTCTCTGAGGTTGTGTGCAGATTACCGTGAGTTGAATAAGTTGACAAAGAAGAACAAGTATCCACTCCCATGTATTGATGACTTGTTCGATCAGCTCCATGGTGCGAAGGTGTCCTTCCAATTAGATTTAGCAATGTGATTTCACCAGTTGGGAGTTGGGAAGGAGAGTGTACCAATCACTACATGTTGTACATCATCTGGTTTCTATGAGTGGTCGGTTATGACGTTCGGTCTAACTAATGCTCCAGCATACTTTGTTGATCTCATGAACCGCATATTCAGAGGTCAGCTAAATAATTTCGTACTTGTGTTTGAGGATGATATTCTAATCTATTCTAGAACCTAGGCAGAACATGAGACAAACTTGAGGATTTGCTTGAAGTGTTGAGAAATCACATTTTGAAAGTGATGTTTTTGAAATGTCGCTTTTGGAGAAGGAAACTTAGATTCTTAGGTCATGTCATCTCTGTGTAGGGCATTGCAGTAGATCCTGCCAAGGTTGCAATGGTTTAGGATTGGAGCTAGCCCATGAATGCTATGGATGTGAGGAGTTTCCTAGGATTGGCGGGATATTATAGACGTTTTTATCAAGGACTTCTCCAAGGTAGCAGCACCGTTGACCAGTTTGACGAAGAAGAATCAAACCTTTGTTTTGAACGTGAAGTGTGAGAATGCATTTGTGTGCCATAAGGAGAAGTTGATCTGTGCACCAGTATTGACTATTTCAAGCAAGAATGAGGAGCCGACAGTATACATTGATGTATGTGGTACTGGATTAGGAGTAGTATTGATGCAGAAGGGAAAAATTATCGCCTACACTAGTCGACAGCTGAAGCCGCGCTAGAGGAAGTGTCTAACTCATGATTTGGAGTTGGCGGCGATAGTCTTTGTTTTGAATATTTGGAGGCACTACTTGTTAGAAGAAAGATTCGAGCTGTTCAGGGTCCACAAGTCCTTGAAGTACCTTTTCTCCTAGAAGGATCTCAACCTTCGCCAGCAGCAATGGTTGGAATCCATAGCCTCCTATGACTTTGGCATTTCCTATATGCCTGGTAAGGGAAATGCGGTCACCGATGCATTGAGTAGAAGGCATGCCAGTTTGGGAGCGGTGTTTTTCGAATGGAAGCAATTGGATATATTGTAGGCTATGACTTTAGACCTCATTGCGAGTTAGAGCCAGAGATGTTGGCAAGTTTGACATCAGACCTATTTTGATTGTGCGGATTGGCACTAGTCAAAGGCGAGAAGTTTGAGTAGCAAAGAGCATAGCAAAAATAAAAGGAGGAGTAGAGTATCAAGATATAAAGAAAAACAGACTCAACCGAGAAGGTTGGCTCTATAGGGATGGGAGATTATTTATTCCCAAAGCTGATGGATTGCAAGACGAGGCCCTACGAGAGTGCCACCATTCCAGGTTGACCATACATCCCGATGGTAATAAGATGTACTGTGATATGAAGCAGACCTATTATTAGGAGGGGATTAAGAAGGATGTTGGGACATTCATCTCGAAGTGTATGAACAGCCAATTGGTGAAGGCAGAGCAAAAGAAGCTAAGTGGGTTGTTGCAGCCACTTGAAGTTCCCGAACAGAATCAGGAGCAAGTATCAATGGATTTTAATGATAGGCTGCCAAGGACTAGAGCAGGGTATGATAACATTTGGGTCATGGTCGATTGACTGACCAAAAGCGCTAGATTTATACCCATCAATTCGGGTAGAACGACAGTCAAACTGGCTGAGTTGTATGTTAAATGGGCTGGATGATTTCATGGTGAGTTGAAGAGCATTGTGAGTGACCGAGACCTATTTTTCACTAGTGGAATTTGGAAAAGCTCACAAGAGGCATTGGGGATCGAGCTGCATCTCAGTACAGCTTATCACCTACGAATAAATGGGCAGACCAAGAAAGTGAATCATATATTGGATGATCTCTTGCGGGCTCACATACTCGATTTCGAAGGCTCGTGGGACATCACTTGCATTTGGTGGAGTTCGCATCAACAATTGCTATCAGTTTAGTATTGGTATGGCACCATATGAAACACTGTATGGCTGACGGTGTAACACCCTTTGTGTTGGTGGGGCAGGCAAGAAACTAATACTTTGGGCTAGATTTGAGTAGAGAAACCTCGAAGAATATTGAGGTCATTCGATAACGAATGAAAGTTACTCAGGATAGGCAAAAGAGCTAGGCTGTTAGGAGACGTAGAGATTTGTAGTTCTCTATTGACAATATGGCATTTGTGAAGATTTCTCCTTTGAAGAATGTTATTCGATTCGGTAGTAAGGGGAAGTTGGCGCCGAGATTTTTCGGTCCTTTTTCGATAGTAGAGAAGATTGGGAACCTATCGTATCGAGTCGACTTACCTCAGAAGATTGTGGGTATGCACAACGTCTTCCATATTTCTCATCTATGAAAGTTTGTGCATGACTCAGGTGTGAAGATTGCACTAGATCAACTTGATGATATTGAGATTGAACCAAAAGCTTGAAGACCTCGTAGGATGGTTCGTATCATCGGACACGATACAAAATTGCACATGAGGAAAACAGTGGAGTTAGTGAAGGTTCAATAAGGTAAAAGTGAAGAAGATTGCACATGGAAAACCGAGGAGAGCATGAGGGCCGCATATTTGGAGCTCTTTGCAGGGTAAGGCTTACCATTTATCGTATTTATATTCACCTTTGATATTATATATGGTAGATTATTATCTCGCGTGCTAGGATAGGTTTATAAATATTATTTATTGCATGTCTGCTTATTTAATATGTATGATGGTTGCATATGGTTATTAGGAATGAGGGGTAACTATGTTTGACTTATTTGAGGATTTCGGGGGCGAAATTCCTAAATGGGAGAAGAGTATAACGACCGGCATTTTACATATCGAAGGATCGTAAAATAATTTTATTTAATTCATATAAAGTCATATGACTCTAAAATTTTGAACAATGACTCATATAGGCATTTTCCACATCTATGATTTTTGTCAAATTTCTATGTGACAGTTTTGACCCTAAAAATCTTGTTTGGGTTATAACATTTGGTAGATGCCGAATTAGGGTCTCAAACTACTTTCACTGTTTCAGGATGATGGTTTCCCATTCCGTAGAGTAGTCATAATAGAAAAACAGACTTACGGTTTAAAAATTATAGCTATTTTAAGTTTTGACTGATGTTGGCCTATATTAGTAGGTAAGCCCATGCTAAGGCCCATTAACCCACCTCAAAAATTGTGCTAAGGGGAGGCTATACGGACTAGTCTATGTCATTTCTATCTTTCCCAAAATAGCTCTAAACCTCCATTAACCCTGATTTCATCAAAAAGTTTATATTTTCCTTTCTAATCTTAGCCAAATCATCAACAAAGGGGTGACTAGCATACAGAGCTTGAGATTATCATTTCGGCTGATTTTCATTCCTTTTCCTTACTGTCCACTTCAGATCTAGGGGGAGGAATTGATATTTTAGGTATTTGGTGAGTGGTTCTTGATGTCTCTCTCTACTATGCATGTTTATATAGTTAAAAATGATGCTTTTAACATGATTTTGACCCTAAATTGTTTTAATTTTAATTACATTTTGGCATATGTTTATGGCCGAATTATAAAGGTTTTAAAGTGTTTCTTAAATGGTTTTGCAACTCCTTTTGTTCATAATTATATGCTAGTGTAAAAGTTAGATTTCGATTTGGATTTTCTTGATTATCATGTTCTTATGTATTACATATATGAATGGATTCGTATGTATGGTATTCTATGTCTATATATTATGCTTTGATAAGGTTTGCTAGTGTTTTTTAGTAGTGAGGAAAGGGGTGATCAAATTGGCAAATCGAAGGCAAAGATGTTCAGAATTGGATGAAATTTAGAAAAGGGGTTCTGGAGAGTTGGAGGAGTTCAGGATTCAAGTTGCCTTAAAATTTGAGTTGGGTGGAGGAGCCGATATCGAGAGCTCATGTCAGTACTGACAGCTTTTGTGCGGTGGAAATCAGCTCGGGGGGTGATGGTTCTTTAAGTTGGGGATTGGGGTGATAAGCAGAAGGAAAGCGCCAAAGTTTAGCTAAGTGATGGACCAAGCACCAAGAACTTTGGAGGGCATGGAAACAAGAGCTTTTGGACTTAACACCAAGGACTTTGCAGTTGATGCCGAGAGCTTTTATGTGGAGTGGTCAGGATCCAAGTACTTAGAAGATGGGTCTTTGTAAGAGATGGAAGAAAACTTAACCAATATTTGGTTAAGTACACTTCTCGGTACTGAGAGGCCCAGTCGGTACCGAGAGTCTGATTTGATTAGATCGGGGTGGAGCTTCTAGGAGAGGGAGTGGAGGCCCTGCAGGTTGTGCTGAAGGTGTTTGTTTGTTTGCTAGGGGTTTAATGGCGATGTAGTAGCACGATGATAGCTTCGGGACTTCGGTGATGGCAACTCGATAGTAAATGGAGTTAAGTTCTGCAGATGGCGGCTCGATGTTGAAAGGAGTCGGAAGAATGGTTATCCATAAAGGGGGTTCTAAAAAGGGTAACCTGTGGATAGAACGTGAGAATGATTCTATCATGGAATAGAGGAATGTGAAATGGTTCGTTGAAAATAAAGGAAAGTAGATGGAGTAAGGAAAGGGATCGAATACACATGCTAAGGGATCGTTGATACTTGGAGTGTTTTTTGATATACTCGAAAGCAGGGGTATTATGAGTGCACTCATGATTACTTTGAATGGTTACCCCAGATCATTTGACAAGATCCGTATAACTTGGACCGAAGGAAAGGGTATAGTATTATCTTTAGGCTAAAGATGAGTAATTTTTATTAGTCCTGGCATGGAAAAGGCTATATGAGTTATCATATATCTAGAGCACATTGAGTGGTAGTGAGGATTGCTTGATGGATGCTATTGTTACTTTGATTGTTTTCTTCCATAGTCTATAACTCTATGGATGTCACTAGAGATAGGTATTAGGAATAGGGATACCTGGACACCTCGTTATATTTAGTTTGTAGTATACCTTTATGATATTCGTAGAGTAGCATATTATGTTCATTATGTGCTAACTCTTTGGTTGCAGGGACATGTCGGGTATGGTTCGTATACCCTTATTCCTTATTATATCGACTTGTATAGTATTTTGAAATTCATTTACCACTCACAACAAACTATTGTTTGACTCGAGGTTTTATCCTTTGCTTCTTATTATCTCGGGTACTATTAAATGAGTAGACTAGATAGCAAGTTTAGGTGCGATGCAGTAGCTGTGTAGAGGACAAGTTGAATCGAGCTATCTCGTATTATATAAGGATTTCTGTGCTTATTTCATTGTGCAACACTATGGAGCCTTGACCGTGCTTGCACATTATTATGAGACAGTTATTCGAGTTTATTTCCATTTTGTAAAACTCTATTACTTACTGTATACTCTATGGATCTGTACTCTGATATTTGGATCACTTAATTATTATTATCTCTCCATTTTTTTAAATTTTTGATGTATATTATATTTTATTCCATGCGCTGTGAGATACACGACAGGTTTTGTGATGTTTTATTTTACTTTTAACCTTTGATGATCATCCTACATCGGCTAGACACTGTAGCAGTGCACTATTTAGTTATATTGGATGTCGGTGATGTAGGGCGGTTATCACAAAGCTTGTCCACCCATGCTCCTTCTGCTATTTCCAACCGCTTCTTTATGAGGATTTTGAGAACCTTATTGACTGCTTAGACCTATCCATTAACCTATAGGTATGCTACTATAGAAAAACTCTTCTTTATTCCATACCGTCGACAGAAATTAGTGAACTCTTCGTTATTAAACTGCAGTCCATTGTCCAAAACGATCTGAAGGAGGACTCCACAACTGCTTATCACATTCCTAAAAAAAAAAAATTTGGCTGACGAACCTTAGTAAGTGGTTCAGCTTCGACCCACGTAGCAAAGTGTCGGCTGCCACTATAACATACTTAGCTCCAACCCTGGCCATGGGAAGTTCGCCGATCTGATCTATTCCCCAGACTGCAAAACATCAACGTCTTACCATGTGTATCAGCTCAACCTAAGGCAGCCTTGGGATCTTTGCAGACCGCTAGCATTTATCACACCTATTCTCACATACCATTTCATCATGATTTAGCATTGGCCAGAAGTACCCATGCTATAGCACCTTATTCACTAGATTTTGCTCCTCGGTGTAGTCTCCACAACTACCCTAATGTATATTCTCCAGCATCTTCTCTTCTGACTACTCACCTTAACAGTGGGTTAGAAAATACCCATCAATATAACATACCATCTTGAATGATGAAGCGAGACACCTTCCACAAGATCTTCTCAGCTTAATTCTAGTTGTCCAGTAAGCCCCCTTTACTCAAATACCATATAATCGGTGTAATCTAGGTTTCTCTTCGTTGATGGTTGCAATCACGTTCACCCCTTCAAAGCTAGGCTATGTAGGGTCACAACTGGTATTGACCCTAACAAAGGCATGTCTTCTAAACTTTCCAATTTTGCTAACTCATATGCATCCTGATTTTCTTCTTATGGAGTTTGTCTGATCGCATAATCCTCCATCTCGTTAAGAAAAGTTTTACCTTTCTTAGGTAGGATGCTAAACGTTCCCTTTTAGCCTGGAACTCCCCCAACGCCTAACTTAAGACCAACTGAGAATTGTTATGCGCACATAGCAACTTTATCCCCAATCCTTTAGCTATCTCCAATCCTACTATCAGTGCTTTATATTTGGCCTCACTATTCATTGCCTTGAATCCCTACTATACTGCTTAACTCAATTTCCTCCCCTCGGGTGTTAACAATACTACTCCTGCACCCGAATCATGCTCATTCTAAGCTCCATCCACGTACATCCACCATTTAAGGGATTCTTCCTCCCGGAATTCCATTTCATCGTCCGTAACGGTAAACTTGACAATAAAATCTGCTAGGACCTGCCCCTTGATCGTCGTTCGATGATGATAAGTAATCTCATATTGGCATAGCTCAATACTCCACATTGTCAATCTTCATGAGGTGTCAGGTCGATGTATGACCCACCTTAATGCTTGGTCTATCAATACATAGATGGGATGGGACTAAAAATAGTGGCATAGCTTTTGAGATGCTATTAGTAGAGAGTATGCCAACTTCTCTAATTTAGGATGCTTGGATTCCGGTCCAGTGAAGCACTTACTCACATAATATATTGGTTGTTGTGCCCAATCTTCTTCCTAAACCAATATCGCACTCAAGGCATGGGTCGACACTTCTAGGTACAAATATCGATCCTCCCCTTCTACTGGCATAGAAAGATTGGGTGCCTCTTGCAAGTGCTCTAGTAGATTAAAGAATGCATCCATGCATTCATCAATCCAGGTGAAATTGCCTTACTCCTTTTTTAATGCTTCAAAGAATGGAACACACTTATACATAACCTTAGATATGAACCTGCTCAATGATGCCACCTTGCCTTTCAGGCTCTGCGTCTCCATTTATGTCTTGGGAATTTTGACGTCTTTTAAAGCTTGGAATTGATCCATGTTAGCTTCAATTCCCTTAATATGTATAGTAAATCCTAAGAACTTTCCAGATGAAACTCCAAAAGAACATATTTAGCTGATTCAACTTCGTCCCAAACTCTCGTAAAATTTAATATCTCATCCAGGTGAGAAATGTGGTCCTCGACCTTCTTTGATTTCACCAATATATCATTAATGCATGCCTCTATAATCCTTCCAATTTGGCTAGCAAACACTTTATTGACTAGGCGTTGATATGTTGCTCCTACATTCTTGAGCCAAAACGACATGACTTTGTAACAATAGAGTCCTAAGTCGGCAATAAAACTAGTGTGCTCCTGGTCCGAAATGTACATATAATTTGATTGTACGCAGAGTATGTGTCCATAAAAGATAAAAGCTCATGTCCCAGGGCTCCATCTGCCAGCTGGTCAATTCTCAAAAGTGGCAAACAATCCTTAGGACATGCATCATTTAGGTTGGAAAAGTCAATATAGGTCCGCCATTTCCCTTTCGGATTCCTTACCAAAACTGGTCTGCCATTTTCCGTTTGATTTCCTCACAAGAATCGGGCTTGCTATCCATTCTGGTCATCGAGACTTCCTGAAGATCCCGTTTTCCAATAAAGCTTCCACCTCTTCAATAAGGCATGTCGATCGCTCAGGGCCTATACTACTTTTCTTTTGTTTCACTGGCGGTTCTCTTGGGTTAATGTTCAAGGCATGACATGCAATTGAGGGGAGATTATACACATGTCTACATGGGACCAGGCAAACACATCTTGATTAACTCGTAGGAGTTCGATCTACCGACTGTTTAGATCCTGCTTCAGCTTGGATCTGATCTTCACAAGCTTCGTTGGGTCGTCGCTACCTACTTCCACAAAATCTACCACCTCTCTGGGCTCCACTGCGGCCCCTCTACTCCATCTCTTGAGCCAAGTTTGTTATAAGGATCACTTGTAAACCCAAGAGGGGGCCCTCCTTTAAGTTCTATGTGATTGCGTTTTTGGCAGAAAGTGCGACCTTTATGCCTTTTCCTTTCTCCATGCATCTATTTTCTTAAATCTCCACCATATAACACTCTCTGGCAGCAACATGGTTTTTCTTTGTTGCTCCCACTCCATAAGCTATAGGAAATTTCATGGTTAAACACCATTGGGCTTCCACCGTGCGGAAATCTAATAGGGCTAATCGCCCTAGAAGGCGTTGTACGTAGAGAATCCATCCATCAAAATGAAATTTCACTTTCGTATGGCTCATCTGGGATGGGTTCCTAGCTCGACAAAAAAATCCAGCCTTCCTAAGGGCATTTTGCCTTCTCCTGTGAAGCTATGTAGTTTTTGGTTGCACGGTATGACATCCTTCATGGACAATCCCATTCTGTCAAATGCATCTTTTAACAGGATGTTCACTGAACTCCCACTGTCCAACAAAATCCGATGTAATTCTGCTAGACTGAGCATTGCCGAAACCACCATGGGGTCCGTTTGCGGGGACTGCTTACCCTTCTAGCAAGGTTGTAAACATTGCCAGGTGGATGCTTATGGATTAAAAAATTAATCATTTAAGAGGGGAGTAATCAACGTTTAATCGGAGTTAGGTGTCTTTGGTAAATCATGTATTTTAGATAAAAAAAATTGTGTTTTGTTTAGCGTCAACTGATATAAAATGGAAATTTGGGATTTTGGATGTGCTTTGGAGTAGCCAAGGAGGCAAAACCACCTAAAACTAGCACGTTGAAGCTTGTACGTCGCACTAAACCTTAAATAATGCCTAACTAGTGCCTAAACACATATTTGGATTCTTACATAAAGTAATAAACCTTATCTGGGCAGCCCTAAGCAAATCGTTAGGCGGTAAGCCATGCTTGCCACCTAGGTGGGGCCTCGTTGGAGGCTCGGAAGGATTATTACAATAGTGCCTACAAGTCACTATCATTGAAAACAATCTCATCATGCTTCCGACGAGCGGCCTGAGCCTTATGCTCTTCGCCTACAGTGTACACGAAAGCTTCCTTATTCTTTAAAGACTTTGCATATCTTTCCATCTTTGCCCAACCTTTGTCAAGTACACGAGGTCCTCCTACCATGGTATTAATCACTAATCTCTCGTCCTTCTCACTGCTAACATTGGTTCCTTCTCCTCCATAACCAAGCGAAGGTTGCCTTGGAGCCTACCGCATAGGAATAGGGGGAGCGTTAGGATACCTGATGTACCACTCCAATTTATTTTTCCTGATGTATTCTTCTATGATATGTTGTAAATAACGACATTCATTAGTGTCATGCCAATGAAATTCGTGAAATCTACAATATTTTCCCAAATTTATGTCAGCTTCAGTTTCCTTTCTCAGTGGACAACTATTGTTTTAAGCTCCACTTGTGTTGCAAGGTTGGTGTTTTCCACGGTATCGGTTAGGTCCATATATGCATCAAACCTCAGCCAGGTCTGAACCTCCTTCGCACTTTCTTTCCGCCAGAACCGCTTTGATTGTTATCCTTCGTCTTCTCTACAAAACCACCATCCCTGCCTTTAGCCATTGCATTCACACTATCAGATGGCTCTGATGACTTGACAACCGCTCTTGCATGTCGCCTAGCTGCGGCCTCCTCCAGTTGCATGTACTTCGCTGCCTCATAGAAGAAATCTTGAAAAGTGGTTGGTTTCTCCTTAGTTAATCTCCAGACTATTGTCGTGTTCAAGTGCATGCCCCATATAATGCCATAAGAGTTAGCCGAAATTGGCTGATGAAATTTTCCATTAGTATCGCCCATGAATGGATCTAGCTAGGAGGAAGGCAGAAAAACCACGTTGTTGTTAAGTCTACCAGGAATAAGAAAAATCTCTTGCATAAGACTTCCTTCGTTGCTCCACTCATTAACATGTGTTGTGTATACCGCTGTAGATGTACTATTGGATCAGTCATACCCAGATAGGGATCCATGGTGGGTATAAGAAATCTCCAAGGGTTTCATGTTGTTTCTATCTCCACAGAGAATGGGCTACCTACTCTCGCCCCAATTCCTCATTCTACTTATTCACGACGCGCACATTCTCTTATAGTCTGTCCCATCTGGTCCTCCGATTCTAGTAATGAGTGGAGCTGGATCAACCTCTCCCTCTAAAGTAAAATACTTCTTTTTCTTCTTCTGTGATGACTTGTTCAGCAATCCCACCCCTGATCTCGTCTTCGGGTTCATTTGCGGTAGTAAGTTTTCCTTCCGTCCACTTCCACTTCAACTAAGGCAGAGGCATTGCCTAGATCAAGAAGTTTTAACCATAGCCGGTCCTAATTCAACGCCTCCTATAGTCGGTTCGACGTTGAACCATTTCATTAGCACAACTTTAGGTTGAGTCCTTGCTCGGTCCACTTCCTCAACGTTCACTTGTCCTACTCCTCGATTTTCTTGATCAAATCCGCAGCTAGAATATGATCTCCTTCGCCTCTTAGACCCCCTAATTTGGGATCGCCATCTCCCTTCAGTGTTGTGGATGGCAGGTTGCGTCTGCCCTAAGAATGTCATGATTTGGTCCACAATAGCTTAGCGTTGGGGAGTGAACTAGGTATCGTGTAATGGTCTACCTTTATAGCCATACTGCCAAAGATAATTACTTTGTAATTATGTCAGGTAATATAGAGAATGAGGCTGTTAGGAGCGACCGCACATGAATATTCTCTTGGGCTAATACCGGTATGTATTAAAACGGGTATCGTGTATTGCCCTACCTCCGTAGCTATACTACTAAAGATAATTACTCTGTAATTATGTCAGGTAATATAGAGAATGAAGTTATTAGGAGCAACCGCACATGAATATTCTCTTAGGCTAATACCAGTATGTATTAAAAATCTCATATAACACATCCGTGCGTATCCGGTATTGGTACAAAGCAATGAACACATGGGTTTTCTACGACAAAATGATATACAACAAATACAAATGAATGTAGAATCACAGATCACAACTGAAAAATATAATAGATAATAAACTATAATGTCTGTCTCACTATGACAATATATACCAAGTCAAGTCCAAAATACACAACTCATAGCCATCTCATTACAAACAAATATAAGGAGACATCCAAAGAAAAATATACATCGTTAACTTCTTATAATACAATATAGTGTGTGTATATACTATCACCTCTAAAGCCCAATCAACCAAAATGGCTAATGTTCACGTACCTGAAAAGTCTCGGACCGACTTGAGTACTAGATAAATAATAAACAGGTCAGACTATATCTAAATCCAAGGTGAGTATATAACAACAATCATGGTAATAAAATACAAGGTATGGATATGATGTAACGTGACATCCATCATAACATCATAATAATAATATACATGCCATACATTCCAAATATCATCCCTAGAATACATATAAGCAAGTAAGAATCATGACATCTATAAATAGGGCAATAACAACAACCTCATCGAAATCTCAAAAATACTATGGACATGCACATATGTGTCTATAGAAATCACAAATAAAGGAATGAAAAACGGGTCATACAAAATACAAGAGTCAACAACCAAAATATCTATCTCGACTTACTATCCCAATGGAAGCGAAGACATTCGATTGTCAATTCCTAAAAGATAAAACAAGAAATGTAGAATCCCAAATAAAAACCAATGCATCGATAACAAGGCTTGCACAACTCTAATTACAACCTTAATGGAAGTAATAACTTCAGACTGTTAAGCCATAAAAGATAAATCAAGGAATGGGAAACTCAAATAGAAGAAAATCCATACAAATTCAGAAAACAATATCTAATAATACTGTCTTGACTTACGGTCCTAATGGAAGTGTAACACCACTAATTTTAAATAGCATTATTGAGGAGATTTAATTAGATAAATTATATAGAATAATGTAAAGACTAGAGTGATAAGGGAATTGAGATTAGAAAACCAATTAAGGTCGTTCCTTAACTAAATTTATTAATGAGAAAGAGTTATGACTTAAAAACCTAAGAGAATAAGGCAACGGCGATATGGGAATAGCCGAATCTCATAACCCCTAAAACCCTTTATCATATTCTCATTCTCATTTACATTCTTACATAAACAAAAGAAAAACAAGGCCGGCCATAACTCTAGGAGAAGATGAGCTTAAAAATCAATTAGAGGCTAAGATTCAAGCTAGGAAGATTAAAGTGTAGAACAAATCTCAAGTTCCTTATCCAAACAAGAGGAATAATGATCTAAACCATCTCATATAAATCATCTTGAATGTTTTAATTCGGGTTTGAGGTTTAAAATTTTATGATTGGATGAATGATGGTATGTTTTGATTTAAATGCCATTTTATAATTTAAACAAGGATTTTATAGAATAAAATAGTTTGATTTAAGGCTAAAATCGTGCAAAATGATTTCCAAATGCCAATGGTTTTTGAATATGTTAAGTAAACCATGATTTTGGAGATAGGTTTAAATTTTTATAATATACCAAGCCGTGAATAATTTATTATGAATTTTCGAGTAAAAGAAATAGCTATTTTGGGTTTTAATTAACTTAAAGAATTAATTAATTGTTTTCGAGCTGAAAATTTTATATGATGAAGATATTATCATTTTGGAATTTATGTCAATTTCTAAGATTTTTCTCAAGATATTTGGGTGAGTTTGGATTTAATTGGAAAGATTAGTATTTAATGATTGATTAAATACAAGGGGTTAGTTAATAATTTTTAATTAAATATTGGAGCATTGGGAATTACATGCGGTAGCAAATTCTGAAAAGAATTTTATAAAGGTTTTTTTGTCCAATAGAAAATTTACAATGTAAAGGGTTAGGTAAAAAGAAATTGCTGTACTTAGTTAAAAATCAATTTTTACGATAATTACAATAACGCCACTTGCCTTCGAAAGCATACAATTCTGCTTCCCTTTGAACATTAAGGGAATATGGGTATCGCCGTTGTTAAATATATTAGAATAAAGGCAGAAGGATCCTTCCACACCAACTAATAGTGTCGAAGGGGTCCCTTCGCATACATACACTTTAATAAGTGTGCACTACCGCATTAATTGATCCAACTACCATGGAAAGAACCTTTCGCACTAGTAGATAGTGTCGAAGGGGTTCCTTCCACTTTTATATGCTCTGCAAGTATGTTAATCAATGAAGATGGAAGGGGTGTGTCACACCAATCAATGGTGTCGACAACATACCTCATGCACCTTAATACTTGAGTAAGTCCGACCATTATGGAAGGTACCTTCCGCACTAATTGATAGCGTCGAAAGGGTCCTTCTGCATGCATGCTTAACTACAGAGGTGGAAGGGTTGTGCCACACCCAAGCAATGGTAACGACAAGGTCCTTCCGCATCGTTTCAAAGAAGTAGTGGAAGGGGCCTTCCGCATTGCTTAAGCAGTGATTTCGAAAGGTCCTACTACTAGAGTAGAGTGGCGAAATGGGCATAACTGCATGTTTCGAACCCATTAGTTAAATAGAAGGGGACAGAGGTCTTGGTTGCTCTATGATGTTAAAAGGGAGAGTGATAGAGGGTAACTCATGATGTCACAATGATCTGAAGGATATAGTCGAAAGCCTTAGTTTTCAAATTAGAGAACCCAATCTCATTTTTAAAGTAAACATATGGCAACGTAAAAGAGTTTTAAAATGGCATTTAACTTTGAAATATCAAAGGAAGCTTTCATTAGTAGATTGGTAGGTTAAGAGTATTGACCACCTTTCATTAGAAAAATGGATATTTTGAAATAAACCATGGATATTTATATGGTGTGTATCATTTGATTAGTTATCATGAATGTTTGTATTATCATATTCACTTTATAACCCATATGGGCATGTTGGGGTGTTAAAGGGTAGAATGGCCAGCTAGGTTGAGCCAATAGTGAATGTAAGCTAAATCGAAAGACCAGGGAGTTAAAAAGGTTATTAGTTAGCCTATAAAAACTATAATTTGAGGAATGGTGTTGGCAGGAGCCAATTGGTTCTTAGTGAACCCATGAAAACTATGTCCGGAATAAGTTATTGAAAGAGATCAATAGGTTCATAAATAGCCCATGAAAACTATGAATAGCCCATGAAAACTATGATATGAGAGATGATATTAGTAGAACCAATAGGTTCATAGTGATCCCATGAAAACTATGATTAGATAATAGTATTGGTGAAAACCAATAGCTTCATAGTGATCCCATGAAAACTATAACTGTGCATATGAAATTCATAATGAGTTGAGCAGGTTAGTAGTCAGCCCATGAAAACTAATAGGTTAATAATGACCCTAGAAACTATAAATTGAGGCAAATAGTTAGGTGAATGGGGATGGGAAATCCAGAGCATATTGCATGTTTTCATATCATCATGATACATTTTATTATGTTATGTCTTAACCATTGTGGATGCAGGTGCACAGTATATGCTTATTATAAATTGGTTTAGGATACTAGTGAGCGGAAAACCCATTCCACTAAGCGGCCTGGTCTCACTAGATATCTATATGGTTCGTGATGGCAAGTTATTATTCACACCAGACTTTTTGTCTGACTCGAAGTTTATGTTTTCCCCTTAAACTCTCGAGTGCTCAAATGATTTTGAGTAGTTTGAGAGTTAAGGTTTTCAGGTTCTTCTTTGGACGAATAAGCTTCTAGGTACTTGCAGAAGGCAAGCTAGCTATTAGGAGTTCTTTCTGTTTGATTTCGCTGTATAATTAGATGAAATGGAAAAGTTATTTAGTGCCTATATTTAGACTCTGATCAACCAAGGAGGCATCTTCATATGTCGCTCTTGGCATAATATGTAATAATTACATTTCTCTAAATGTGGATTATAAATTGGGATTATGTAATGAATTTGAAATGCAATTTGAAATGGAATGGGAAATTTGTTTTAAAATTGAGTTTAAATTTTTTTATATCCATGTGTTTCTGGTATATCAATGTATCTAACATTACTGCATTTGGTCACCAAAATATAATAACTATAGATGATTGCAGCATCTATAGCGGTTAGTTTTGGGCCTCTAAATGGGGGATATTACAGTAAGTAAAGACTTTTGATTGTTAGTCGTTAGAGATAGATGAAAACACAAGCCCAAATAAAACAATTCAAACAAAATCATCGAATATAATATCCAAATGATTATTTCGACCTGTAGTTATAATGGAAGTGATAACTTTAGATTGTCAGGCCATCCGAGATATCTAGAAACCCAAACTCAATAAACATCAAAGTCAATCAAATACTTAATGTATAAAGCCATATAAAATGACCTACAATTCCAACTTGCCTTTAGTAATGGATTGTTGGTCCTTAAGTGACGTCTGGGCAATGGGTCTAATGACAAAATTAACTCTTAGCCTACAAACTCAACAAAGTGACATCACGGATCCGGTGCATGATTCCACAATCAAGACTGCTTGGATGGATACTAGCCTATCTAGTGGGTCCTAATCATGCACTCTCCATGGTGGTGTGAACCCTATGACGCAGATTTCCAACAATACTCTCGACTTGATAAGTCCTAATAAGAGTAATAGCTAGTACTCTCAACTCTAGGAGTCTGATGAGAGTGGCAATAATTGCTCTCGACTATATGGGTCCTGATGAGAGCATCTCAATATAACAAATCCTCGACTACTGGCCCTAAAAATAGATAATGATACTCGACTAGTTAGTCCTTAGAGTATGTATGAATACTCTTGATTAGATGAGTCCTAATGAGAATAATAGTAAGTAGTCTCGACTTCATACGTCCAAATGAGAGCATCTCAACATAATAAATCCTCGACTACTCGCTCCAAGAGTAAATAATAATATCACTTGACTAGTTAGTCCTAAGAGGATGAATCAGTAAATTCCAGCATAACTCCAACTTCTAGCCCTTGGAGAGTAATAGAATTCTCGAGCTCTATGGAGTTACCTCTAGATGATATCATAAATTCCTAACCCATCTCCAAATTATAAGTGACATTTACTGACCAACAAGTAATCGAATAGTATTACTTGAGCGTCCCATACCACTCGGTATTACTTGAATATTTGCTAAATGCTAGTAAATAACACACACGATATCGACAAGGATACTAAAATATGAGTCAATAAAATAACCGAAAAAATATTACCAAGCATCCCTTACTACCTGCTATTACTAATACATTTATTAAATATCCTCATTATATAGAACTAAAACAAAATACTAATCAAGATATCATATAAGGAGTCAATAGAATAATCGGAAAAGTATTACCAAATGTCCCATACCGCTTGGTATTACTAAATTGTTTACTTAAAATCTCATCGTATAGAATTTTCACATAAATTTCCATATAAATCATTTTCAAATCCAACTATATGAATTAAAAGGGTTTATAATTTTATACTCTTAAAGCTCAATCAAATATTTCTTAATTTGGCTTATCTTTAAAATAGATTTTAATAATCAAAATCCCTTTTTAAAATACTCTTAAATCCTTTCGTTCAAATATACCCTTTGCAAAAGAAATTCCCATTTGGAAATATTATTAAAACCCTTCATTTATACTTATAAAACCTCCATATGTTCCAATATTCTTGAAAATCTCTATTTTCATTTTTGAAAGTACTTTTATGTCCAAAACAATTTTCAATAAATCATTTTATTTTTAAACCACTTTTATTTATTTATAAATACACCTCAATCTAATTTTAAAGCATAATAAAATTCCAAAGCTTTTCAAAATCTTTAAAACCATAAAAATTAATAGAACATCCAAATATAAATCATGGAGTGAAATTCTCCAAAATCATCAATTTAAATTTAATCGTGTGGCCTGAGTCGAATTATATCGAATTCCATCTATCCATACAAAGCACACACAAAATTTAAGTAAGCTACAAAAATAAAAATGCAATCGGATAACATCTCCTTTGCATTTGGATAAATCTAACACATACTAAATTTCACCATCAAATCCAAAATCATATCCAATATCACAACAATTAATCCAATATCTCAAACAAACATTTTGACTAAGTTATTGGACCAGTAAATTCAATCAATAAGTAGGATAATTATTTATCAGCAATAAGAAATAGATATAGATGTGAGTTTAGAAACTCATCGAAATACGGCTCGAGCTGCCAAAACAGTGATTAAATGATGACAATACCGTTGCCATCCGCTCCACCAAGCCAATCGTCATCGCTGCCCGTAGTTGTTTCTGCCCTTGATTACAGCTTTGCCAGCCCAAGTCAAGACCAGAGCCATGCCCAAACTCTACATAGTCGCACCTCTACCACTAACATTAACTGTTGTTGCTCCATCCTCTGTTGCATTCCCATCGTGCACATACATCCGCACTCTTCCACCTTCAACCACTATGTCGCAACCAACCTCCACCGTCGGTAGCTACCTTAGGCGCATGCACTCTAGATCGCGACGTTGCTCCAAACACATCATTCTAGGTCGTAATAACCTTGCCCCATCCACTGCAGTCACCACGGCCTCCACCCCCTTCGCTGCCGTAGACGTTGCCCCGGGAAAACGCTTATGTGTCATTTTTCTCTCTTCGTAAATTTTGATTTGGGGATTTAGGGCAAGGGTATGGATCGATTGGGGGGGGAGGTTTTGGGTGTGCATGTAAAGTAGGAAAGGAGTGAATTAAAATGGGCTTGGGCTATTTTTAATTATTTTTCTTTCCCTGTCTTTCCTTCAATATATTAAAACATTTAATTAACTTTTAATATATTATCTGAAAATAATTTATTAATTTATTCAGTATATTAAAATAAAATCTTTTATTAAATAGACTTCAATTAAATAAAAATTTATTTCCAAAATAATAATTATAAAAAATTGAATTTAAATATTTCTATTCAGTTAAATTTATTTAATTTACAACGTAGAAAGCAGGGTTGTTACAAACTTCCCTTTTATGAAAATTGAGTCCTTGTAATTTCTTATTGGGAGACGTCATATACAACTCATACCCTGAACTTTCTTTATATTCTACAAACTTCTATCAAACATGAAATTACTCAATCCCTTACGTGCTCCCTCAAACTTATCTTATTGTATGCTACACCTTAAATAGACTCATTCAACGACTTTCTATTTTCGCATACGATGAATTTTTGTGGAAATATTACAAGTGTCAATTTTTCGAAATATTTCGGCAAAGTTTCATTTGTATTGAGAGCTTTTCGAAAAATCACAACACAAATATATCATAATATATATACATCCCAATCAATGGGGCATCCCAAAACATGGGGAAATTGTATAATATCGCATATATTTTTATATAGCATAAAAATGTATATTATATTAGCACTTTAATGATCTATTTACGTTTATGCGAGTAAAAGCGAGCCAATGTTGCCAAACTATCTAAATATGCTCCAAGAGTACCTATTCTCAACTCAGTTTTAACATTAGTCACCTATATAAAGAAGTATAATAAGTATGCATCCATCAATTATAAAAGCAACATGACACCTTTGTTTAAGGCACTTTCGACAAACTTTCTATGGTCAAAGACATATAACTAGGGACGGGTTTCAAAAGTAAAGTTGCTACTTAGTGTTACAGCTTTCCAAAAGAATTTTTGGATTACAAAAATATAGAACACAACTTGAGTTGTAGTATTTTTCTATACATAGTAAATTCTGAAATGGAAATACAAGTGTAGGACCACTTAACAAATCTGCGATTTAAACCTAGATAACTTCAAAATTTTGCAATAAGCTTACAATAAAAGTCATTTCTTAAGTTTTTAGCTTTCTGGAAAGGGGAAATCATCAAAATTGGATAAACCATTTGAAATTTATGGTCAAATGAATTCAACGTTGTTATGTGAAGTTACATTTTTATGATAGTGAAGCACTTCCTTTTTATTTGAGTTTTAACCTTACTTAAGCTCAAATTTTTGCTTGCACTTCAAATAAAAATTATTTTCTAATAATATAGGTTCCTAATGAAATTAAAATAATTGAAAATGGATGTTTAAGATTTAAGGTTAGAACAAGTCGTTGCTTAAACTTAGAAAATTTCTATATATATATATATATATATATTATCTAAAATCTTTTATCAACTCCAAACACAATTTCAATAGCAAATTTCAAATTTTATTCATTTCGAACTTCCTTTAAAATTAGACACTACTACATATATAAGTTTTATACTAGATTTATATATTTTTAAAAGGGCATTTAAAAGTCCTAAAGATTTCTAAATCAAGTTTATGAAATATATATACTTTTTTTGTTCTCTAGCAACACTTCTTTACTTTATTAATCACTTCACTATGTTATAAACATACTCAAACCCAATAAAACTTTTCAAATTATATTTTAAAATAATCAACTTCATTTCATAAAAGCTTTCTACTTCAAAATCCATAAAAATATTTATCTCATAAATTTATCCTTAACGAATTTTAAATTCAAACCGAATATAAATCACATTATTTTAATCTAGAAAATAATTCAAATTTAAACTCCATTAATTCCAAACTACTTTTCAATTTATAATAAACTAACTACCTTTCTTCCTTGCAAATTAAAATTAATAAATAACTTGAATAAACTACAAAAAAATTTCAAACTACTTTATTATTCTCCTTTTCAAAATCTCAAACATTACTCAAAAATATAATTTTTAGAACATTGTTTTCTTCTTTGAAACATATTATTCTTTTCAAACCATTGTGTCAAAATGCCTCATCCTAGTGTTTAGGAATCCCTTTCAATAACGCTGGCCAAACACATTGACTAGAATTCTTAAAGCACTCAATGGGCAAATTAACATAAAAAAAACTACTAAAGTATTTTCAATCACTTTATAAAATCAAATTCATACTTTACTAAATCATATGCTTGTTTGAATAAAATATTTATTTTCACAGATTGTATAAATATTCAATGCATAAATCCTTAACAACAATGCAATTCATCACACATCATCCATCCATAACATCAAACAAGCATTAGACAAAAATATACACATTTTCAAAAAAGCAAAAGAACGCCTTCAGCGGAAAACTTTCTATCAGTTTCCGCTGCGCAACTCTGATCACTACTAGACCCTCCTACTCAACTTGCCTGTAACACCTCATATTATTAGTAACATTATTTAGAAAATTTAATTAGCTAAATAAAATAAAATAATGGGATCATTAGGGGACTGAGATTTGATTTAAGTAAGGGTAGCCGTGCCATATAAATGAATGAACTAAACTAAAAATAGTCAAGTGTTATAAGGGAGGGGTAAAATAATAAAAATGGCTTTCTAATACCCTAAACCCTTAGACGTGAGTTATCACTTCATTTCATTTGCAAAAATTAAAACTAAGGAGAGGTCGGCCACCATTTTTAAGAGCAAGAAAAAGAAAGATAAATGAGAAACTTAATCAACATCAAATTCATTCAAGTCTTACATCTTTAATCACAATACTAAGGTGAATAATTACTACATCTCATTTTCTTATAGTTTTCGATTTTAAGGATAATCTGAAGTGTTTTTCATGATAATACCATGTTTGATTGATTAGAAGTTTATATATGCTTGTTGATGATTTATGCATGTTAATATTGATTTTTGTGATATGTTTTGATATGAAAACCCTATTAAATGAAAGCCAAATGCCTTGCGATTTTAGATATAGATCGGAAATAAAATTTTAGAGATGATTTTCAATTTTCATAATTTTCTGAATTAATGTGGATTTTATATTAATTTTCTAGTGAAGAAAATGGTTATTTGGGGTTTTATTTCGGCTAAATAAATAATTATTTGGGTGTGAAATTTATATATGTTAGAAAACAGATTGAAAATTTTCTAGAATTTTTATAGAATTTTCCTAAGTGTTTTGATGAATATATAAAATTATTTAAGGTATGGGACTTAAATGTTTTATATATTATTTAAGGAGAAGGGGTATTTTGTAAAATAAAGTTATTGTTTACTTCTGAAATATTGGCAGCACTTTTGAAAAATGAATTTAGCAACCAATGAAAATTTGACAAATATAGTAGGTTAGTTGAAAAGTGTTTCTCTTTTAAATTAAAAACAAAAATTACATGTTTTTAGCATGTTCCGCTACTTTTGGCACCAGGGGTTCCGACTAGGATGTTTCGCCACCATGCTTTCGAAACCAATGAGCATGGTATCAATTTACTTAGTATGTAGCGCATTAGATAAAGGCGGAAGATACATAATCAAAATGTTGGGTCCCGAAGGGGTTGGAGTATACCATTGTTTAAAATTAAAGAAGCGCCTGCTTTTCTTTCGAAGGGATAGCTTTCGACTCGGTTGACTTTCGATTGATTCAAATGTTTTTAAAGAAAAGGTTTTGAATGGGTTGCACTCTTTTATTTTAAGTAATGATTTTGAAGAGGTCGGAAGCCCTAACTGTCTCTTTCCTACCTATCGAAGTCAATGGTTTCGAAAGGTATACTTAACTTTTAAAATTAGTCACTTCTCCAATGCTTTCGAAAGGGTGGTTTCGACACCATCACTTCTTTGCTTAGAGATACTTTTGAAAGGTAGGCTTTCGACTTAAATGGTTTAAAAGGCCCTTTTGATCTGTTGAAGTAAAACCCAATGGTTTCGAAAGAGAAGGTTTAAATAGTTTCAAAAGGTGTTTTTCCGCATGTTTTAAATTAAACCCAAGTGCTTTCGAAAGGTTTAAGTTTAAAAAGGTTTGATGCTTTTGGAAGGTTTTAAAATGGTTTCAAAAAGATGGTTCACCAAAGGGTTTCGATAGGCTCGAAAGGTATGGTTTTTTTGATGGTTTCGAAAGGGTTTTGAGAATGGTTTCGAAAGGAAGGTTTTGACCTTTCAGCCTAGATAAATGAAGGGTTTTACTTCATTTTGAAAGGGGTACTTTTAATGGATTCAAAAGGGGTACTTTCAAAGGTTTAAATGTTTTCATCAACTAATGTTGGGGTAAAGTGTGTGTGTGTGTGTATATATAACATGGCAAGATGATTTTGAGTAAAGCATAGAGTATATATGTATTTTCCTTATGTAAGTTTGATTTAAAGGTTTTAAATCATTTTGAAAAAGGTTTTCAAGGAAAATTATGGGAAGGGATCCCTAAGTAAAATGACTCGGATATTAGAATACCAGATGGGACTGGTTTAGGGTCGCGCCCTATACATTAGCTATTGGCCCCAGCTAAGTTTGTCCAAAATTCCAGTGTGTAGGGCTTTGTCACAGATAAGACTAAAATTATGATTATACACAGAAGAGAATATACATTTGTATACAGATAGGTTATTGGTGAGCCCACAAAACCATTAGGATCAGGTGACCGTTGGAGATGTTAAGTTAGGGATAGACCGTCCAAAAGTGAAGTATTTAACAGATAGTTAGGGATAGACAGTCCAAAAGAGGAGTGTCTAACAGATTTTAGATTAAAAAAATTATATTGTCTGGTAGGCTCGAGTCAGCTAAGGTTAGTGGTTGGCCAAACAAAACTATAGTGTAAGAACAGATAGTTAATTTACTACTTGATATGTATGTTTACATAATGATGCTTTACAGATTTTAACCAGTTTTGGTTGCAGGAAAATGTTTGCAAAAGAAAGATATATTTTAAAAGGATGTTAGTGAGAGGAAACTCGTTCCGCTAAGCAGCGTGGTCTTACTTAACATTAATAACCGAGATGTATAGTATTATTCACAACAGCCTTTATGTCTGACTCGAAGTTTATATTTTTCCCCATAAACTCTCGGGTGCTCAAAATTGATTTGGGTAGGCTGAGGGTTAAGGTTTTTAGGTCTTTAGTAGGATGACAAATAAAGCTACCGGAGGCGAGCAAGAGACTAACAGATAGCTATTTAGGAGTTGCATGTTTTGTTGTTTATTTCCGCTGTGTGTATTAAGTCAATTATGACTATATTACCCTGGTCAATAAGGGGGCATCGTCATATGTCGATCTTAGCATATTTTGTAATAAGTATATTTGATCATTGCCTAGGAAATGTTTTGGGATTGTGTAATTTGAATATGGAACATGTGTACTGAAATGTAATGGAGAAATGTTGTTTTGAAATATGTGATTTGTTTCATATTCAAGTGCTTCTGATATTATGGATACCATTAACACAGCCATATTTAGTCATCGGAAGTTAATACTATAAATGACTGCAGCATCTGTAGCGCTTAGCTTTGGGCCTCTAGATAGGGATGTTACAACTTGGCATCAGGGCATAGATATATGAAATACTTTAACCTAAAATGATTTTTGAAAACATAATGCTAAGGAATTAGAATTAAGATCGGGGTATGGGATAGCGATATAGTAATGTACTTGTAATTGCTATATATAAGCATACGCTATATCTCTATTCCCCTATCTCTCTTAGAGATTCATATGTATCTCACGAGGCTTGAATACAGATATGGACGCAAGAAGAGGCAGAGTTAACCTAGGAGGACACAGCACCACCATAAACTGAAACGCCCAACCAAATACTAGAAGGAATCAAGGTCAGGCTCAGGCTAAGAATGTAGGTGCTGGGGTCCCATAAGTGGATATGGGAGCCATGTATCATTTTTTCGTGAACATGATGCAAGCTGGAATCACAGCTGGAGTTGTTGGAGGGAATACTGCTGGAGGAGGAGTTCAGGAAGCTCCGATAGTCAACCATTATGTTAATTTGAGCAGAGATTATGCTAGGCCTTGAGGAAAGCCGTTTATTGGAACTGAGGATGCTATCGAGGAGGAAAACTGGCTGCTACACTGTGAAAGGATTTTTGCCAACTTGGGGCTCAATGATGAGCAGAAAAGGAGACTTGCTTTAAGACAGCTTCAAGGAGCCACTTTGTTTTGGTGGAACACTGTGACAGCTGGTGTGGATGAGGAGACTACGAAATGGGCAGAGTTTAAGAGGAGGTTCCAAGAAAGGTTCATGTTGGTGATGGCGCAGTCTGTTTTAATTCGGAAGTTTTCTAAGCTAGAGCAAGGGAGAGGGAGATGTCTATTCTGGAGTATGCTGGTAGGTTTTAAGAGTTAACCAGATATGGTTATGCCACTGTTGACACGGTGATGAAAAGAAATGAAAAGTTTATTAGAGGTTTGAAGCCAGAGTTGGCCAAGGCTACATTACCACACATTAGAGATCCCTATGACATGGTAGTGGAGATGGCATTAAGACATGAAGAGATGCTTGCTTGTTTGGAAAAGAAGGAGAAGGCGGTCTAGGTTAGGCGAGGCCCGAAAAGGAAGTTCTTCCATAAGAATGGTGCTTAGAAGGGTGGAGCAGCTAAGAAGGGGAAGTTTGAAGTGGTATGTTTTAAGTGCGACAAGAAATGACATTATGCTCATGACTGTCGTACCGGAAAGGGAAAAGAGGTGATCGGGAAGAAGAACATCATGTGCTTTAACTACGACCAGATAGGCCACTATAAGAATCAATGCAAAGAGCCCACTAAGGATTGAAAGGGCAAGGTGTATGCATTGGAACCTGCTACTTCAAAGCCATCAGTGCAGGAGAAGGAAAATGCAGTTCTAGGAGATATGCTTCAGATTCATGGTATGTCTGTTAGCGTTTTGTTTGATATTGGTGCATCACATTCTTTTATATCTCGATGTTTGGTAGATAAGCTTAACCTAGAACCCTCATATTTAATTACTTTCTTAAGGGTTGCAAATACAATAGGAAGGTATGTGACACTTGGGATGAGGTGTGACCACTTAGAGTTTGATTTGTTCAGTCATACCTTTGTTTATTGTTTGCATGTGTTTGACTTTGTAAGGTTCGGAATTATATTGGGTATGGATTGGTTAAGTGAGTATGATGCTAGGATATTTTGCCATGATAGGAAAATATCGCTTAGACACTCTGATTGTAGTGATCGAATATTTTATACCATAGAAAACCCTAGTTGTGAAGTGAATGCTTTATTGGGTGTTGTGGAATTGGAAGACAAGTTAAATTGAGTTTTCGTGGTTAGAGAATTCGCGGATGTCTTCGAGCTGGTAGTTGGATATCCGCTGAAATGAGCCATTGAGTTTTGGATAGATTTGGTGCTTGGAGCAGAACCTATTAGTAGACCGCCAAGCAAGATGACACCTACAGAGATAAGGGAGTTGAAGGTACAGTTTGTGGATTTGGAAGGTAAGAGTTTTATCAAACCGAGTAGTTCACCTTAGGGAGCGGTAGCAGTATTTGCTGGAAAGCCGAATGGATCGTTAAGGCTGCGTATCGATTATTGTAAGTTGAAGTAGAGGACGATAAAGAATCAATATCCATTGCCGAGAATTGACAATTTGTTCGATCGATTGAGTGGAGCCAAGATATTCTCTCGGTTGGATTTGGTGATAGGTTTTCATCAACTTAGAGTAGCAGAGGATAGTATTCCTTTGACGGCATTTAGGACAAGATATGTATTATACGAACGGTTAGTTATGCCATTCGGACTAACTAATACGCCGACATTCTTTGTGGATTTGATGAACCGAATTTTCCGAGAGCACTTGGATAGGTTCGTGTTAGTTTTTATAGATGATATTCTGATATACTCTAAGGATGAGAAGGAGCATGGAGTTCATCTTAGAGTTGTGCTTGAAATGCTGGGATAGCATCAGCTGAAGGCAAAGTTTTTGAAGTGCCATTTCTGGAAGAAGGAAGAAGTTCCTTGGTCATGTAGTCTCATAGAAAGGGTTGTCTCTAGATCCGACTAAGATTGAAGTGGTAAATAATTGGAAGAGTCCCGAGATAGTGACCGAGGTAAAGAGTTTTCTTAGATTGGATGGATATTATCGAAGGTTTATAAAAGATTTTTCGTGGATAGCAGCGCCGATGACCAAACGTGAAAAGATGTGAAGTTTGTGTGGACCGATAAGTGTAAGGAAGCATTCCAGAGCTTGAAACACTCATTGACCCATGCACCTGTACTAGTTGTTCCGGAAGGGAATCAAGATTTGGTAGTTTATACCGATGCGTGTGAAACTGGATTAGAAGTTGTATTAATGAAGAGGGGTAAAGTGATTGCTTATGCTTCTAGACGGCTTAGACCACATGAAGTTAGATATCTAACGCATGACTTAGAGTTAGCTGCAGTGATTTTTGCTTTGAAGTTGTGTGGGCATTACCTTCTTTGGAGAAAGGTTCGAGTTATATACTGATCATAAGTCGTAGAAGTATTTTTTCTCTCAGAAAGAGTTGAACACGAGACAGCAGAGATGGTTACAGTTTATTACTGCTTCTGATTTTGGAATTAAGTACACACCCAGGAAAGGAAATAAGGTAGCAGACGCACTTAACAGGAAACATCAAAATGCAATTGCTGAGTGGAAGGATTTTGAAGCATTGTCAGCTTATAGAGTTCAATAGAGATCTGAGGCTGGGTCTAGTGGAGAAAGTGTTACGTTATCTTGTTTAGAAGTTCGATCGGTAATGATCAAAAGGATGGCTTCTAAACAGAAGGAGGATTCGGTTTTATTTGAACGGATCAGGAAGTTAAGGGAAGGAACGATGAGCGATGACTTAAAGGATTTCAGTCTTGACCAGAACGGGTGGTTGAGAAAGAAAGGAAGGTTATGTGTTCTGAATGTAGGAGACATAAGGAAAGAAGTATTGGAGTAATGCCATCATTTGAAGTTCACTATTCATCTAGAAGGAACTAAGATGTATCAGGATATGAAGAGAAGTTTCTTCTAGGAAGGTATAAAACGGGATATTGGCTTATGGGTAAAGCAGTGCTTGAATTTCCAGCAAGTAAAGGCTGAACATCAGAAGCCAAGTGGATTGCCTCAGCCATTGGATATTCTGGTATGGAAGTGGGATACTATCTCTATGGACTTTATTAAGGGGTTGCCAAGATCTAGAAGAGGAAATGAAAGTATATGGGTCATAGTGGATAGATTACCCATTTCATTCCAGTTAAGTCAACTAGGACGGCACCTATTTTGGCGAAGTTGTTTATAAAGAATATGGTTAGACTGCATGGAATTCCTAGTAGTATAGTAAGTGATAGAGATTCTTTGTTCACTAGTGAGTTCTGGAAGAGTCTACAGGATATTTTAGGAACCAAGCTCAAGATGAGTACCGCTTACCATCCATAGACTGATGGGTAATCCATGGACTGATGGGCAAACGGAAAGGGTTAACAAAGTCTTAGAGGATTTGTTAAGAGCTTGTGTATTAGATTTTGGGGGATCATGGGAAGACCATCTGCATTTAGTCGAGTTTTCGTATAACAATAGTTATCAGACTAGTATTGAGATGGCACCGTTTGAAGCTTTGTATGGAAGGCCGTGCAAATCTCCCGTTTGTTGGTTGGAGACCGAAGATAGGTTGGTTCTTGGTCTAGATTTAATGAGAGAAGCTGTAGAGAAGATTGAGTTGATTCAAGCTAGAATGAAGGAGGCTCGGTCCAGAAAAGTTATGCAGACAGAAGAAGGAAAGACTTCAAGTTCTCTATTGAGGATCATGTGGTCATTGAGGTTTCACCGATGAAGGGTGTGATTAGATTCGGAAGATCGGGAAAGTTGGCACCGAGATTCATTGGACCTTTTTGTATTATTGAGAGGATTGGGAAACTCGCATATAGAGTAGAGTTACGGAGTAGTTTGGCAGGAATCCACGATGTTTTCCATGTTTCTCATCTAAGGAAGTGTGTTAGAGATCCTGAGACTACTATAGCACCGACTGTGTTAGAGGATTTAGTAGTAGAGCCGGACTTGACAATAGTTAGAAAGCCGATTCGTATAGTTGCGAGGGATGAGAAGACGCTAAGGAACAAGATAGTCAAACTAGCGAAAGTCCAGTAGAGCGAAGATGAGAGAGACTATACTTTGGAGACTGAGAGCAGGATTAGTGACGCTTATCCTGATTTGTTTGATGGTATGTTTTGCCTTGTTGATTGATTTGTTGTGTACCTTATCGTAATTTCGAGGACGAAATTCTTTAAGGAGGGGAGTTTGTAACATCCATATTTTTAGTAACATTATTTAGGAAATTTGATTAGCTAAACTAAATTATATAATGTGATGATTAGGGGATTGAGATTTGATTTAAGTAAGGGTAGTCGTGCCATATAAAGGAATGAACTAAACTAAAAATGGTTAAGTGTTATAAGGGAGGGGTAAAATTGGAAAAAGGGCTCTCTAATACACTAAACCCTTAGTCGTGAGTTATCACTTCATTTCATTTGCAAAAATTAAAACTAAGGAGAGGCTGGCCACCATTTTCAAGAGTAAGAAAAAGAAAGATAAAGGGGAACTTAATCAACATCAAATTCATTCAAATCTCACATCTTTAATCACAAAGCTAAGGCAAATAATTACCACATCTCATTTTCTTATAGTTTTCGGTTTTAAGGATAATCTGAAGTATATTTCATGATAATGCCATGTTTTGATTGATTAAAAGTTTATATATGCTTGTTGATGATTTATGCATGTTCATATTGATTTTTATGACATGTTTTGATATGAAAACCTTATTAAATGACATCCAAATGCCTTGTGATTTTAGATCTAGATCTAAAATAAAATTTTAAAGATGGGTTTCAATTTTCATAATTTTTTGAATTAATGTGGATTTTATATTAATTTTCTAGTGAAGAAAATGGTTATTTGGGGTTTTAAATTATTTTCGGCTAAATAAATAATTATTTGCGTTTGAAATTTATATATGTTAGAAAACATATTGAAAATGATTTTCTGGAATTTTTATAGAATTTTCCTAAGTGTTTTGATGAATATATAAAATTATTTAAGGTATGGGACTTAAATGTTTTATATATTTATTTAAGGAGAAGGGGTATTTTGTAAAATAAAATTTTTGCTTATTTTTGAAATATTGGCAGCTCTTTTAATAAAGGAATTTAGCAACCAATGAAAATTTGACAAACATAGCAGGTTAGTTGAAAAGTGTTTCTCTTTTAAGTTAAAAACAAAAATTACATGTTTTTAGCATGTTCCGCTACTTTCGGCACCAAGGGTTCCGACTAGGATGTTTCGCCACCGTGCTTTCGAAAGCAACGTGCATGATATCAATTTACTTGGTATGTAGCGCGTCGGATAAAGGCGGAAGGTACATAGTCGAAGCGTTGGGTTCCGAAGGGGTTGGATTATGCCTTTGTTTTAAATTAAAGT
The DNA here is from genome assembly GCA_030737815.1 of Allium fistulosum. Lineage (NCBI taxonomy): Eukaryota > Viridiplantae > Streptophyta > Magnoliopsida > Asparagales > Amaryllidaceae > Allium > Allium fistulosum. The sequence goes on from CM060907.1 coordinate 1,011,096,888, forward strand.
AGCGCCTACTTTGCTTTCGAAGGGATAGCTTTCGACTCGGTTGGCTTTCGACTAAGTCAAATGTTTTTAAAGAAAAGGTTTTGAATGGGTTGCGCTCTTTTATTTTAAGTAATGCTTTCAAAGGGGTCGAAACCCCTAGCTGGCGCTTTCCTACCTATCGAAGTCAATGGTTTCGAAAGGTATACTTAACTTGTAAAATTAGTCGCTTCTACAATGCTTTCAGAAGGGTGGTTTCGACACCATCACTTCTTTGCTCAGGGATACTTTTGGAAGGTAGGCTTTCGAATTAAATAATTTGGGCCCTTTTTGTTCTATTAAGTATAACCTAGTGGTTTCGAAAGAGAAGGTTTAAATGGTTTTGAAAGGTGTTTTTCCACATGTTTTAAATTAAACCCAAGCACTTTTGAAAGGTTTGAATTTATAAAGGTTTGATGCTTTCGAAAGCTTTTAAAATAGTTTCGAAGGGCTGGTTCCTCAAAGGGTTTTGAAAAGTTCGAAAGGTATGGTTTTTCTGATGGTTTCGAAAGGGTTTTGAGAATGGTTTCGAAAGGAAGGTTTTGGCCTTTCGGCCTAGATAAATGAAGGGTTTTACTTGGTTTTGAAATAGGTACTTTCAATGGATTCGAAAGGGGTACTCTCAAAGGTTTAAATGTTTTCATCAACTATTTTTGGGGTAAAGTGTATATATATATATAACATGGCAAGGTGATATTGAGTAAAGTAGAGAGTATATATGTATTTTCCTTGTTTGAGTTTGATTTAAAGGTTTTAAATCATTTTGAAAAAGGTTTTCAAGGGAAATTAAGGAAAGTGATCCCTAAGTAAAATGACTCAGATATTAGAATACCAGATGGGACTGGTATAGGGTTGCGCCATATACGTTAGCTATTGGCCCCAGCTAATTTTGTCTAAAATTCCAGTGTGCAGGGCTTTGTCATAGGTAAAACTAAAATTATGATTACACATAGAGGGAATATATATTTGTATACAAACAGGTTATTGGTGAGCCCGCAAAACCATTAGGATCAGGTGACCCTTGGAGATGTTAAGTTAGGGACAGACCATCCAAAAGAGAAGTATTTAACAGATAGTTAGGGACAAACCGTCCAGAAGAGGAGTGTCTAACAGATGTTAAATAAATTTTGTTTATATTGTCTGGTAGGCCCGAGTTAGCGAAGGGTTTGTAATTAGCCAAACAAAATTATAGTGTAAGAACAGATAGTTCATTTATTACCTGATATGTATGTTGACATAATGATGCTTTACATATTTTAACCAGTTTTGGTTGTAGGAAAAGGTTTGCAAAAGAAATATATATTTTAAAAGGATGTTAGTGAGGGGAAACCCATTCCGCTAAGTGGCATGGCCTCACTTAACATTAATAACCGAGATGTATAGTATTATTCACACCAAGCTTTATGTCTGACTCGAAGTTTATGTTTTTCCCCTTAAACTCTCGGGTGCTCAAAATTAATTTGGGTAGGTTGAGGGTTAAGGTTTTCAGGTCTTTAGTAGGATGACAAATAAAGCTACCAGAGGTGAGCAGGAGGCTAACGGATAGTTATTTAGGAGTTGCATGTTTTGTTGTTTATTTCCGCTGTGTGTATTAAGTCAATTATGACTATATTACTCTAGTCAACCAAGGGGACATCATCATATGTCGCTCTTGGCATATTTTCTAATAAGTATATTTGATCATTGCCTGGGAAATGCTTTGGGATTGTTTAATTTGAATATGGAACATGTGTTTTGAAATGTAATGGAGAAATGTTGTTTTGAAATCCATGATTTGTTCCATATTCAAGTGCTTCTGATATTATGGATATCATTAACATAGCCGTATTTAGTTGCCGAAAGTTAATACTATAGATGATTGTAGCATTTGTAGCACTTAGCTTTAGGCCTCTAGATAGGGGATGTTACATTGCCTCATAACAATCTAGAATTGTAAGGTACTTATGATATGAGATTCGGATTAGGGTCTTTTATAGCTTCCCTAACCGAGCTATCAATTCTCATTCAAGCCACACAGAGATTTATTCACCACCACCAATGCCGACGCTACTCGTCAGGCTTACAACTCCTCCCTTTACTACCTCCCTCAACAACTTCCATTCCACTTGTAGATAACACACATAAGAGGTAGAGATACAGGAAATATATAATAGAAAATAAACAAGTATGTCCTTATATGATTACCTCAGTAATCATCGTATACTCCTACTATACCTTTAATGTAGGGTAACTAACACACAACTAAGGTGGAATAGGGACTCTAAAGACAGTCTAAGGCCAAGATTTATGTCACATATATTCTATATTGTTTTGAACCTACTATAATACCAAACTATAATGCCCTACCTCTATACCCATACTACCAAAGAGAATTACTAAGTAATTATGTCTGGTAATACGGAGAATGAGGCTGGTTAGCAGTGACCGCATGTTAATATTCCCTTAGGCTAACAACGACACATATTAAAAATCTGATATAACACATTTATACGTAATCGGTATCGGCACAAAGCAATAAACTCATGGGTTTTCTAGGACATAACAATATATAACATACGCAAATGAACATAGAGTCATAGATCGTAGTAGAAAAATATAATACATAATAAATTATAATTTCTTTCTCACTACGATAATATATACTAAGTCAAGTTCAAAAAAACAGAACTCATGGCCATCTCATTACAAACAATTACAAGGAGATATCCAAAGAAAAATATACATCATCAACTTCTTGTAATATGATATATTATGTATATATACTCCCTTCTATAAAGCTCAATCATCTGAAATGACTAATATCAATGTACTTGAAAAGTCTCGGACTGACGCGAATATTGTATAAATAATAAACAGGTCAGACTATATCTAAATTCAAGGCGAGTACATAACAATAAGCATTGTAATAAAAGGCAAAGTATGGATACGACTTAATGTGATATCCAACATAACAGCATAATAATAATATACCATACGACACATTCCAAATACCATCCATGGAATACATATAAGCAAGTAAGAATCACAGCATACATAAATTAGGTTATAACAATCAACTCATCGAAATCTCAAAAATACTACGGACAAGTACGCAACGTGTCCACGAAAATCATAGATAAAGGAATGAATCACGAAGCATACAAAATACAAGAGTCGATCAAAATACATATCTCGACTTATAGTCCATATGGAAGCGAAGACTTCTGACTGTTAAGCCCTAAATGATAAAACAAAAAGTGTAGGAACGCATATAAAAATCAAAGCATCAATAACAAGGCTTAGAAAACTCGACTTATAGCCATAATGGAAGCAATAACTTCCAACTGTTAAGCCATAAAAGATAAATCAAGGAATGGGAAACTCAAATAGAACATAATCCATACAAATAAAGAAAATTATTATTCAAGAATGCAATCTCAATTTATGGTCCTGATGGAAGTAAAGACTTCCAAGTGTTAGTCCTTAGAGATGGACGGAAACACAAGCCTAAATAAAATACAACTTATACAAAATCATTAAAAAACATATCCAAATAATTATCTCGACCTACAGCCCTAGTGGAAGTGATAACTTCTAACTGTTATGCCTTTAGAGATATTAAGAAACCCAAACCAAAGAACATCAAAATCAATCAAATACTCAATGTACAAAACCATTTATCTTGACCCACGATCCTTAGAGAGACGAAACTCTCAATTGAATGGTCCTTGGAGATAGAAACAACAAACCATACAAAAAGAGATCTCCCAGCCATAAGCACTCATGCGATAATGACAAACAAGCTTATAGCAAGTCACCAATGTCATAGATTGACAACACAAGATTATCTCGGGTTAGGCTACCTTGAATGATAGACTGATATGCAGTCAGTCTCTAATGTCAAACAATCATCATCTCAAATGAGGTAACAATATCAAATGCCTCATATATAATGGATCTACCTAAGTTATCCAGATGGGAGACCGACTCCAAAAAAATGCTATTGACTATATCCTGGTTCCTACGGTCCCTTAGTTACTCCCAGAATCGTAACCCAATATTCATCTACATGTCATAAACATGCTGCCAAACTATGCTGAGCATTGGTTGCAATTCCTACTTGCTCTTAGTAATGGACTATTGGTCTTTAAGTGACATTTGGGAAATGGCTCAAATGAGAGAAATAACTCTCATCTTACAAACTCAACAAAGTGACATCACAGATCCACGGCACGACCTTGCAATGAAGACTACAAGGATAGATACTAGCCTATCTGATGGGTCCTAATCATGCGCTCTACATCGTGGTGTGAACCCTATGATATAGAATTCCAGCAATATTCTCAACTCGATCAGTACTAATGAGAGCAATAGCTAGTACTCTCGACTGTAGGAGATCTGATGGGAGTGACAATAACCGCTATAGACTATATGGGTCCTGATGAGAGCATCTCAACATAACAAATCCTCGACTACTAGCCCTAAGAGTAGATAATGATACTCAACTATTAGTCCTTAAATGATATACAAGAATACTATCAACTAGATTAGTCCTAATGAGAATAATAATAAGTACTCTCGACTCCATACATCCAAATGAAAGTATTAGAACATAATAAATTCGCGACTACTAGCCCCAAGAGTAAATAATAATATCACTCGGCGATTTAGTCCTAAGAGTATAAATCAGTAAACTCCAACATAACTCCAACTTGTAGCCCTTGAAAAGTAATAAAACACTTGACTACTAAGCTCTAAAGAGTCACGTTTAGACGAGATCATAAATTCCTAACCCATCTTTAGAATAGAAGCGACGTCTACCCACCAATAGTAATCAAACAATTATTACTTAAGCATCCCATACCATTCAGTATTACTTGAATGTTTACTAAAGCCAGTGAACTACACTTACCAAATCAATAAGTATACTATAATACAAGTCAATGGAATAACTGAAAAAATATTACCAAGCATCTCATACCATCCTCTATTACTAATCCATTTATTCAACATCCTTATTATATAGAACTAAAACAAAATACAAATCAAATAACCCGTATGAAGAGTCAAAAGAGAAATCAAGAATCTATTACCAAACGTCTCTTACCGCTTGGTATTGCTAAAAAGTTTACTCGAAATTTTCATTATATAAAATTTTCACATAAATTTTCATATAAATCATTTCAAATCCAATTGTATAAATAAAAAGGGGTTTATAATTTTGCACTCTTAAAGTCCATTCAAATATTTCCTAACTTGGCTTATATTTAAAATAGATTTTGGTAATCAAAATACCCTTTTTAAAATACCATTAAATCCTTTGGATTAAATGTACCCTTTACAAAAGAAATTCCCTTTCGAAAATATTATTAGAACCCTTCATTTATACTTATAAAACTCTATATGTTCTAATACTCTTGAAAGTTTCTATTATTATTTTTAAAAGAACATCCAAAAACAATTTCCAAAAAATCATTTTATTTTCCAACCACTTTTATTTATATATAAATATACTTTAATCTAATTTTAAAATACCATAAATAATATTTTGAAGTTATTCAAAATCTTTTGAAACTAGAAAAATCAATAGAACGTCCAAATATAAATCATTAAACGAAATACTCCAAAATCATCAATATAAATTTTATCGGGTGACCCGAGTCGAATTATATCGGATTCCGGCCATCCGTACAAAGCACACACAACATATAAGTAAACTACAAAAATCAAAATGCAATCGGACAGCATCTCCTTTTCATTTTGATAAATCCAACATACATTAAATTTCACCATTAAATCCAAAATCATATCCAATATCACAACAATCAATCCAATATCCCAATTAAACATTTCAACCAAGTAATTCAATCAATAAATTCAATTAATAAGCGGGATAATAATTTATCAAGTAATAAAAAAGAGATAAATATGTGAGTTTGGAAACTCACTGAATTACTGCTTAAACTATGAAAACAGCGAATAAACGATGACATTACTGCTGTCATCCACTCTGCCAAGCCAATTGTCATCGCTGCCCGTAGTCATTGCTATCCTTGATTGCAGCTTTGCCAGTCTAGTTCATGACCAAAGTTATCCCCAAACTCCGAACAGTCGCGCCTCTACCATAACATCAACCGTTGTGGTTGCCATCCACTATCGCATCCTCATCATAGGCATACATCTGCACTCATCTGCCTTCATCCACTACGTCATGGCCAACCTCTACCATCGCTAGCTACCTTGGGCATACACACTCTAGATTGTGATGTTGCTCCAGCCGCATCACTCCAGGTCGCATCGACCTTGTCCTAGCTGCTGCGGTCACCGTGGCCTCCATCCCTTTTTCTATGGTCGACATTAACCAGCGGGAACACATCTACATCTTCTTTCTTTCTCATCGTGAATTCTGATTTGGGGATTTAGGGCACCGGTATGGATCGATAGGGGTTCGGGCTTGCATACGAAGTAGAAAAGGAGATTTTTAGAAAAAGAGAGAAAGGAGTGAATTAAAATGGGCTTGGGCTAGTTGATTTTGGGCTAGTTTTAATTATTATTTTTTCTTGTATTTCCTTTTTCAAATGAACTCTTCTAATTTATTTGTAATTAAATTTCGGTATAACTCAAATTAATTTACACTTCACTCCATAAATTCTATTTCGATAACCGGACAATTTCATTCATTAAAACATTTTATTAATTTTTAATATAGTATTTGAGAAGAATTTTTAATTTATTCAATATATTAAAAAAAATTATTAAATAGAATTCAATTAAATAAAAATTTATTTTCAAAATAATAATGATCAAAAATCAAATTTGAATATTTCTACTTAATTAAATTTATTTATTTTATGACGTAAAAAGAAGGGTTGTTGCATATCGAGTTCCGCCATAACTCTATCTAAGTCACTTCTAGTGACATTATCTAGCGCCAGAGTGTTAGATGAATGTTGTCTTTATTGGTAGCTATTTGGTTTGCATTCCTACAGGTAGCACCGGGCTTGCTCTTAGATTTAGGAGGCATACTAAGAATTGTACACCCAATGAAAGCACAAAAAATGTTTGCATGAAATTTGGAAAAACACCTCCAATCGATTTTATATTAATAAAGAATTAAAATGGTAGAAAAGTAAAGCACCCATGGATTTATAGTGGTTCAGGCCGAACATGCCTATATCCACTACTCATTTTTATTTCCTTTCTTATACACAACTTATACAAGATTTGTTACAAAATACAACAATTTTTCGTTAAATATGCAATTACAATGCTCTATTCGGTGGTGTTGGTTCACCAGTCTTCTTTGGCTCCAAAAGGTTGTCTCCATGACTGCTGGCAGCCAGGATATTTATAGGAGTAAAGAGGTAGGGGTCGGCCATATAATTTAGGTAGTTTCTCTATAGAACTTGCTCGGTTTTGTTATTTACATATATAGAAGATATGATCCATATTTACATATATATATATATATATATATATGAGATTACCTTCCTTAAATAGTTGGTTCGGTTTGGTGATAAGAGGGGTGGCTCGGTGGTGCTTCGCTTAGTGTAGAATGAATGTTCGATGATTGTAACGACCCATATTTTATGTATCGAGGGATCATAAAATATTATTGTTTAATTCATATGAGGTTGTATGACTCAAAACTTTGGGAAATGACTACAAGGGACGTTTTTCATACATAGAATTTTTATCAAACAGTTTGGACCATAAATTCTACAAGGCATATAACTTTGATATGGATTGAATTAGGGTCTACATTAACTTTCATTGAATCGGGATGATGGTTTCTCATTCTGTAGAGTGGTCATAATAGGAAAATGGATTAACCATTTAAAAGATATGGCAATTTTAAATTTTGTTTACTATTGGACAGATTAGTGGGAAATTAAACTAACCTCATACTTAGGCCCACTAAGTAATTTCGAGAATTGTGCCTAATTGGATGAAATGGGACAGAATTAGATCATTTTTCACTTTCCCAAAACAATTCCAAACCTCCATTAACTCTGATTTCATTAAAAAGTTCATTTTTGCGTTAATTTTAGAATAAGATCTTTTATGTACCCCAACTCATAGTGAGTTATGTAACTTGGTCTGAACCTCTTTCTTCTATTTTTATGATTTTTTAGTAATGAATTTTCTCCTTTTAGGATTGGGTTTCCATCAGATATCGTGTTGTGCTAAACTCATTTCTATTATTAGGTCATACCCTTTATATTGTACTATGTGGACGTTTAGATTACTTAACATGCAAGTCATTCATTATCAACACATGTCATACATCTTTCATATAGGATGATCTTCGAGAATACCTAACTGTTGGACATTTGCATAATCTTAGCCAAATACATCATTAGAATGGTAATTAGCAAAAAGGAATTGTGGATTCATTAATTTGTGCTTTGGGATTCATTCTCCTTGCTGTCCATTTCAGATCTAGGAGTTTAAAGCGGTAATTTAGGTATTTGGTGAGTGATTATTGATCTCTCACTATCGTATGCTTATTCATATAGTTAAAGTAAGTTATTTAACATGATTTTTTATACTAAAATTATTTCCAACTTTAATTTAAGTCATAAAAATATTTATAGCCGAATTTAAATAGATTAGATTTGATTTTAAATGGCTTTACAACCTCTTTTGGGTCATATTGTAATTTTAGTGCAAAACTAGATCTAGGCTAAATCTTGTATGTGTATCATCTCTAGATGGATCGTATATGTTAAGTGAATGCTTATGGATGATACTTATGCTTGGATGAATTATCTTGAAATGGTTTTCAAGTGCTTTTAGGATAGAAAGGAATTGGTCGTCCATTTAGGTAAAAAGAAGGCAAAAATGCTTAGAATTGGATGAAACTTGGAGGAGGGTCTCTAGGGATGAGGGGAGCTTAATTTCAAGTCGCATCTTGATTGCAGTTGGTTAGGTGGCTAACCTCAGATCGACACCAACTTGAAATAAGGTATGTAAGGCAAGTGGATTCAGGTTGGTGGGGAGATGACTTCAGGCTATGCTATAGGCCAGATGAAGGACATCTTGAGGTGAACTTTGGACCATTGCATGAATAAGTTTCAAGCAAGAGCAAGGGAATGTCAGCTCAATGTAAGGAGTTGCTTCGAGTCGAAGTTGGTGAAACTTCGAGTCAGGCTTTGTGAAATAGGACAGTGGAGTTCCAGCAGCCAAGATATGGAAATTTGGCTAAATGTGGAGACTTGTATCGATCACTTCAATTCGGTGCATGGTTCTTTTTCAAGCAAAGGACCGGGTTCTGGACATAAGGACTTGAGCAGTGGGAAGTGGGAAGTTCAAAGGGGTTGAAGGATCAAAAGTTGGTCTTTTTTGTATTTGGATTGGCATCGACCACTTCAGATCTCTACCAACCTAAATATATAGGTCCAATTGAGACCGAACATCCAAGGAATACTTCAAGTGCTCTACAGGTCCTATTAAAGGTGTTTGTTTGTTCGCTTGGTATTCGGTGCTGATGTGGTAGCACGATGAAAGATGATAGCTTCAGGGCTTCGATGATGGTAACTCGAAGGTGAATGGAGTTATATTTTACTGATGTTGACTCGATGTTGAATGGAGTCATGATGATAATTATCTACAAAGTGCGGGTTCTAGGAAGAGTGACACATGGATAAAATGTTAAATGGTCATATCGTGGAAAGAAATAATATGGAATGGTTCATTAAGAATGAATGGAAACTAAATGGAGCAAGGAAAGGGCTCAAATATGCATGCTAAGGAATCATTGACACCCATAGTGTTTTCTGATGTACCCGAAAGTAGGGGTATTGTAAGGAGGCTTATTAGGTACTTGAAATAGCTAACCTAGATCATTGAGTGATAGCTAGGATTGAGTGACAGTTAGGATCGTGAGGAATGGTATGTTTGCTTTAATTGTTATATCATTTATCCGAGGCACATTGAGTGACAGCTAGGATTGTTTGATGAATGTTATGTTAGCTTTAATTATTATTCCTATAGTTAATCACTCTATGGATGTCATGAGACGTAGGTATTGTGGATGTGGATACTTGGAAACCCATAGGTATACCTAGGATGTTATACATCTTTATGATGTTTGTAGAATTGCATATTATGTTCATTATGTGCTAACTCTTTGTTTGTAGGGACATGTTAGGTATGGTTCATATACACTTGTTCCTTACTATATCAGCTTGTATAGTACTTTAGTACTTCATATCGCTCACACCAGACTGTTGTCAAACTCGAGGTTTTATGCTTTGCTTCTTATCATCTTGGATACTCTTAAATTAGTAAACTAGATAGTAGGTCTAGGTGGCATGCGGTGGTAGTGCACAAAACTAGCTGGAGGGAGCTTTCTTGTGTGTGTGTATATATATATATATATATATATATGGATCTTATGCTTATTCCACTTTGTGATACTATATAGGCTAGACGGTTTCATCTATTACATATATTAGAGACGGTTCGAGTTTATTAATTATTGTATAAACTCTATTATCATTTTGTATAATTATGAACCTATGTACTCTGATATTTTTGTTAATTTTCATTATTAACTTCTCGTCTGTTTTATATCTATGATGTTATTCTTATATTTTTTTCAATACGCTATGAGATATACGACAGGCTCTATGATTGTTTCTCTTTTTTTTACCCTTGCTATCTCCTACATTGGCCAAACACCGTAGCAGCGCGCTCTTTAGGTATATTAGATGCCAGGGTGTAGGGAAATTATCATATTTGGTATCAGAGCTTAGGTTGCGTGATTAACCTAAGTTGATATAGTGGTCTAGTAAGGATAGGAAAGGAGTTATCACCTTAGACTGGATCGAGAGAGAGAGAGTGTGTGTGTGTACGAGAGAGGGCATAGTGTTATATATTTTGCTTTCTAAATTATATAGTAGTATATATAATATATAAGTCGCATACACATATGAGTATCGTTGATGCAGTTTCTTTATGGGAGACTAATCATTCTTGTTATAGATCAAGAATGAGTTGGCATATAAGAGACACTATAAGTAACTCCATTTTTGGAGTTGATACGGAAAGAGTGGGTTCGAGGGTTGCTAACCCTAATTTGCAAGCAATGTTCAATACGATGATGGTGAACATGTTGCAAAATGCTCAAGCGACCATTCTGAATGTTGTTGTAGGTGGTGGTGCTCAAGTGCAGACGCCAAGAGTCAATTTCACTAAGCTAAATAAGGACTTTTCTAGTCTTAGTGGAAAACCATTCCAGGAAACGAAATTGGCTATGGAAGTGCAAGATTGGTTTGACACTTGTGAGGGGATTTTTGGTAACCACAAATCAGATAATCTAATGAGGAGGAGGTTGCCTTCACGATACCTTCAGTGGAGAGCCATGAAATGGATGAATGCTATTAGAGTTGCTACTCCCAATGATAAGTTTACTTAGGACCAATTTAAATCTCTATTCAAGGAGAAGTTCACCCTGGCTGCTCAAAAGTCGGTGATGTTTAGAAAATTTTCTGATTTAAAGTATGGAGACGTGTCTATCTCCAAGTATGTTGCTGAGTTCGATGCCTTGTCAAAATATGGGATGTCTTTCTTTGACACCCCCTTGAAGAAGAATGAGTAGCTGATTATGTGATTGGATGATTATCTGAGGGAAAAGATCGCATGGCATATTGATGAGTCGTTTGAGAAGATAGTCGAGAAAGCCCTTCTACTCAAGAGCTTGTAACTAAACCTAAGTATGTTGTTGTTAAGGAAGAGCCAAAACCATAGTAAGGCGGTGGAGGCAGGAAGTAGTGGAATGGTAAATGGAAGCATTTTCGAGGAAAGAAGGCAAAGTGGTATCCTATCTGCTATGGTTGCGGGGACAAGGGCCACTTGATTAGAGACTATAAAGTTAATGGAAAGAAGAAGTGCATAATCGTGGCAAGTTCATACATATGCAGAAAAAATGCTCAGAACTAGTACAACAGAAGAAAGTTGTGAAGGCATATGCTTTGGATGCTATCCCAACTTTGTCGAGTGCTCCTCAATGAAGGAGAAAAGGGAGAGTACTAATATTCAAGGTATGCTTTCTATCTATGGCTTTTCCATACATGTTTTGTTCGATACCGGGGCTTCACATTACTTTATATTTACTGATATGGTAGATAGATTGGAATTGAGTCCCGAAATAGTTGACCGATCTTTAGTAGTGACAAACTCTATTAGAGTCCCCAATGGTCTTTGTGTGGTTTGTCATGGTTTGGTCTTATCGAGTCACGATTGTTCTTTTGTCTGTGATTGCTTTATTTTTTGTTAGGTTCGAGATTATCTTAGGGATGGAGTGGATAAGGTAATATGCGATAGTGGTGGACTGCGAGAAGTCATTGGTGACAATTAGGGTTGAGGAGGGGCAGAAGGTAGTGATTGGCTGCATGCCAAAGGATGGGGTTATGGTTAGCTTTCTACATTCACTAAAGGTCCCATATGATGAATTATCATCTGTGCCTATCATTAGAGAGTATCCAGATATATTTAAGGAGGTGACTGAATTACTGGTACAAAGAGGATTGAGTTTTGCATAGATTTGGTGAAGGATGCTAGGTCAATGATTATGCCTTTAAGGCATATGGTACCTAGAAAGCTGAAGGAGGTAGAGGTGCAAATGAATGACCTATTGAAGCAAGGGTTCATTTGTAGGAGTATATTTGAATGATGTGCACTGTAGTATTCATCACTGTTAGTCCTTGAGATGATGGTTTTGATGACAACAACCTTAGAATAGATTATAAAATATAAATACTAACATTACAAGTTTAGATATATATGTATTTGCAGGATCTAACCATGCAGGTATCAAGAATGAAGACTGTACAGTATAGAGATTCAAGATACAGAGATAGAAGACTCATGAGTATCAAGATTATCAAGAGTTCAAGGTTAAGTCTGTTTTATTAGGAATTGTTAAAACTCGTAGAAAAGCACTGGCATCTTAATATCTAATTTATTCGTGGAATGGAATCCACTTCGAGCCCGTTAAAGGGATGGAACCCTAAGTAGGATGGAACCTACGAAAATCTAGTGGGACATTGTTTTGTATCCACTAATTTTAATTCAAATGATTTTACAAAATTATCTTGTTTTCAAAATGATTTCAAAACTTTCCTTTTAAAAGATTCAAAATTCTCTATCCTGATTTTAAATAATTTTAGCCTCAAAACATCTTTAATTTCAAAGTCAAAATACTCATGTTTTTTAAATGTCTTTTCAAATAATATATTTAACTTTTAATATTTATACTTAGATTTAAATATAAAATTATAGTTAAATTATGTATTTATTGTTCTTTATATTTACTTATGAATTTCAACTATATTCAAGTATATTTATAAAGTTTTAAATAGTTTTTATATAAGATAAATATTGTTTTTATAGAAATTCAAATTATCATCTTTGGCTGAGGGATGTCGACATGCCCCTAGGTAGTATGTCGACATAGTGACAGTTGAAGTTCAAATTCAAATTTCAAAAGAAGTTTCTATTCGCCATAACTCTTCATGAATGGTCATGGCTGTTGGTTTTCTATAAATAGGGGTCAGTTTCAACGAATTTTCAATCATATTTTTCTGATTTTCACTCCTCTTCATCTTCCACATTTCTTATTACAAAATCATACCATTACTCTGCCGAAATCAACATCGAATCATTCTCAATTACTTCTAGTTTGATTCTACATCACTATCTCTACAAGGTTCTCAATGCTATTCATAGTTATAGACTTCTTTGTAATATATTAGCGATAAAAGGTGTGATTGTAGCCTTTGAAATCAATCAAGCGAGAAAAGGTGTGATGGTAGCCTTGGAAATCAATTAGGTGAACTTGTTGCCCCGAAAATCAAGTATCTCTACCCAGAGGATTGGTATTCTGGAGGGTGTACCTCGTAGCCTTGAAATCGAGGGTTGTAATTGTTGAATTGCTTTTGAAAGGAAATCCGTACTTAGTTGTACGGGACTGGATGTAGGGTAACTCCGAACCAGTATAAAATCCGGTGTGTTCTTTCCTTTACTGCTTTTACTTTATATTTGCATTTGTATTTGATTCTGTGTTCATATCTGTGTCTAATTAGTGTATACATTGTTAATAAAGTTAGATAAACTCAAAAAGATTAACAAATTTCTTAAAACACTATTCACCCCCCTCTAGTGTTAATTCTAGCCTTAAGATCCTTAATCCGCATTTCTCACATTTGGTATCGGAGCTTTGTTTTCAAAAGTTTCATTATTTGAATTTTGAAAATTTTCAAAATGGCTACTGACACTAGTACTGCTATTACCACCAACACTAGTTCATTTGTAGAAGGTAAGTCTACTGCCAGACCACCACTTTTTAATGGCAGTAACTATGCATATTGGGCATGTAGGATGAGAATATATTTACAATCTGTAGGATTAGATACTTTATCACACAAACTGAATATTCTGAACCCACAACTAATTTTGCACAGTGGACCACTGAGCAAAAGACTGTTGCACAAAATAACTCTAAGGCAATGAATATTTTGTTTTGTTCACTTGAAAGAAATGAATTTAATAGAGTGTCAATTTGTAAGTCTGCATATGAAATCTGGAAAACTTGGCAAGTAACTCACGAAGGAACAAGCAAAGTTAAACAGACCAAAATTTCCATGCTCACAAATCAGTTTCAGTTATTTAAAATGAATACTAATGAGTCTATTTCAGATATGTATAGTCGATTTCAAGATATTGTGCATTCTTTAATATCTTTGGGAAAGGAATTTTTAGAAGAAGATCAAGTCAAAAAAAATTTAAATTCTCTCACTCCAGAATGGGATCAAAAGACACTTGCAATTGAAGAGGCAAATGACATCAGTACTTTAAAGATAGAAGAATTGATTGGAAATCTAATGTCGTTTGAAGTTCAAATGATCGGGAGAAGAGAAAGCAAAGCATCTGAAAAGAAATCAATGGCATTCAATCCATTGACCGATGGATCAGACTCAAACAGTGACAATGATGAAGAGATAGCATTTATGACCAGAAATTTTAGGAAATTTCTGAAGTACAGAAAATTGAATAGTTCCAAGAGAAACAACTTTAAGAATTCCGGTAATCAGACTACAGTACCAAACTTTATCAAATGCTTCAATTATGACGAACCAAGTCATATCAAAAAGAACTGTCTGTATCCAGAAAGGCAGAATCCTCCTATGAACAATGAACCAGCAAAGAAATGGAAGCATGCATTTACTACTACTCTAGATGACTCAGACTCGTCCTCAAGTGATGATGATCAGAAGACGGATAACTCGAATTTTGTTTCACTGCAGTTCACGACTCCGACGAGTTCAAAGAAACGGACTCAGAAAAAGGTACACATTTACAATATAATTGGTTGAAATTGCTTGCATAGAATTAGTTGCTTGATTGTTTGATTGATTGATTTTGAATTGATATGCTGTTTGAATTTTTAAATTTTATTTTCTATTTTTACTATTATCTTATTATTTTATTATTATTTTTATTATTTTTGACACATTCTGAAATATATTATAAGTAAAATAATATTTCAGAAATATAGACATTAATAATAATATTTATATATATGTATATTAGATATCTTAGGAAAATCATATCATGAAAATTCGCAGGCACATGTCGACATGGCCCCTACCACGATGTCGACATTCCTACCTGAATTTGAATTTCAAATTCTGAATTCAAATGTTTGAATTTCCCTCCACCTTTTCATTTCATTTATTTCTCTGAAAAGATACCTTTTGATCAGAGAATATGTCCTTTGAAACTCTATTTATCCACTATCTTTTATCATATCTTTTCACTTTCATTTTCAAATTCAAACTCTCTCTTCATATCTTCAAGCACTCTACTCTCTACTCTAATGGCTTCTTCAAGTAACCCCTCAACCATGAGAATTTCCAGAAAAATCAAAGAGCAATTATTGAATGATCCGGAGGCAATTAAAGCATACATCAATTATGCTAATTATGCTAAAGTCCATCCCGGAAAATTTGATATTTTTCTTCTTATGAAATTGATTCTCTTTTTGCAAACAATGGTGTTTTAAGTCTTATTAACTCTTCTCAAAACGAGTTTGTTTGCTATTCTAATCTTGTCAAAATCTTTTATGCTAATCTAAACCGTGCTTTTTATAATGGAAATGAGAATGAGATTTGGAGTAGTGTCAAAGGGACTCAAATTGTTTTGAATTGTGATCTCTTGGGTACCATTCTTAATTGCAAAAGCACGGGAATGGATCTTTCTAGTTTTAAAATCGATGAACATGATCGTGAGACATTTCATCATATTTTTGAAGGAGATGAAAACTTTGAATTTAAAAACCAAAACTTTCGTCCTAAAGCAAGGATTGTCAATCTTCTTTTACAACATACTTTGACCCCAAGATCGGGTAATTTTAACAATCCTACTTCAAACGTGTGCAAAGCACTTTTTGGTATTTTCGGAAATTATGACATCAATTGGGCGCAAGTTATTTTGGATGAACTTCGTCCTAAAAATTTTGAAATGGGAGAAAACACTTTATATCATGGAATTTACCTTACTCGGATTTTTAACTATTTTGGAGTGGATTTCAAAGGTGAAGAATTTGCCTCTAGAAAAGTTTTTAATATCTCAAACATTTCTCTCATGAAAATCCCATATATTTTTCAACCTTATGAGACTCTTACCGAAAAGGAAGAGCGTTTGGCTCATGAAGAAATGGAAGAGGAAGAAGAAGAAGAAAGGGATGAAATGGAAATAGAAGAAGAAGAAGGTGAAACATCCTTAGAAAGTATTGAATACCCTTCCAATCCATCCAACAAAACCCTTCTCAAAAACCAAAAGATAATTGTGGAGAATCAACGGATTTTAAAACGATCCGTTAGTAAGAAGTTGGATAACATGTCTTCGAAGATGAACAAGTTATTTTCAAAAGTCAGCAAGAAACTTGGACTATCTTCATCATCTTCATCTTCTAACTAGTTTTATCTTTTAGTATCTTATCGTATTTGTCTTAGTTTGTTTCGAATGTTTGTGTAGTTCCTTATGTTTAATCATTGTATTATCCAATTATGCAATGAAATTGAATTTCCTTCCTGTCATCTAGCTTATTTTATATCTAGAATAAATGTTAGTATATTATAGAAATATATATACATCATTATTCACAAAATAAAATTATCATCAATTTTCACTGAAGTATGTCGACATACCCCCCTTGACCATTTCGACATGTACTGGTCAGAAGTGACTATTGATTTTGAATTTGAAATTTGAATAACTACCAAATGTCTATTCATTTCAAACGAATTTCTACACCTATATATACCTTTGTCTTCCAGAAATCTTCACTGAAATTTATTTCTCATTATCTGTATCCTTCACTTCTTTCTCTAATTCAATTATGGCCAATCCTATTAATAATCTATCTGAAAATCTTGAAGAAACACTCAATTCATTCAAGAATATTCTCTCTATCATCCTCCATAATCAGCGTCACTTAGAATTAAATCAAATGCAGATGATCAAGGAACAAGAGAGACACTTCGATGCAATTCGATGGATGATCTCCTCCCTGCACAAGGATGATAACGAAGCACATCCCCCCGTTTCTATATCTGTTGATAATGAAAATTGGGATGTCATCAAACAAGACCCTATCTTTGGAGAAGAAGGATGGGTTGATGTTCCTCGTAACGTTTAATTTTCTTTCTTTGATTGATTTGTTTGAATTAATTTGTTTGATTTGATTTGGTTTGAATTGATACTTTGTGTGGATTGATTTCATTTGGTTTGAAGTTTGCTGTGTGAAACATGTATATATATACACATTGAAATGAATATAGTCTTTAGTTAAGTTATTATGCTCATAAGTATCATTATTTCTTAATCTATATATTATATATTCCGTTGTATAGTTTATCAATGCGGGTACTAAAGTCCAAGAGTAAGGGGGAGTAAATTTTTGTTGATGACAAAGTGGGAGAAGTATAAAATAGGGTAGTTAGGCATAGATTAAGGGGGAGTTGTTAGTTTTAGGGGGAGTTATTAGGATAGAAGGAATATTTTATAAACAAAGGTTGTCATCATAAAAAAGGGGGAGATTGTTAGTCCTTGAGGTGATGGTTTTGATGACAACAACCTTAGAATAGATTATAAAATATAAATACTAACATTACAAGTTTAGATAAATATATGTATTTGCAGGATCTAACCATGCAGGTATCAAGAATGAAGACTGTACAGTATAGAGATTCAAGATATAGAGATAGAAGACTCATGAGTATCAAGATTATCAAGAGTTCAAGGTTAAGTCTGTTTTATTAGGAATATTTGTTAAAAATCGTATAAAAGCACTGGCATCTTAATATCCAATTTATTCGTGGAATGGAATCCACTTCGAGCCCGTTAAAGGGATGGAACCCTAAGTAGGATGGAACCTACGAAAATCTAGTGGGACATTGTTTTGTATCTACTAATTTTAATTCAAATGATTTTACAAAATTATCTTGTTTTCAAAATGATTTCAAAACTTTCCTTTTAAAAGATTCAAAACTCTCTATCCTAATTTTAAATAATTTTAGCCTCAAAACATCTTTAATTTCAATGTCAAAATACTCCTGTTTTTTAAATGTCTTTTCAAATAATATATTTAACTTTTAATATTTATACTTAGATTTAAATATAAAATTATAGTTAAATTATGTATTTATTGTTCTTTATATTTACTTATGAATTTCAACTATATTCAAGTATATTTATAAAGTTTTAAATAGTTTTTATATAAGATAAATATTGTTTTTATAGAAATTCAAATTATCATCTTTGGCTGAGGGATGTCGACATGCCCCTAGGTAGTATGTCGACATAGTGACAGTTGAAGTTCAAATTCAAATTTCAAAAGAAGTTTCTATTCGCCATAACTCTTCATGAATGGTCATGGTTGTTGGTTTTCTATAAATAGGGGTCAGTTTCAACGAATTTTCAATCATATTTTTCTGATTTTCACTCCTCTTCATCTTCCACATTTCTTATTACAAAATCATACCATTACTCTGCCGAAATCAACATCGAATCATTCTTAATTACTTCTAGTTTGATTCTACATCACTATCTCTACAAGGTTCTCAGTGCTATTCATAGTTATAGACTTCTTTGTAATATATTAGCGAGAAAAGGTGTGATTGTAGCCTTTGAAATCAATCAAGCGAGAAAAGGTGTGATGGTAGCCTTGGAAATCAATTGGGTGAACTTGTTGCCCCGAAAATCAAGTATCTCTACCCAGAGAATTGGTATTCTGGAGGTTGTACCTCGTATCCTTGAAATCGAGGGTTGTAATTGTTGAATTGCTTTTGAAAGGAAATCCGTACTTAGTTGTACGGGACTGGATGTAGGGTAACTCCGAACCAGTATAAAATCCGGTGTGTTCTTTCCTTTACTGCTTTTACTTTATATTTGCATCTGTGTTTGATTCTGTGTTCATATCTGTGTCTAATTAGTGTATGCATTGTTAATAAAGTTAGATAAACTAAAAAAGATTAACAAATTTCTTAAAACTCTATTCACCCCCCCCCCCTCTAGTGTTAATTCTAACCTTAAGATCCTTAATCCGCATTTCTCACAATCACTAAGGTAGATGGATCTCTAAGTGTGGGTAGATTACCGTAAGCTAAATTAGGTGACAAGGAAGAACAAATATCCACTATCACATGTAGATGACTTATTCGATCAGCTCCATGGTGCGAAAGTGTTCTCTTAGTTGGATCTTGTGATAGGATTTCACCAGCTAAGTGTAGCAAAGGAGAGTGTGCTGATCACTGCGTTTCATACACCGTCTAGTTTCCATGAGTGGTTGGTTATGGGGTTTAAGCTAACTAATGCTCCAACATACTTTGTTGATCCCATAAACCATATCTTCAGGGATCGGCTAAATAAGCTCATACCTCTATTCGTGGATGATATTCTGGTCTATTCTAGGATGGAGGAAGAACACAAGATGCACTTGGGGATTGTGCTTGAAGTGTTGAGGAAGCACATGCTAAAAGCAAAGTTTTCGAAGTGTCACTTTTGGAGGAGGGGAGTGAGATTCTTAAGTCATTTCATTTTCTAGCAAGGCATCGTAGTAGATCCTGCGAAGATGGCAGAGGTTTAGGATTAGAACCAATCCAAGAATGTTACTAATGTGAAAACCTTCCAAAGATTTGCAGGACATTACAGCTGTTTTATCAAGGACTTCTATGCAGTTGTGCCGTTAACAAATTTGATGAAAAAGATTGGAACTTTTATTTAGGACGCGAAGTGCAAGAAAACTTTTGTGAGCCTGAATGAGAGGTTAACGAGTGCACTAGTGTTGACTATTCTAAGTGAAAATGAGGACCTAATAGTATATGTAGAAGCATGCGGTATTGGACTAGGTGCGGTGTTGATGTAGAGAGAAAAGGTTGTCGCTTACGCTAGTCAAAGGCTGAAACTGCATGAGAGGATGTACTCAACCCATGATTTGGAGTTGGCAATGATAGTTTTTGCTTTGAAGATTTGGAGGTACTCTCTATTAGAAGAAAGGTTTGAGTTGTTCACGGACCACAAATCCTTGAAGTACCTTTTCTCCTAGAAGGAACTCAACCTCCATCAACAGCGATGGTTAGAGTTCTTAGCCTCTTACAACTTTAGCATTTCTTATACGCCCGGTAAGGGAAGCACAATTGTCGATGCATTAAGCTGAAGACATGCTAGTTTGAGGATGATATACCTAGAGTGGAAGAAGTTGGACTTTATCGCTGGCTATGACTTCAGACCTCATTTCAAGTTAGGGTCAGAGATGTTGGGTAATTTCATCATCAGACTTACTTTGATCAAGCAGATCGGTACTAGTCAGAGGTGAGACACTAGACCAGCATAGATCATGGCAAAGGTAACGTAAGGAGTAGAGTCTAAGGAGATGGTTGGCTCCGTAAGGATGGGAGATTGTTTATTCCCGATGTTGAAGGATTATGAGATGAGGTACTACGAGAGTGTCATCATTCTATGTTGACCGTACATCCCGGCGATAATAAGATTACCATAATATAAAGCAGATATATTATTGGGAAGGAATGAAGAAGGGTGCCGGAACATTCATCTTGAAATGCATGAACTGCTAGTTGGTGAAGGCAGAGCAAAAGAAGAAAAGTAGGTCGATGCAACCACTTGAAGTTCTCGAGTGGAAATGGGAGCAAGTATCGATGGACCTCATTGATGGATTGTAAAGGACCAAAGGAGGGTGATAGCATTTAAGTCATAGTCGATAGATTGATGAAGAGTGCATAATTCATACCCATCAAGTCCAGTAAAACGGTATCCAAATTGACAGAATTGTATATGAAATGGATAGCACGATTCCTTGGAGTGTCGAAGTGTATTATAAGTGACCGAGACCCTTTATTCACTAGTTGGTTTTGGAAGAGCTTATAATAGGTATTGGGGATAGAGTTGCATCTCAATACAGCTTATCATTCGCAATATGATAGGAGATTGAGAGGGTGAACCATATATTGAAGGATCTCTTGCAAGCTTGCATACTTGATTTTGAGGGCTTGTGGGACGATCATCTGCATTTGGTAAAGTTCGCATACAACAATAGCTATCAGTCTAGTATCGGTATTGCACCATATGAAGCATTGTTTGGCCGACCATGTAACGGTACTTTAGGTTGGTGGGAAGTGGGTGAAAAACTGATACTTAGGCCAAAGATAATTAAAGACCATCGGCAACGAAAGAAAGCTGCATAGAATAAGCAGAAGAGCTACGCTAATAAGAGACGTAGAGATTTAGAGTTCTCAATCGGCGATATGCTATTCGTGAAGATTTCTCCGTTGAAGAATGTTATTCAATTCGATAGTATAGGGAAGTTGGCGCCGAGATTTGTAGGTCTTTTGCAATAGTAGGGAGGATTAGGAACCTGGCATATAGGGAGACTTACTTTAGAAGATGGCGGGCGTGCACAATATATTCCATGTCTATCACTTACGGAAGTTTTTGCATGACTCGGGCATGACGATTACATCGGTTCAACCTGATGATATTGAGATTGAACAGAAGCTTCGAGACCTCATAGGCCGATTTGTATTGTTGGACGAGATACGAAACAGCTTATGAAGAAAATGGTGGAGTTAATAAAGGTTCAATGGGGCGGGAGTGAAAGCGGTTGCATGTGGGAAACTGAGGAAAGCATGAGGGCTGCAAATCCAGAGTTCTTTCTGTGGTAAGCCTTACTGTCTATCATACTTACTTTCACTTTTGATTTTTATAATAAATTATGATATCTCACATACTAGGAGGTTTATCTATACTATTGATTTCATGATTGCCTGGTTGATGGTTATATGTGATTGTTAGGCATGCATGGTAATTATGGTTGACTACTCCTTGATTTGTTTGGGATCTCGGGGTCTAAAATTCTGAAGGGGAAGGAGAGTGTAAAGACTCGTATTTTACGTTCAAAGATTTGTAAAATAATATTATATAGTTCATATGAGGTTGTATGATTAAAACTTTTGGAAATGACTAATGGGGACATTTTCCATACTCATATTTTTTATCGAATAGTTTGGACCAGAAACCTTGTGAGGCCTATAACTTCTGATATGGATTGAATTAGTTTTCGAATCCACTTCCATTAAACCGAGATGCATATCCCTTCCACATGGGTCCTACGGTTGGAGATGTCTCACATTAATAGTAAATATACACAACTAACTCTGTTGAGCTCGCATCCCAACCCACTAAACCAATCCTAACATCCAAAACCTAAGTGTCGGGCTAGGCCCACTAATTCACGCTCATTCTAAACATATAATTGAAACTATATAATTTTCTACTATGAAAATTATATTGCCTTCTACATATATTTAATAATATTAATACTTACTTGTTCGCTATATATTTATTCTTATTTTATACGCTTAGATTTTTTTGCTTCCTTCTTTGTCTAATAAATGTTCATTGTCCGTAATCACTGGTCACTAATATCAAAATTAGATAATCTCTAATGGTATTTATTTACTCATTTCAAAATCAACTTATTCTGCTTATTCAATTTCCTCATCAGTGCCATATTAGATTCTCTAATCAATTCATATTTAATTCTTTTAACTCTCTATTGACTATAAATTTATTGCCCGTTAAATTTGTAGTTAATGTCCATAAATTTTGGAATTCCTATTCCTTTTTTTAGTCATATAATTTAATACGCTATTATAACTAATACAAATATCATCATAAATTATGATATATATATATGTGTGTGTGTGTGTGTGCGCTTCTATTTTTAACGATATGCGTGGTTTTATGTATATGTATTCTTATTTTCTAATTATTAATTCTTAAACTAGAACATTCCTTTCCATGTTTTAATTTATCAGATTTATCCTTTCAAAAAGGATTACCGTTATAACTTTCCATAAATTACCCAAAAATGAGACTTTTCCTCTGTTTGAAATTACAGGGAATTATATCTTTTCTTTATGGAAATAGATGGTGCAAACTACGAAAAAATATAACAATACTTGACATACCTCCTTTCCTTTTTGGTATATTCCTTATTAATTCAAACGACGCACTTTCATATATATATTAGAAATTGGATAATCTTCGTAAATTATATGGAAATATATATAATTAAATCACACCCCTCTCTAAATAAATTGAAATATAGAAATTCACATTCCAAGTCAACTAGGGAAACCTAATTTACAACCCAATTATATATCTAGAATAAACAAACATTCTACAATAATAAATATTTAGGATTGAATTCAAATTTCCAGATAAGTTTTATATACTATTCCTATTCCAATTACATATTTTATAGAATATGTAAGCGAATTCCTATACATTTATTTTAAGCCTACAATTCAACAGATCTTACTTAGGCATAATAATTAAATAAAATCTAGCGATATAAATTTCAATGTTATAAATCAATTATAAAATTTCTCACTCACCTTTTTAGTTTTTCAAATCTCCCAAATCTGAATTCATTCCTTTACTTGACTCCCTTTCCATTCTAAACCAATAGAACATGTATAACAGGTATATACATACTATTAGAATTACATATCTGAGAACAGATTTAGAGTTAAGGGAAATATAGATTTATAAATTTGAAATCTTACATTTTTCTTTCGCAACGTTGAATCACTTCTTCTCTTCTTATCTTTTATTTTCCACCCTTAGTTAATAATGTAAAATAGCAGAGCTTCGCTACTTGGATTAGAAAATATGAGAAGAGAAGTGTGAGGTTAGGCTTGTAATTATAGATGCTCGAATCAACTGTAACTGTTAGATTAAAATAACTAAATCTTGGTCATTTGGCCAAGGCTAAAACCCAAGCCGCCACTTGATGGCCAGTCAACCACTTCCCTATAGGCAGTCAACCGCTAGTGGTCGACCCAAGGAGGGGGTCGACAGGTAGGGTTTGCATTTTGTTTATAATTTATTTCCACTTTTCGTTATTTAATTATTTTCACTCAGGAAACTTCAAATATTAGTAACTTCTTCATTTGAGCTCCGATTGCGAAACTATAAATACGAAAGTTTCTTAGAAAATTGCCACGAACATAATAGTGCAAGTTTCCTGGTCAAATTCCATCGTTTTCTCAGATTCCATTTTTAGAGTCTTATTATTTATTAATTATCTTTAATTTATAGGGTACTACATTTATGGCGGATTTTAAATAGATTAGACTTGATTTTAAATGGTTCTACAACCTCTTTTGGGTCATACTATCATTTTAGTGCAAAACTAGATCTAGCCTAAATTTTGTATGTTAATCTTGTTTGGATGGATTGTTTATGTTAAATGAATGCTTATGGATGATATGTATGCTTGGTTGAATTATTTTGATATGGTTTGCTAGTGCTTTTAGGATAGAAAGGAATTGGTCGTCAATTGAGGAAAAACGTAGAAAAAAGAATTTGATTAAACTTGGAGAGGGGCTCTAGAGGATGAGGGAAGCTTGTACTTCAAGTTGCAGCTTGATTAGAGTTGATTAGGATGGCTAAACTCACATCAGCACCAACCTGAAATGGGGTGGGTGAAGCAAGTGGTGTAACGAGCCGACTTTTCGACCCTCAAATGTCGAACTAATACATCTACGGTATTCGTGTGCCGAATACCCAAGTGGTAGAAAGACGGGAAGTTAGGGTTACTACAAAGAATCTCACAAGGGAACGGTAATATATAATATCAAAAGATTACTATAATGGGTTACTCTGAATATAGAAATTCCAGAGTTACTAAAACCTAAGTACTATCATCAGCCTGGACAGTTATAACTGTCTATCCTCACAGTGCTGGTATATGCAATATAGTAGTCCAGCAAAAATAAGAATACTATGGTTGGTAAATACCAGCTCCTCTCCATAACCTCCAAAGCGCCCAAGGCTAAATTTGGAAATATATATAAGGCTAAATCGAGCATTATAAGAAAATAACACCTAGATTAGTCTAGTAAACCAATGTGAGAAACTCCAGAAATAAGAGTAACATACAATAATAACCATTGAGACTGTATAGAATCTCGTAATGGTTTTCCTCTCAAAGAAACCAACCATTCATTAAGTTTAACATATAGTGATATGATAAATAATGTCTAGAGTGCAGCACATAAATCATATCAAATAGTTAATGTGTAAATGCCACAATAATAATAGGTATACAATCAATACCGCTAAGGCACGTTTGCATAATGGATTTTCCATGGAGGTATTCTCAGACCAAGTTGAATTTGAACTCCTGCACAAGGATAGAAATATCCTTCCGAGCAGCGTACATCTCTAGGGAATGTACTATAGGAACCATGCTTAAAACACTCATGGTTTCGAATGCATCACTCCCGCATGCATATCCGTAGGTAATACTAGATGGAGTCGCATGCACCCTTAGGATTGCTAAAATGCTACGTTTCCTTTGGCTATGCATCTATCTCTGATTTTAGTCATCTTCGATGTCGAAGTTATGTTCGGCATTTCTCACTCGAGTCTTCATCACTTGAACAACACACAGATCCCCAAATGGATTCCCACATCTCGAACAGATCACGAATCACTACATGGATTCAAGCATCTCGAATAGATCTCGAATCTCCATATAGATTTTCACATAAGTCCTCCGACGAATGCTAACGATGTCCTCTCTCTGGGAATATTCCTCAAGATAGACAGTCCTACAGGATAGCATCGTTTGAAATGTTAACGCTAACCACTCCATTAGATTTTACCTTAGGATTGATAGTTCAACTCTATGACTTTTCGCTTCACAACTATTTATAAAATATAGAACTTGTATACTAGTTCTGAAGTGGTATTCGATAAGTAAAACACTTGCTGATCCTGGTGTCTTTAAAACTTATTTGATGAATTGCCGGTTAACTCAATTCCGATTCTTTCAAAGGTAAGCGATACCTAGAGATATTTCGTACCTATGTTCCTTCCCGGGGCTTCTCATTATAAAGCCTTTCAAGAACTTCTTAAGTCATATTTGGTCAAGTTCGATAATCGACTAATCGATTATCTAGTAAAAACAATTGTTTATGCAAATCAATATTCGTATGCTTAACTTGTTTCAGACATTCCAACTTAACTATTCCTCGATAAAAAGTAAAGCCAGGTAAGTTAGAGCACCCGTTGCATCAAAGCCTTACATAGACATTTCATTCCTAAATCTCACAAATAGATAAGTCTACCTTGTCGGCTTTTAGTGTTAAGTATAGTATTAATGATCTCCATAAACAAGCAAGAAATCAACACGATTTACATGTTTCCGACAGTTTTTGACTTACTATTCCTTGGTCAAGAGGGAAGCCAGTAGGTTAGAGCTTTATTGCTCCATCCCTACTCGAACATCAATCTTAACTCTCACAAATAGATAAGCCTTACTCTCACAAGTAATTGAACAATTAACCATTTGACCATTAAGCAATTCTAACACCTTTCTAAACCTTTTTTTATACTATTAAAACCTTTTTTAAAACGATATATATGTATAGTAACTTACTTGTAAAACTTGATATTTAAATAAACAAGTCAAAGGATATTTTATTTCATAGGATATAAAATAGTCAACATATTTTCTAAAAACTATATATACTTAAAAATTCTTTTAAAATACTTTATATTACTTATATTAGGTTTTAAAACTTATTCTCAAAATATTACTTGAAAATAACAACTTTACAATTTGCTTAAAAACTTGGAAAAACAAGTTTTTATTATAAAATCCTCTTCTTTGAAAATTCACAACTGATTCTTAGAAATTATAAATATCTCAAGCCACTTTTAAAATACTATAATATTTGCTAGTAAACATTTGTAAAAACTGAAACAAAATACTTAAATTTAAATATCTTTTCAAACCTTTAAAGTCCAAAAATCAAGGTTAAACGGGGCAGTTTTGCACAAGTGAAGACTTGGCCAATTTTTGAGATGTTACTTAATCTTTTATCATACAAAATCTTAATAGAGACATATATATATATATATATATATATATATTTGGAAAGAAAACCCTAAGGATCTCTCTACAAAGTTTCATAGAAATCACCGAAAACAAGCAATTCTGAATTGCATCTATAGGTACTATTGCTATAAGTGCACTTTGAAATCAGAGTCCAATCTAAACCAAAGTCCATTTACAACATGTGTGCTTTGTTCTAAGGTCTTGTCACAAGTCATACAAGTCCGTTCAAGTCCATACATATGGATCATATGTGTCAATTACTTTCAAAGCGAGAATTCAAACCAATGTTTTAACATATGTCAACAACAATTCAACCAACATATACACAATCAAACCCCAACAAATATGGGTTATATTTTCAAACAAAGAGGTTAGTTATCTTAACTTTTATCCAACAACATCCAAGATCCAAGCTAACTAAGCAAACCTCCACCTTGCAACCACCTTCCTCCTCCTCCTCCTTGCTTTCCACTTGCTTTTTCCCTCCTCCTCTCTCAATACTACTCATGGCCTTCCAACATAGGGGGTATGGCTTTGCTTATTTAACTTCAAAATAGGTAGGATGTTTTGTAATGTGGTAGCAAGGCTTCACTTCAAATTTTAGTTGATTTGAATTTGATTTACAATAATTTTGCCTTAGAAAATTATGAAGAAGAAGAAACCATGGATTTGCTTAATTTAAGCTTTATGAATTTATGAATAATATACAAAGGTGCTCCTCTCCTTATATGGACTAAGGATGGTGCTTTTTAAGCTTGCATTCACCGCCCTTCATGCCATGGAAAACTCGCCTCCCATCACTTCACCTTTATATCACTTCTCCTTTATGCTAATTACCATTGTACCCCTCTTCTGATAATATCTCTTATTCTTATGGAAGCTTCAAGAACGTTCCATTCTTTATGAAGAGGGGTGTGTGTGCTAACTGATTGCTAATATGTTCATTTGATCATTAGACAGGTGCACAAGAGTTCGAACAACTTATATCGATCGAAAAGCTTTTTATTGATAAATTGATTTTGAGTCACATTATTGATTTTTCTTCGAAGAATATATTTTTGTAAAAAAAAAAAAATCTTATCGTTATTCATTAATTAAATGATGTTTAATAAGTTCAAAAAATCATATTTATAACATTGAATTATATTTCAAAACATTACGATATTCAAAGACGAAGTGTTCGAATTTCCAGGTCGCTACAAGTGGATTTAGGTCAGTGGGGAAATGACTTCAGGCTATGCTTTGGGCCAAATGTAAGAAATTTCAAGGATAACTTTGGGCTATTGCATGAATAAGTTTAAAGTGGAAGCAAGGGCAAATCAACTTGGTGAAAGGAGTTGCTTCGAGTCGAAATTGGTGAAACTTCGAATCAAGCTTCGAGAAATAGGAGAGTGGAGTTCCAGGAGCCAAGACATGGAAATTTGGCTAAGTGTGGAGATTAGTACCGATCATTTCAATTTGGTATCGAGTTCTTTTCCAGGAAAAGGATAAGGCTTCTAGATATGAGGACTCGAGCACTGGAAAGAGGGGAGTTCAAGGGGGTTGAAGGCCAAAAGTTGGTTATGTATTTGGATTGGCACCAACCACTTCAGGTCGACACCAACCTAAATATATAGGTCCAATTAAAATCGAACATCCAAGGATACTTTAAGTGCTCTACGGGTCATGTTGAAGGTGTTTTTTTGCTTGCTTGTTGTTCAATAATGAGTGGTAGCATGATAAAAAATGATAGCTTCTGGACTTCGATGATGGTAACTTGAAGGTGAATGGAGTTATGTTTTGATGATGATAGCTCGAGGTTGAATGAAGTCGTGATGATTATTATCTATAAAGTGCGGGTTCTAGGAAGGGTAACACATGGATAACATGTTGAATGCTTATACCATGGAAAGAAATGAATGTGGAACAGTTTCTTGAAGATGAATGGTGTTGATGCCAAAGGTTGATCAATACCCAAAGAAATGTTATAGGGAACTTGTGGGACCTAGATCTAGCAGATAATAATGAAATAACAGAAAAAAGAACAGCAAGAAACAAAAATTTTATAGTGGTTCAAAAATCTCCGGCCTACGTCCACTTTATATATTTTATTGATTATAAGTTTAAGAGAGTTTAGAAATAATTAGTGTCACTAGTATAAGTGATTGACAGATTCTTAAGCCTAGAACTGCCAATAGTATCTACCTAGCTGACTACTGTGAGGGAGAGATATGAGAAGAAGAAGAAGGAGAAGGGTCTAAGATCCTCCTTTAGTTGTAGTAGGGCTAATATTTATAGAGAAAGAGCTGCATAGGTTCAGGACCCCTGCTTGCATTGAAGTCCAGAAGTTGGCCCAATGAGGCACAGTTGAGCAAATAGGCTCAATTGCCCATAAATACCTCTCGGTACCGAGGGGTTTACATAGTTGCAAACTCTTGACTTTTGCTAGCCTTGCTCTCCTATCCTCGATTCGATGTTTTCCAAACTCTTTTCCATAGACTTTAAGTTGATTCCAAAGATTCTTCGAATAATACTTGTATTATCCTACTTTCTTTACTTTTTTCCCATCAATCTTGAAAATTGCTCATCCAAACTCTAAGAAAAGCATTTGACCGAGGGAGTGGCTGAGACTATGATTCTAGCTATCGACAGCCTCGACAGAGACGACCGGGATAGGAGTAGTTACGAAAGGGACCATTTTTATCATGACTCTGCTTCTAAGCACTGACCTAGATCTAGATCACCCCTTTCTTGAGGCCCGGATAAGCAGCTTGACTTCCGTGATGAGATTCCACTGGTTGACTCTCCTCAAGCTCCATTACCTACCTCTGTCCCTTTATAATCCGCGACATTATCTCACTCCAATCGATCATCTGAGTGCAAAAATTGTAAGAGTGGCTCCGATACTTTTCATCAGAGGCCAGGTAAAGGAAGCCCATTGCTCCTACCATTAAAGAGAGGAGCAACAGATAGACACTATGGGGCAAATGGCTTAGTTTAAGAGTGAATTCCATAAAATTTGCTTCAATAGAGTTAAGTTCTTGCCAAACTCAAAGAGAATTCCTGCTGAAGTCTAATAGAGGACCGTCGACTGCATGATCGATGTCCATAATCAATACAACGAATAGGAAAAGCTGGCTGAAAAGATTTTAAAAATCTTAAGGGATAGGCTGCGAGAGATAGAGAACCAGAAACTTATTGAGGCCAAGAACAATAGAATCATGGCCACTCTTGATGTTGAGCTCGAGATTTCAAGAAATCTTAAGCCAAAGTAGAGAAAATGGCTAAGGAGGCCATTAAAGCAGTCGAAGTAGAGAGATCCAAGCATTTGAATGAAATCGAGCAAGTGCATCATCGTAACCACGAGCTTGTAATGGAAAGGGATGTTGCCAGGAGGAACGCAGCTGAATTGAAAAACCAAGCTCGAGCATGAGATCAAGGAAAAAGATGAAGCATGGAAAATTTCTCAGGATGCATGCAATGAGCTGGTCGTCGTTAAGATTAAGAGGGACACTGCACTTGAAAAGGATAGGGACATTGATGCTCTCGTCAAGAGAGAAGTTGACATTGTAGTAAAATAGCTTGAGCAGCTGGTAGAGGAGCAGATGATGAAGAAGTTTGAGCCAATGTTTACTCAGTACAATGCCAATATGCTTAAATTTCAAAATCTAGAGTGGTTTAGGGAAGATTACCCTTGGATGCTTGCCTGTGCTTGGGAACAGGTCGTCGAGGAAGAGAAAGAATTTCTTAACAGTGATAATATTGATATAGAGAAGTTGGAAAAAGAGATTCTGAATAGAGATAAGCCTAAGATCCTCCATGACAACCAGCATCTTATTTATCTGGAACTTGATGCAATAGCTCAAAAAGAGTTAGACGAAGGTTTTGGTTCCATGCATCATGATGCTACACTAGTCAAACTCTCAGGACTCAAGCTGCTTTTAGTTCCACCATTGATTCTTCTACCGATGCTAGTTACGACCTAGAAAAGTCACAGTTCCAAAAATCCACTATTCTCCCTATCCTTGAGGGAACTCCTGCAGCACTCCAACTCACACAGAAGTTCAAACTGAATCATGACTTCTCCATTTTTCCAGAGAGTTGACGTGTCTTCAGTCAACATCACAAACCTCCCTCTTTGTATTTCTTTGGCTACAGGCCAGCATGCAATTACTCTGCTTCCTTCTATTAATTCTCAACTGGGGCCACAAGTAATGACAACAGAGTCCATAACCATCACAATCTCGACAAATTACTAGCATCCCAGTTAAGGTGACCTTGGGCTTTGATGAGCGCATGATAGGCGCTTTGTTGGAGAAAGGAAACGATGAGAATCGGGGGACTCAGGTTGATGAGGATGTTATTATTACTGGGGTCCCCTGCTCCCTATCAGGTCTTTCCATGCATGAATTTGAGAAAAACCTTGGGGCATATATCCTCCTTGTCAGTCAAATCAAGCAAGAGTAAATAGAAGTTTTCCCTCCTCCTTTTTCGATCGCTTTTCCCAAGCAAACCATTTTCACTCTAGTTTACATTCCTCCGCCCAGGAGTTCTCTAAGTACGTCGATGGTATCTTCATAAAGCATTCCAGCCTCCATTTCACCGCCTAGGAGTGGCCAGAGTGCACCTGTTAAGCACTCCTTCCAATGGCCAAGGTGGCAAATTAAGAGGCAGAAAGAGGCAAGGAGAAAGCTCAAGCGAAGTCTCCCCTGGTTCTAAGAAGAGAAAGAAGTCCAAAAAGAAATAGTCGTAAGTTTGTTTCTTTGTATATAGACTCCTTTGGTTTGTTGGCCATCTGTGTTCGGGTTTGGCCCCCCGTTACTTCTTTTTCGCTTTTGGTGTGAACCACTTGTACTTAGCTTTCCCGGTTTGATGTCAATAACAAAGATTTTTTAGGATAATAAGTCCCAACTGCATCAAACTCCAAGCATGGGTTTAAGTTAACTACTTAAAATCGCAATCCGCACATCCTCATCAAGGATGTTAGCGTTCGATCACTCCTAACTATGGGCATTGATAAAAGGCTTACAAATTGGAAGCCACTTTACTAATTTGAGCGTGGACCCTTTGTTTTGCCTACTCCGAGCAAGAGGTTAAGGATTAGACGGACTTTTCATGCACGTTTCTGTTTATATTTCTGCCCCCAGTTCTGGGATGAAAGTTAAGTGAGCGACCGATCGTATCACACTCTTTTTGATTTATACTCCTACACTCCATCTGAGGGAGCATTTGGTTTACGGACGGTTGTGTCATGTTTGGTTCTAAGCTTGTGCTCTTGCTTCTAGTCCGAAGGTAAGATCCAATTTATTGATGAATGTGCTCCATTCGGCCTAAGTTTATACTCTAGCTTCTACTCCAAGAATGAGAATTAGAGTACGGAGGCTTGTATTGCATCTGGTTTGTGTTTGTACTTCCGCCCTCAATTTGAATGCAAGAGTCGGGATGCGGATAGTCATATCATGTTCGGCTTATGTTTATACTATGGTCCTTACTTTGGGAGCAAGAGTTAGGACGCAGACAGTTATGTCGTGTCCGTCTTATATTTATACTCCTGCCTCCAATCCAAAAGGCAAGAGTTAGCTGATGTCAATCTTCGGGAATCAAAAAGGAAATTCATGGGGCCGATCATGGGCCACAGATATTTGATTGGCACCTATCTTCGGGTACCTGCACACCTGCCTTAGTCATATGCAGATTCATTTAAGTTAATCAAGTCGCTACTCTTAAGAAGTGGAGAGACGGAATTTTTGGCTCGAAAGGCTGTTTTAATTGAATAAAGACGGAAAGTGACAAAATTCTGCCTTATTACATAGCTCTAACCAGTTATTTACAAATTTATTCTCTAATTGAAATAGCATCGTAGATGCTCGCTATTCCATACCCTTGGGAGTGAGATTCCATCCGTATTGCTAGCTTGAAAGTGCCAACTCCAAGCTTTTCCTCTATTACGTATGGACCTTCCTAAATCGGGCCTAAGTTCTTAGGGACAAGGAAGATTCATTTGAGGACCAAGTCTCTGATTTCAAAGGTCCAACTTCTAACTTTAGTGTTATAATATCGTGCGACTTGGTGTCTATGTTTATCTACTCTTAACTCAGCTTCAGTCCGTTTCTCATCGATCATATCAAGAGACTCCAGAAGGAGTTGCTCGTTCGTTCGTGGATCCTAGAAGGTGACCCGATGAGAAGGTACTTCCAGTTCAATCGAGATCATAGCCTCTAATCCATACGCCCAGGCAAATGAAGAATGGCCAGTTGCGGACTTGTGGGTGGTTCGATAAGCCCAAAGCTTTAACAGGAGTTCATCAACCCACTTGCCTTTGGCCTTTTCCAATCGTTTCTTAAGAACGGACTTGATAATCTTGTTCATGGCTTCAACTTGTCCATACGCTTGAGAATGTGTTACCACTACAAATCTCTTCTCTATGCGATGTTGGTGATAGAAATCCTTAAACTCTGTGCTATCAAATTGGGTCCCATTATCAGTAACGATTGCTTGTGGAACTCCAAAGTGATAGATGATATTATGAACAATGATGGCATATTTCATGCCACCTTTTGATATCGGCAATATACCGATAATGTCAATACCCCAAAATACAAACGGCCAAGGACTGACCATTTGGATAAATTTCGTCGGTGGGGCGCTCGGAATTTTAGTGAATCTCTAGCACTTGTCACATCTTCAGGGTGTAGTCAGTTGCGTCTCGATTAACATTTGGCCAGAAATACCCATAACAAGCGATCTTCTTTGCCATATTCTGCCCCTAGTGGGTCGCCATAGCCTGCTTCATAAACTTCTCTCAGAACTCGTTTGGCCTCGTCGTGAGCGACACGTCGTAACATAGGATGGAGAATCCCTTCATGTAAAATAATCCTTCCCGCATGATGTATTTCGAAGCTTGGCAAAGGATTTTGCGTCATTCATTCCTTCTCTCTGAAAGGATCCCACCTTGCAAATAATCCTGAATCGGAGTCATCCATGACTCCCATTTAGGCCTAGTCTCCAAGATCCAACCGACATCCATCTTGTCGATGATCGGAGCTGAAAGCACTTCCATGGGAACCAGACCCATAGGCTGCACATCTCCAGCCTAGCCAGCTTAGCAAGGAGTTGGCTTTCTCATTTTCCTCTCTGAGAATATGAGTGATCGTGTAATATTCAAAATCATCCAGCAATTCAAGAACCCGGTTTAGATAGGGAGCTAACCTTGCTTCTTTTGCCTAATATTCTTTTCGAACTTGGCATACCACTAGCTGGTGAGTCACAGAAAATGTGTAAAATCTTTATTCTCAGTTCGTTAGCAATCTTGAGTCCTACAATCAATTCCTCATATTCGGCATCATTGTTTATTGCTGGAAAGTCGAGTTTTAAGGCGTAGCAGATTGGGTGTTCCTCAGGAGTGACAAGCACAACTCCAGCACCAAAACACCGATCATAGGATGCACCATCCGCGTACATCTTTCATCCAACTTCCTTTTCTCCACTGCCCCACAGAGGATTATCTCGTGCAGTGAATTCAGCTATGAAATCCTCCAAATCCTGACCTTGGATTGCTCTCCGAGGGTGATTGGTGATATCGCACTGGCTCAATTCAATGTTCCATTTTAACAGCCTTCCAGAAGTCTTAGGTTATTGCAAGACTTGTCGTAAAGGCTGGTCGGTAAGGACATTAATTAGATGAGCCTAGAAATAGGGGCAGAGATTTCTTGAAGTGATCAACAAACAATATGCGAGCTTTACTAGTCTCAATTAGTTTCTTTTTGCTCCTATCAACCACTTGCTAATGTAGTAGATCGGTTGCTGGATGCAAGATTCCTCATGCATAAGTGCGGCGCTCAGAGCATGCACCGGCACTGCCAGATATAAGAACAAAACCTCATCATCCACCAGTTTTGGGAGAATGGGAGGTCTCTACAAGTGATCTACAATAGCCTAGAACGCGTCCTTGCAGTCTTGATTCCACTCAAAATTTCTCTTTCCCTTCTTAATCACCTCAAAGAAAGGGATGCGATTGTCAGTTGCTCTGGAGATGAACCGACTCAGGGTCACAATCATTTCGTTTAAGCATTGGACCTCCTTATCGTCTTTGGAGCTTCGATCTCTCTCAAAGCCTTGATTTTTTCTTTATTGTCTTCAATTCCATGAGAGTGACGATGAAACCCAAGAATTTTCCTGATGCATCACCGAAAGAGCATTTCAAGGGATTGAGCTTCATCCTATATTGCCGGAGGACATCAAACATCTCTGCCAAATCATCAACGTGATTTCTCGAATGCCATGACTTTACGAGTATATCGTCTACGTAAACTTCCATTGATCGTCCGATCTGGTTCTTAAACATTCGGTTCGAAGTCTCTGGTAAGTCGCTTCTGCGTTCTTTAATCCAAAGGGCATGACTGGACAACAATAAAATCCGAGGTCGGCGATGAAGCTAGTGTTCCTGATCTAGAAGGTGCATTAGGATTTGATTGTATCCAGAGTACGCGTCAATGAATGAAAGTAACTCGTGTCTAGCGGTTGAGTCCACCAATTGATCTATTCTTGGAAGCGGGAAGCGGGAAGCTGTCCTTTGCGCATGCTTTATTCAAGTCGGAATAATCAATGCATGTCCTCCACTTCCCATTTGCTTTCTTCAATAAAACAGGGTTTGATACCCAATCCAGGTATAAGGCATCACGGATGAAGCCATTATCCTATAGCTTATCCATTTCTTCTTTGACCGCAGCGGATCTCTTCGGACCCAGGCTACGGCGTTTCTATTTCACAAGAACACATCTAGGATTTATGTTTGATGCATGGCTCGCTATCCCGGGCGAGATCCTACACATATCCTAGTGTCTCCAGGCAAAAACATCCAGGTTTGCCTGGAGAAAACCAACCAACTCCCTCATCATGCCAGTACCGAGCTAAGATCCAACCTTTAGGTTTTTACTTGGGTCATCACTACAGACTGGAACGGCAATCGTCAACTCGGTCGGAGTTGCTCAGTTGCCCTACGGCTCTTTTCATCAGTCCATGTCATCGTAGAGCCGGTAAGTTTGCCCGAGCTGGGGCCCAGGGGATAGTTGCTATGTGATCAAAGCCTTTATCCAAAGGACCCCCTATACAACTCTTTCCTTTCTCTTTACGCCTTGCTTCCTTCAATTCAGTGACATAGCGCTCGCGGCTAGCCACTTGATCTCCACGCATGATCCCTACTCCATTATCAGTAGGGAATTTCATAGCTAAACACCAAGGAGCGATGGTCGCTCTAAATTCGATTAGGGTCGATCAGCCTATGAATACGTTATAAGAAGAATAAATTTCCAATACCAAAAACAGCATGACTCACACTTGCTGCGGTCTCCCTCACCAAGTTCCACTGATAACTCGATAAATTTGATTTTTTTTAGTAGCCATCCCATTGAACCCCTGTATACGAGATCTATAAGGCTTCAAATCTCTCTCTTCCCACTTCATTTAATCGTAAGACTTTTTAAATAGAATATTGACTGAACTCCCACGGTCAACAAGCACCTTTCAAACCACAGCAGGAGTAATCACGGGTGGGTCAATCGTCGGAGCCTCGACTCCATCAGCATCCCTATTTTGGAAAACAATGTCGTCTGTCATAGTTCAAAATTGTTTTGCCGGAGCTCCATCCTTGATAGCATAGCAACTTTCATTGTCAACAAGCTTCAAGGCTCCAATATATCTATCTATCTCCGCAATCATCAATGATTGTGTTTATAACTAACGGTCTTTCTGGCCGCTTGAATGCATCAGCAATAGGCTCAGCTTGCACCCGCTAGGAAGACGGCCCAGGGGAACTGGAATTTCCTTGCTAGACATCCTACAAGGCTTTCACATATTGCTGCAATTTATTTTTCCTTACTAATTCTTCAATCATGTCGCGTAAGTGCCTGCCCTTATTTGTATTATGACCGCAAGTCTCGTGTAACCTATAGAACTTGCCTGACTTCCTCTCCTTCTCAGTTAACTCCCTAGGAGCTGGCTTCCTATACGGTTCGTTATTCTGAGTAGCCAGATAAATGTTCTCTATCGAATTGTTCAACTCAGTGTAATTGTCATATTTGGGATCTCTAAAATGACTCCTGTTCTCTGACTTTCCCTTCTTTGCACCATCATTATTTTGTTTCCCTCCTTTATTATGATTACCAACTTTCACATCAACATTTCTAGAGCTTCCTCCATATTTCTTTACGGAAATACTACCCAGAATTGGCTCATTTAAACTTCCAGCGTCAGTTCTTGATGGCCACTTACATGCATCCTCCCAACATAGATATTCATTAGCTTTCCTATAGAAAGCTTCCATTGTCGATGGTTCGTTTCTTTCTATCCAATCCCCAAAAATCTGAGTCGGGATGAACTCCTCTTCAACCAATTTAAATATTCCCATAGCGACTCTCCTTCAGCTTGATATACATTAGACAATGGCATCACGTGCTTCAGACATGAGGTATGCAAACAGAATTGCTTTATGAATTTCCATGACAATTCAACAAAAGATAATATGGACTTTGACAGAAAACAAGTGAACCACATCGTAGCCACCCCTTTTAGGAAAATTGGGAAACATCGGCACTTCACAGTATCTGACGCCCTGGTAGAATCCATGTGTCATTCATATCTTAATAAGTGTTGCCTAGAATCCGCCGTTCCTTTGTACAATGGCATCGTTGGCATGTTAATCTCCTAAGGTATTTTGCATAATGGATGTCCTCCATGAACGAGTTTCGACTAGCATAAGTTCCCCAATCACAATTGATTCTGGATCTATTCTCACTAACCAACCTCCTAACCGTATCTTCCAGATAATCTGAATCAATAGGTTTGGCCAAATGGCGGTGATCGGGTCCTGACCCAAGTGTTCGACCTGGCGAACGCTCTCGGGAAGGTGCTTGATACATAGGCTCTTGAAAATCCGAGGGACCCATTTGTCTAGCGTTCCCCCTTGTTTGATTCGCATGAGCAGCATCATCAGCAATATTGTGATTTTCTAGATTCAGACCTTCAATAGCATGTCCAGGGATGACATCCACTCTTGCTTCTAGAGGATGGGCCCTGGGCCCACCATTTTGGGGGTCGGTATCGAGTCCCAAGTGGAGGTCGGTACTGATCCTTGAACTCGAGCCTGGGGCTCGTCCTCTTCCTTTTGCAGAAGTTCCAGCATCATACTAAGTTTTCTTCTATCTTCCTTCCCTCCATCTTTGCTTAGATAAAGAAGAACTCTTTGACTCTAAGCTAGAATCCCTTTTACTCTGCTTGTGGCTATTTTAAGTCAACTCATTCAGTAGCCTTAAACTCTGTTGCATCATGTTATTCATCTCTTGTTGGCTAACCTAGAATCTGCCTTACATTTGCTTCATCATCCTATCCACCTCAACTCTGATCACAACGTTAGTAGAAGCCGTGACCCTGGGTTGAGTTGGTTGAACAACTCCATCTCCTTATCGAGAATTCTGATTCTCGATTTCAGTAGTAGTTCTATAATTGGTAGAATAATCTCTTCTTGATAGGGCCATGGCAGAAAGCTGTTAGTAGACCTTTGCAATTTTGAGTTGTAGAATTATAAGATAAAGAGATTGGATCTATCTCTTGGATATAGGAAATCCAATAGTAGACGATGGATCCAAATGGCTTGAGTTCAACTTTTAATGGAAGCACCAAAATGTTTGAACCAAAAATACCACAAACACCCAGAAGTTATATACATATATATAATTGATTTTTATCAATTTAAATTTGTTTTTTATATTTAATAAATAATAAAATTATTTATCATATATACATACATACATATATATATATATATGTACATATATACATACATGTATATATATATATGTATATATATCTACATAAAAAATAATTTTTTTACATAAAATAATTAAACCATATAGATAGAGAATGTTTTAGATATAAATATACACACACACAATGGTAGAACAATACAATTAAACTGGATAATGTTTGTGTATATAATTTTTTTTTAATATAATTATATAACTATACTAATATGATGATGAAGTAATAATAGACAATAGAATATTACCTTAAAGAAGTTGTCTTCGATTTGCACCTTGATAGGTAGAGTCTCCTAGATTCAATCTCGATCCGAGCTCCTAGCTATGCAACTGCACGAAGTGGTAATATCACAGATATTTATTTTGATGACAACAACCATATAAATATATATCTACTAATGTATTTCGAGTTGTATAGAATATTTTACAGGATATTATACAGGTTTATACAAGTACAGGATAACCAAGTATAAAGACTGATCAGTAAGAAGACTAGAGATCAAGATTTAGAGAAGATTAAGATATTGTAAGACTCATGAATTTCAAGACAAAGATGTGAAGAGTTCAAGACAATAGTTTACAGTTAATAGACATTACATTAATTTGTTAAAGTCCTTGAATAGCAAATTTTTTTCCTTTGGATACTCTCTTACCAAAATATTTATTTTACTATCAAAATATTTATTTTAATTTCCAAATATATTTTATAAATTGTTTATAAAAAGTTTTACATATTAAAAGTATTTAAAAACTATATTTAAATGATTTTACAAATATCAAGAATTTCAAACTATCTTAAAAGAACTTGTTTCAAAATACACAAGAGTATGTCGATATACCCTACCCATATATGTCGACATATGTACCGTTGAGGAAATGCATTTTGAATTATGAATAGCTGTGATTTTTGGTTACATCTCTTCGCGAATAGACATGTTCCTTCAAGCACTATATAAAGGGGACTAAAAATGAATTTTGATAACTATTTTTTCTATATTCTTCTTACCCCAAATTCTCATTACATATTCCACAAAATCCACTTTTTATACTCTTCAAATTCACAAAAATTCAAACCCTACTTAAATACAGTCGTTCTCTACAATCTACTCACTGATTTGAAAGTATTATCTCTTCAATTCAAAGATCAACGTGATATCAAAGTGCTATAGGATATTTTGTATTCAGAGTACAACTATTCATATTTGGAATAAACAACTCTCTATTACTATTTGTATGGATGTGCTTGTTGCCTGTACAAATCAAGTGAGTGTGCTTGTTGCCCGTTCAAATGAGGTAGGTGTGCTTATTGCTAGTTTAAATCAAATGGGTGATCTTGTTGCCTGGTTAAATCAAGAGAGTCTACCCTAAGCTCGAAAAGTCAAGAGGGTGTATTTTGTTTCCTTGAAATCAAGATTGTATTTAGGTTTGCTTGCTACCTGATTAAAGTAGGCATTGGAAAGGAAATTTGTACATACGCAATACAGGACTGGATGTACGATTAGTTAATCTAAACTAGTATAAAACTCTTGGTGTCATCTCTCTTACTTTTACTTTATTTTTACTCCATTTATATATATCTATGGTTGTCTGTTAATATATATCTATGTTGATTATCTATGTTTTTATTTAATTCTTGAAATTTTTTAGAAAAGTTCTATATAAGTTATAAAATAGTATTCATCCCCCCCTCTATTATTAAAATAGCCTTAATAAACCTTCACACTAGTATAATCTATACTGCACCATTTCACACATTTGGCATCAGAGCGTTAGGTTTTCAAAAACCCAGTATTGATTTTTGAAAAGTATAAATGGATAGTAACACAGGTAGTACAATTTTTAAATATCTTGTAGAAGGCCAATCAACTACTAGACCTCCACTATTTAATGGTAGTAATTATACTTACTGGTCATGTATAATGAAAATTTATTTACAATCCAATGGTTTAGATATTTGGAACATTACATAGAGTGAGTACCCTGAACTCCAAACTGAATACTCAACATAGACACTAGACCAAAAGATACAAGCACTCAATAACTCTACAGCCATGAATATTTTATTTTACTCCTTAAATAAAAATGAATTTAATCGAATTTCTATTTGTAAGACTACTTATAAAATTTGAAGAACATTCCAAGTTACGCATGAGGGTAATAGGAAAGTAAAACAAACTATGATTTTCATGCTAGCCAACCATTTTCAACTTTCGAAAATGAAACCAAGTGAGTCTATTTCTGACATGCATTCTAGATTTCAAGATATAGTTCATTCATTAATATCATTAGGTAAAATTTTCTCAAAAGAGGATTAAGTTAGAAAAATCCTTAATTCACTCTCTTCTAAATGGGATCAAAAGACATTAGCAACAGAGGAAGCCAATGATACTAGTATATTGAAAATTGAAGAATTAATTGGTAATCTAATGTCCTAAGAAGCACAGTTGCACGGCAAAAGAGAAAATAAGACGATCGAAAAGAAGTCAATTGAATTCAATCTGACAACTGACGATCAAGGTTCAGATGAAGATGATAACGATGACGAGATTGCTCTTATGACTCGAAATTTCAAAAAAATTCTAAAGTACATAAAGATGAACAAATTCCGTAAAAATTAAAATAAAAATTTCAGAAATGGAAATATTTTTAAGTGTTACGATTGTGGTTAGTTTGGCCACCTAATAAGAGACAGTCTGCAGCAAAAGAAAACAAAGTATTCTCCAAACATCGATTCATTCAAAAAGAGAAAAAGGACTTACAATGCAACTTTGGATGATTCTGACACAACATCCAGTGATAACAAATCAGATGCTGAAAACATCAACATTTGTTTTACGGTGATGGAAGACGAATCAGATCAAACAAAGAAAATGGCAAAATCAGTACTTTTTACATTTCATATTCTATTTCTTATTTTTTAGGAAATTACTTAATATAGGAATGAATATATAATAATAATAAGTACATATGAATATATATATATATATATAATATGATAAGTACATATAAACATATACATATATATATAATATTTCTTTAATTTAAATATCGTAAACTTTGGCATATATGTTGACATATGCCACATAGATATATAGACATATCTGGCAGAATTTGAGGAAGCTTTCCAAAATTCAAAATTTTGAAGTTCCCTCTGTTTTGCATTAAATTCAAATTTTGAAAAGCCACATTTTTACCAATCGCATGACAATTCAACTTCTATTTATTCACTCCTTCTTACCTCGTCTTCTGTACAAACATTTTATTTCAAAATCAAACATATTCTTCACTCTCTTTCCTCCAAAACAAACCAATTATGTCTTTCTAAAACCATCCCCCTTCATCCAAAGCCATTAGGCTTACCAAGAGAATCAAAAGTCAACTTTTAAATGATCAAGAGTCCATTGAAACATGCATTGAGTATGCTACCCATGGTAAAGTCCTTTCGGGAAGATTTGCAAATTTTAATGAGTTTTATTCTTATGGCTTACAAGATCTTGCTTTAGAAAATGGTATTGTTGGTGTAACCGATTTATCTTATAATGATTTTGATTGTTATCCCTATTTGGTTAATGTTTTATGCTAATTCAAATGGAAAGTTTTATCAAGGAGAAAGAGGTCAAATTTGGAGTAATGTCAATGATACTACTATTATAGTAGATCGCAAAATTCTTGAACAAAATTTTGATTGTAAAAGTAATGGAAATGATCTCTGCACTTTTGAAACTGATTATGGAAAAAATAAGTTATGCATAATTTGTATTCAAATGATGAAGAGTATGGTTTTAAAGGAAAAATTCTTAGGCCAAAAGCATGATTAATGTGTCTTATTTTACAACAAAGTATTACACCGAGTACGGGAAATTACAATAACCCCACTAAAAAAGTTTTCAAAGCTCGTTTTACTATTTTCAGAAAATTTGATATAAATTGAGCTCAAATGATTTTGGATGACTTTGTTCAAAAGAAAATTTCTAAACATGAAAATACACTTTATCATGGTTTGTATCTCACTAGAATTTTTCACTATTTTGGTATTGATTTAAGAGGTGAAACACTTTTCCTCATAAAATTTTCGACAGAACAACCCTTTCTCTCATGTACATCCCTTTTGAATTTGAACCTTATGAGTCTATTACCGAAAAGGAAGAAATATTAGCTAGAGAAGAAGAGCAAGAGATTCTTTAAGAGGATTAAAGTGATGATATGGAAATAGAAGAGGAGGAAGAAAGAGAAGAAGAGGAGGAAATATACATCTCTTGAAAGCCATGACAAACTCTCTCGCTATTCAAATAAAGAGAACTAAGGAATCAAGACAAGCTTCTCAATAATCAAAAGAAGCTTAA
The DNA here is from genome assembly GCA_030737815.1 of Allium fistulosum. Classification (NCBI taxonomy): domain Eukaryota; kingdom Viridiplantae; phylum Streptophyta; class Magnoliopsida; order Asparagales; family Amaryllidaceae; genus Allium; species Allium fistulosum. Next base: position 1,011,140,516 of record CM060907.1, read on the forward strand.
GAGCTCTTTCACTAAGAAGTTCGCTAGCCTCTCAAACAAAGTCGACGAGTACTTTGGAAAGATAATGAGAAAGCTTGGTGGAAATTCTTCTTCTTCATTCTAGATCTACTTATTTATCCTTATGTTTTCTAGTTTTTATTCATGTCATTTTCTTGTATTTTTCATTATGTTTATGTATCTCTCTATTTTATTAATGAAAATTTCTTAGAGACCTCATTTCTATTGTTAATCATGTTCTTTTGTTCTCTGTAATCGTAAACTAAAATAATATAAAATATAAACAAAAATAAAAACAAAAACAAGAAACATGCAATGTATATCGACATAGGCTACCTATGTACGTCGACATACTCTAGTATTTTCAGAATTTGAAATTCGAAAGGATTAGTTAGTTTTTGGAGGAATTAGTTATTAATCCAACTTTTAACTTCTGTAAAACAATATTTCTTCCAGGAAAACTCAGAAATCAATTCAACATCTTATCTTTTTCCCCTCTACACATCTCTTTTCATAAAAATGAATTCAAACATCAATTTTTCAAAAAAATTAGTGTTAATCTAGAAGAAACTCTTCAATCAATCAAGAATGCTCTTTGCTTCATTCTTCGCAATCAATGACACTTGGAGTTGAGTCAAATGCAAATGATCAAAGAACAAGAAAAAAATTCAATTCTCTTCGATGTTTGATTTTAAATTTCGCCAAAGAAGGTAAAAGCAACATCCCGGAATGCTTGAACTCTAAAGAGAAAGTGGAACATGGAGATTGGTAAGTTATCAACTCCAATACAATCTTTGGATCTGAAGGATGGGTCGAAGTTCCCAAGAAAATCTAGATTTTAATTTGTATTTTTAATTTACATTTATAATTTGTATTTATAATTTGTAATGTATGCATTTTTAGTCTAACTATAGTTATAACCTGTATATAATTAATCGTATAAAGTGTGTATAGATTGTGATGTATGGTTGAAACAGATGTAATTATAATTGAGTACATATATATATAATTATTTCTTATAAATATTATTTTTTCAATTAATATTGATTTTAATTCCATATTTAACATTATCGCATTTCATAATATTTAATATGTCACATTTTTGTTGATGGAGTTTAATTTTCTTTAACCATTATGTCACATTAGGTGGAGTTTAATTTTCTTTAACCATTTTTGTTGATGAAAAAGGGGGATAAAATATAAAATATAATATACGCATGTACTAAGGGGGAGTTATTCAAAATAGGGGAAGTTACATTATATTTTATAACAAATATATTTATATGGTTGTCATCATCAAAAAGGGGGAGATTGTTAATACCACAGATATTGATTTTGATGACAATAACCATATAAATATATGTACTAATGTTTTTCCAAGTTGTATAGAATATTTTGCATGATATTATATAGGTTTATACAAGTGTAGGATAAGTAAGTTTGAAGACCGATAAGTAAAAGGCTAAAGATCAAGACTTAGAGATGATCAAGATATTTGAAGACTCGTGAGTTTAGAGACAAAGACACAAAGAGTTCAAGACTATAGTTTATAGTTAATAGACATTAGATTAATTTGTTAAAGTCATTGAATAACAACTTTCTTTTCTTTGAATAATCGCTTATCAAAATATTTATTTACAATCAAGATATTATTTTGATTCTAAAATATATTTTACAAATATTTTATAAAAAGTTTTATATGTTAAAAGTATTTAAAAACTATGTTTAAATGATTTTACGAATATCCAGAATTTTGAAACACCTTAAAAGAATTTTTTTCAAAATACACAAGGGTATATCGACATATCCTACCCACATATGTCGACATATATACTGTTGAATATATGCCTTTTGAATTTTGAATAGTTCTGATTTTTGGTTATACTTCTTTGCGGATAGACACATCCCTTCAAACACTGTATAAAGGGGACTGAAAAATGAATTTTGATAACTACTTTCTCTATATTCTTCTTACTTCAAATTTTCATTATATATTTTACAAAATCCACTTTCTATACTCTTAAAATTCACTTAAATTCAATATCTACTTTTAGTACATTCATTCTCTACAATCTACTCACTAATTTGAAAGTTTTCTCTCTATAATTCAAAGATCAAAGTGCTATCAAAGGGCTATATGATATTTTGTATCCAAGGTATAACTATTTATTTGAAATCAATAACTCTCTACTACTATTTGTGTGGGTGTGCTTGTTGCCCGTTCAAATCAAGTGGGTGTGCTTATTTCCCTTTTAAATCGAGTAGGTAATATTTTTATCCGGTTAAATCAAGAGAGTCTACCCAAAGCTTGGAAAGTCGGAAGGGTGTATCTTGTTGCCTTAAAATCAAGATTGTATTCTGGTTTGCTTTTTACCTGATTAAGGTAGGCATGGAAAGGAAATATATACATACACTGTACAGGATTGGACGTAGGATTGGTTAATCCGAACCAATATAAAACTTCTGCTATCATCTCTCGTACTTTTACTTTATTTTTGCTGCATATATATATATATGGTTGTCTGTTAGTATATATTTGTGTTGATTACCTATGTTTTGATTTTAAACTTGAAACTATTAAGAAAGGTTCTATAAAAGTTATAAAACACTATTCACCCCCTTTAGTGTTAAATAGCTCTAAGATCCGTTCACATTAGTATAATTTATACTACATCATTTCACACACAAAGAACCTCCTGGATTTTTATTTGATGTTGTATTTAGGTCAATATAATTTTTGGCTAAGGGAGGAATAGGAAGTGGCGACTATGGCAGAAGTAAGGTGTAAGATTCAGTAACTAAAGGTGTAAGATTCAGTAACTAAACATTAAAGGGGTAAGGATATATTTATATAAACGCTATGGAGAACTTTTCTCCTCAATTTTCTAATCTCACTTTTACCTAGTTATAACATTTAAAACTTCAAAAACCCCTCCTTTGTTCCATATATTATCGGCTATATACAGGGCAATAATAGGCTCTTAAACACTTCAATCCCATTAAGTAATTAATCACAATTAAATCCAATTTAAATGTGTATCAATATCGTATACTGATTTGTACTTATACAACTTTTATATACGCATCCAATTAATCACCAATGACACTCAAAAATACTAATAGCACACAGTACATCAAATAAATAAATAAATAATATTTCACAAATAATAGTTACATTAATTAATTTATAACAATTATAAATCGTGAGGTATTTCGAAGAATTTACCAATGTGGTTGTGTGACTCACATATGTAAATTCAGTCAGTAATTAATATTGAACAATTCGAATATTAACTTTCACATGTCACCTTAGCTGTTGATGTGACAGTTTGGCCGAATTTATTGTTCGTACATCTTTTTCATAAAATCCAATTTTATTATTTTAAGCGGTACCTAGTGGTAACGATTAATTACACCAACTCTCTTTGTTAAAACTATATCACTTTAGGATTTATGCAATTTGGTTTTGGTCAAAATTCCAATATCGTTCACATTCAACTAAGTAGTCCAAACACAATGTTATTGGTTTAATAATAACAATTATTATTACCATGCCACTCCAGCCAAAGACTTTGATTTTGAGTCAACGATAGTTGACCGTGCCACAAACCTCGTATAACTAAGGAGACAAATTCTCTATTGAATAGTATTTCACTCCTAATGCTTCAACTCAGACCCAACTATAGTCCCTCGATGTATGCCATGGCAGGATTTTGATAGAGTTGGGTGTATGCTCTAGGAGAAATTATGTAATTATTGCATATATCTAACTCGATAACCAATCTTGTTCGAAATAAAAAGTATTTTCTTTCTACTATATACTTGATATAATGTGTTATATTAATTAATTGATTTTAATTTAAAGTATATTTAATAGAATATTCATAAATGATATGTTTCCTGATAGCAGTTACAAAGTGTTGTGACGATGAGTAATTTATCATAATGGAATTAAACATACGATTTTAAATCTTCCAAGTCAAGATGTATCGAGATTGGATATCGATATATCTGTTGAGACTAGAGTACGTAATATTCTCCAAATATTAGGTAGTGTATTACTCAAGACTGCAGGGGGCACCAAGGGGTTACGTATTGATAGTTATTGGATAACTATGGAATGAATCACTCGATAGTTTTCTATTGGTTAACATAACTAAGGTCAAACAGAAAATATCAATGTGACAAAATTACTTCTCTTGACTTGAAAATACTGTTGATCTTCAACATGAAAGTCTCGCTTTGATTATAGTTAAATCATGGCACTGCATCCATCGAACGACTATAGTTATATGAGGTTGGTATTACGGTCAACTTAAGTCAACTTAAAATCAAAGTCTATGGCCAGAGCAGTTCGGTTAATGATAATTGTTATTATTGAACCAAGAACTTTGTGTTTGGACCATAGAGCTGAACATGAACGATATTGGAATTTTGACCATTACAAATTCTATAAGTCCAAAGTGATATAGTTTTGATGAAGAGAATTGGTGTAAATAATTGTCACTACCGGGTAATGCTTAATGAAGTAAAATTAGATTTTACCGAAACCAAGTAAACGATGAATTTGGTCAGAATGTCACACCACCAGCTAAATGATGTATGAATGTTAATATTTGAATTGTTCAATATTAATCGATGGTCAAATTTACACCTAAGAGTCACACAACCGAAATGTTAAATACTCACATTACCATCTGATTTAACTAAATTATAACTGTTATAAATTAATTAATATTTATAAAATATTAATTATATAATTTTATTTGATTTGTATTGAACAATACTAAATAGTGTGCATAGATATAAGCACTAATCGATATTTGATATCGATACGCGTTTAAATTGAATTTAAATACTGCAAAAAAAATTCAGATTTGAAATAGCTTTAAGACCCAATTGTAGCATGCTTAGTCGACTATAAGCAGCAAATAGAATGTGGCCATATGATGGTTTAGGGGAAGGAATTTTGAATTCAAAAGGAGAGAACTAGTAAGACAAAACCAAGGATCTTGATCCTTATTTCGCTCTCTCATCCCTCCTTTATTTATTCACTTTAACATTTACTTCTTTTCGTACTTTTTGCTCTCCATCCTTGCTACACATATGAGGCCGGCCGCACCATTAGTAGCTCCAAAACTCTAAAGCACAAATTCACATCAAATTAATTCGATCGTTGGTGATGAAGCGATTCGGAAGCTAGCAACTTCAAATTTGGAAATTAGATTCAGGGAGCTTGTTCTTCGCTTCAATGTGTATGTATTAGGCATTGGTGAAAGATATACTTTTGATTTGATAATGTCTAATTCAATTATTATATCACAATTTTAGTAGTTAGCAGTTATTACGAATCCATGTATCGATATGATGTCATAAAGTTTGGAAGGTTGTTTATATGTGTGTGTGTAATGTTTAATATGCTCATGGCTTGGTAATTTAAAAAAGTTATTATTTCGAAATTAAAATCATAATGTACATTTAGTCAATTTCTAATTTAGTTTAAACACTTATACATTAAATATAATACTTTAAAATACATACATACATACATACATAGATGTATGTATGTGTGTATGATTTGTATTTCATAAAATTTTAATAGCATTCACATACTCATGTTTTTTAAAAAAAAATAATTCGCGTATATATTTTAAATACATTTATTTAGTTTAAAACTAGTTTATATAATTAATAAGTGTGTGTATTATAAATAATATAAAATTTTATGCAAAGTACATTGTAATTTTGATTTTGATTTTTTTTTTAAGTTTAGTTTTAATTGATTTTCCATACGGAAAATTCAAAAGATAATAAACAAATTGTTTATTGTTTTAAACCCAAAAAAAATTATTTTATTTCTAGGCCGAGAGCAACATACATAAATTTTGGTTACTGCTACATATTTTATAAGTGTGTGTGTGTGTATTACAAATATATACATACAATTTAATTTAAAAACAATTAAAATTTTCTTTTTTACATTACAACTTTCGAAATATATGTTTATATATCTAATTTTATATATATTTATTTAAATTTAATTTTAATATTGAAAACACTTTGTAATATAATTGTATTATATATACGCATTATATTTTCACATATACACATATACTTTTATATAACATATTTGTATACGAGAGGGGCTAACTTGTCTGTTGCGATGTAAATTCCAACATCTATACACGGGCATATCAAATCATGTACACATTATCCTGTAACACATGCACGTACATGCATATGTATATATGATACACATATACATAGTATAATACAAATTATATAAAATAAAATTTTATTTATCATATTAAATAAAATATTGATTTTATTTAAAAGAAATTTAGATAAGATCTAAATAAAATTAGACTTCATATGCCCAATAAGGTCCAAAATGAAATAAGTTTTTTGAATTTATCCAACTCCAATGTAGGCTGGTCCAGTTTCAACAAATTTAACTATAATCACGGTGGAGTCTCCACATTGAAGTTCAACAATATTCTTAAGTTGAGAGAACAGTGTAAAATCATCACTACGAGATTCTCAATTTGACCTTATTTATATTAACCAACAGAAAACTCTCGAGTGAGTAATTCTATTAGTATCCAGTAACTATCATTATGTAACACTTTGGTGGTCCAGCAGCCATGATTAATACACTAACCAACGTTAGGAGAGTGTTACGTACTCTAGTCTCAACGGATTGAGATGTATCGCTGTCTCGAAACATCTTAATTAGGAATATTTAAAATAACATATTATTTTTTAATGTGATAAATTTCTCATGATTAAAACACATTGTAATTGCTATCACATAAAATATTTAAGGATTTTCTATTAATATACTTAAATTAAATAATTAATTAACATATCATAATATGAAAAATATATAATAGAAAGAAACAACTTCTCCTATGAACTAGATCTGTCATAGAATTAGATATATGTAACAAGTTACATAATTGCCCATAGAGATAACCTTACTCTATCGGTAATTATATTTCCCAGCATTTTTTACTCTAACGGTTCGTTACACGTTTCTTTATGTAAAGGTAGAATTTACATGGATAGATGATAAGTAAATTTATACATAAAACCCGAGATCAGGACCTTAATATAAAGACATTACAGGAAATTATTGTCAAGAACAAAATTTCTCAGCATTTTAGCCTCAAGGACAGACGTTCAGTATTTTTGTCTGAAGGACAACTTTCTTTAGGTATCAGTTTTTAGTTATTGATAGCAGTTTTTAGGTATCAGTTTGTAGTTATCGGTAGCAATTTTTAGGTATCAGTTTTTAGTTCAGTAGCAGTTTTGGAAGAATATTTGTCATTGTGAATAATTTTGAAAGATGTTTGTCCTTGTGATTAATTTTTAGGAGAATGTTTGTCCTTATGGATAAAATATTGAGGTCGTGTACTTAAGGCTAAAAATATACAGATTTTTGTCCTTTAAATTAATTCCCCCAAGAAATTACTTATACAAAATGCAAGTATAGCAGTGTGGGAAAATCCATTCCGCTTTGCGGTGTGGTCTCACTATGTATTAAAACTATGAATTATTATGGCTAATATTATTCGACCATGTTGATGTCCGACTCAAATTTATGTTTTTCCCTAAGCTCTTAAGTACTTATTTGAGTAGTATGAGGGTTGAAGACTTTAGGAAATACAAGTATTTGACAAATTGCTGAAGGAGACACGATAAGAGATAAAAGTATAAGCTATTTATTTTTCGCAGTGTATATATTATGACAAAACTTTTGTTACTTTGTGTAATATAAACCATAATCATTCATGATGGTATCATCATATACCAGTCATGTAGTAATTATGTTTTATATTACAAATTGTCTCTAAAGTGGAGCAATTACTTCAGTGTAAGTATTGTGGTTCTTTATTATTTGCTTATGTATGAAATGAAAACCAAATATTGTATTCTTCCTTGAAAATAAGATTAGGGTGACCACAACACTTTGGTATTCATTTTCCAGTCTCACAATTAGGAATGCTAAAGAGGACTTTGCAAATATTATGCTAAGTGAATTTGAGATGTCTCACATTAGCGGATTAAATTTCTTTTTGAACTTACAAATCAAATAATAATTAAATAATGGAACTATGATTTACCAAGAACAATATTGTAAAGATTTGTTAAGGCGTTTTAACATAGATAAATATTGAACAAAAACAACTCATACGAGTACTAGTATGCCTTTGGGTAAATATGAAAAGGGAAAAGGAGTTACCAAAAATTATATAAGCATATGTTGTTATCTTTACTATATTTGACCGCTAACAGACCAAATATGATGTTGAATTGGCGTTTTTGTGCCAATTTTCAATTTAATCCTAAAGAGCCACGCCTTGTAGTAGTTAAAAGAATTCGCAGATATTTTAATAATGCACAATGTTTTTGGTTTACTTCATCCTAAAGGATTTTTTAATTTAGTTTTATATAGCAATGTTAATTATGGAGGTTGTAGGGTTGACATAAGTACTAATGGTACTTGTTCTTGTTGGACGATCACTTGTACCTTGGTTTAGTAAACAACAAAATTCATTGTAATTTTAAAGATCGTTGTAATTTTAATTAAAATCATTTTCTGTTTCTCTAACATGAACGCTCAAAATATACCATTGATATACTAAAACTATATATTTATATTTAAAAGTTCATCATTTTAAAATAATGGTCATTAGTTTATTATTTTGTAAATATAACCATTTAAAAATATGACTGCTATTAACACAGATGAAAATTAATCTTTGATAGTCAAACGATTATGTAATATATTAATGAATCATAATAATGAAAGAATCAAAATCAACTGATACATATAATAAATAAATAAACTCATGTTACATTACACAAAAAAGCGTACAAATCAAATTAATTAACTAATGTCACAATAAACAATCACTGCTTCTTCAATCTTTGTTGCCTTGTGTATTCCCAGAGAGCAATGGCACCGCTAACATGAACATTGAGTGATCTGATAATTCCAAGCTGAGGAATCTCTATGCAAGCATCTAATACATGAATAATGTCTACTGGAATCCCCTCTCTTTCTCTTCCAAGTACCAAAACCTGTTTTAAATATAACATTTTTCATTTTCAGCAAATCAAATCTAATACATGAAAGTAAAGGACATACCGTTTTATCTGGGAAAGAAAACTTCTCTAAAGATGTGCTATTTGCAGTCTGCTCTAGACCTAATATAGAGAAACCCTCCTTTCTTTTCTTCTCTAAGAATATCTTCATGCTGTTTACTGGAACCTCTATTATAGGCACCCACTTTTCAGCTGTAACACTGGAGAAGAGTATACAAAATAATTATGAAGTGAGACACAGATATAAATTGACACAGAGATTATATGATTTTTCTTTATTTCCCAGACCCAAAAAAAAATTAGGGTCATTCTAGACTACTTCATACCGCCCAACAGGACCATACCAAAAGGATTAATATTTGACCAAATCCTGTTCAGAAATGATCTAGACGTATCTGTTAACATTACCCGATATTTAAGTGTGAGCTTAAGCTTACAAGTAATACAATAGCATTACACAAATACAGGAACATGAGTTAGAAAGATGTCTAGCGAAACAAAAAATTGGATAAAGAGCGGTTTCTTTACACTAACAATTATTGATCCAAATACAGAAACCTGATATTTAGTCTAAAAAGCAAATTGGTGCATGGCGTATGGTAAATTATATTTCTTTAAATATGGTTACAACTAAATTGTACAGCCTTTAACTATTTGATCATGCTTCGTTCAGTTCAATATCATATCAAGAAAAAGAGTAAGCTTTAGGTGTTAGAATATCTGGTTATGGCAGAAGAAAATGGACCTGTTCAATGGTGTGCTTTAACCAAAATGCATCATTGAATATATATTACCTGATGAGCTGAAATTGTTTGTCTTGCATGACAGTTGCATTAGCCACGGCCAGTCCTGCAGCTTTGAATATCTATGAGTAATGTTGAATCGTAAAATGGATCAGTGAAGTAAAAAATCGCATGAAAATACTCTAAAAAGAAAAGATGAAAAGAATGAAGCAATGAACCTCACAAGTCCTTGCCAAACCAGCTAGATTAGGTATCCGATCAAGCAATGATGCAACAAGAATAAATTGTTGTTGACTTTCTCTTATCTTGGCCATAGCTTGATTTCTTGACTGAATAATAGGGTTCAAAAGTTGATCTTCCTTTTCCATTTCTGAATTACAAATAAAGGTGTATTCAATATATGTTCTGCAAAGGATAAATACACATAGGTTGTCGCCAAGGTTTTCAAAACGGGATTCAAATCATAAATCGTAAATTTCAAGCTTTATATCGAAACAGGATTTAAATTGTAAATCGTAAATTCAAAAGGTCCATATTTTAAAATTGTACACGCTTTTAAATTGATTATGATGTTTGAATCTCTACATCTAAACGTAAATCTTAATTTTCTCTCGAATTCCATTTTTATTTTGTTTAGTAAACACTTGAATTTGAATTGTGTATCCAAATAAGCATATTGAATATGCAAGTATGGATTGAATGATTTTTCTCGATTCTGGTTTTAACTGAGTTTGGATCGAAATGTAAATCGAATCGGAATGGTAGAGATTAGATCCAAAATGTGATTTAAATCGTAAGATTTTAAGATTTTTGGCAACAATGGTTGTCGTTTTTATGAAAAGAGAGAAATGAAGATTTTTGATTGTTATTTAATTTGTTCAATGCAAAATTAATAAAGATAAGCTTGTACACTATTATACAAAAACAAGAGCACGCGATTTTAGTGTCAAGGACAAAGATGAAGGAATAAAAGCCCAAACAAAACAGACTAGTAGAAACACAAGATATGAAATTTTTTATTTTGATATATGAGAGCCTCAAATATGCTTGATGATTACAATTTACAACCAAGATATGAACTACTAACATAGTTATTTGTGAAGTGATAATAAATTATGATAATCAAAGGCATGGCACTGCAAAGACAATCAAAAGCTAAAAAGAAAATATGACATGATAAGCTCGTTGCCCAACATTGCAAGGATAAATAGAGTTTTATTTTATTTTATTTTTTGTCTTGTTTTATGTATCATTAGAATGTCAAGAAACCCTACAGTCACACAGTAACACAGAAGATATTTTACAGTTACGAGATTCATTTTTCTAAAAGCAAACAGTTTTTGAACAGACAAATCGACCAGGTCCGTTATCAACAGTTTTTGCAACTTATTTTTTAAAATTTTGAAACTCATATTCTATAAAAGTATTAATTTGTAGGTGACATTTATACCTAAATATAGGGTGGTGGACAACCTTTTGACTGGTCGAGCGGACCTGATGAACACAGCATATAAACATACTTTTCAATAATATATTGACGTTAAATTTTGATAAATAAATATTTTGATTGCATTACTTAAGCAGTGTAGTATTCTTATAAAATGATCTAACTCGCAGTGTAGTATTCTTATAAAATGATCTAACTCGAAACTTTAATTTTAAAAAATAGAACTGTTTCAGAATAATATAACCAAAATATGTTCCAACAGTTTGTGACTAATTGAAACTAATCTGTCTGTTTAAACAGAAAGTAGTTTTTAAAAGACACAGCCCTTTGTGCATAATTTCTATATTAGTTTCTTAATCTTTTTGAGCAATCTTTTGACTGAAAATTATCTGCAAAATAATAAGTCATCTAGCATTTTCAAAGAAAATTTAAAGTTCACGGTCTCAACTTGTTGCATTTTTTAATTTCATGCGCCACACACTTCAAAATTTTGAATAAAATCAGATTTCAGAAACCTTTACTTTTTCTCACAAATCACATCTATCGATTCTAGAGTTTCGTAGGTGCTTGTACCATTTTTATATATTTGAAGTTTTCATAATCTCGGATTGGAGACATTTTCACAGTTTGTGAGAGGAAAGGTTGAATCCTATACTGGAGTATTTTTACAGGTCACATAAAAGAAGGTAGTAAAAAATTAATAGAGGATTGTTGCAAGACTAGAGTAGTACGATGTTCTTTTCTGTTTTTTTTCAAATTTATTTTACTATGTATCAACTATTGTTATCTTACCATGTTTTTGTGTTAATTCATCATTTGAGTAGCATGCATTTTGGTTGTCAGTGAACATTAATTTAAGTTGTCAAATTGTTTACAGTTATGTTTCAAACCTTGTTTATCTCACCCGAGATCTTATTTTTGAACTTGAGCGAGACGAAATTCAACGAACGAGACATTAAATTTTGTTTATATCTCATCTTATTTAACATAAAAGAAGGTAGTAAAAAATACTAAGTTATATTTTTTCATTTACATATTTTTTAATTTCTTATGTGGAATCAAAAGAAATTGCACTAATGACATTTTACTAACCCTCCAATTTTGTTTTTTAAAAGGTGAGCAAAAATAAAAAACAATATTTTTATTTTTAATATTTAGATTAGATCACTTTCCTCTAAAAAGAAAGTTAACAATCTCGTTTTATATAAATTATGTATTCTAAAAAGTTTATATTTAGATAACAATTATTATAAAAATCATTGAAATGTCAATTTTAGACGCTTAAGTTACTCTGTAACAGCCCGATATTTTAAAGCGAAATTTTAATTTAAAAACAAAACATTTTGAAATATTAATTTAAATATAATTGTAGAAATTCGTATAAAACGAAAATTTAAAACGTTACATTTCGTCACGTTTTGTCCGTTCTTAACTTTACATTAGAATCAAATTTTATTAACGATGATAATAGCTATTTTAAATTTTGATTTATAAAGATACGTTATATTTTAAGAAACCGTTAGCATTTTTAAATTTATTTAATAAAAGAAACAAGTAACGGTTGTACGTTACTTTGGGCGTTACACTGTACGTGCATTGTTCCATTGTCCATTTAATTTCTGCTGTATATATTAGTTTGAAAAGTCAAATCTTGCCTTACTTCACGTAAGAAATATTCCACTTTTCCCATTATCTTCCTTACGTTTCGTTCAACATTTATTTTGCCTTTAATTCCTCTAACTGATCAAAACCCTTCGTTGCCTTCTTTTCTACAAAGATATTGGCAGCTGTTCACTTTTGTTCCGTTCAAAAAAGCTCCACTCTCAAAAGTTCTCTGCATCTTTGTTTGAAATCTCGTGAGCTTTGATAAGGTAATTGACACGTGCCTCCTTCATCTTCTCATTTTTTTTGTTGTACTTTGCCTTTATCTTTGCTGTACTTGGCTTTATCAAATTGCTGTTTCGTGTTTTGACCCTCCTGCACCATCATGTTCCCAACCCATACCGTCCCTCCATGCTTCACCTCCACGTCAGCCTACCCAACCCACCACCGCCTCTGAAGCCTACCACCCAGAAAACCCCACTATCCCCACGTCATTTCGCCTTCCACTTCCTCCATGCTCGTCACCACCCATCGCCCAACCCGAGCAACACCAGCCTAGACCACCACCCCACGCCTGTTCGCCCAACCCATGCATCCACGGACCCACAACTGCCTCCACGCCATACCACCTTCGCCAGATCCAACCTGACCCTACCCATCCCACCAGACCGAGCCACTGCAGCCACCTTCGCCTTTCCCACCCCAACCGTGACCGTTCAACCAGGCAATCCCACACTCGAACGAATCCCAGCCTGTCACCACGTGTCTCCATCGCCGACCCAGACCCCAGCCTACCACCCAGGCGAACCACTAGCCATCACAACCCTACGTGATACCACCACCCAGTCAGACCACCCCACCACCGAGACCATCACCAAACCCCACGACTCGCGCCAGACCAAACCCCTATGCGTTGCCAGCCACCCTACCCCATTCGCCAACCACCACCACAGTCATTCCGAGACCAGCCCATCACCGCATCTCCAACTCCTCCAGACCGAGCTTTGTTGGAACCAGAGAATGAACCACAGTTTTGTTTTGTCACCTCTGCTTGTTGTTTTTAAATTTTGTCTGAATGCCTCTACTTGGTATTTTGAAACAAGAAATGAAAATTTTGCCACCTTTGTATTTGTGAAATTCTTGTCTATATTGCCTCTGGTGTTGAGAAATAAAAGAATGAGAAGGTGTTTGTTTTGTCACGTGGTTTGGCAGCCTAACCATATTCTCCACTGACTTTTGAAAAAAATTGTTTTGCACTTGTGTAAATTTTGTACTTTGTCTATTATATTCCGAGCCTCTGTTTGGAAAAAATATGATGAACAAAAGCTGTTTGTCATTTTTTTTGTTTGGTTTGAAATTGTTGGTCACGTGTTTGTCCCTCTACCTATTTTTGTATTTGGTTTCCAGAGCTTTTGTTCGAAGTTTTAATATATACTGAACTTTGTTTTGAAAAAAAAAAGTTGTTTTGTCACTTTGAAAATTTTAGAGTTATAATCGATTTTCAAAAGTAGGCGTGCTATTGTTTTTGATTTTTAACCTGTTTTTCGTTGTTCGCTTCGTTGAAAATTCGTTATTCGTGTAATCTTAGATTTGATTATTTATTGTGCCTTTGGTTTGAATATAGTTGGCGCATCCGCTAACGACTGATCGTGCTATCCGCGTGCTTTCGATTGACATCGTACTTCTTTCTTTCCGAATCTCCAGCTCCGTAGAGGTGAGTAAATCTCACACGAATATTCATACTTATATAATTGTGAAACGACCGCAACTGAATGTATAGAAATAAATAAATAAATGATGTTATAATTTCCTGTGATTTATTTATAGTTGATGTTAATTGTTAAAACTGCATATCGTATCATCTGTTATATCTGTTCTTATTTTACTGTTATTCTATTCTGTTAAATCACACTGCAAGTTCCCTGTAGAATAGAATCACTATGGGTTGAAATGATACATACCCGAACGGACTTTAGAATAAGGGAAGGTCGTTATGGGCTGAAATGATAGGCCTGAGCGATTTTCAATTAAATTTTATTTACTTGGGATTGCGGGTTTGAAATGATAAAACCCGGATTTTTCTTTGTAAATTACGGATTGAAATGATATAGTATCCGTATCACTTGAATTAGGCTAGAAAATATTATACAGACCCGTGGTTATTTTTATGTATTTTCTGAATATTTTTAGATAATTTAAAAATTGTAATAATATTTAATTTGATTTAAACCGAATTTTTAAATGATTTATTAAAAATAGAAATGATTTTTCTATGTGATAAATATAAATAAATGGAGGAATATTGATTTTTAAACGAAACTTAAATTTTTAAATTTTGGAAAAAGGAAAAAAGAAAGATGGAAACTTAAGTTAATTTAATTGAAATTTAAATTTAGTTTTAAATTTGTGGAAAAATGAAGTTTAAGTTTAAGTGTTGAAATGAATGTAATAAGCAAATTGGTAAGTTTGGTTTTAACTTGTAAAAGTTCTTTGAAATAAAATTTGTTAAAGGTTTGAAATGAACATTTTAATGTATGATTTTATAAGTTTTAACTAGGTAGAATCTGTAGCACTTTTTAAGTGTTGTGTTTTTTATAAATGAACCAAAAGACTAAAATGAACTAAAGCTATGATAGTACTTGGTAAGTGCTGTTGTAGCAGAAACTAAAATTGAACTTGAACTAATGAAAAGCTACTGTAGCACTTGTTAAGGACTGCAGTAGACTGAAATATGATTTTGTTTAAAACTGAACTGATATAACAATTTTAAATATTGTTTTGTTGAAATAAAATGGTTTTCGAATATAACTTACCGCCACACTTTTAAATGCCGTGGAAGCTGAAAATTTTAATGTTTTGTTTAAGTGAATAAGTGAACTCCGAAGGGTTAGATTTTTGAAAATATAATATTGATTTAAAGGAATAATGACTTTGTGTTTAAATGGTTTAATTCGAAGTTTATTTTGATAAATTGTTTTAAATCTATAACCACGGGTTATAATAACGATTGGTTGGCAAAGAGACCGGGATCGGATGTGGACATACTCTCTGTCGATACCGAAAACCACTTTGACAACCGTGTACGCGGTGGAGATTCCAGAATGAAGTAGGATGGTGGCGACGTCCTTAAGGTATTACGTGGACCCAACTCCCGTGAGTTGGCATAAGGTGGCTAAAACAGGAGCGATCTCGGACCAGTGAGGTAGCACCTCTTCTCGGACACATTCCTTCGACATTATACTCTTACTGATTTGACTAGATGGCCATCCTCCGATTTGGGAATGTTGTTCGAGGTGGAACGGTAGTGGCTGCTATGCGTATCCATCAGTCCGTGTGCGTAATTGGTATATCTACTCTGGCATTGCCTAGTTGTGCCGTGTCACCTACCATATCGAGCTTTAGTACGATTATGATTTTAAGATCCGACCGCGTTAAGGTTCTCCATCCCCTTAACGCTATTTTCCGATATGATTATACTTTACTTATGTAGACACTATTATAATAGCGAATATTACTACATAGTAGATAGTTTAACGAATCCTTAGAGGATGGGCGGTCCCAAGCATCTTCTAAGTTACTTGTACCTTTACTACAGTTCATTTGAGTTGGTTTACATTGTATAAGTATGTATATCCTGACTCGAGTGTTATGTTTTATTTTACGCTCGGGTCAGCCTGAGTATTCACAGCTTTGGATTCACCTTTCTGGAGCTCGGAATCACTGGAGATTCTGCCTATCTAGTTATCTTCCTATTTCAGTTTCAGTTGTCTTATTTCAGCTTTTGTTTTAGAGACTTGTGTATTTGGGATTTCTACTGTACTTGTTTCAGAACTATATTGGGTTTCAGACTATGTATTTTGTATTTGATTTTAAACTATGTATTTAGTGGCTTCATGAACCACTATGGTATTTTTAAATTCCGCTGCGAGTTATTCTGATATTTTTGTGTCTGTGATTCTGTGAATGATTTTATTTGCTCCAAATTTTATTACAATCTGTTATTTTGCATTATTCAAGTCTGACATGTGTGGATTATTGTCGATTTGAATGGTCCAAAATAGTGGGTCGTTACATTTGGTATCAGAGCTTTGGTTTAGGCAAACCTTAGCCTATGGAGCAAAAACTCGTTAGAGATAGGGTAGAAATACCCTAGAATGAGTGAAATCAAACTTAGAATCATTTCCTTGTGAGTGAACGTATTTTCAAAGTATAAAATGATTTTAAATGATTTTTCAAATGATTTTTCAAAGATTATTTTGATATAAAGTTTTCTTGTTTTAAGAAGAAATTTTCTAAACTTCCTTCTTTCCATATCTACCTTGTTAGGAATTTTGTTATTAGGATATTCACCCAAGTGTCCTTATCGTGTTTTATCTTAACTTATCTTAGTCTTCTTTGTACTTTGTCCTAAATTTATTCTTGATATTTCCAGGATGAATCGTGGAAATGCTAGAAGTAGGGGTCGTGGTATTGCCCCAGTTCCTCCACCTGTTGCACCCGTTAGGTTTACAGTCCTTTGCAAAGAATTCTCTCAGCTCGGTGGCACTAAGTTCACCGGTTCAGAAAGTATCATCGAAGCCCAGCAATGGCTAAGAAGTTTGGAAAGAATCTTTACTGGTTTAGAGATCACTGATGCCCAGAAGCGTCAGTTAGCAGCATGGCAGCTGCAAGAGTCAGCCCTAGATTGGTGGGAGTCTGTTACGACTCACACTAACGAAGGTGATCTTTCGTGGGAGCAGTTCAGGTATCCTTTGAGTTAACTTGAATTTTTCCTCATTTCCTTTCTTTTCGAATTCATCTTAAGTTCAGTTTCTGTATCTTCTTTCCAGGGAGGCTTTTGTGGCAAAATGGATGCCCGAAGCCGGAAAATCTCAGCTTTACCGTGAATTCATGGACCTCAAGCAGGGTACCATGTCCTTCTCAGAGTATGAACGGAAGTTCAATGAACTCTCAAAATTCGGTCCTGGTCTTATCGACACTCAGCTAAAGAAGAACGAGAAGTTCATTTCTGGAGCTCGCCCAGAGTTCTACGATCGCCTTATTTCACATGTTCATGGCACATTTACTGAGCTCATGGATATGGCTATCCGCTATGAGAACCCTACTTCCAAGGGTCCTGCTACTTCTGGTACTCATGTCTCACAATCTTCCTCTGCAAATTCCAAGAAGAGAAAGCCCAACTTCCACCAGCAGAAGAAGAATTGGATCAAACATGTGGGCTTGGGATCTTCAGCATCTGCTCCTTCTCAGAGGCACCCTATTGATCTTTCCTCCATTACTTGCTTCAAATGTGACCAAAAGGGACACTATGCCAATAGTTGCCCTAATCCGTCCAGTGCTGCTGTTCCTCCACCCCAGGTTACCAGGAACGATCTTTGTCATGTCTGTCTTCAGCCGGGTCATTTTAGGAAGGACTGTCCTTTATATCAGAAGGGAAAGCCATCTGGCGTATTTGCTGTCACATCTGCTTCATCACCTGCTCCCGCACCTACTCCTGCTCCTAGCGATAGTCAAGGTACTCTTCAAGGCACCTTTACTTTATTTCATCATCCAGTTCGTGTTTTATTTGATACTGGTGCTTCGCATAGTTTTATTTCTGATGACCTATGTAATAAGTTTGAACATCTCCTTTCCCCTGAGTATGCTTCTGTTCTTCTATGTGTTTCTAATCCTATTGGTGGTCCTGCAAATCTTAATAAGATTTGTAAGCATGTGAAACTCCTCCATTCCGATCATAGTTTTAGTGGCGATTTCTATATCCTTGGTTTCGATGCTTTTGATTTGCTGCTTGGAAGTGATTGGCTTGATAGACACGATGCTCGTATCTCGTGTAAATCCCGAATTGTTTCTCTTAAGGATGATCGAGGAAATTCTTTGTTTATTCAGGGTCGTATGCCTCATGATTATGCTGGTAGCTTTATCTTTTCTTTAGATGCTTCTATTGATGATCTTCAGTCGACCCGTGTAGTTAATCACTACCCGGATGTATTTGGTGAAGTTACTGCTTTACCTCCCAAGCGGGAAATTGATTTCCGCATTGACCTCATTCCTGGAGCTCGATCTATAGTTCTTCCTCCTAGAAGAATGGCACCCCGCGAGAAGGTTGAGTTAAGGAAACAAATTGAAGACCTATCTTCCAAGGGTCTGATCAGACCTAGTTTTTCTGAATGGGGAGCCGCGGTGGTTTTCGTCACCAAGTCCGATGGTTCTCTTCGGATGTGTGTTGATTATAGGGAGTTGAACAAACTCACTATGAAAAATAGATATCCAATGCCTCGCATCAATGACATGTTTGATCAGCTTTATGGTGCTACTGTTTTCTCTCAGCTTGATCTAGCCACAGGTTTTCACCAACTCAGAGTTGCCGAGGAAAGTATTCCTAAGACTGCTTTCCGTACTGAGAATGGATTCTTCGAATGGTTAGTCATGCCTTTTGGTTTGACTAATGCTCCCGCTTTCTTTGTTGACTTGATGAATCGTGTATTCCGTGATGTGCTAAATAAATTTGTTCTAGTCTTTGTGGATGATATCCTCATATTCTCTAAGTCTAAAGAAGAACATGAGTCACATTTGAAGTCTGTTCTTGAGACTCTTCGAAAGCATCAGTTAAAAGCTAAATTTTCCAAATGCCATTTCTGGAAGGATGAAGTCCGATTTCTTGGACATATTGTTTCTAGTAATGGAGTTTCAGTTGATCCAGTCAAGATCGCTGCGATCAATGTAAGTTCTCCTTTCTTTCCCTTTCATTGTTTCATTTCAATTTACTCTATCTTTTCTATTATCCTTCTTTTCCTATTCTGTACAGGATTGGGAAACTCCTAAGACTCCTACTGATATCCGTAGCTTTCTGGGCCTCGTCGGTTATTACCGGAGATTCATTGAGAATTTCGCTCGGATTGCTGCACCTCTCACTGCTTTAACTCGGAAGAATGCTAAGTTTATTTGGAGTAGTAAGTGTGAAGCTGCATTCAATGAGTTAAAAGACAAGCTTACTTCCGCACCTGTTCTTACCGTTCCAAATGGAGATGAGGGATTAACGGTATACACTGATGCTTGTAGAGAAGGTTTGGGAGCTGTTCTGATGCAGGATGGTAGAGTGATTGCTTATGCTAGTAGACAGTTGAAGACTCATGAAGTAAATTATGCTGCCCATGATCTAGAGTTGCTTGCAGTTGTTTTCGCTTTGAAGCTTTGGAGACATCATCTGTTGGGTACCAAGTTCGAGCTTTTCACTGATCATCAGTCTTTGAGGTATATTTTCTCTCAGAAAGATTTGAATCAGAGACAAGTTAGGTGGTTGGAGTTCCTTGCTTCTTATGACCTCGACATCAACTATACACCGGGAAAGGCTAATGTAGTGGCGGATGCTTTGAGTAGGAAGAAAGCTTTGTTGTGTCAGATTGTTGTTTCTTCGCCTCTTGTGGATCGTATTATGGCTAGACAGGATGAAGATCAGATGCTTAGATTGATTAAGGAGAATGTTCGAAGTAGAGTGGGAGGTAGTAGTCTTGATGGTAATGGAGCTCAGATTGACGATAAGGGTGTATTGAGGATTAATAATAGGATTTGTGTCCCGAATGTTGATGGATTGAGACAGGAGTTACTTCGGGAGAATCATCAGTCCAGACTTTCTATTCATCCAGGCGTAACCAAGATGTATCAGGATATGAAGAAGTTATATTGGTGGAAAGGTATGAAGCGAGATATTTCCATTTTCGTCAATAGGTGTGCGACTTGTCAGCAAGTCAAGGCAGATCATCAGAAGACCCCTGGTTTATTGCAGCCTCTTGAGATTCCCAATTGGAAGTGGGAACAAGTTTCTATGGATTTCATTGATGGTTTACCGAGGAGTAGGAAGGGTAACGAGAGTATCTGGGTTATTGTGGATAGATTGACCAAATCAGCTCATTTCATTCCGGTCAAGTCTACCCGTTCAGCTTCTAGTTTATCTGAGATTTACATGAGGGAGATTGTTCGTCTCCATGGTGTTCCTCTCAGTATCGTTTGTGATCGTGATCCTATCTTTACTAGTAGGTTTTGGAAAGCCTTTCAGGATTCTTTGGGTACTCATCTAAATCTGAGCACTGCTTACCATCCACAGACCGACGGTCAAACGGAAAGGGTGAATCAGATTTTAGAAGATCTTCTTCGTGCTTGTGTGCTTGATTTTGGAGGATCTTGGGAAGATCATCTCCATCTCGTCGAATTCACTTATAACAATAGTTATCAGGCCAGTATTGAGACTTCTCCATTTTCTGCTCTTTACGGACGACCTTGTAGATCTCCTTCTTGTTGGATTGAATCCGGTAATCGGTTGGTTCTTGGTCCTGAGATGGTTTTGGAAGCTTCAGAGAGAGTTGAAGAGATTAAGAGAAAGATGAGGATTGCTCAAGATAGACAGAAGAAGTACGCTGATCGTCGAAGACGGAGTTTAGAGTTTGCTGTTGGTGATTTGGTTTTCCTTAAGGTCTCCCCCTTAAGGAATGTTATTCGTTTTGGTCGTAGAGGAAAGCTATCTCCTAGATTCGTTGGTCCTTTCCGCATTTTGGAAAAAATTGGTTCTCTTGCTTATCGTCTGGATTTACCCGAGAAATTTTCTGGAATACACAACGTCTTTCATGTATCTCATCTTCGTCGCTATCTGCATGATCCATCTCTTATTATTCAGCCTTCTGCCCTTGATAGTTTGGATATTGAGCCAAATCTGACTGTTGAGAGGAAGCCACTTCGTATCGTCGATCGAGGTACGAAGCAGCTAAGAAGAAAATCTGTCAATCTGGTCAAAGTGCAGTGGAGCACTGATAAACGGGATTGCACCTGGGAGACGGAGGAGAGCATTCGTGCTTCGAATCCGGAATTGTTTATTTCAGGTACTTTTGCTATTCTGTCTTATCTTCTTTGTTTTCCTTCTTCGTTCCTTTTCGAGGACGAAAAGCTTTGAGTGGGGGAGAGTGTAACAGCCCGATATTTTAAAGCGAAATTTTAATTTAAAAACAAAACATTTTGAAATATTAATTTAAATATAATTGTAGAAATTCGTATAAAACGAAAATTTAAAACGTTACATTTCGTCACGTTTTGTCCGTTCTTAACTTTACATTAGAATCAAATTTTATTAACGATGATAATAGCTATTTTAAATTTTGATTTATAAAGATACGTTATATTTTAAGAAACCGTTAGAATTTTTAAATTTATTTAATAAAAGAAACAAGTAACGGTTGTACGTTACTTTGGGCGTTACACTGTACGTGCATTGTTCCATTGTCCATTTAATTTCTGCTGTATATATTAGTTTGAAAAGTCAAATCTTGCCTTACTTCACGTAAGAAATATTCCACTTTTCCCATTATCTTCCTTACGTTTCGTTCAACATTTATTTTGCCTTTAATTCCTCTAACTGATCAAAACCCTTCGTTGCCTTCTTTTCTACAAAGATATTGGCAGCTGTTCACTTTTGTTCCGTTCAAAAAAGCTCCACTCTCAAAAGTTCTCTGCATCTTTGTTTGAAATCTCGTGAGCTTTGATAAGGTAATTGACACGTGCCTCCTTCATCTTCTCATTTTTTTGTTGTACTTTGCCTTTATCTTTGCTGTACTTGGCTTTATCAAATTGCTGTTTCGTGTTTTGACCCTCCTGCACCATCATGTTCCCAACCCATACCGTCCCTCCATGCTTCACCTCCACGTCAGCCTACCCAACCCACCACCGCCTCTGAAGCCTACCACCCAGAAAACCCCACTATCCCCACGTCATTTCGCCTTCCACTTCCTCCATGCTCGTCACCACCCATCGCCCAACCCGAGCAACACCAGCCTAGACCACCACCCCACGCCTGTTCGCCCAACCCATGCATCCACGGACCCACAACTGCCTCCACGCCATACCACCTTCGCCAGATCCAACCTGACCCTACCCATCCCCACCAGACCGAGCCACTGCAGCCACCTTCGCCTTTCCCACCCCAACCGTGACCATTCAACCAGGCAATCCCACACTCGAACGAACCCCAGCCTGTCACCACGTGTCTCCATCGCCGACCCAGACCCCAGCCTACCACCCAGGCGAACCACTAGCCATCACAACCCTACGTGATACCACCACCCAGTCAGACCACCCCACCACCGAGACCATCACCAAACCCCACGACTCGCGCCAGACCAAACCCCTATGCGTTGCCAGCCACCCTACCCCATTCGCCAACCACCACCACAGTCATGCCGAGACCAGCCCATCACCGCATCTCCAACTCCTCCAGACCGAGCTTTGTTGGAACCAGAGAATGAACCACAGTTTTGTTTTGTCACCTCTGCTTGTTGTTTTTAAATTTTGTCTGAATGCCTCTACTTGGTATTTTGAAACAAGAAATGAAAATTTTGCCACCTTTGTATTTGTGAAATTCTTGTCTATATTGCCTCTGGTGTTGAGAAATAAAAGAATGAGAAGGTGTTTGTTTTGTCACGTGGTTTGGCAGCCTAACCATATTCTCCACTGACTTTTGAAAAAAATTGTTTTGCACTTGTGTAAATTTTGTACTTTGTCTATTATATTCCAAGCCTCTGTTTGGAAAAAATATGATGAACAAAAGCTGTTTGTCATTTTTTTGTTTGGTTTGAAATTGTTGGTCACGTGTTTGTCCCTCTACCTATTTTTGTATTTGGTTTCCAGAGCTTTTGTTCGAAGTTTTAATATATACTGAACTTTGTTTTGAAAAAAAAAAGTTGTTTTGTCACTTTGGAAATTTTAGAGTTATAATCGATTTTCAAAAGTAGGCGTGCTATTGTTTTTGATGTTTAACCTGTTACTTTTTCGTTGTTCGCTTCGTTGAAAATTCGTTATTCGTGTAATCTTAGATTTGATTATTTATTGTGCCTTTGGTTTGAATATAGTAGGCGCATCCGCTAACGACTGATCGTGCTATCCGCGTGCTTTCGATTGACATCGTACTTCTTTCTTTCCGAATCTCCAGCTCCGTAGAGGTGAGTAAATCTCACACGAATATTCATACTTATATAATTGTGAAACGACCGCAACTGAATGTGTAGAAATAAATAAATAAATAAATAATGTTATAATTTCCTGTGATTTATTTATAGTTGATGTTAATTGTTAAAACTGCATATCGTATCATCTGTTATATCTGTTCTTATTTTACTGTTATTCTATTCTGTTAAATCACACTGCAAGTTCCCTGTAGAATAGAATCACTATGGGTTGAAATGATACATACCCGAACGGACTTTAGAATAAGGGAAGGTCGTTATGGGCTGAAATGATAGGCCTGAGCGATTTTCAATTAAATTTTATTTACTTGGGATTGCGGGTTTGAAATGATAAAACCCGGATTTTTCTTTGTAAATTACGGATTGAAATGATATAGTATCCGTATCACTTGAATTAGGCTAGAAAATATTATACAGACCCGTGGTTATTTTTATGTATTTTCTGAATATTTTTAGATAATTTAAAAATTGTAATAATATTTAATTTGATTTAAACCGAATTTTTAAATGATTTATTAAAAATAGAAATGATTTTTCTATGTGATAAATATAAATAAATGGAGGAATATTGATTTTTAAACGAAACTTAAATTTTTAAATTTTGGAAAAAGGAAAAAAGAAAGATGGAAACTTAAGTTAATTTAATTGAAATTTAAATTTAGTTTTAAATTTGTGGAAAAATGAAGTTTAAGTTTAAGTGTTGAAATGAATGTAATAAGCAAATTGGTAAGTTTGGTTTTAACTTGTAAAAGTTCTTTGAAATAAAATTTGTTAAAGGTTTGAAATGAACATTTTAATGTATGATTTTATAAGTTTTAACTAGGTAGAATCTGTAGCACTTTTTAAGTGTTGTGGTTTTTATAAATGAACCAAAAGACTAAAATGAACTAAAGCTATGATAGTACTTGGTAAGTGCTGTTGTAGCAGAAACTAAAATTGAACTTGAACTAATGAAAAGCTACTGTAGCACTTGTTAAGGACTGCAGTAGACTGAAATATGATTTTGTTTAAAACTGAACTGATATAACAATTTTAAATATTGTTTTGTTGAAATAAAATGGTTTTCGAATATAACTTACCGCCACACTTTTAAATGCCGTGAAAGCTGAAAATTTTAATGTTTTGTTTAAGTGAATAAGTGAACTCCGAAGAGTTAGATTTTTGAAAATATAATATTGATTTAAAGGAATATTGACTTTGTGTTTAAATGGTTTAATTCGAAGTTTATTTTGATAAATTGTTTTAAATCTATAACCACGGGTTATAATAACGATTGGTTGGCAAAGAGACCGGGATCGGATATGGACATACTCTCTGTCGATACCGAAAACCACTTTGACAACCGTGTACGCGGTGGAGATTCCAGAATGAAGTAGGATGGTGGCGACGTCCTTAAGGTATTACGTGGACCCAACTCCCGTGAGTTGGCATAAGGTGGCTAAAACAGGAGCGATCTCGGACCAGTGAGGTAGCACCTCTTCTCGGACACATTCCTTCGACATTATACTCTTACTGATTTGACTAGATGGCCATCCTCCGATTTGGGAATGTTGTTCGAGGTGGAACGGTAGTGGCTGCTATGCGTATCCATCAGTCCGTGTGCGTAATTGGTATATCTACCCTGGCATTGCCTAGTTGTGCCGTGTCACCTACCATATCGAGCTTTAGTACGATTATGATTTTAAGATCCGACCGCGTTAAGGTTCTCCATCCCCTTAACGCTATTTTCCGATATGATTATACTTTACTTATGTAGACACTATTATAATAGCGAATATTACTACATAGTAGATAGTTTAACGGATCCTTAGAGGATGGGCGGTCCCAAGCATCTTCTAAGTTACTTGTAACTTTACTACAGTTCATTTGAGTTGGTTTACATTGTATAAGTATGTATATCCTGACTCGAGTGTTATGTTTTATTTTACGCTCGGGTCAGCCTGAGTATTCACAGCTTTGGATTCACCTTTCTGGAGCTCGGAATCACTGGAGATTCTGCCTATCTAGTTATCTTCCTATTTCAGTTTCAGTTGTCTTATTTCAGCTTTTGTTTTAGAGACTTGTGTATTTGGGATTTCTACTGTACTTGTTTCAGAACTATATTGGGTTTCAGACTATGTATTTTGTATTTGATTTTAGACTATGTATTTAGTGGCTTCATGAACCACTATGGTATTTTTAAATTCCGCTGCGAGTTATTCTGATATTTTTGTGTCTGTGATTCTGTGAATGATTTTATTTGCTCCAAATTTTATTACAATCTGTTATTTTGCATTATTCAAGTCTGACATGTGTGGATTATTGTCGATTTGAATGGTCCAAAATAGTGGGTCGTTACATACTCCAAGATGACTTCAAAATCTGAGATGTCAACCCAAGATGTACACCCAAGATATACGCATCGCACCCGAAATCTCGTCCAATATGAGATATTATGTGTAAAACTCCCGAGACGAGACGCGGCCGAAATCCAAGATTTAAAACTTTGGTACAATTAGCTAACAATTATAATAGGTTATAAGAACATTACTTGTTACCCTTAATATTTTCAAACTCAATCTCGGAACGGTTGCACTCCCATTTTCAACATAAAAACAGAGAATACAATAATATGAAATTGACAATGGCTCAACAAGCAATATATTTCTCGCCCTCAGGTTATCAGATAAATATATTATATAGGCAAAAACAACAAATTCAGTTGCTTTAGCAAGCCCATTTACCATGAAATATCATGTTGAATGTGATGGAACATAGGATGCGTTCTTTATGAAGCAAAAGGGCATTTGAATGGGATATGTTGATGAAAGAGGAATGTATTTTTGTGTTGTGATTCTTGTGAAAGGGTTGGAAAAGAGGTATTTGAAAAAGGCTATGAAAGAGTTAAGAAAGTAAGTGATTAACTGAATTATTCATTTTAACTTATATTAGCGATTAGTTTAGTATTATTTTATGAATTGTGTTGGCATGATAAGGTATTTTTTATTATATGCATATAAAAAACATTTAATTGCGTTGACGTCAGACGCATCAAACAACATATCGTTTTCTAGATTTCACCAATGGGCATGTTTCGCTTTTTAAAACAAAAGTGCGAAGAATTTGAGTTAAAATGTTTTTACAACGAAGGTTGGATATTAATTCATCTTTTACTATTGAGTCAGTAGTTGTTATTTTTACTCGGTATTAAAAGAGGAAGATTTATTTCTTTTTAAAACATACATAAACGGGAGAAAAGACAGTAGGACCGAGTGGAAATACACGGGTCCATATAGTATATACACTCCGTGTAGTTTTCATGCTACACATGCATGATTGATTAATTACATTTGATTGTATTGGTATATGTAACCATTGATGTATGATAGAATTAACTACCTAAACTTATACTCAAAAAACAAAATCGGCATCAAAAAATAAACACATTAGATAAAATAGCACAGCTTACTAAACCATAATGAATTTGCATCCAAGTTCTTAAGAATATTATCTCCATAAATACTTTCATTGATATTAAAATAAATATCAATTTACAAAGGACAATCGCATGATTCACGTATAATTGATTGATCATTAATCACACTCAACCACAATTTGAAAAAAAACACTTAATTTTGTATGTTCTCGAATTATAAAAGTAAAAGTTTCTCTAATAAATCAATGATGGGTGGCTTTAATACCAGTTGTCGGGGTTTGGATACACTCTAGACTTGATTAATTATAAAAGCAAAAGTTTCTCTAGATTTAATAACCTATATTGATTTAATTGGGAAAGCACAGAAATCGTAAACATAATTGTGGGAAGTCGTATCTGAATTCATTGATGGTGGCTTATAGATAACTGAACTTGATTTGACTTTACAAATTAGCCAATAACCCTGTATCTTTATTTCTATATAGAAGAAGTTTTATAAAAAATAGTGTATGTCCGTATTTATAATAGTGTGACATTTTCAATTCAATCTTTCAATAAATTGAAATATCCCAGTATCTACATGGTTTTTGCATGACAATTATAACCTTAAGCCTTAAAAGATCTCTTTTTCAAAATTGACCGCTTCAATTAGGCTTAGTCAAAAGATAGTGTTGCACATTTAAATTTTACTTATGTAGCCCACATGTTGACTGTTTCCAACACTGTATACAAGTATCAATCTCTATGAGAGAGAGCAGAAATATTACTTGGATAATGTTTCACTAAAGGAGGGGACGCACCTGATAGAAAACATTCAGATCTAGTGTCTACGGCCTGCCTTGAATTTTCATAGAGGGTAATCTTCTTCTGAAAATCTAATGATATATCGTAAGCAGTTTGCAAAGACTTCTCACTATTCTGATTTGGCATTTCTTCTGTAATGCTCTCATTTTCCATAGTTATAGCATCATTTGCAATAGAATTTCTCAAATTATCCCTCACATCCTGCATTTCACTTTAGAGTAAGATCAAGTTTATCTGCACATTTTAAAAAGATAAAGACTGGAAGTACATTTAAGAATGTGATCACGTGCTCCATCAGAGATATAGGTGCACATTCAAATTCAGATCCCTGTGAGTATGAATGATAAGATTTCAAATTATTAATAGATATGTATGTATGTATGTATGTATGTGTGTGTGTGTGTGTGTATGGAGACATCTAGGGAAGAAGGGTAAATTTTGAAGTTTGAACCTCATTGCGAGCACTGAATACACCAGATGGAGACGTAGACGTAATAGGATCAAAGGCATCAAGGAAACACTCCATTGACTTCCTCAACCTGGAAAGAAATGATATAAAGGAAAACCAAACATAAATAACATATTGAATACATGATGATATTAGCTAAAGATGGCAAGTATTGAAAGATAAGCTCATCATTTAAAACACAGCATTCACTGTTGCAGCAATAGCCAGCAGACTGCTCAGAATTTTAGATATTGTTTGCAAAATAAAATCATACCTCGCACAATCTACATTTTCTGCTAGGTATGACTTTAAATCCTCAAAACACTTCTTCTCCAATGGTGCACCATTTGATGAGTTTGTTTTGAAAGCAGGCCACATTTTGCAAAGAACGTGATGAACAAGCAACTATAACAGCACAAAGTGGGAGAACAGTTACTACTAACAAACAAAATAAATTAAAACAAACATACAAATAAGAGAATGTTAACCTGAGTAAAACCACGTAAACTGTGGTGATGGGAGGTTAGAAATGGGATTATTGGAGGTAGCAATGAGTTCATATGATTGATCTGAATTAATCGATCTCTAGCATGGAGTATTACATTCGTTGCAATAAAAACATATGAAGAAAGAGCCTGTATACAAATTGAAATGCATTATTTTGATTGACCATTCACAAAAGAATAACAACTTGTTTAACTGTTCTTTCTTGCTATTAATTCTAATAGTAAATAAACACATAACATCTATATTAAAATACTTGAAATTGGTTACCTGTGGCTTCATAGTATAGTCGTAGAAAATAGGAATTAACTGCTCTTCAGCCTGCACAGTAACCACCAGATATTTTATCATAATTCCATTTCAAATAATAAAAGTAAACTGCAGTTGTATTTGTATTTGATGCCAAGTTATCTTTACAACTGTTTCTGCTTAATATATCAAGATAAGTAGAAATGATTGGTTGCTTTTGTGTTTATCAGGAAAAAGTTCGTAAACAAATCTGAAATTACCTGGTGGCTGAAAGCTAGAAATAACATCATAGTTATAATGCTAAAAGTGAGTAACCAAGCTTATGTATGTGAATATCAAGTTGAAGACTTCATATAAAGGATATGACGTTTGATTCTTCAAAGTCGAAAATGTATATTGAAGCGTTAAATTTGGCATCCATCTTTCAATGGGTTATTTATAAGGTTACGAAAATTATATAACCTAACTTAACGACTCCAATTATTTGAATGATATTGGCGTCGGCGATTATGACCTTGCAATTGATAAAGTTAGCATATGAGCAGTAGTTACCTGATGTAGTGTTCGCTTTGTACTTGGAACTAAGTTTAGGCATGTGATGCACCAAGTGTCCCAATTACTAGATACAATGCATGCTAGAGGTATGGTGAGTCAAACTTCTATTCTAACATGATATAACATTGGCTATTCCCAAAAGTTGCCCATGCGAGTAAAAACCGTATATATATATTGAGGCATTTGTATTTTTCTTTGTTTAAGGCTATAAGGAATATTTCATGTAGGAATAATTGGTTTGAAACCAGCTTTGTTGTGAAATACATACCATGATGCAAGGAACAGCACGACATGAGAGAGCAGAACAATTTAAGCATTATTTTCACTTGTACGGAAGACAATATACAAAAATATGTGCTATATAGATTTTCAACATTATGCACCACCCAAAATTGCACGTATTTTTATTTTATTTTTGACTTTATATTCTAGTATCTTGTTTCTCCATTCTATTTTTCAAGAAATAAAAGACATCAAATCTATAATATACCGTTGTAGTATTTTTGTTGCAGTGTGAACGTAAATTACCAGAAATGAACATTGTTATTATGATAAGATTTCGAGCATTTTTCAAAGTAGCTACCTAAAACTAAAAAGGACTCTAGATATTATCATAATTTACATAACAATAAATCTCAACAAAAATTATGGAAACAAAGCTTAACTTACAGAAAATACTTTAGAAGTAAATATTAATTTCAAATCAAATAACCATTTTACTAAATAAAATTTTCACAACAAAGATTTTACATAATTATTTTAACAATTTCCCCAAAAGTAGCCATTTACAATAAAAAAAATGGGGAAAGAATAATCGATTTAGGCTGATTTTTGAAACATATCGCAGTTTTAGAGTCTCAGTCTAGTGTTAAACTATTTGCAAATATATACCTGATTTCTGCTAGTTCGAGCTGGCAGCTCTTTGTGAAAAAAATTTAATCTGTTCATCTTGCTTCTCTAGTTTAGTAACAAGGCTTCAGAATGGTTGTTCTCTGAACCTGTTGGGCAAAGGAGGCAACCAATTTGAAGGAACTGGACCTTGCGGTTGCCGCTATGCACCTCCATCTCCATGCGGATGCAATTGTGAATTACGTCCGTATATATTTACATTGGCGCAATACAACTGTGTAAATGTAAATTTATTTTTTCAGAGATTTCCTTAAACCTAAATTGGGTTTATTACAGTTCCATACATTGATATTATATAAGTTTAATTCACATATAACAGTTTATAAGTTATCTATATTGATTAAATTTTATTTAATTAATTTTAATTTGTTAATTCGATTAACAAATTAGTTGAGCTGCTTCCACCCTCCTTCCAAATGCGCATGTTATATTTCCTAAGTGCGCAATTGACAATT
The DNA here is from genome assembly GCA_030737815.1 of Allium fistulosum. Taxonomy (NCBI): domain Eukaryota; kingdom Viridiplantae; phylum Streptophyta; class Magnoliopsida; order Asparagales; family Amaryllidaceae; genus Allium; species Allium fistulosum. The sequence goes on from CM060907.1 coordinate 1,011,171,758, forward strand.
GAGCTGGCAGAAATCAGCTTAATTTTGCAAATTATTTCAGAAGTAGCCTAATATTGTTACTAATTTCAAAAATAAACCTAAACTGAAAGTTTGTCCTAAAATCAATATACTTTTTCATTCGTAGTATACTTCATTTTGATAATAATGACTCAAAATACTCTACTTTTTCTAATTTCAGTCCTGGCATTACATTTCATAAACAAGCAGTTTGAAATCATTTTAAAAAATAAAAATTTATAAACTGGATGAGAGAAAAACCTCCATCGTTTTAAATTCTAAATTTGATACTTTTATGATATTTTGGAACTACATCTAAAACCAAAATGGCCGAGTAGTTGAGCACCAAATTGAAGTGTAAAATCGGTCCCAACGGATAGTTGAGTGGTTGAGTGCCTAATTAAAGTGTAACACACGCACAGTTTCAGCTCCAATTACGGTGCAGAAACTTCTTAACTTATTCGGATGTATGTCTACGGATTTCCGAGCAAAGCTTAGTTCTTTGGTTCTTTAAAACAAACATGCTAAAGTTTCAATGGGATTCTTAAAGGTGCTCAGTCTCCGTGAAAACATCAACAGCTTATACTTATTTTTACTTTTTTGGTAATAATTTTATAGACAAAGTAAATTGGAAAATAGTTTGACTACAAGATTGATTGTTATATTGGAAATAATAAGTGAAGGAAGCAAAAACAGCGAATAAGGCAAGATATTTCCAACTTGTGAGATTTAACCAAACCGAACGACAAGTAATCCACTCTTTTGGAATTGAGTATAAAGTGAACATCGAGTTATTCAATGCAAAATGTTTGTGCAACATTCTCTATTTTCAGAAAATATCATGTGTATGCAACGATGGCATGGTCGTCTTTTAGAAATGATGCAGGTCTCATCAATAATTTGCGAACAGTAATTCGTTGAAGGTTGGAAAGTTGCTTATGCCCCTGAGTTCATCTCAAACGTGACATACGATTTTGGAGTATTTACGATGGACATATAGTATTGGCACCATTATTACGAAGACATATAAGATGACCCTGTTTCGTATGAATCAAATGTATAATGGATAAAATGAATGATCACAGAAACAATATGTGCAGCAAACATGGTTCCGAGGTTCATATCGGATGTTGAAGTTGCATCTTTATGATATAATTATATATCTGTGTGCATGCATGCCCGGGGGGGGGGGGGGGGGGGTTGTCCTGTTGTGGTGTTTGCAGGCATGCACCAGCAATGTTTACAAAATGGTCATTTTCAGTCATGCTGGAAAAAAGTGGCATGTGTTATCAAATAGTTTTGAAGGTGATGTAAGTTGTAATATCTTTCAAAAGTGATCTACGTGAGTTTTTTTTTTCCAGCCTAAAAGAGAAATTCCTTATTATAACGTGAAACCAAATAACAAATTCTTTTAATGAAGATATTCATGCAAATTTCTGTACGATATAATCTGAGATCCGTGTGAGTAGGATCAACATCAAATAATTCCCAAAACAGATAGGAGGACTGTTTTCCAAATCGCAGTTAGTATACGTAAGTTTCTAAATATGAGGCTTTAAAAAAAACCTCTCTCAAGAAAATTCTCTCAGTTCTTTTAACCATGACTTTCTTTTTTAAGGAACGGTTTCAGGGTTACACTGGTCAGATTTAGGCATGCGAATATTACATATCCACAAATGACAGCTGAAAAAAAACAAAACAAACACTTACCAGGGAGGGAAAATCTAGGTAAACTTGTATTGCAAAAGTTTCCAAATATTGTCTTACACCTGGCAAGTTGTTCCTCTGCAAGGCAAGAACACTAATATTATCACAATTAAGAATAACAAAATTAATCATTGACATAAAAATAAAATAAAAAATCCAATAAGAACAAGAGCTACAATCATAACTTTTAGTTATGGATTATATATATATATATAAGCAATCAAAAATCAACTTTCCTACTGCAGTCTTTATGTGCTTATTCCCTTAGGCACAGAAATTGTAAAGCAGTAAGCACACAAGTTCTTAACTTGATAATTTCATGTTTTTAAGAGGATTGTCCAGGATTCCACCCATAACTGGATTGTTTTTGTTGTATATATAGTTTTGAATATTTTGACTACACAAGATATTTTTATATAGGTTGGGCTTGTTTCATAATTTTTTTTTGAAAAGCCTAATTACAAAACAAGCCCAACACACACACACACACACACATATATATATATATAAGGTATCCCGTGCAGTCAGTCAAACTATATATAGAACAGAAGATGAATCCCCGCCTATTGATGATATGATGATGGCATTTCTATATCGATCAGATGTAATATAGTTATCCAGGATATTATACAACGACACAAGCATATTATCCAGCATATGATGACGAAGAAAACAACAACAATACATATGATGCACCAAATACAGTTCTTTAAATTTACTGATGTTGTATCTTATATTTTATATCTTCAAAAACTGTATGTTGCATTTCATATACAACGTTTATAGATGCATTTACATAAAAGAAAACCGAAATTCAAAACACAAACAACCACTTCTAAAAAAGTTGAAATTTTGAAAATTTTAGATGAACAAAAATGAGACTGAAATCTTGGAAAACATTTAATTTGACGATATACAAATGATGTGCGCATGCATATGGTATTAAAACTGGAGACACACCACCTTTAAAATTTGTGCAAGTACTAATAAAAACCAATTGAATGGATGGTTGTAAAACATGCTTATATAGATTAATTTTAAATAGGAGTTGCAATAATTAAGTTAGCACCTAGATAAAGAAAACAACTGAACAAGCAAAATTAAACTTACACATAAGCAGGTATGTAACTTTGTTGTAACCTCTTGAACTATATCATTATCAACAAAATGGGACAGTACGCATATCATCTGCCAAGCACGAACTTTACGTCTGTGTGTCTGTAATATAGAAATAACTGTCAAGAGGTGGCTACTTAGAAGTGTAGGAATTAAGATGAAGCAGCAAATGCAGAAGGTGGGTACAAACGGTGGCGGAGCCAGCCCATATCTTCAGATATGGCATACTTTCCATTCTATAAAATATAAACATTCAGGAGCAATAAAAAGTACAAAAAATTGACTAATATTGGTTGAGATAGGGCAAACTTGCAAACTATTATTTTAAGGTATGGCCTAAGTTGCCAAAATGGCTTCTTACAATAGAAAATCAAAAATTGAGGTGGGGCATTGGCCTTATCTGGCCTATACCTAGCTCCGCCCCTGAGTACAAAGGAAGATGTACTTACAGCGCTGTATTTTTTATATAGCTCCTTTGATAGTTCCTTGTCATTAACCTGTTTCAAATATACATTTTTCACATTTTGCATCAACCATGTGTACAGATTACAGTTTGCTTTTACCAACAATGTAGATCCGTCATAGGTCTAAGAAACAAAATGTCTTAAGACGAAAGAAGAAACTTCAATTTTCTAAATTTCTCATATTTGATAAACAACAAAATACTGCTAAAAAAAAGAAAAGGATCCTTTAACCAACATCCTACACATAAATTCTTCAACCCAGCAGAGTATTGTGGTTTATGACCGAAAAAAAGAAGAAGAAAAGGAAAGAAAAAATTTCACATATTTGACAAGAATGATAAAAAGGACTGTATATGAAATAATGGGTATTATTTCAGTTGCTATAGTTTTAAATCGTAGCTGATGAATCTATGATGCGACTATTGTGTTGCAAGGGATTTCAAAACAACATAATACTAAGTAGAGAACATTGGATAATACAGCTAATATTCCGTATATTGAATTTTGGATTCTTTTTTCTAAAATATCAATTAAACTATTGGCAATGGTATATCGGCCGGTATTTGCTGATACATCAACCAATATTTGTCATTATTTGGAACAAAAATCAGTTAAAAGTAAAACTAAACAATGGAAAACCATTAAAATTCCCCATGTATTTCATTGTTATTCTATGTAGTTAACACTAGACGATATAGGTGATATATCAGAGGCATATCACATATCAGAAGTCAACGATATAACTTTTTCAAAATATCGCATATCGGACTTCAAGCAATAGAATTGTTTTCAAATTACTAGTTAAAATATCAATCAGCGATATATTTGCAAAATATTGACGATAACTTTATATAATCATAAGCACCATAGACTGATATATCATCCACTATTATCCCATAATTATCAAAATATCGTATATTCAATCCTTGAACGATGTTTTTTTTAATGCTGCTATTAAATACTAAGACTCTTGATGAGGTATAAAGTACAAAATATATTATGTTTAATAAGTTCATTTACACTGTAAAGTGGTTTGAACCATAAATAACAGATATGGAAAGCAAATGGGGTGTGGGCTTGTTATCTACAAATATGCTGATTATATGCGTAATGCACCAACATAAAAAATGCATTATTTTATTAAATTCGGCTTAAGCTTATGAAAACAGAAAATTGTTCGGGTTACCAATTCATAGAATGCAATGGATATCGAAGTTCCAAGAACTAATTGTTTATTTATTTTATTTTTTAATACACCCCATTCAAACTTTAACGTGAATATTTATCATAAAAATTTCACATGATTTAGAATCACTATTTTCAGACAATAAAAATAAACATCAAGAATTTTATCTCCAGGCACTACTAAAAAGATCAGTCAAACCTATGTACTAAATTATAGATAAGTATCATCACTTCGCTGTTAAGGCCTAACATAAATAACTATTTAACTTACAGCAGAATCAAGAAGCTCTAACAAAAATGCTTTTCCACAGTTGTGTGCAGCAAGAGAGTTTCCATTGTGGTGTTTTTCCCTATGATTAGCTATCTCTGCTAGTTTATAGAAGAGCACAGCAACCGAGACACGTGCATACAACTCAGTATTGATAAAGACCTGAAACATGTAGACAATCAACAAGTTAAAAGAAAGAGAAGTCATTTAATACCTTTAAAAAGTAACCAATAATAAGGACGGGGCTAACAGATTTAGGAAAGTAAGGGAAATATTGAATTAGTAAAGTACAAAGCTCGATTAACATGTAGATATAGACAGTTCAGTCCAATAACAATTAACAAATTAACATGTAGTTACGTAGCAATAATAAAAAAGCTAAATATAGGTTCGTAAATTGGGAGGATGGCAAAGAAAATGTGTGTTATAATTGTGAAATAATAGTCCTTTTTATCGTTGTAACATTTATCCAATACTTCAGAGAAGCTTTATGGAAAATAATAAAAGCACATGCATGACCGTTTTTACACAGTTCACCTATCTACTTTTCCTACTTTAAGAACTGCTTTGTTGCATGTATCTGCAGGATGTTTCTTATTTTGTTCACCTATCTATTTATCCTACTTCAGTATTGCTTTGTTGCATGTAACTGCAGCTATTCACGACAAATATCATCGGACCATTGCAGGTGGTTAAGTGCCTATAATATTGTCTTTTATTGTTTCTTTCAACAAGAATATATCAAAATCTCATGATTATGTTAGACCTAGTGTTGTCGTGCATCGTAACATCATCCTCTCACACAATAAACATGTGTCACGTGTTCATTTCAAATAAAACTTACAATTTCATGAGGGACATCCCAAGTAAACCTAGCATCCTGTAGAGTACAATCAAAACACCTAAACAACTTTTAGCTGTAGTCTCTCGCTCTGCTTACCAAAAAAATTCCTTGTATTTGGTCTTACACCTACTGTGACCAAAACCACACAAGTCAAACGACCTGGCCCATAGTTATGGCTTTTGCAGTTAGTCCTCTTCATTTTTGTATATTGATAACTGTAATATGCAATACATAAGCTACGCTGGTCCCACCACCACCACCAACTTCCCCCAACCCAACAAAAAAAGGACACAATGTGCCAAGGTTGTTTACTTTTAGGCAATAAAACTATAAATCTCTGCACTCTTATTTACATTCATGTTCTACGATGCAATGCATCACAGGCATGCCTTGACAAAACTTCTACAGACGTTCACAAAATCCAGGTCGGTGAGAAAGAGATTAATAATAAAAATATTACTATTGGTGTAGTTTGGCAACCTTGTATTATGCCGAAAATGAAAGAGTTCAATTCATTAGAATGAATAATATGCATATACTATCAAAATAGATAACGATTGGACATCATCTCTTCAAGTTGACAAACATTAAACTGATCAACATAGTGATACTACAGTTTAGTTCATAAGAACTAATTTTGTGCATAACTATAACAGTAATAAAGATTCAGCGTTATATCATTAATCCCCCAACAGGAATACTAGAGTAAACATCATAATGATCAACGTACGGAAATTTATCAAGCATATTATCATTAGCATGTTTCAAAGACAAATTTAACACTTGATTCTGCAACGATACCAAAGTTTGCAAATTTACAACTATACTAAAGTCTGCAATCATACAAAAGTTTGCATCAGAATCAAGAAGCTCTAATTTTGTAAAAGTAACTATACTAAAGTTTCCAGGTTACCTCAGTCAACTCACGATCCGGGCTTTGAGCAAGAAACGACACTTCAGTTTTGGCATCATGATTGTCATTAAGTTCAGCTTCAAAATCCTCATCAAAGGCCACTGCAATATAACTTATCAGCAAATAATAAGGCAGGTGGAACATTCCATTGCATTAATTTGGAGAAAAAATATATATACCTGAGCCATATAAAGATAACAATTTTAACTCTTTTATGTAGTATTTGAGAGTTTCAGGATGCAACAACCACAATCCTGTGAGATGCAAAGCTGCAAGTCTAATAGTACGAGGGCTTTTCACACCATTTTCAAGAAGTTTCTCAATAAACTGTAGTTATAGAAAAAGTGGGAAAAAAAAGATCAGATAATTTCTAGCAACATTAATAGAAGCAGGAAATAAGAAGCTATGCACCGAGGTTTGATGATTTAGTTTTGGTATTGGTTTTTCGCTTTTATTTATATTTTAAGTTTCAGTTTATCTCATTAGTTTTGGTTTTGATAAAATATGGATTTAATTGTATAATTTTCAAGTAGATCTTGACTATTAGTTTTCACTGATTGACATTAAACTTTTATTTATGTCAGCATATATATTTTTTCAGAATGAACAAATAATACAATACCATATATGGAGCATTGAGCTCAAGGTCGTTATTCTTGATTCAACTACTTCAGAAGTCCCTAGCCTAATTCATGAAATGAATTGTCCAATTTATCCTTTACCCACTCAAAAAATAAAATCTCTTTTTATTTTGATGAAAATCAAACACAAAACTAGAAAACAAATTCAAATCATTGAAAACCGTTGGATTAGAATGACCTGCTTTAAGGCTCGTTGGAAATTGATTAGAGTTGGAGTTAATTAGTTTCCATTTCAATCGCTTCAACAAATCAAGTAGGTACAAATTTAACTTCAACGAATTCCATATGAACCATTAACTATAAATAAATTCTTGATCGATGAGGCTCATGCTAAAGATGCAATTTTAAATGTGTAGATCTGGAAGAACCGATGTAACCCATGCTTTTACAAAGTTGTAATGAGAGACAAACAGAAATAATTTGCAAATTTGGTGTTATTATATTAATTTTAAATCTGAGAAATAATATAGTAGAAATTTATGATAAATAATTTGTATTGGTATCTAAGAATAACTGCATATATGTCGAAGTGCTTCATCAAATTGAAATGGCAATTCTGGCGAAATGCTGCAATGGCAGCAAAATGCATTATAGCACGTCTACATTGGGAATTGCTGATTTAGATGTTCATTTCATGTATAGATCACTTGCTAGTAAATCATTTTGCAAAACGAAGGAATTTGCACTTTTTCGCATATTTTCCTAATATTTTGAAAATCACAAAATGAGATGCACTTTTATTTACATGTTTTGTTTTCTCAATAATTTGAAAGCTGCAAAGCCATGTACACTTTTTTGTGTTTTTTCAATAATTTTTAAACTGCAAAGGAGTTTGTCATTTTTTTTCATGTTTTTCTAATAATTTAAAAAGTGCAAAATGATGTGCACTTTTTTAATGTTCTCCCGGCAATTCTAAAATATGCAAAATGACATGCACTTCTTTTTTTCTTTTTTCTTTTTGTGCATGTTTTTCAATACTTTGAAAACTGCAAAGTCGTGTATAATTATTTGAATTTTTTCTTCATAATTTGGAAAGTTATCTGCAGTTTTTTTATGTTTTCTTGATAGTTTGAAAACTGGAAAGCCATGTGCATATATTTTTTGTCAATAATTTGAAATTTGCAACGGAGTTTGCAGGTTTTGTAAGTTTTTCAAATAATTCAAAATTTGCAAAGTGATGTGCAACTTGTTTGCATGTTTTCCCACTAATTTGAAAACTGCAAAAGTCTTGTTTATCTTTTCCATTGAAGAGCAGCATCTCTGCAGAGCCCTGTCCTAAACAAGCAATTTAGTAAAAGCAATGGTCTGTTCTTACCTAAATAGTAACTAGTATATGACCCGTGCTTCGCACACGGGCGGATGTTAGTATTACTGTGTTGGTTGATATTGGATTTCCTGCCACATCAACATGAACTGATACAATTTGAATTGAGTTGAATTTCCAAGTCAAAATTAAGTTAAATGAGCTCAAACACAGTTCACTCTGTTTTAACAAAAGTAAGTTGTAACACATTGTAATCTGACACAGTAATAGTGTAATACCAACACGGTTTAATAAAAAATGAAACAAACAAAAGGCTACAGCAACTAAATGGTTTGGTATTATCTGTAGCTTGCATAGTTGTTGTTTTTTTCATTCACTCAATGGTATGATTTTAAAAGATCCAGGTTATGAAATCTGTTTGCAAATTTGAAATATATCCATGTTGACACCCACCACATTACCAAAATCATATTGAGTCTGACGGTAAGTAAACGAAAGCAAAATGATTTTCAGAACCTACTGAATAGCCGATGGACTTTTTATCTGAAAAAAGGTGCAGTTGAAAAGTAACGTTATACCAGACTGTGGAAAAAAAACTTCTTGATAGCATAGTATATAAGAGTTTAAGACCTCTGCCAATGAATTTGGCTAATAAACCATTTATCCTGCAAATTTCATACTAAAATCAAGGCAGCTGTGATAGATTTAAATTATACTGTCCACTATGATGCATCAACAAAATTTAAATCAACAAAATAAGGCAGAATAGGATTTTTTTTTTTAAGCAACAGTGGCTATTTCAATAACTTAGTTTGTAAAGCAGGGCTAATTCAAACAGAGTAATGTTAATTTTGGTGTATTGTCTTACTTGGAGGTAAGGTGGGGTTGATGAACGAAAATGTAGCTTATGCCACAGAGTTTACGGTCTTTTCCTTTGTGCATGTACACGGATCATTTTTGTCATGTACACAAATACATTTAAAAGCAGTGAATCACAGCTACATTGGTTTAAAAAATGCATCTACATGCTAAGTTATTGATTTAACGACATCAACAAAATATACCGCACTGATCTGTAAAATCTACAAAGCAGGTACTACTTAAGTAAAAAATCTACAACTCTGAAGATGTTAACCAAAATTGAATATTACAACTGGGATCTACGACGTGGTTGTAGACTTGGAGTAAATTTTGAGTATGACTGAACTGGATCGTTATTTCAATATGTAAAAAACGCTTAATTTATACTTTGATTGTATCACATCTATGTTACTATAAATTGAATATTATAGTTGATGAGTTATTTGATAACTCCATTTAAATAGGTAAAGCATCCAATCTAAAACAATATAGGTTTTAAAGCCATGAAATAACCTAGTTACTTACATATGATAATAAACTATTAAATATTCACTTTGATTAATTTCATCTCCATCAACAATAGTTTTTTTACCCACCTGCTCTATTTGCTTGAACTGGCATTATATGTTTATTTTCATGCAAGTTTGCTACCACAATTGTCCACATCAATGCACACACATATTCGTTCATGTTCCCCAATACATTCAGTTAGCAATTTCAAATCAAACATGCTTTAAACAGATGGTAATAAGATGAAGCCACTACTCAAGAACGTGCAACAACTTCTGGTAGTTGAAAAACACAGTGGTTTTAATTTTTAATTTGAAGAAACCCATGTGAAATGACCACTGGTTGAAAATATGACTCATGCAAAAAAGCATGAAACTAATATGCAGCATTGTCATGATTAAAAAGCAGTAGCTACACTGCAATTTTTCCCTCCATCAAAGGTCCCACAAAAAGTATGCAGTAAAGAAACATAAATAACAGTACTAAAATATAGATATTGACCAACGTTGATTTTTTAGAAAAGTATTGAGTAATAAAGATATTGAATTTTCTGCCACATCAACTTAAACTGACACAATTTGAACTGAGTTGAATTTCCAAGTCAAATTCGTAACGGTTTGACGTATATAAGTTGTACGACGTTGTTCAAATAATTTGTACACATTTGTGACAAGCACACACACATTATCATATACATATACACATGATATATTTACATAAGATAGTAAAATAAATATCTAAAGTAATAATTACTTTAAAAAGCAAACATCAAATCAATCTTACACCACATCACATCACCACCTCCACCATCACCTACACTTCATCACCACATGGGAGGGGCTACTGTGCGCCATGATGGAGGGGGGAAGGCGTTTGCTTGGGTAGGTAAGGGTATGATGGTAATTTCACTTCGAAGGTGTTATCCCATTTTTGGTCAAAACTGGAATGTCTGTGTGGGGTGCGTTTCCTCCACAACCGAACCAAGAAGAAGCAGCCAGCAAGCGTATCATCATCAAGGTCATTCGGCAGTCATCATGCGGCACTCAGGATGCCTTGGTACATCCGGCATTCCCAGTACAAAAGCTCATTCGGCATCACCTCATTCGGCACCACCTCATTCGGCATCCTCACAACTGCCGAACCAAACTATTTCGACCTCATCACCACCACCGGTCCAAGACCCATCACCGAACCGAGCCCCTACCACCGGTCCAACTCCATCCCTAAGCCTCGCCGAACCACAACTCCAACAACCCACTACCGGATGAGAACCAACACCGGACCACCCTACACCGAACCAGGTGACCACCGAACCCAAGCTTCTCCATCCTTCTCTCCAAGCACGGCCGAACCAAGGAACGCCTAAACAGATTGCTTCAGCCCAAGCCCACCAGCAGCTATATACATCCAAGACCCCTGCCCCCAACCTCACTCTATAAATAGAGGGGCAGGGGTACAACAATGGGGGACAAGTTTGAGAGCTCAAGCATGGAAGGAACTTTCAAACACTTTTAGATACTTGTACCAAAGCTTTGTACTTGTAATCTGAGATCTAAAGGAGAAATAACATATAAAGTGGACGTAGGCACGTTCTGGCCGAACCACTATAAATTTGCGTGTCTTTTTACAGTTTAGCCCCTGCTTTTCATATATTTGCATAAGTCACCCAAATCACTAAGAACAACATAAGATCTACTAAATCATACAACTTCGAGGTGTTTGTCCATTTTTTGTGCAAACATTTTTGGTGCTTTCATTGAGAGTTGAACTCAAGGATTCTACCGCTTGGAAGCTGAATTTGAAAGTCTAAAGATTCAGATTGGGAGAATCATGGCAAGACAATCAAGCAGAAGGCCGAGGCCAGAGCAAAGTCAACAGGAAGGGAGTCAAGAGGCTTCCTCAGGAGCAAACCAAGCTTCAGTCTTCATCACCAGGGATGAGATGGAGGCCATGATGAGAAGACAAGAAGGGATGATCCAGAACTTGCTTCAACAGATTGGGCAACTTGGAGCACGGAACCAAGGCGCAACTGGAGTTCAGAACGGAGCAGGACCATCTGGCGTAGCACCAGAGCTAGGGAGCACACACGCAGAACATGTTGATCCAATCCCGAGAAGAGAGACGGGGGCATCCGAACAACCTGGTAACAATAGAAGAATGAACGCTCCGCCAGGGGGGCATACACCTGAAAGCTCCCACGGACTCAGGGGGCAGGTCGAAGGCAGTGAACGAGGATTTCAGCTTGGAGACAATGACAGATTAGCAGAGATGGTTAGAAGAGCTATGAGAGGCGGTTTAGTGAATAGAGACCTGGAGGATGTGAATAGGAGTCCTTTTACCACAACAATCAGGCGAGCTAGGAACCCACCAGATTTTAAGCTACCATCATTGGATATGTATAATGGAAGGACAGACCCCACGGTTCATCTGACAAAATATATAAGGCATATGGAAGTGCTGGGGGCATCAGAGGAGGTTATGGCCCGGTGCTTTCCATTGTACTTGGCAGATATTGCGGCGTTGTGGTTCAGACAACTGGAAAGCGGCTCCATAGGAACGTGGGCAGATTTAACTGAGAGATTCATGAGGCAATTCAGGGTTCATATTGCAAGACCCAAGAATGTGATGACTTTGGCAACCTTGAAGCAGAAAACTGGAGAGACTTTGAGGAGTTTTCTAACACGATTTAATGCGGCAGCAGCATCAGTGGATCGACCAGATCCATCTATGGTCATGATGGCGGCTGTATCTGGAATAGCTGATAGTACGGAGTTCAAGAATTCGTTAACTAAAGATCCGCCTATGAATCTGGGAGAGTTCTATCATGAGGCTGAAAAGTTTCTGCGTTTGGAAGATGCTAGTGCAGAAAGAGAGGAAGAAGTTGACGTTTACGCAATCAAGAGCGGAAACCCTCCTGGAAGGGGTGCGGAGACTGGTAAAGGAAAGAGAAAGGCTGAGGATAATGATGACAGGTCAAAGCGGCCACGGAAAGAGTCACGATTCACCACTTACTCCGAGTTGAATGAGAGTTTGGAGCGAATCTATCAAGATACAAGAGAGCAGGTTCCCTACCGTAGGCCAATGCGAAGGGATCCGACTATTAACGAAAGGAAATCAGACAGATATTGTTTGTTCCACGACCTGAATGGTCATCATACCAACGATTGCAGGCATCTGAAAGATGAGGTGGAGGGGCATATTCGGAATGGTTTGCTATCACAATATGTGAGAAGGAGGGCCACAACGGTGGAACAAGAACGACCACCGCCCGCACCAACTGAAGACGGCTCAGGATCGAGACGTCATCTTATTATCCGTTGATCGAGATAACGACGAACGAGCAGCAAACCCCACACTGATACGGTTAAGTTGTTTACACATGTACAGGACCACGAACGATCCTCAGGCATGCTCTGATACGACTATAAACCACATCGATATAGGCGTTTGCACTCCGACGTCACTGCTTTGCTTTTGTTCTTTATTTCTTAAATTTGGATTTGACTTTGCTGAACATTTCTATTTTAAATTTCATCAGTTGAATGGATATTTGGTTTTGATAATTCTAAAATGGCTAAGCTACTTACACATGTACGGGATCGCGAACGATCCCTAGGCATGCTCTGAGATAGTGATAAACCGCCACAACAGACAATCCAGAAACTCACCCGAACGTGAATCTGGTTTGGATGGTATTAAGTCCCCCCCGGGCACACATCAACTCGCCTCGAACGGCACCCCGACCGCGAACGGTCACAACTCGCCTCGAACGGCACCCGACCTCGAACGGTCACAACTCGCCTCGAACGGCACCCCGACCGCGAACGGTCACAATTCGCCGCGAACGGCACCCGACCTCGAACGGTCACAACTCGCCTCGAACGGCACCCGACTTCGAACAGTCACAAACTCGCCTCGAACGGCACAACTCATCTCGCCACAAGTGGCTCGATCGCGAACGGTCGCCATTTGAGGTCCACCCCCTGACCGCCAACAGTCGCACCTTACCACGAATGGCTCGATCTCGAACGATCGTCATTTGAAGTAAGGCGCTTGACCGCGAACGGTCACATTTCACCCCAAGTGGCTTGATCACGAACGGTCGCCATTCGAGGTCCGCCTTCTGACCGAGCTTGGTCGCACTTTACCTCGAATGACTCGACCCCGAACGGTCGTCATTTGAAGTAAAGCGCTTGACCGTGAACGATCACATTCCACCACAAATGACTCGATCTCGAACGATCGTCGCATGGATTTAGACGCTTGACCGCGAACGGTCGCACTTCACCTCAAATGACTCGATCGCGAACGGTCGTCATTTGGAGTTAGGCGCTTGACCACGAACGGCCGCGCTTCATCCCAAGTAGCTCGATCCCGAACGGTCGTCATTTGGGGCCATATAAAACTATCAAGCTCTTTACAGGTTGTTAACAGGATACGAACATCCAGCTCATGACATTACAAAACACGTCTTCCTACCGCAAGTCATGTTTTGGGGGGCAAAGTGTTATCCCATTTTTGGTCAAAACTGGAATGTCTGTGTGGGGTGCGTTTCCTCCACAACCGAACCAAGAAGAAGCAGCCAGCAAGCGTATCATCATCAAGGTCATTCGGCAGTCATCATGCGGCACTCAGGATGCCTTGGTACATCCGGCATTCCCAGTACAAAAGCTCATTCGGCATCACCTCATTCGGCACCACCTCATTCGGCATCCTCACAACTGCCGAACCAAACTATTTCGACCTCATCACCACCACCGGTCCAAGACCCATCACCGAACCGAGCCCCTACCACCGGTCCAACTCCATCCCTAAGCCTCGCCGAACCACAACTCCAACAACCCACTACCGGATGAGAACCAACACCGGACCACCCTACACCGAACCAGGTGACCACCGAACCCAAGCTTCTCCATCCTTCTCTCCAAGCACGGCCGAACCAAGGAACGCCTAAACAGATTGCTTCAGCCCAAGCCCACCAGCAGCTATATACATCCAAGACCCCTGCCCCCAACCTCACTCTATAAATAGAGGGGCAGGGGTACAACAATGGGGGACAAGTTTGAGAGCTCAAGCATGGAAGGAACTTTCAAACACTTTTAGATACTTGTACCAAAGCTTTGTACTTGTAATCTGAGATCTAAAGGAGAAATAACATATAAAGTGGACGTAGGCACGTTCTGGCCGAACCACTATAAATTTGCGTGTCTTTTTACAGTTTAGCCCCTGCTTTTCATATATTTGCATAAGTCACCCAAATCACTAAGAACAACATAAGATCTACTAAATCATACAACTTCGAGGTGTTTGTCCATTTTTTGTGCAAACAGAAGGTATTTTCTTATTTTTGTCCTATAAATACCACCCCCCTTCTCACTTATTCTTCACATTCTTTTTCTTCTTCATTCTTGAGCTTTCTAAATGCTCTCTAATGGTTTCCAAAGAGGCCTCTTCTTTAATCTCAAAAACTTGAGAGAAAGTAGGAGGGTTAAAAATAGTGGAAGTGCTTAAGCACTAATCCACTGATTACTTTCTAACTTTTTCAAAAGTTAACCAAATCTTCTCTAATCTCTTCTAAACTCTAATATTAAGCATAAGTCATCATGGGAAGAACGATTAGCAAGTGGAAGGAGGCATGGCCGTGAGCTTTGGGTGTTTAGGAGATGTTTAGTGAAGCGTTGATTTGTTTGAATGTTGGTAGGAAGTATCGGTTTGGATTATGGTGAGAAACTCTATATTTATTTTTATATATTATATATTGGATGATATAGTATGGTTTGCTATGTTTGGTTGTGATGATTGTTAATCATGTTTGGTTGTTAATGCTTTGATCATCAAGTATTGATTGTTATTATGGTTGTTTAACAAGTCACATTAAATACACGTCGATATCACACAAGAAAATCATTTTTCGAATCAAGTTATAAAAGTAATATGGAATCATTAAACCCCCTGAAAATGATTATAAATGTTTTATAATCATTTAAACTTGTCTCGACAAGATTTAAATGAAAATTGATAATCAAGTCAAAATTAGACACGTCGCGTGACGGTGGATTGATTTCGCGCCGTAAATTTTAAATGAATATATAAAGTGGAATATAGCTCGGAATTTTTTATAATAAGAATTTTCCAAACTACTATATCCATTGTTTTCAAACAAAGGAAAAAGATCGAGATTTCAATAAGTAGATTTTGAAATAAGTAAAACAAGTTTTCAAAATAATCGCGGTTTTGCAGTTTAAAATAAAAAAAGGATTTCTTAAAATTTAATATTTTTAAAATGTTTTAAAAATATAGAAAAGTATTTATAAAATTTTTAAAATGTTTTAAAAGAGATTTGAGTTGTATAAATAAATTTTCAAGTGATAGAAAAACCGTTTTGGTCAATATAACTTTAAAAATACTATTCGCATCACTATTTGAAGCGGTTTTAAATAACTTTTGAAATATAACTTTAAACTTAACAATTCTTTCTCAAATCTTTTATAAATATTTTTAAATAAATAATTAATTGTTAAAGATGATTTGAACATTTTATAATTTATTTAAAATGGATTAAAATAAATGATTTAAAGAAAAACTGTTATAAACAAATGTGTTAATCTTGGCTCTAATAAGCCGACGAGTACACCTGATTTTTCTATTTGTGAGATCTGAGTAAGGTGCTTAAACTAAGAAGATGTTCAGGAGCAATGCTCTGGCTCACCGAGCCTCCCCGGACGAGGGATAGATAAGGTTGAAATGTCGGAAACGAATTGAGTATAAAAGATTAAATTTTTCAAATTTAAATAATTCGGATGTGCCATCTTAGATAACATGGTTTCAACTTATTGAAAAAGTTGTGTTTTAAAAATAAGAAACCTTGGTTAAGTTTTAAGTAAAATGATTCGGAATTATTTAATTAAACCAAAGAATGTAATAAAGAGAGATTTAATAATTCTATATATACCAACAAGAATGTTTGGTAAGATACATATCTCTCGAAGATATTTTTTCCAATAAAAAGAAATGAATAAATCAAATGATAATCGCTTATTTATAGAACATCTTTTTATCAATAATTGGTTTGAAGGAACCGGGATCGGATTTGGATGATTCCTATCTGAAAACCACTTCGAACCAATTTACGTTTCGAAAGTGAAGAAAATATATATTGAAGACCTTGATTTTGAAGGCGGAGATCTTCATAACGGAAGGACTGTTTGTTGACAATATTTGGATTTGCTTCTGAGATAAATAAATAGCAGTGGTCCCTTCGTTCTGGGATCTTCGTATGCAAGGACAAACTCGCTACTAATCCTAGGGGTAATGTTTGACAGGATGTGGTAGGAGAGTGTTTTCGGTTTGTCATGTTCCTGGACGAATGTCTGACGTTATATTTCTAGATCATATTAATTGATCTCTATGAACGTATCATCTGTTTGGTGGCGGAAAATGCAACTTCTCTTAGTTTAACATCCTTTCCTGAAACGTACGAGCTCAGAAGTTATACGTTTGTAGAAATCAGTTGTGTGGTTGTGAAATGGAAAAGTGGAATATGTTCTATATAAAAGGTAATCGTTACCTCAAAGTCTCACACCCGGAAATAGTAAAACAGGGGATGCTTTAAGGCTAAGTGACTCACAACCAATCAGGGTATGAAATCACCTTCTAGATCAATGAAATTTTTACCCGCTATAACGTCGGGTTTAAATTTAGTGGTGTATACTATGAGACGTCTCGGATAGGTCGGTAACGGTCGAGTAATGTAATACTCGATGCTATTTGTATATTATATTTTCGGATAGGCTGGTCTTAATTCGCATGAGGACCAACATAGAGGCCTCGGGTGCATTCCTCTAGAAATGCACTGTACGGAAGGTAGTTCATTACCTCGCTATTCAGTTGGAAATCCAATATACACTAAGTGTTGTACAGACTTAGTTGTGCAAAGTACTGAAATGTGAGATGCAAGCATTTCAGCTAAGATTTATAAGTTTATTTGCAAATGTTTTAAAAAAGAATGTCATTAAAAATAATACCTCTAATTTTGTGTAGCAAAAATTTTGGTTATCATAAGGTAAAAACTCGTTCCGTGTTTATGTGTGAAGTGGTCTTATGAGATACCATTTTATTTTCAAAACCCGTATTTAAAGTTCTCACACTAATCATGACTGAACCGGAGTTTATTTCCTTTTTCTTAAACTATGGATGTCATATTTTTCCGGACAGCCTAATAGTCGGGTTTAGTTAGAAGAAATCTGGAAGCGTCCGGAGCATGGAGTTAGAAGATTCTTCAGTAGACTATTACCACATTTTCCACCATACTTGTGTACTATGGTATTCCGCTTTTGTACGGACGGAGATTTATAACTGTCCATGTTTAACTTTGATAAATGTATTTAAATTTTCCGATGTAAAGATTATATATTGAAATAATAATATATGTTATTTCATTCGTGTAAGATTCTGTTATGTCTTCGTTTCCTTCTACCCTTAACGAACTGGGTCTCCGGCGCTCAGATTTGCGTCACGTGAATACCGAGGATGTATTAGCATCAATTTCCGAGGGTCGAAGAAACGTGTCTTTACAATACAGTTCTTAAAGCATCAACAGTCTGCTAGCCCTTTGAATCCCAACAACAAATGGAGATCTCCATAAATATCGAATTTATAAAGGTGGAGATCAATTAAAATTCAACAAACCTAAAGAAACAAGTGGGTATTCATAAATGGTTGCAGAGAAATTTTTGTAAAGCGTCAATGTATTTATTAAGCAAGACAATGCACGGAACAGGCACAATGTTTTCAGAAAGGAATATGTTAATCAAATAGACTCCAAAGTAAAACATGTGCTAATTGGGATAAAATTTTGATCAATATCTTCGACAATGAGGATTTGTGGGAAGAGCGCATTACTGTTAGTTATATCTAAATACTTTTACTTTTTCATGTTTTTTAGTAGGAACATTTCACATTTTAATTAGTATTTAGTAAGAATTCGCTCACACGATTTACTCAAGTTCTAATATAATTGGTAATGACATGGTTTTTAAAACTAGTAGCCGTTAGATCAGGCTTTTAATTCTTCTAAAACAGACCTTTGTTTTTTTTTCTCAATAAAAGGTACTGATAAGAAAAAAAAAGTATATATGTAATATCCATTATCCACACATTATTCAAGGTTGAATAAATCTCAAAATATCAATAGAAAGGTATCTGAAATCTCACATGCGAGGATGTAGGAAGCACTATACTCCATGATCTTTGTCACACTGTACTATAAATGCATCATACTCAACACCACATACTATATGACCAGGAATGCACCAAAAATATTTTATATAAGACATCCTGTTACTCATACAGCCAATTCTGTCATGAAGCCTCATGCAGCAATTTCATCATGATGCCTCACGCAGCCGTTTCATCAATACTACCCAAACATAGTTTGCTTTCTTATTATTGTTGAAGAAGTTCTACTGGGCACTGAGCAAAAAAATTTGGCCGAAATATTATTTTAGGAGCTTAACAAAATGAAACCTAAAAAAATGTTCTAACATCTCAACCTTAACTCACTCGCACTTTTTCAAAACTTACAAACGATGGTTGAATCATGTCCTGCCTAATATTCTTAGTTCTGCACCAAAAACTCTGTTTAGAGACGCTTGGGACATAGTTCGTGCATTCATGCTTAACAAAATAAATAAATTTCGATGACAGTAAAAACATAAATAAATTTGCTAGTAACTATGTCAAATAAAGTACTACCCTACTAAGAACCTTAGATGCTCATTATATTCCTCAGAAGCCTAAAATTTTATATACTTGGAGCTGGAAAAGCATACCAAAAAAGAAAAGAAAAGTTATGTACGTACCCACTTTAAAGGACCTTGTTGACTATCATGTGTTCCATGCATGCTTAGATCGCTAAATACTGAATGGTGCAAAACTGTAGATAGAATTGCAGCAATGGAAGCAACTCTGCGTTTGTTGCAACTAAGGTGCAGTATCCAGGAAGAATGAACCAATTGTTGCATCATCTGCCAAGTAAAAGACAATGCATCATATCATATTTTTGATAATGCAGATACCAAAGCAAGCAACTGGGGGAAATAGCTCCCTCCAGATATGTGTGTAGGGTCATCTATTAAGAAACAATCTTAAAATGAGAACACTGAAGATTTCTCTATATTCTCACTATAATATGGGCAATTCTCTATTAACTGTTCAATTCTCTAAATCCTTCTAGGCGTTCATCTAGAGCCTGCTTAGGCTCTAGGCGAGGCTTACCGCTTAGTGATCCACTTAGGCAAGGATTACCGCCTCATTTAAGCATATAAACGGGAATCTATAGTTAAGGCTTGTTGCCTTGTATAAGCATCTATGTGCTAATATTAGGCAATTTTGCCTCCTTGATTGCTCAAAAATCCATCCCAACCCAGATTTTCAATTTGGATCAAGAAGTAGTAAACCAACTACAAAAATTCTACCCAAAATACACGAGTTTATCAAAAAAATCCTAGCTTCGATTAATCTCCGATTAATCACTGTCTAAACGACCAATCTCTAATCTATACTTGTTGTCTAAAATAGCGATATTTACAACCTTGCTGTGCATATTAAATATTGTTCAAATAGTGGATGAATCAAAAATCAAGATAACTGAAGTTGTTCTGCCGTGCAACTCATACATTTTTTTACATGGTTAGTCAGCATCCAATTTCATCCTCGCACGGATAAAGAAATTCACACAAAATGGACGCTTGGTAAAGCTATCATGAGCTGTAGCAATTATCATTTCTAAACCAGTTTTCAAAAGGTTTCCACAAGACCTCAGCCACCTACCCAGCCATTCATGAACATTAGTTGACTGTTCACAAATGTCCATAAACAGGCATAGCATAATCATTTTAAAACGAAGCCAATGATGTGATTTAGTGAGAATGAGCTCAATCAACAAACTATAAACACAGTCAGTATAAGAATATGTAATTGGCAACGACGTTTGTGAATGTTCTTTAAAAAGGTTAGCATCCTTCTAATTAAGCCTTTATATCCATCCAAATCATCTAAATATTACCAGATTAAGAAAAGTTATCACGGTTATAGCTTGTAACAATGCATAAAAAATTTTATATTGCCCAATTTTAGACCTAACAAATTCTGATAAACACACTTATATAGAACTGATACAATTACATTGAACTCTTGTTAAAGATAGGTCAACCTTATATACTTGTTCTAAATGCAACCTTACATACTTGTTCTAAATGCAGAGATCCTTGTCTCAAACAATGATAGTAAAATTAAGACCGGTCATAGTTATTAACGATGCGCCAAGGTGCGCGCCATGGCCCGCGGCGCGGCGCGGCTTTTGCGCCATTTTTCCTTACGGTGCGGCGCATATGAAAAGGCGCGTCAACTGGCGCAAAAGGCGCACGGCGCAAAATGGCGCGCCTTTTGTATTATTTTATTGTTTTTTATTTAATTTTTCATTTTTTGCATTTCACATAAAATTAGTGTTGATCATATTATTGTGTTTGCTAAACTAAATGATTTAGTATTTGTAAAATACAATCAAGCATTAAAAAGGAGGTATAACATCCACGACACCGTTGATCCAATATCCTTGAAGGATATTGATGACTGTAATGAATGGTTGACGGGAAATATGGATGATGCACCGGATGCTGAAGATGAACTTGTATTTGATGATGATGACGACTTGACATGGGGTGTTGCTGCTAGCAGGAGTGGAGGAAGCTAGATATCCATGTAGAAGAACTTCACGTCGAGAGATTTTTCAGTATCCGCTTCAGCTCCTTTACGTCTTCACGAAGAAGAAACAAATCTAAATTAGACGGATGAGGAAGACGCTGAAGCTTATGAATTCGATGATGCGGATATTGACTTGGAAAATATGATTGTTGAATCGAATTCGGATTTCTAGTTTATTAGTAATATGTATTATTATTTTGGATTTTGAAAACTATTATGTTTGAAATTATATGCTAATAATGTTATATTTGATGATGTTTCTTTTTGCAAAATACGTAAAATCTTTGATTGCATATGTTTTAGCAAAAAATACTGAACTTTTTAAATTTGTTGTTATACGTTAAATTTATAAAAAAAATTAAACATGCGCAGTAAATCAGAAAGGCGCGCGCCATTTGCCGTGTCGTGCGCCAAGGCTCCAGACAGGTGTTGCGCCTTTTTACGCCGTGCGCCATTAATAACTATGAGGCCGGTAGATAATATAACTACCACTGTGCCTAAAAATAGATAAGTGGGTACAGCAATTGATCTTTATTTTAAATAAAAATAGTGTCATGGTTCTTACAAAATGGAAAGAAGACCGCACTTATAAAATAATAAAATATTATGATACCCTACACAGTTTAAATATAAGAATACTATATGATTATGCATGAACATATATAGTTATATACACAGACATATACATCCATATACCTTACTGTTTATAAAATTAGCACATTTCAGCGGTGCCTTTTTAGAATTCCACAAATATCTTCCCAACAAGACTATGGTTGCTTGGACGGTCTACATCGGTTGATATGTAGGTGCAAACAGAATGTGTTATCACACTATTTCCATCTCTTCTCCGCTACTAATGAAGAGAATAGATGGTATAGAAACTCCACCGTTGTATCAATCGTATGTAAAGTTACATAGTTACGGTTCTGAATTTGTTTAACAGAAAGAAAGAAAGAGCGGAAGAGAGAAATAGAAGAAGAGGAAAAAAGAGTGGACGAATGCCGCTTTCAATTATCAGAAACGGAATCATGCTTCAAATCAAAATTACTTATATAACTTATATGTGTGTGCGCGCGCGCATCATGCATATCAATAAACATAATGCGCCATTTTCACAGTATCGTCTAGTTATGACTTCTGATTTGAAACTATAGGGTTATGATCACTAAATGATAGATTTGTCTGAGATAAATACTATAATTAAAGTAACTATTTTTGAATCAGTTACACGTTCATTAAATTATTTTGTTTACTTTTGGGAAAAGTAGATATTTACCTAGTAATACACTTTCCAAAATCATTACTCCGATTAGTTTTTAGTTTAAAACAAGTATATGCATGCACATGTCCAGCACCACTGTCCTAGTGGTTAGACGCTCCGGCTTTGGTCCATGAGGCCACTAGTTCAAGTCTTGTGCAGCGTGATTCGAACCACTAGACATACGTTAACTTATAGTATGTATATACTACCTAAGACTTGTAGTATGTGCTACCACCTAATTACCCTCTTTTTTTTAAAGCATGCACATGCATGAATCATATGTGCAAAATCCTTTTAAACATATATCACAGTTTAGGCTTAACCATCGTAAATATGACATACTCTTACAGTCATACATAACATGTACAGGATACTACAATATAAATTAATGATAATGTACCTTCACATTCACACCACCATAGGGTATTACTGATGTTGTACTGATAGGGCATAGAAGTCCGATAACAGATCTTAGAGATCTCAATATGTACAAAACTGAGTTTTCACCAGCATTCTCCAAGCTGAAATAAAAACTATAAACTTAGGAGCAAAACAGGTATTGAATTAAATATGAGAATAGTAGATAACACTGCAGCATCATAATGATTGCTGAAGTTTTTGTTACTGTGAAGTGGGAGTACTACGTATAGAATGTTAGCTTACAAAAACAGCTGCAAAAATCTTCTGCAATCATTTATATGAAAGAAAGTTATTTTCTTACCAATGCCTTCCCATGTGGTCCAAAAACTAAAGTGAGGCATACAGAGTTTTATATTTAGCTTATGTACAATGCAATCCCAAAACTCGGTAGCTTGGGCTTTTGGATGAGTTGGTTCACGTTCGTTAATCCATATATAAGTAGTCAAGGATAGAAAAAATAAGTATGATACCTCTCAACAATGTCAGTAAATGTACTTCTAAGAAAGAAATTTGAAAAGAAAGGAACTGCTTTTGACACATGAACACCATTCTGAGTACCATAGTATGGAATAGATAGCAGAGAGTCTAGACAATGCCACTGAGCCGATGGAAAAGCATGTTAGCCTTTTATCAAATTATATAAGAGACAAAACAAAGACAAAGAAGTTGTGATGTAGCAGAATGCGAGAAACGGTTACAAGATTAAACTACCTTCCAATTCATTAAAACTGCACGGCGACTTCGTTTTAAAACTCCATTCGCAAGGAGGTGGTTGATATTTTCAAGAAAACTAACAAGCAAAGGATCTAAGATTGGCAGATCTTCAGCATCTGGAAAAAGCAATTTGTTACAAGATACTATGTAACTGAAAAATGATGAAGTCAGAGTCATAGTCCATGCTTTGAAGACATATGATAATGATTCGTATGCCGCTAAGCAAAGTTCTGCATCAGTCTACTCTGGGACATCAAGAGAAAAGAAACTTGAATTATATGATCAGTTGGTTGCATTATAAAGCATCAATAAATGAATCCAGATACACATGCCTCTGAATTGAATGTGTTGTTCTGAATAACCTTCCAGGAAAATTCCCATGTAAAGATCAACGAAGAATGAAGATGATCATATTCTTTCATATGCGCAAACCACATTAACAATTGAGCAACTGTGCCAACTGACATTATCTGTGGAGGAAAGAAAGAAGATAGAAGTGACCAAACAGAGTTACAAGTTGTATTATTTTGCCCAATTCAAAATATGTGGGAAGAATAGGATGGACATTGATTTAATACATGTGAGAACTAAGAAGTAAAACTAGCAATGCTTATCGAGTGCCATAAAAATACAGAAACAATATCAAAGGTACACAAAATAGACTGCATGATGATCATATGAATTTGACTGATTGTGATTACAGAATTCATGTATTTTTTTATGAGTAACCACATTACAACTTACATGTCTTATTTTCTAAAATTTTCCGATAAAAAATAATCAAATTTGAACTGGAACATGAAAGAGCCACAACAGCCAGTTGAATGAATGCCCA
Source organism: Allium fistulosum (assembly GCA_030737815.1). NCBI lineage: Eukaryota > Viridiplantae > Streptophyta > Magnoliopsida > Asparagales > Amaryllidaceae > Allium > Allium fistulosum. The sequence continues at coordinate 1,011,196,521 of CM060907.1, forward strand.
TTCTGTTTGAGATTGAAGTCTTAGTTAAACAACCTTTGCTAGTGGAATACCCATCAGATAAAAGACTAACAAAGCACCCTCCAATTGGGAAATCATACTAAAACTATAATGATCTCTTGAGCTAGGGATTGCAATGAAAGACCTTTCTTGATTGGTGTATACCTCTAAAATTCCCACAGTAATTAATGTTGTAGATCGTATATAAACCGTCAACATACGTTTCAACCGTGAGATGAATTTGAATGTTAACCATTAGATTATTGTTCCAAAATTCTACATGATTTACATTAATTTTCAAAATAATCATGGTTTTCTAATATTTTAACGACCGAATATCAGATGTAAAATTGAATGTGTAACTTTATTATTTATTTTATGCACTGTTATTGTGAAAAAATTTCTATCCATCTGTTCGATTAGAGGACTAAATTAGGTTATAACATGGAGTAGAAATAATTCGACACCGATATTATCTGATAAACCAAAAGCAACTTACAGCCTGCCACACAGAAGGAACAATTGATGGTGCCAAGCGTCTTAAACTTTTTCCCCCAAGCTTTCCTTTGATAGAATCAGCTAGCCGAGAAGCTGCTATACTAGAGCCTGACCATAGTACTGGAGTAACAAATTTGGAGAATGATACCACTTCCTCCTACAGCCATTTCATATATGTGAATCATTTTTGGAAGAAAAAAAAAAAGAACTGTATCTACCATAACAGTTTGAAAGTATTAACAAAAAAAAGCGTTTCAGTATTTACCATTATATGTATAAATGGTCTAACAAACTTGCCAAAGTCAGAGAAAGTCGAAGTAAAAGATGATTGATCTAATATCTTTATCCTCCCAGACGCTGTCCCAATATAGGTTTCATTATGGCTGACAATTTTCCCCCACTCCCGATGTAGTTCGTCGACCACACATTTAATAAGAATAAGAAGCTTAACAGAATAAATGCATGCATTAAGATCCTCTCTGCAAAAGTTGAGGCAGTGTTCTTTGAAAAACTGCATAGAGGCATAAATCATCGTAATACCATATATTATGTGAACTCAAATACTAATTCGAGATGAAGAAAAGCTGAGATTGTACGATGGCAATTTCAAAAGCATAAAAGAATACCATGTCATGATAGGTATTAAGCACAAAAAAATTTCTTGTAAGAGCAATGTTAAATGTTACAGAGAGATGAAAGGCCAAATTAGCAGTAAGATGTGGAAATGCTAATATAACTACATGCTAGAAAGACAAATCCAGCATTTAAGTTGCAGCTTAAGAATTGTAGCACCACTTGATTTTTTGAAAGATACCCGTCAATTTCCAATTTAAAACAAAGAACGCAATAACCAAGTTGCCAATTCAAAAAACAATAAAAATAAAAATAAAAGAAGAAGAAGAAGAAGAAGAAGAAGAAGAAACAAATAAGCCATTATGATGACAGTTAAGGTCCTGTATCTTTATAAGACAGTTTTGCAATAAATGCCAATAAGAGGATGAGCTAAATGAAGGAAGAAGCAGACAAACACACATTTTAAACCAGATAACATATAGCAAGAGATTGACTAATTAACCTGGAAGAAACTCTACAAATGCACTATGGTATGTTTGTCATCTGAGTACCATAAAATGGATGGATAAAAACTTGAATATAAAATAATCAAATATGGACAAAACTGTTACCATAAGGATTGGGTCCAAACATAAGGCCACATCAGCAACAAGAAAAAGAACCCTCGCCCACCTTCGTGCCTCGAACTCCCATGCTTCCACATCATCATCGTCAAAAGATGAAGTGTCGCATAAATGTGTTTGATTTGTAAAGCTTGCAGGAAAACTAACAAGATATTTCAAAATAAGATCTTTGTCATCAAAAGGACCAGGATCAGTGCTTTTATTGTTGCCTTCAGTAAGCCATGATTTCACTGTATCTCTAAGAAAACCTGGAAAAGGTACGACCCATAATTATTATATCATAAGACTTACACATGCCGGTAGCAAATTTTAACTTCTGATAGTTTGAAGTACAAAATGAATAGAATGATGGCTTGTCCTCAAATTAGGATTTCAAGCCTAGTGCAAACATATGAACTAGATATCAGGAGTTGTTGCTAGGCTGGCAATTAGAACCGAGACCTACAAACACGAACCGATCCAACAAGACCCAAACCCAATGAATCTCGGGTTGGGTATGGGTAAAAAAAAGTACCATTACTGGCTGCAATAGAGAAATCTGTAGGGAAGCTTTCTGAAATCTATTGTAATTAAAATTTAACTTCATTAACCTTTGAAAAGCATGGCTACCTTTATCATAACATTTCAATTTTGATCTCAATTAATTGTAGTTGGTTATGCAGACATAAGTAGACAATCATGCTAAATCAGACATCATCATGTTGTTGAATAAAAAATGTGTGCTCACAAACTAAAACGATCTCAGTGCATCATGAACTAACACAATCTCTTCAAATCTAAACCCATCCCATGGTTATTAACGGTGCACGGCAAGTAGCGCAAAAACTTTCTGGAGCCTTGACGCACGGTGCAGCGAACAACACGCACCTTTTTGATTTACTACACATGTTTAGGGAAAACATAAAGTTATATACATAACAATTAACTGAAAAGGTCTGATATAATTAATATTTACTTTAATAAAAACATATACAACAAAATTTCTTTTTAATCATTTTGCAAAAACATCATTAAACATAATGTTATAAGTATAGAATTTCAAGTACAATTATTTTCTTGAAAGTCAAAAGCTAAAATAATAATACATATTGTTGACAAAACAGAAATATGAATCTGATTTAGATATATACATGAGAGACTTTATAGTATAATTTGCTTTGAGAATATTACATAAAAAGAATAAGATTTTACATGTCAGTTACAAGTATATATTCTGTCTTCAAACTAAAAAAATTACAAAAAAAAACCTATCCATAAAACATGAAAAATATTATAATAATAATCGCAACAAAAATAATCATATGATAAGTATTAATCCCTATGCATTTCGGATTACGAAAAATAAAAACAAAATAACAAAATAAACAAAATAAATTGAAGAGCCGCCTTTTTTGAGCTGTGCACCTTTTGCGCCATTCAGTGCACATTTCGATGTGCGTCGCACCTTAGGGTGAAAAGGCGTAGTCACCGTGTCACGCCTTAGCGCGTCTTTCATAACTATGACCCATCCTATAAAAAAACTCCATAATTGTCATTCAATCTTCCTTTTTTTTTCTATGTCAACCCATTACGTATCTCTGATAGATGTGTTGATTGTCTACACAACCAAACCATCATTAACGGTATTACTCATCTTGTACCCTATAGTAGCACTTTTGCAATCGGTTGAGTTGTGTTTTTACCTTATACTATATTCTAGTATCGCTGCACACATCCAACACAGCATTTATGTTATGTTTATGCGTCTTTTCTGATCAAACATTCTATACCGTATGACAAAAGAGATATAACCATCATATAAGGTCACTCCATTACATATTGCCACATCAACAGCTTGTGCAATTCTAAAAGCAACTGACATATTTTACAGATTCAGGTATAATTGAGGACAAGTCTGATAACTTGACCGGTGTGCAGGATGCAACAAGATACCTGAAAATCAAAGATTGCTAAGTGACGGTTCCTATTTGCCAACAAATCCTAAGACTATTATGACAGCTTTACGGTTTGTATGTTATACCTGGAATACAAATCTGAATGTTGCTTTAATTGCAACTATAAATATTTTAATAATATCTAGAAACTGAATTATAGATTAGGGACATTAGAGTCAACTTTTATTTGGAAAGGGTGCTACTAAAGGGCATCAATAAATACTAAGAGGGGAAAAATTACAAGGGGGCCTAGTTGAATATTAGAGCTGGTAAAGGGACACCAAACTCAATAAGAAAAATTAATGTACTTTATCAATGTACTAATGTACCATTTTGCATCAACCGTGTCTCTCTGTTATATTTTTTTTCTCTTTCTCTTCACTTCAAATATGTGAAATCAAAAAAGAAAAAAATGCTAATTAGACGGAAAAATAAGCAATGGAGAAAACTTTGGAGAGGATTTATACTTTTTGATCTAAATTGTTTTTATAACGATTTAATTTACTTTAAATTTAAATCTGATTTTTATGTTGAAGATTTTGAAAATGTCAAAAAACTTTAGAATTGTCGATTTAATATCGATTTTGGAACAAATGATGGTTAAGGGGGCCTTAGGGATTGATTTGAAGTTTGTTAAACCTACAAATAAATATTTTTGTTTGATTCTATTTCCAATAAATTTCCATCGCAATCATTCTCTTTCATATTTATAAATCATTTTCTAGTTCACACATTAACTGAAAAAAGTAGAGTTTAATGGCTTCAAAGATTAATTGGTTTTGGAAGAAGATTGTTGACAAAGAAGTAACGTAGTTCATTGTTGTCAAAAATCCTAAAATCCTACGATTTAAATCCCGATTTGGATCGGATCTCTCCCTTAACGATTCGATTTACATTCCGATCTGAACTTAGTCAAAACTGCAAATGAAAAACATTCTATTTATATACTAAAATACTTAATATGTTTATTTGAATTCAAAATTCAAAATACAATGTTTTCAAAATAAAATAAAAATATAATAAGAGAGGAAATTGAGTTTTATGATTAATTGTAGAAGTTCAAACATCAAAATCGATTTCAAATTGTGTGCAAACCTTCAAATACGAATCTTTTCAATCTACGATTTACGATTTGAATCTCGTTTCGATTTAAAGTTTGAACTTTACGATTTACGATTTAAATCCCGTTTTGAAAACATTGACGTAGTTCAGAAATAAGAAAAGTAATTGTTAAGGAATTATTCATTTATTAGTTTCCTCTTAATAAACATTAATTTACTTCTATAGAAAAAAAATCCCTTGGTAACTAGTGGTGTCCTTTAATATCACCCTTTGGAAAACCAAATATCCATTTTACAGTCCGAATAGTTGGACAAACTACAAAGGTCTTATACCAGACTTGGCATGCAATATAAAATCTCCAAAGTATACAAAAAGTGTTATATAATTATCAATGCATTACAATATAAGTTTTCTTAAGTATATATACAAGGTTATCATCAATGCTGTACAAAACTGAAACAGCTACTGTTAATTCTGTTGGTACTTCACAGTTATTTTTACTATGTACAATAATAGGATTATTTTTTGAGGTTACAGTTAGTTTGTTGTGCTTGCCTGCACGATCAGTGAATTCACGTGGCACGGCTGAAAGGAAATATAGTAGCACCTCAGTTGATACATTGTCTCTATTCACGACAGAAGCTGCAGCTTTTATAATCTGCTCACAGACTGAATGCAAAAACACATTAAACACAATACATATGACATAAATAATTTAACTGTAGATGCAGTAATGGATAGTCAATCATATGCATAGAACTAATGCAAACCTTGAAGGCGATACTTGGGATTAAAATGTTGTTTGCTTCTTTCAATAACAACTCCTAAAACATCTAATAAATCTGATTGTTTACTTGAAATATCTCGATTATATTCCATATGCTCTTGTCTGGGGAAGTCATTCGTAGTACAAGCAACTGAAGCAATACAAAAGCTGAGAGCCATTAATCCAGCTCGGCAAAATGACTCATTCTTAGCAACAGATGTTAAGCTACAAACAAAGTCTGCTCGTTCCCTGTGCGATCAATAAATTTGTATAAGTGATATAGGTTATATGGGATTTTATCAAAGTGACATAGCGAAGGGCAGTAAAGAATGATATCTATATTATATTTTGGTGTTGATGTTATTAGCTTGATTGATTATAGTACTCTCCAGTAAATTGCGAGGACACAATTTCTTTAAGGAGAGGAGTCTGTAACATCCCTGTTTAAAATTAGAAAAATTAATTTGAATAACTTGTTGAATTTAATTCAATAAATGAAATTTTGGATTTATTTGATAGTATTGATTTAAAAATTCAAATTTAAAATTTGAATTATAATTTTAAAAATCCAAAATTTATCTGAAAAATAATTTTGGTAAAAATAAATAGTAGTTGTAATATTTTGGAATTGTTTCAGAAATAAAACAACTAGTTTAAAATCGTTTAAAACTAAAAGGCGATATTTTAATAAAAGAAAATTTGTTACAAAGACGGCATAAAAATTTAGTAAAAGCGTCTCGAATTGGATTCTTTTTAAAAGAATTGTAAAATATTGATTTAAAATGGTTAGATTTAATGGTGGTTAAGGGTATGGATTTTAAATAAATTGAAAAAGGGGAAATAAAAAGGATAATTTCACTTGAATCCTAGCCAAACATACTTATGCTGTTTTAACTTATCCTCAAACCCATATTTATCCCCTTTTGACCCACTAGAGTCAGCAACAAAATAAACATGTTTACCCCTTATTCTCACCTCGGCCCATGCTCTAATTCAAGTTCATGAACAAACAAAAAAAAAACTGTGAACGCAGGTGCCTCGGCTTGCGCGACTGGCAGAGGATGATGACGTGAGGCGGAGCACAGCTGGGCTAGGTGCACGTGTGGGTTTTGGCGCGAGGTCAGGGGTTGATGGCAACGAGAGTGGCTGACGCACAAAGGAGGATGCACAACTTTTCCCGGTGGCAAGGGTGGCGTCCATTAGGGCTTTGAAACAGTGAAATTTTGTATGTATAACCTCTTTTTAATTTACAGTGAGTTAAATCTTTCTTCTTTTTATTTAATTCAAATATATAATTCATTGAATTAATTGCTAGATTAAATTAGTGAGTGGATTGTTTGAATGGTGATGGTTGAGTGTTTGATGAATTGCCTCAGAGTAATTAATTGAAAGAAAAAAAAGAATTAACCAAATTTAATATAGAGTATGTTGTTGAATACGGTATGGATTGGTACAAGTAATATGACATATAGATTGGTTTCCTTGTGTGCTTTTATGTGGCTATGAGAATGTTTTGATTATTAAGTTAAGCATTACTATTTTTCATTCATACATAATTGATTTGTAATGCTGTATGCTTGAATATATGGTTGGGTTTGCTTGAAAATTGTTGAGTAATTGGTTGCATTGGAGGTTAAAATTGAATTGCATTGGATGATTGAATTAATAGTACAAACTACTAGGAGTTGAGCTAGTAACAACGAGATGTTAAACTATATTGAATTTGATATATGATCGATATTGATTTGAATTGAATATTAAAATATATATTGAAGTGATAAATGATAAATGATGTTTAATAGTTGAATTTAATATTTTAATTCATTTAAAAATATTGAGATGAAAGAATATCATAACATAGAAATATTTATGAATGAAAAATAATTGTTACTATGATATATTTTATTAAAAAGGATTTAAATTATTGGTTTTGGTGAAAATATTCATTCATATATTTTGATTTGGGAATGAAAAGATTTTGTATATGAAAATGAATTAGTTATACACGAATGGATATGAATAATTTTGAATAGGCAAGAAAATGATTGTTTGTATGACCAATACTCTTTAACATGGGTGTGTGTGTGCACACACGATAGTGATTTAAATTGGACATTTGACAATAGTGATGTTATAATTGTTAAGCATAATCAAACACCGTTGTGCTAAAAATGCAGTCACATCCAATAGTTCTGTTAAATTATGAAAGAATATTTTTTAGGATTAAAATTAGATTTTCAATATCATTATTACGAAGTTGGATTTTAGAAATTATGAAATACTGTAAAATCAATTTTGATAAAATAAAGTGATTTATGAAGAATAAACCAGAGGTATTTTGATGATGGTTTCTATTACTGAGAATTTCCCAATTTGAAACAAATAAAATTATGATTTTGTGTATTTCTCCATTTAGAAATAGTTTCAGTGATTTTATCTTTTTAAAAGGGATTGCTACTTGTTTTATGAACTGTTTGGATATTTGCCCTTTTTGATGTGTATCGCTCAAAGGTACTGCCTTATATGTGTGGAACCTAGATCGTAGGGGTTGGAATAAAGGGTTCTTTTCCTAAGTGTCGATTCAGATGATTTGTTGTGACTAGCATTTACCGTATGTGGGTATTTATTTTATACCAGATTTGGTGAAACCGTATTATATTTTGAAATCTAGTTTTGATGAAATTGTTGAATATTATGAAACTAATTTCAATAAATGGATAAATAGCATTTTTAACAAATAAAAGGGAAATATTGTTTTGCACAATGTTTTGGATAAATTGGATTTTACAATTGATTTGAGAAAAATATTGCAAAAATTGATTTTATACAAATTGAAAAATATTTTCATAATTATTTGTCTATAAAACCAGTATTTTGACATCGTTTACTAAGAGGACCTCTGGTATATAATTTCTAAATATATGGAAATTTTGTGATTGAAGCGATTTTATGCAAGTAATTTGGAAATTCGTTTTGAAGTGATTTTGGGGGAAATGATTTCGAAAGAAAAGGAATTTGAAAATCTATTTTTAAATAGTTTTAATTACAAAGCTTATATGGAATTATTTATGGGTGTGGACTATAGCGACAAATTTGTGTTTATAACTGAACAAACTTATATAATGTACAACATATTTATACCCATCACACTCATTATGTTATGTATTGAGCACATTCACACTCACAATTAGGTTTTTAGCTTGACTCGGGGTTTGTTATGTATTTGACAACCTCGGATCAGATTGAAGTTGTTTACATGTCAATATCATGACTATATACGCTTTGTGGGTTACGATATGGAGTTGGAGCAGATGACGATGACAAATATTTACTTTGCTTGTAGTTATATTGATATTCCATTGTATTGGTCGATGCGATGTATTTGCGGGATGAGTTGTACATATGAAATAATGTATCAAATTTTTAGATATGATATGAAAATTCATCGTTTTCATTCACTCTGATTCTGTTAATTGAAAATTTTTAATTTGTGTCTCTAATACTGTATTATTTAGTTTGGGCAACTTGTATATGTTGCTTTGTGTCCAGACGAGATATGTATTGTTTCAAATGTGTTCAGCTATTATAACATTCCGTATTGACTCAAAGTAGTGTATACGAGTGATCGCTCCTCTCGAGTCCTTTGATTCGGGTTATCGGACAGTGATTTCACTCTCGATAATCTAGCCATTGGAACGGGATTGAAGTTACATAAAAGATCAAAATTTTGTTTGAACTTTATACGTAAAGATATGCAGATTTAATGTTTAAGTAGATAAATTATTAGATTTACAGATTCTAAACTATATTAAAACATTTATGTAATTTAATGATATTATTTAAAACTTTTTTAAATCAAAATGCATTCTCATCTCGTTTACAGCTATAGACTTTTTTTACTTGTCATGTTCTTCCATTGTATTTCCTGCTGATATTCCTGTTTGGGCTTGTAAGTGTATGATATTTATTATAGAAATATCAAAGGTATCAAAGTCCCTTCAGATATATTCTATAATATTATATCCCGAGTCTCGATGCTTTATAATATTTGCTCGCATACTCAAATTGAGAGAATAAATAAATATGACTAATCCCTTATTACAGAAGAAGGTGGCAGACAACGAGAACTGAAGAAAATCGTTCATACCTTGCTGAAAATTCCCAGCATAAATTACTAAAAAAATGTGTTGCCTCCTGTAATGTTTTGGATGTATACTTGCCATCTAAACCTGCATCCAGAAGAAAGGATATGTAATATTAAATATAAAATATCCTTGTGTTGTTTGTTAGAAATTCGTGATTATTGCACATGACATATGCTCCTTGAACTGGTAAAGGCATCCAAAAGTGTCTAATTGAAAATTAATCATAGGTGGATAAAATAATAAGATCCACAAGAAAACCTACTAAAAATAGATAGCAACTAATTACGTGGTTGAAAAACTAAGTCAGATTAACATAATGGGAAATGCAAAATGAGATCCCTCGACAGCCAAACTTGTTTTTGTTTATGAGTTGACAGGAGATGCAAATGGAATTAGTTGACAGTTAAAATATATATTAGATGCAATTCAGCAGGATAAGAAATTTTTGGGCAGACAGCTAACATTTAGGAAAGACTCGTTTCTATAGAAACAACACAAAATAATATAAGTTAACAAAAAAAAAATTCTATGTGACTAATCAACGCCCAAAAGAGCATATATTGCAAAGAATATTTCAGAAGAAATTTATTTCTGGTTCTTCTCTTACTTCAATTTCCTGTTTCCTCTTGTTTGATGGAATATTATGCAAATTTCAATCATCTTCATATTTCAGTCTTAAAAGGAATGCAAAAGTTTGTTGATTAAGAATACAATCAATGGTGCTATAATAAAAATATGGGTGATTAGTAGTCTGCTAAACGGTGTGTTCAGTCCTTGACTGCGAACACATACAAATGATCTCATCTAGACACGACATACAAGCAAATAACAAGGCTGAAAAATTAGCTTACCAAAATCTTTGTGATGTACAGGATCATTCAGCCCAAGTATGAGTGGTCCCAAGACAAACCTTTTAGGAATTATTTGCGCTGATTGTTTACTATTCTGCCAATCAATGCTCAAAAATGATTGCATGATCAAGCATCGCACTGAGAAAATAACATGTTTAACAACTGTTTATTTGCACTGCTGCCAATAGTGGAATAGAAAAAATTTACAAAAGTTCAAATGGCAATTAACCTAAAGGATTATCATGGAAAAATCCACGCTCCCACAATATTGCAAGCCAACTGAAGATTCCTTCCATTGTTTCCATTTGAGCTTGATAAACATCTTTTCTTGCAGAATCTTTATAATTAACAGAGGAGCATGGTTCAAACAATAAGGATATCTGAAACAAGTAATCGGTTAATTAACCACCTGAATGACCAAATATCAATGTGTGTCTTATGAATGGCCTATTGAAGAGAGTGAAAAAGTAACTTAAGTAGAAATAACATATCATTAATATAATTGAACAGATAAGCACATAATCGAAGTATTGAATATAAAGTGGCATGATCAGCCAGGAATATATCAGAGAGAATACAGGTCTGGAATTACCCAATAGCACCAAGAAATCACTGTGTATATGAGAAGATAACAATGCATGACAAAGTAGACTGTCAAAAGTTCTAGTCCTACAAAAAAAAATGATATTCTCCTTGTCCTGCACAAAAGCAAATAAGAAATTCCTACAGGTAAAAGGCAAGCACCTTACATAAACCATAGGTTACTAACCGATTAATTCATATATTTGTTTGTATGTATACATGTTTTATTGTCAAAGATCAGAAATCTCAAAATTCAAGCACGTTACATTTACATCCGCTGAAACCGTCAATAAACAGTAAATGGCACATATTCAAACTTAATCCGCATGCCTTGTGTAACAAATGAGTGAACCTTTCTTATAATTCACAGGAGTTCAGTAGTGAGATATGGCACATCAAAAATATTAAATGCCTAAAATATTTCCAGCTAATCCTCAAATCAATGCTTAAATCGGAAAGAAAAAGGAAAAAAAATATAAAAAAATAGGACCCAAGAAATATTGCCCGAGACTACAGTTGTCCTCATTGAATTCTGATTTTATATTTTAAACTGGCCACAATCTAACTAGTGAGTACGTAGACTATTTTGTCGAGCCTGAGCTTTAAATATTAAACTTGTTTCTACAGTGAGAAACATCTTTTGATACTTGAAGAAGAACCGCAAACATTTAGTCATCTCAAGATAATAGTTATCGACAATGCTAATATGTAGCTGAGTATGAAAAATATTATTTCAATCTTTCTCCCATTGATAAAGTATACTAATGACATGAGATGCTGATAGAATTCATATGCACGAGATGTCAAACCTGATAATTTACACTATAATCAAATACTCTTATATGTTTCGAAGTACAAGGATAATTGATTATTAGAAATAAGATGCTAAACCTGACGATTAACAGAAGCCTTAACTTCTTCGAAGTGAAAATGGCAGATCATGTGGTACAATATACTGTTTGAAAAATGTGTTGGGATGGGTGTTTAAAAAGAAAAGAAAAATCAGAGAACCCTTTTTTCACCAGCAAATACTAATGTAATTCAAAGCATCAAAAATGACCTGATGGGTCCAAGCAGCATCAACTAAATGTGTGCCATACTCTTCAAGCATTTCATACAATAGAAGGAAGACCTTCCATTTATCTTGGGTGCTCAAGCAACCATCACTAAGATGGCATACTTCTCCAACTCCCAAAGACTTTGCTTCTTTTTCAGCCCACTTACCCCTCTTTGAGATATGATTAACTTGAGATGACGACCCATTACATGAAATATTATGCTTATTATTTGGAGAAGATGAGGAAGCTTCATTAGAAAAATGGTCCCATAGTAATATTTTAAGAATATGCAATGCATGCTTCCTCAGGTGCACATCCTTATCCACCTATGAAAAATAAAGGAGATGAGAGTTGGTGCATCTAAAAAAAATACCTCTATGCAGCAAAAAACTAATGAACATAAAATGACAGAGATCGTACCAGCCCTCTCTGTATTTCATCCCAGAATACTTTTTCATATCTTACATCAAATTCCTCATGATGATCTGCTGATAATTGTATATTCAAATCACCTCTGCTAAACGAGGAGACATATAAATAGAGCACACCATATGCATCTAGTCTCTCTACATGTCCAAGAGAAAATAGTGATATGCAAAACTGCCATATTTTCTTTCCAAAACTTGACCTGCATGATCAATCAACAATCATGAATGAATAGCAATTTACCAAAGAAGATATCGGGTTGTGAAAATTTGTCAAATAAGGCATGTTATCTATGGTAGCTGTATTCTCTCTATTTACTTCTGGAGAAGACATATTTAGGTTAGGAACCATTGTCTCTTCAAGCAAACTTCAATATTGCTTTCTTCTTCCTTTTCATTTTTTTTTCTTTTTTTTTTCTTTTTTTTCGGAGATGACATATTTAAGTTAGGAACCATTATCTCTTCAACTAAATTTCAATATCGCTTCAAGTGGACTTCATTATCTCTTGCTGCAAATTCATGACCTCGCCAAGCAGACTATGTGAACTTGCAAAACAAACTTTATGAGAGTAAAAAGATCATGAAGTTTGTGCAAAGAGATCATGAATATTCCATAAAGAGAACACGAAATTTACATAAAAAGATTGTGAACTCTGCACGAAGAAATTGTAAATTCTCCAAAAGATGACATGAATTGTGCACAAAGAGATCACAAACTTTATTTTTACATGTTTTGACCTCTATGGAGTCACTGCCACATACAAACACTGGTTAAAGTGCCAAAACATCCGCTGAAGCAAAATGTCTCATTTGGCAACTGTAGCAAAATGGCGTGGCTATATTCCTAAAATGCTTTCCTTGCTTGACAAATTTCTCATGAATCAATAAATTCAGTTTACTACAAGTTTACATGAAACAAAAAAAAAAGTATCACACCTTGTAAGTACATGTGGCTCACCATCCAATGAAACATTAATTGAAAAGAACATATTAAAGAATTTGAAGACAGTCGGAAGGAGCAAGTGAACGCTGATAGAACGTCCTTCCGTAGACATTAGTAGCATTCCATAAGCTAAATTGGACAGGTCCCATAATATATTTGCAGCTAGACCCTCCAGCTTTTGCATCGTCTTGATCTTTATGGGGCTTGTTAGACAACCAAGCAAGGATATCAAGACATGACATGCAATTGGCTGTGGGAAAACTCCAGGACAACTTATGAAATCTTTGGAGGTCCATTCATAAATGGCTAAATTTTGACTTTGAATCATATTTATACCAAGACAGATTGATCTCAGGCAATATGGAACTAGTATTTCACTTGTGATCTCCATCAATTGCATCTTGGAGGCAACATCAAATAGCAATCCTTCAAGCTTATGAAGAAAAGGCAAGCAAGATTAAGTGATTAAGTAGGATATAATGTGATCATTTCAATTTCCAATGGACTCATAATTTTATTGGCACATAATAAGTTGGGATTTATTTTGTCAAACACTAAAACCACTTTGAAGATATAAGCTCGAGTAAACTGTATGGTTGTCAGTGCCCACAACTACTCAGAATCACCAGAAACCACATCAGTGAAAAAATATCAGACACACGACTATACCACAATCCCATTTACCACATGATATTTTGTATCACAGTAATAAAGGATTTGAGTCAAGACATGTATAACAAGAAAAACACACGAAGACTTCTACAGTGTTTTAGAAAACTAGCATCACAAATAATCCGAAGAGATTTGCTTTCTCTAAACCACTTGCGATTACAAAAATTATAAAGGTAAAGAGGACTTTCCTTTCACAGCTTTCTTTCAGTCTATGTCAACATATTAGAAATACAAAGCCTTGGAGCATCAAACTAGTTATTATAGCATAAAGGGTCTTTTAAGATGTGGCTATTAAAATCCCGTGCCATATAAATTTGGCCAACTTAGAACTAAGGGGAAATAAATCAATCAGTATTTCATATGACATTATATGTTACCTAAATCTGTGGCTAGCAGGGTTTGGACAAAAATATCATAAATCCATTGTTACTCAATTGTGGTTCAGTGCAACTTGTAAAATTTGTTATCAGCAATTCAAAATATGATCCAGTTAAGATTTCGTGGGATCACAAGGGACTAAGAGATTTTGCTAGTCGGAAAATCCTTCAAGTCCAATGAATGAAACGCTTCAAACTCCATTAAAATTAAAATCCTATATAATTAGAATTCTTAAAAGCATCTAAAATCCACAGGGGTGGGAGTAGTCAATTAGGACTTTCACTAATAAATACTTGACATGTGCACGTAATATTACACACACATGTATGCATGCATGCACGCACGCACGCACATACGTATCTATATGTGTGTGTATCTATTGAAGGCTCAAGGAACCGAGCTTCATTCATAAACACCAAATGCATGCATGCCCCCAACATACATCTAGAAAAATCAATATTTACGTCATAGCTGTGATTTGAACAATGCAGTTCTTACTTCCTATTAGCCAAAAAAATTGTCTAGCACCCCCAATTGATTGTTTTTGTGAAGATTATGATTCTATCTCGTTATATCATATCAATCAAGGTTTTAAAACTTGGTTTCGGTATCAGTTTCGGACTTCTAATTTTATTAGGATTTCGATGTATTTCGACGGTTTCGTTAGTTTCGGTCAATGTTTCAGCTCCAGATTTTGACATTACTAGTGGTAAAAATACAATAATAGAAGGATTTATTATGTAATTATCTATTAAAACATTTTATAGCTTATGATAATTAAATTTAAACTTTAGTATTTCAACAAAAAATAAATAAATAAAATAAACTAGTATATCAATTAACTTACTTAAACCATTGACAAGGTAAATAGTATAATTATGTTGTTATGTCTACAATAGGTCAACAGGATTGACTATAAAGGTAAAAGCATGATGGTACAAAAAATATTAAATATTGTTGTACTTTTAGAGTAGTCAAATCTACATTTCATAGTCGCAGTATGACAAATTTGAGACCATCATGTGACCTTGCTTGACCCGGCTTTTAACTTTAAGCTTTCTTCCCTCCTCCCCTATTTTTTATAATCCCTCTAAAGTCTAAACTAATGGTTGTTCGGATAATGGTAATTCTCTTTTTTTTTTTGAATTTTCTTTTAAGAATTTCTACTCTATCTCCATGGATCTCATACTTATTAAAATTAACATTTTTATACAAGTTTCGGCCGGAACCGAGAAAACCACCGTATTTCGGATCGGTCATGTCCGAAACCGATCCGAGACGGTGGGAATTTTGTCATTTTGACCGAAACCTTAAACCTTGATATCAACTAACAGTATATCAATAGGAAAAATGTAAAAATATGAAGAAGAAAAGTAAGAAAAGCAAAAGAAACGAGATTTTTAATTGTTTAGTTTTGCTTGCGCCCACGTTAATGTTATTTTATTGTTTATTACACAATAGATTTGGAAGAATCACAGTTCCAATTTCGAATAATGGCAGCACATCCCCTAAGATATGTAAATATAATATCCAAAAGTCATTTTTCTATTGCATGTAGACTCGTGTTTATAGCTGTAATCGGCTGTTATTGAACCTCTGAGTCGTCAGATTGCATTAAAATTCATCAAGTATTAAGATCCAAAAAGAGAAAACTACCAGATCAACACTTCGCAATTTGATGGATCACTAACGGTTCATAGTCCATGTGTACCTATTTTCTTCATGATGTGTTGCTCTTCTCATATATTGATCCCTCCTTAATGCTTCTAAGCTTGCCTCTCCATGTATTCACTGAGAATGGTCTCCAAATAGAAGAAACTGATAGATCTGTATCAACCCATTGACTTAGCCAATTTCTTTTTTTTCTTCTTGCCTTGATATATATCCACTGAGAAATGAGGTAGAAGCGGAAATTGATGGATCGGTACGACCCAGGGACTTAGTCAAATTTCTACTTCTCCCTCTACCTACTCTTCATAATCATTTTAGAATCTAGTTCACATTCCTTTATCATTTTGCAGTCTAATATCATCGAATCCTCGCTTGTAAAAATATCATACAACACTACCCTTCAAAGTATGCTTCTATGAACACAAAGCGTGCTTTAATTGAAGACAAACGACCAACCATGATCTACGTAGACGCTTCTGTTACTTAAATCTTTTCCATGGGATGTTGCGTTTGCAAAACAATTCACTTTCACAATCATCAGGTCACGTCTTTTCGATAGATATAAATCTTGCATTTCTGAAAGCTCGTTCACTCTGCTCATCGCTGAGGATCAATCTAGTTCGAGGTCGGGTAAATTCACTCATTTATCTTGGATGGTACTATTTACATCCGCTTAAACACTTAGTAACGTCACTTGAATATTTAATAAAATTAAATCATAAAACCTACTTCAAAAACTCATCTTAAAGTTAAAGTAGGAGTTCGAATTAAAAGCAAACAGTTATGCATAATCAATCAACGTAGAAAAAAATAAAATTTAATCCTTAAACATAATTATTTTCAATACTCCAACCATTAATAGTAGAAAAAAATAAGATGAACGACGCAAGAAAAATTATTTTATCAATTTAAAAATTGATACGTTAAGATATTTAATTATACTTAGAATATGCATGTAAATATACATGTCTGCAATCCCATTAGTTTTTTAAGAAAGTAGTAAAATAATTAATTACATTTGACTATGTCAAATTGTTTTTCATTACAACTGATTCGTCATTCTTTTTTTGTTTTGTTATTAGATGGAGAGAGAAAGATCAGCTACGAAGAAACTGGATGGTGAAATTTTGATTCTGTTGTTTGAAGAGAGAGAAAAGAAGTAGAGGTATGGTTTTGAGATAATAAAAAAATAATGAAAAAGTGGATGTGTGTGTGAGTGAAGTATTTAATTGGGTAAGAAATGTGTTCAAGTAGGTGTAAATAGTATTATCCTTTATCTTTATAAAATTTCATTCATCATTTTAAAAAAAAATCATGAATCGGTACCGATCGATCCCTATTTAAGTATTTTCAACACTTAGAAAATTTCTTCGTCTCCATTTTTTCATCGACTTCTTTCTGCCAACTACTTATCGACTTACTCCTTTAATGCAGCGACTCTCTCCGATTCCATACTACGCATCTTTTGTCTTACATGAGCAAACATTATGTTGATATATTTAATGCATGGCACGCAACTTCATGCGAAATCCTGCACGCATCAAATGAATTCACGCGGACACATCATGGTTCGCCCTTAAAAATTTGTTAGTTCCTTCTTCATCCTTAAGCTGAGCTGAGAACCAATCTTGACAATCTTCGTAGGATCGTTTTCGTCCATTTGAATCACATCCATCAACTCCATTAATCCCGCCATGCCTCATTCGGATCTTTATGTGGGTTCATAGCTTTATATTTGTCGCTATTAGACTCAAGCCGAGGCTTAAACGAATGCATTTTACGATTTAATGCTGAGAGTCTTCTCTGCTTTTTTCTTTTATCCCTACGTCTTACTTCCCTCAACTCTATGACATATCATTCTCGTCTATTTCCTTGGTTGCCTTGTATCATCCCAACTCCACAATTCGTAGGGAACTTCATAATTAAGCACCATATAGCTATGGCGATTCTAAAATCAACAAAGGCGGTCGACAAAAAATGCGTTGCAGGCAAAATACCCGTCCATCACAACAAAGTTCTCTACCCGCACAGTCTTGCGGAGTTTATTTCCCAACTGAACAGCCAGCTTAGTACATCCATTAGGAGATGTTGCCTCTCTGATAAAACCCTACAGGCGGGAATTAAAAAGCAACAAATTTTTTCATTTAATCGCATCTCGTTAAAGACATTCTTGAACAGAATGTTCATTGAGCTTCCGCTATCAGCCAGCACTTGATGAACAATTATCGATTCATTTTTTATCGTAATCACCATTGAATCAAATGTCGGTGCTTCGAACCCATTTCGCATCCCGATTATGGAACAATATGTCATCATCCATCTGCTTCAGCTGCTTTGTAAAAGTGTCATCCTCGATTGTGTAGACATGCTACAAGGAACTCTCACAGCGTTTCATCTCGTTCCAACTTTTCTTTGCAGAATGTGAACCTCCAAAAACCATGTTGATTATAATCACCTTCGGGTGAACTCGAGCCAGCTCCACTTGTACTTTCGCCATTGCCCCTAGGTGGTTGCCTCATGGGTTAATTATTCCTTTGTCCACATTCATGTGAGTTCTTTACATACTACTGCAATTGCTCAACTCCTCAATCATGTCATTCAGATGTTTGCATTTATTGGTATTGTGCTCATGAGTTTCATAAAAGCGATAATTCTTTCCAAACCTTTTTTCTTCCTCTGTAGCCTCCTTGGGTTGGTTTCCTATATCTTATCGTGTTTTGGGTCACAATATAAATATTTTCCATGGAGTCATTCATCTCTGTATATTTATCATTCCATGCAAACTGAAAACGCTTTTCTCTCCTTGCTTCATGAATTATTGTTCTTCTATTGTTGTTTTCATTGCTATTCCCGCTATTATTATCCTTCTTAGCAGCTTCATTACTCTTCACTGAACTGTTTAGTTTCACCGATCCCGCAACATTCAGTCGCATTTCCATCTCTATCTTTTCCAAGCGTACAAAATTAGTTTATTTTTTATAGAAATTCTTCAATGTAGTTAGCTTCTTCATAGTCAGCAACTTTCCAAACTCAAAATCCTTATCTGCTCCTCCAACCAGAACCATCAACACGAGGCTGTCATCCGGATTCATCACTTCAGTCACCGCAACGTTGAATCTTTTCTAATAATTCTTTAATGATTCAATTGTCATTTACATTTGCCAGCGAAATCGCATCTTTAGGTTGCATCGAGTGAACACTAAATTGACTCAAATTTTGTTTGTCAATAGATCATAAGATATGGATCTCGACTTAAGCCTGCAGAACCACATCGTCGTCAGCCCCTCCAAAAATATGGGAAAACATTTACCCTTCACAAAGCCATTTGCTCTTGTACCATCCATGTATCGGTCATATCTAAGCAAATATTGCATCAGTTCATTGTATAGTAGCATGGATGGCATTGTGAACTTCCTTATGTACTTGACCACTCTAATCTCCATAGTAAACGGATTCCAACCGGACGCGGTCGCCCAGTCATCCTCTTGATTCTCCTTCTGAAGCAATCTTCTGATAACATCATATGTTCTTTCCATTCGCCCACGACAGCAGTCATTGAGTGCATCCTCGTGTGCTCGGCTCAACGAACGACCATGACGATCGATGTCTGAACGATCACGACTAACAGTCCGATGCTTAGGTCCCTCTAGCTCCGAGGAGTGCATTCGTCTTAGCTTTTCTGGTCTATCGTCATGTCTTTCACGACCGTCCTCTAGACTAGTCCCTTCCATAAATGTTTCCTTCAACATTCCTCCTAAATCTACCACCAGCAAGACTTACTTCACTATCCTTGTTTTTGCCAGCATCAGAACGACGATCGTCGTCGCATCTCCACAGATCAGTATTAATCCATGCTGGATCGGTACTGATTGAAGATTATTTTCTTCCACATTTGCAATGTTATTTTTTTCTTCTCCAGTTCTTTCCTGATTTGCTCTATGCCTTCCAGCAAAACTCCATCAGATCCAGCAGCAGAACCCCCTTTACCACCAAGATCTCTAGCATGAAATCCATCCTCTTAAGAAGATTGCCTTATCCAAACAAACTACTTAACCAACTCTTTCATGATTGTACGCTGCATTGCTTCCATCTTTTGGTCATCAGCGGTAGTCATCCCCTCTAACTCATCTCTAATAACTAGATCCGATGGAGGTTGTGTAGTTTCATCACTTCCACTAGCATTTCCAGTGTTTCCTTCATCGTATGCTTCTCTAACTTGCTTCCTCGGATTCTTATTAGGTCTCATTTGATCTGATCTCCTAGTAGATTTTATCCAAATCTTGACAACAATAGAGATCTAGCCTGATCTTCAAGTTCTTGGTGAAAGTACCCAAAAAATGTTAGTTAAAAAATTGGTCTAACACAACCAATTGATAATTTTTTGATAGATTATGATTCTATGTAGTTATAGCATATCAAATAACAGTAGATCAATAGAAAAATGTGAAAATATGAAAAAGAAAGTAAGAAGAACAAGTCACAAGGCTCATATTGGTTCGTCTTTGCCTACATCCACTTTAATGTTATTTTATTACTTATTACACGCTAGATTAAAGAATTACGGCTAAAATCTTGAAATTCTATTCAAAAATTGTAGTGGCAGCACACCTCCTAAACATATGAAAAGAAAGTAAGAAGAACAAGTCACAAGGTTCATATTGGTTCGTCTTTGCCTGCATCCACTTTAATGTTATTTTATTGCTTATTACATGCTAGATTCGAAAGAATTACGGGTAAAATCTTGAAATTCTATTCAAAAATTGTAGTGGCAGCACGTCCCCTAAAATATATAATAGCAATATTCAAATCTTTTTTCTACTGCATGTAGACACATATTTATAGTTCTAATCAAGTGTTACTGTGCCTTTAAGTCGTCAGATTGCATTAAAGCTCGTCAAGTATTAAATCCAAAAGGACGAGAAAAGACCATATTCACACTCCAATTTGATGGGTCGATATCGATCCATGGTCTATGGTCCTTGTGTATCTCCTTCTATTTTATTCATAATGTGTTGTTCTTCTTCTAATTAAGAATGATCACCAAACAGAAGAAATTAATGGATCGTCAACGATTCAGTTTCCTCTATTTATCTTCTAATCATGATACTTCGTACATCCACTTAGAAATAAGGGTAGAAGTGAAAATTGATGGATCGGTACTGATTCATCCATGGATCGGTACTGATTCATCCATGGATCGGTACTGATCGGATAGGTACCGATCCAGGGAGGACTTGCCAAATTTCCACTTCTCCCTCTAACTACTCTTCGTACAAATTGTCGCTTGTAAAAAATATCGAATAACACTTCTCAACTAGATGCAACCATATAGTATGTGTGTGTGTAAACTTTTAAGTTAACATAAACAATTATAAGGAAATGAACTTGTTTAACAAAAAAATAACTTGAAGAACAACTTTTTTACTAGAAAAATAATCAAGATATCCTACTTGTTTAAAAATAATCAAAATTCAAGATTCATATGAAACTAATAAGGATCAAATTAATCCAAATGATTGACATGTGCATATAATATTAAACGTAGAATGGAGACTTAAGAAATCGAGCTTCATTTGTAAACAAAGAATATAGACATACCCCTAACATGCATCTATACAAATTAAGTTACACGTTATAACCATCATTTAAACTCTACTCTTTTTAGTTCACAACTCAGTGCTTAACCACATGGCCATTTTAGGAAACTTGTGTTCGCGCGCGTATAAGTTAAAATACCGTAAAATAACTAATCCTAAAATATAAATTTTTTTAATAGAAAAATAAATTAATAAAATTGCATTTGTGTTTATAAAATAAAGAATATAAAACATCTTAATAGATCAAATTAATTCTTTTTTTATTAAAAATACAAAAAAAATACAAAGAGAAAATTAAGAAACAATTTTAGAGAACCCAAATTTTGAAAAACAACTTATGTGTTAAGTGAACTTTCTTCTTCTATTTGACTGTTTATTTATTCTCATAATTTTTGGTACTTGTTTCTCGAAGTCTAATTTGCTTAAAACAAATTCAAACCCCATAAAAACAACTATGACCTTATTACAGTAATTGCAGGGAGAAATATCATTTTTAAATATTAAATAAAAAATAATTTACTACGTTGTAAATCGAATTTCATTAATAGATCTTATATAGAAAATAAATGCATATTGAAGCATACTTTGACAAATTCATATGTTCATCAAAAAATTGCTACATCGTGTCATCAACACAACAATACATTATAGTTCAATACAAAACATTAAAATTTAACATTTAGAAAAAATCAAGCGTATCTTGGTATTTCTCATTCCAATGAATATCTCCCGATAGAAAAAACAACAATCCACCATAAAATATCAAAATATGATAAATCATCCAGTTAATAATTAACAACAACTAAGCTATTCAAGTTAATAATTACATCATCTTAAAATCCTAACATATGCTCCATGGACTATCATGGTTATTATGGAAAATTTTAAGTTGGATCAAACTCATATAATTCAAAGAATAAAATTCAAAATGTTTGAAAAAGATCTAAAAGAATGACAGTAATATTTGTATTTCAAAATCACATATTTTTATAAGAAGATGAAATATACTGTAGTATTCGTTTGGATACTGTAAAAATTTGAAATGTAGTTATTATAGGATATGAAAGAAAAGAATATGATAATTTAAATTATCTATTGTTTTTTGTATTTTAACAAGAAAATGATAAAGTCTGTGTGTGTATAATATATATGAACATGATTATACTAACTAAGAAAGGGATGTAAAATATTACCAAAAATCATGAATAAAAGAGGACTTATATAGTTGAAGTTGGTTAATCTATTATACATAGAATAACATCATCATATAATTCAAGGTTCGAAAATCTATAAAAGCACAATCGTCAAATACAATAATACTTGAGGTTTGCTACCTGATCGTAGGTACTTTACAATGTTATTGATCACTGATCAATTTATTAACATGTCCAAATAATAATGATTTCAAGTTGTTAATGTAAGCAAAATGTAGTGCATTCAAAATATAAGGTCCTAAATGCTGCCAAACTAAAATTTCAAGTTAATATGATTGTCAAATCATTAAATTCCCGAACATTTAGAGCTAATAAAAATAAAGTCAACAACCAATTTGTTACAGTTGAAGAAGAAAATGTTGATCGATTAGTAGGTATCTTTCAATTGCTTTTTATTGTATTATATAGTAGTGAGGTGGAACTAGTGCATAAGGCTCCCATACGATAGCGGACTCTGTGGAGGTCGATAATGTATGCAGCATTTTCCTCGCATTGCGAAGAGACTGCTTCTGGACTCGAACCTGAACGCGCAGATCACCATGCAGGTGACCTAACCGTTGTGCCAAAGCTCTACCTCGTATTATATAGTAGTGAGATTATATAAAAATGAAAAAAACCTAACAAGTATTTAAAATTAAACCCTTTTCGATTACACATGAAGTATTGAATTATTTTATAAAACAAACAATTTAACATTAATCTTATTAACAATTTGATTAAGAATTATTAATTAGGAAAACAACAATACTTAGAAGTATTATATTCCAAAGTCCATTATTTTGCAAGGGTGTTTTTGATGTCTTATGTTTAAACAAAAAAATATTAAAAAAACAATTTGGACATCAAAAGCTAATGGCTTTGCATATTTGAAATTTTGAAATTTTGAAATTTTCAAAAACATCATAAAATCCAAAATTCATTTTTAAAATAAAAAAATCCAACATTAGTCAACTAGAATTAGTTGGAGTGTATAAACTTTCTTGTTATCGATAGGTATAATTTTAGCTAATTATGATAACGAGTGTTACGACACGCGCTTCGCGCGTGAATTGTTTTCTTATAAATTGTATATGTGTAAATCAGTCAAAAAAATAATTTTTTATTTTCAATTGATATTAAGATTGTATATTTGTAAATGAAGTTTAATTTTAGATCTTACTTTTAGAAGCTTTTTGAATTTGTAAAGCATGTTTAATCGTCGGATCCTACTTTTAGGGGCATTTGAATTTGTAAAAGAAGTTTAATATTAAATCATATTTTTAAGTGATTAAGATTTGATAACATATAAAAAGGCGTTTTTGGTAGTTCACGTTGATACTAAAAAGGTGTGACACTAAAGCTATTACAACTATTATTAAAGATTATGATTATAACAAAATTTTATACTATTTTAGCACGTGTGTGAACGTATTATCGCTATGTGTAGAACTTTAATACAAAAGTTGTGAGCATGATTTTAAAGTTATTATACATTTATGTTTTATATTGAGTTTGTATTGCTACAAATCATCTTTTTTTCCAAAAATAAATAAATCTACAATATTTAAATAATTTTAAATTAAAATGAATAGCATAAAATATATAATCAATATCCGCAATTTATAAAATAAAAGTAAAACTCAAGAAGTTTAAATTTTATTTTAATTTTCAATTTTACATCTTAAATTCAATTTTTTAATCCAGAACGTGTTGCGAAATTGTAAAATCAAAAATGTTATTTTAAAAGGTTAAAATTCACGTTGTACATTATTTATAATGCATGGTATTAATTTTAAATGTTAATAAGCATTAAATTGATTAAAGTGAACCATAGAGAAAATTATAGTTATAACATTAGTCAAAATTTAAAATTCAGAAAATTGAACTGAAAATTATAAAAACTACAATATTTAATAAGGAATAAGAATAAAAATAATTGTCAAAAATCCTTTTGGAAAATAATAATATTCAAATCAAAGGAACGTGACGGTTAAATTATTAATAAAAATATTTTGAAAATGGTAAGTCGATTTCCTATTTAATAAAACTTAAAATTGTTCTTGATTTAATATGTAAAATAGTGATTGATGCATACATACATACATATATAGACATGGGCTACCACATATCGAACCATCCCTACTTCTTTGTCTCTACTTCTCTACTATTAATAAAATGAATTGGTTATATCGAATATACTGGTGCTCGTTGTTTCAACTATTGTTGTAGTTACATAAATACTCTTTCAATGTTTTATATTCAATCGCACTTTCTCATCACGTGCGTGCATGCGCACATCATGTGCCATGCACCAATACATATTATGTAAATGATAATTGTTATGGTTTCAATAAATTGATTATAGTTTGCATTCTGAAGCTAGTTATAAATCGAAAAAAAATTAAACATTGAAGGTAGAAAAATTAATGTAGCTTAAAAATTTGTAGCATTATTTACTTTTTTTATAACATTACATATCTTAGAAAGTACTATAAAATCTGTTAGGTTTTGATACATATTACTTTGTGTTGTGTTTTAATTTTTAAAATATTTATTTTGAATGAACACATTTTATATATTTATCGGGTTGCTTAGCTATAGTTAATTTAAAATTAAAATAAAATAACAATACATGATCTAACTTTTCATTGATATTTTTGCTTACCAATTTTGAATTATTGTTAAGTTGTAAATGCATCTTATTAACTGATATTTAAATGCTCAATTATTTAAGTTTTTGTTAAGTTTGCTAAAGAATATTACGAATATACTTATAACTTGATTAACTACTTACAACAAATGTTATTAGATGATGATTATTAAAGGTCAATTTGGAAAGTGTTTTTTTATAAAACGACATCAAGGGTATTACAACTAGCATTAAAAACGGTTTGAGGGTTATTTTTTATATTCATATTATTCTCTCGCTCGTTCTAAGAGAAATTTGAGCATTATTCTTTAGAAGTTTGTTAAAATGTTTGTTTGTATATTTTACTTAAATTTAACTTTTTTACAAGTTGTTTGTTGGTAATGTTCTTTTTGTTTACGTTTGTGTGTGCTATGGTTTTGCTTGTTTTAAGAGAAATTTGATATTATTCTATAAATAAATCAAGGGTTTACAATAATGTACTTCTTAAAATAAAATATAAAAAGTTGTGACACCAAGATACATTTTTGTTAGTGAAAGCAAAATTATCACAGCTGCTACTAAAGACTTAGCATACCATTATAATTTTCTAAAAAGTTTGTAAGTCAACCAAAACTCCAACAAAATTTATCAAAATTGTACGAAAAGGAACTTGAAAATAGTTCATACAAATTTAGATGAATCTATTTGACTCCAGCCAAAAATCTCTAATGCCAATAAGAATTGGTTCAAATAAATAATTTGGCAACCGTATTACCTGAGTAATCAGCCCCAGATCATTTGCATTCGTAATTTTCATTATTGGGACAAATACTTTCCAAATCAAAACCCGCAAATCACCAGCCGGATCCTCTATCATCAAATAAAACAGGAAAAACAAATAACAAACCAATTAATAAAAGAAACCAAATAAAATCTTGAAGAAATACTTACCAGACATCCTGGTGAGATGGCACAAAGCGGTAGCATGAGAGATAAGACGGTCAACTCCAGCATCCTGGATTTATAATATAAAAACTTATCAGATACAACCAACTTAAAATAGAATAAATTAAAGCGTACCATAGTGATGTCTCGGAATGAAGAGAGGAGAGATGAGAAAAGAAGAGAAGAGGATATATCGGTAGAGGAAGCTATGACGCAGTCGATGATAGGAGAAACGGCGACGGCGGGGACAAGAGATAGCGTGTTGATTAGAGACTGGAGATGACTTGGGAGATTAATGTTTGATTCCGCCATTGACAAAGTTCTGTTTTTTAAGGGTAAGACTACTAAAACCCTGCCGCACCCAAAATCTCGGATAGACAACCGCAGTTAAAGCGGCAAAAACCCTTGAAGAGAGATAAAAGCTTGGAGACGGGTTAAACATTAAACTGCAGGCACTAAAAGCACGACATCGTAGTCACTTCAAAAAATTAATAAATCCCTACCATTCCAAACGCAAAATTTTAAACCGCCTCCAATGCAAGTTTAAAGGAAATTTATTAGATTTAATCCTATTTTACAAAAATATTACGCAAATGGTCTTGTTTTAAAAATAAGGGGAATTAATTTAAAGGACAAAGATTAGTATATTTTTTGCCTCAAGGACACAACCTCAATATTTTTACCACAAGGACAAACATTCTACTAAAAATTATTCATAAGTACAAACATTTTCAAAATTATTCATAAGGACAACAAAACTGCTACCAAGCTAAAAACTGATACCTAAAAACTGCTACCGGTAACTACAAACTGATACCTAAAAACTGCTATCAATAACTAAAAACTGATACTTAAAGAAAGTTGTCCTTCAGGATAAAATATTGAAGGTCTGTTCTTGAGGCAAAAACGCTGAGAAATTTTGTCCTTGACAATAATTTCCTGTTAAAACTATTTACGAACGTAACTCTGTTTTGGCCAACTCAGCGCTGAATTGACTGCAATCTCAAATTGCGCCAATTGAAACTATTTATTTATTTATTTGAATTTATAACTGGCGTTATTTCAAATAGCGCCAGTATAATTGGAGCAAAAAAAAATATGGATGGCATTTGAAATTACGTCAGTTGAAGCAATTTAGTTTTTTAATTACGGTTAATTAATAGTTATTGGGATTTTGTAATATAAATTGTGAAATTAAAATTTGTTTTGAATAATTGATTTGATTAGGGTTGTTATGGTAAAGGGTACCGTTACCGTACCATTTTTACTGGTAAGTTAAAATTGTTTACTGCTACCATTACCGATAGGCTGGTATACCGAAGACTGGTATACCGATAATCTGGTAACCGTTACACTGGTAATGGTAAATTACCGTTTGTCTAAAATAGGTCGGTAACATAACATGTATTCACACCATAACGTTGCTTCATTATAAAATTTATAGTGTTACTGTTATCCCGCCTTTTGGTAAGGTCGTGATACCAAGAACTTAACTGGAAACCGAGGATAGCTCGTCCCGAAGATCGGTTTTATGCAGGCTCACTATGAATATCGACGAATTTTGTCCAAATCCGGATCAAGCTATAGTTAACATGACACGACAAGCAAAGCTATGGAAGCCAACGTTCCAAATTTCAAGTCAATCCGAGGTCGTATGCTCAAGATATGATCGATGCAAACCAATGGAATCAATTCGTTCGTCTCCATTTGTTCGCATCCATCTTCTCGCCTCCATCTGTTCGTAGCCGTCTGTTCGCCTCCATCAAGATTCCTCTGTTCGTATCCATCAATTGTCTGTTGTTCGTATCCATCACGTACACTCAACTTCGTATCCATCAATTGGAGTCCATTCGTATCGATCTCAATTGCATAGCTCGTATAAATCGATCAACGATCGATACGAGTAAAACATCAAACGACCGATTCGAAATGGCCCCCAGCTATCGATACAAAGAAAGCCATTAAGCGATCGATACGAACAGTACAATGACAATCGATACGAACAAGGCAGAGGCCATCGATGCGAACAAGATGCACTACAATGAAAGACTTAGTTACTCGGCATGAAAAGTGGATCGATCCGAGGAGTTAGCGCCACGTCAACTGGCATCACGTGTAGACTTATCGATGCGAACAGCATCGATGCGAAGAGAACAGCAATCGGAAAGCCCAAACTTGCATCGATCATAACTCACAATCTACAAGTCCAAATGCTATCAAATTTTCACAGGAGCTTGCGTACATCCTCAAGAATGTTCATGATCGATTTCGACTCGATTGGATCAAAATACGATCGATACGAAATTTGTTCGTATCGATCACAGATCGAGCGCACACCGCATGGGATCGATTGCGTGGGCCCACCTACGTGCCAGAAGAGGTCTTCCGAGATCTGAGCGAGATATTTGCAGCCTATGTCTATAAATAGCAGCCCAAAACCTACAGAAAAGGGATATTTTGGCTCTTTGACGTCCAGACTCTGCCAAAACCATTGTTGCACTCAAAAACCACTATTGTACTCGAAATTTACTGATGTAATCCGCTGTAACCAGCAAGCAAAAGTTAATAAAAGTCAATCATTTCATAATGGACGTAGGCAACACGCCGAACCACTCTAAATCTCTGTGTTCTTTTGTTGTTTTTCTGATTATTGTTTGGAGTGTTTGTTAGATAATCCTCTTTTTACATTTATTTTCTTCATTTTATCTCTTCAAACACTTCCGAAGAGTGTTGTGCCCAATTTTGGTACAAACACTTTGGTGATTTCATTAAGAGAACGAAGTTTTCTCCAGCTCATTGGATCTACTGTCGATAGCAGATTGCATAAATCTAAGAAGAAGATCCAGATTTCAAGTTTAAAGTTTTTCCATCCTATTCAGATTTCATCAAATCTAGGAAAGAGCTTCACTATTCATCATGGTTAACACAAGGACTACCTCGACTGCCGCAGATCCAGAAGGACGGGACAGGCAAAACCCCGTACAACCACCTCCTGCCGACCAAAATGCTGTCGGACCATCAGATCCACAAGGCCCTGTCACTAGGGAATAATTCCAGATGCTAATGCAAGAACATACTCAGAGCCACCAACAGCTCACTCAACAGCTCCGTGCTAATGCGGAATTGACCAACCAGCTAAATCGTCAAAGACGAAGGAGATCTAGAAGGGATCAGACTTCCTATTCATCCACCGAAAGTCCAGCCTCTTCCGACTACCATCATAGATCCACGCGCCCGCGACTGGATGGAAGTTACACATTGGCCACTGGGCATCACCGTACATTGAGTCTTGGGAAATCGAGAGTTGGCCCGTCCACCAGCCATCAGACTGGACCCTCCTCTTGAGGAGGCGCTACCCCATACATATTACTGACAACTGCACTACCACTGCTACCGATTTGGGAGTTGACGCTCGGAACCGAACGGATCCGACCCACCGCCAATGCAACCATACTCTTGAGCCTTATGTCCCCGAAGACGTAGAACCAAGGAGGCGAGATATGGACCGTCGACAGCGACCGGCCCATCCTTTCATTGTGGAACCCGACCACGCCTTGGCCCAACATGCTCAAAATGTCCAAATGCCCGACATTCCGACGATGATCCGTCAAATGATCCATGAAAGTCAAGGTCTTAGCAATGACGACTGGGGAATCTCCCGGAGTCATACCCCTTTTACTGATGAGATACTCTATGTTAAACCACCTTGGCGATTCAGGATGTCGACTTTACCTGTTTATGAAGGGAGCTCTGATCCTAATCAACATATCCTGAAGTGTGAATGGTTGATGAATGCTGCACGAGCTGATGATGCAGTCACATGCCGAAGCTTCCCGATATCCCTAAGGGGCATAGCGACTATGTGGTTTATCCGATTGCCACCTCGATCTATCTCATGTTTTGATCAGTTGGCAACAAAGTTTATTGAGCAATTTCGTATGCATGTCGCAAGACCGAAGGATGTTAATACTTTATCTACTGTCACTCAAGCTCCTGGAGAGACACTCATGCGTTATTTAGAGATTTCATGCTGCATGCGCCGAGATCAGCAACCCCAATGATAACTCCATTCTAATGGAATTGACTAAAGGGATTGATCCCGATTCTGAGTTCGGCAACTGGTTGGCCGGAAAACCCCCTGCATCATTGGACCGTTTCTATTCCAAGGCAGCCCAATTCTTGAGAAGGGAGGATGTGAAACAGTCTAGGAAGAAGGATGGTGCAGGGCCTAGTATGGAAGGAATTCAGAGCAATGTTACTGTTAAACAAACCGGGGAGAGCTCCGGGAAAGTACAATTAAACATTCAGAATAAACAAAATCAGCAAAAAGGCAATGGGAATCGGAACAGAAAATAGGATCAGAACCGTGGCCCGCGACGTAGGGCTCCTATGTTTGATAATTATACTCCTCTGAATACGTCGCTGGAGAATGTGTATTTACAAACTTGCAATACTATTCAATACAAGAAGCCTGCTCCGAAGTAATCGTCGGAGAAACAGATTCAGACAGGGAAGTTTTGCCGATTCCACGAAAGCTACGGCCATAACACGAATGAGTGCCATCACTTACAAGATCTCATCGAAAAGTTGATACGTGAAAGGAAGTTGGAACAGTTTGTGCGGGCGCCGCAGTCTGGAGGTGCGGGCCCATCGAATCAGAACCATACACCGAATCAGGCAAGACAGGAGGAACCCGCTCGTACTGGCGGGAGGTTGGTGATAAATACCGTTAGTGGTGGTCCTCATCCAGCAGACCGAAGCTGGAAGGAAATGGAGTCGTATGCCAGTTCTATTAGGCATGTGAGCTTCGAGTGTTGTAGTAGTTGGAAGAGGGGACTCCGGCCAAGCAACAGAAGATGATGACTAATGACATCGTCTTCCGAAATAGAGATGCCGACAGGGTCGAAGCCCCAACTATCGATCCACTTGTCATATCAGCTCAAGTAGGTCCTGCTTGGATGAAGAGGATCTTGGTAGATAGTGGAAGTTCCGTGAATATCTTGTTCAAGCGAGCCTATGACCAGATGAAAATGGAGACTAAAGGTTTGAAACCTTGTAAGTACTGTATCCATGGTTTCAATGAGAGTGACTATACCCGCTGGAGTTGTGGAATTGCCAGTGGAGTTAGGAATTGGAGAATGCCGGAGAGTCCGGATGTTACAATTTGTGGTGTTGGATATAGACTCGCCATATAATGCTTTCTTGGGCCGACCGGCCCTAGCTGAGTTCAAGGCTGCGATTGCCCCATGGTGTCTGACTCTGAAGTTCCCCACCGATCATGGGGTTAGAGTTGTTCAAGTAGATCAGGCTGTTGGACGAGCCTGTTATGTTGTTGAGCTACGAGATGCGCAGCAAAGAGAAAAAGGAAATCCGCTTTGTTGAAAATTGACAATTGACGCCTGGGCCTAGGCCTGGGCACCCCAACCAATTCTAAAGAGATCTTGACCCGAGAGATACCGAAAGTGAAGACGAAAGTAAAGACAGTCAAGCTTATCCGGCCGAACAGACGATCGATGTCCCGATCGATGATAGCGATGATTCTAGAACGATAAAGATTGGATCTCAGCTAAGCCAACAAACGCAAGAGGAATTGGTTGAATTTCTCCGGGTAATCCTTGACGTGTTTGCCCGGACGCATTCTGACATGTATGGGATCTCGTCGGACATCACGAGCCACGCATTGAACATTGACCCGCGGCACGTCCCGGTCAAACAAAAAAGGTGTGGTATGGATCCAAAGAGATCTGCCGCCCTTAAGGAAGAAGTAGACAAGCTTAAATCAAATGGGTTTATTCGAGATGCATTATATCCGGAATGGATGTCAAATCTTGTACTTGTCCGAAAGCCAAATGGTAAATGGAGAACGTGCATCGATTCTCTGATCTGAATAAAGCCTGCCCTAAAGACAGCTTTCCATTTCGTCGAATCGATCAACTCGTAGATTCAACGGCCGGGCATGAACTCTTTTCCTTCATGGATGCGTATTCCAACTAAAATCAAATACCCATGCACTTACCTGACCAGGAGCATACCAGCTTCGTAACCAATATGGGACTTTATTGCTACAAGGTTATGCCTTTTGGACTCAAGAATGCTGGCGCAACTTATCAACGGTTAGTTAATCGAATGTTCGCCAATCAGATTGGGAAAACCATGGAGGTATACGTGGACGACATGCTAGTCAAGTCACGATTCTCCACTGACCACGTCCAGGACCTGGAGTCAATGTTTAATATTCTTTGAGAATACATAATGAAGCTTAATCCATTGAAATGTCACTTTGGGGTCGCATCAGGAAAATACCTTGGGTTTATCGTCAATGCTCGAGGAATCAAAGCCAATCCCGAAAAGATCTGGGCGATTAGAAACCATTAAACTCCGAAAACTATAAAGCAAGTCCAGAGCCTCAACGGAAAAGTAGCAGCACTGAGCAGGTTCATTTCAAAATCTACTGACAAATGCATTCCCTTCTTCGATCTGATCTGAAAAGGGAAACGAAATTTTGAATGGACTACGGAATGTGAGGGCGCATTCCAAGCATTAATTCAACACCTCTCCACACCGCCAATTTTGTGAAAGCCTGTCGATCATGAGAAATTATACATTTATTTGGCGGTATCAGAAAACGCAATCAATGCTGCCCTAATTCAGGAGGAAGACCGAATACAAAAGCCGGTCTACTATATTAGCAAACGTCTAACCGGAGCTGAGAGAAATTATCTGAAGCTAGAGAAGTTGGCTTATTGTCTTGTTATTGCCTCGAGGAAGCTCCGTCCGTATTTGTAGGCTCATCTTATCACCGTTTACACCGACCAGCTGTTACGACAGGTCCTTACGCGGCCTGAGACGTCTGGTAGGTTACTAAAATGGAATATCGAGTTAAGTCAGTTTGACATTACTTACACTCCAAGGCGAGCCATCCAGGGACAAGTCCAAGCAGATTTCATAGCTGAATTTACCATCCCAGAGGACTTGCCCGAAACAAGTGAATCTCCCAAGTATATCTGGAAGCTGCATACAGATGGTGCATCAAATGACCGTTGCTCAGTGTAGGGGTTGTGCTTAAAACTCCTAAAGGTCGATCTATATGCTATGCTTTAAAGTTTGATTTTCGCATGACCAACAATGAAGCTGAGTATGAAGCCTTACTTGCCAGATTGAGGCTTGCCAGAGATTTGAAAATCGTTGTTGTGGAGATTTATTATGATTCGCAATTGGTCGTACGTCATGTTCGGGGGGAATACCAGGCCAAGGACCGAAGACTGGCTGCTTACCTTGCTCGGGATCAGGAAATATTAAATCAGCTCGATTATTATACCATCTACTGCATACCCCGAGAGTGCAATCAAAAAGCCGATTCATTAGCAAAGTTAGCCAGTACAGGTGAGGCACAACAAATTGGACTCGTTCCCGTGGAAACATTATCTTCCCCGAGCATCGACCAAATGGAGACGGATTGGATATTTGAGGTTGTTCGCGATAGGGAGTCATGGACGACTTCGTTCAGATATTTTCTCAAGCATGGGATCCTGCCAGAGCACATGAGTGAAAAGAGACAGGTTCTTCGAAAAGCTTCACGATTCACTATTCAGAATGGAGTTATGTATAGAAGAGGGTACTCTGTTCCTTTACTCCGGTGTATTGCTCACGGTGAAATCAAACGAGTGTTGCATGACATGCACGAAGGAGAATGTGGCGATCACACCGGGGGGCAAGCCCTTGCCAAGAAAGTGCTCAAATATGGATACTATTGGCCAACCGTAAATCACGATGCATCGGATTATGCCAGAAAGTGTGACAAATGCTAGAAGCATGCTCGGATTCCGAGGGCCCCACCTACCGAAATAACTCAAATGGTCAGTCCATGGCCGTTTGCAGTATGGGGGATTGACATTATTGGCTCTCTACGCCATCGTAGCGGTTGATTACTTCACCAAGTGGGCGGAAGCTGAACCCCTTGCTACAATCATAACAAAGAAGGTGATCAACTTTGTAGTGCGCAACATCATCTGCCGATTTGGTCTCCCACATACTGTCATCACTGATAATGGGACCCAATTCGATAGTGTTGAATTTAAAGATTTCTGTCAATGATTCCACATTCAGAAGAAATTCTCCGCAGTTGCACACCCTCAAGCGAATAGACAAGTGGTAGCTGTTAATAAAGTTATAAAGTCTATTCTGAAGAAACGACTGGAAAAGGCCGGGGGCAAATGGGTCGATGAGCTTCCTATGGCTTTATGGGCTTACCGAACAACCCACAAGTCCACGACCGGCCACACTACATTTTCTCTTTCTTATGGTTCAGAAGCTGTTATTCCAGTCGAATTAGAAGTGCCTTCTCATCGTGTGGCATACTATGATCCGAAGACAAATGCTATATTACTTGCTGAATCTCTGGATTTATTGGATGAGAAGCTTGAAGAGGCTGATTTGAGGGCAGCCGCATACCAAAGTCGAGTCGCCCGATTATACAATGCCAAGGTCCAACCTCGAACCTTTGAACTCGACGATCTTGTCCTTAAGAGAATTTACCCAGTCCTTCGCATATGAAGCCAACTTGGAAAGGGCCGTATGTTATTGAACGAAAGCTCGGAGATGGCACATTCAAATTATCGACCGTTAACGGTCTCACTCTTCCGAGAGCCTGGAACAGCGAAAGTCTTCGTCGCTACTACACATGACAGGCTCTGTTTTTTTTTATTCAGTCTATTTTTCATTTGCAATTTGTTTCTGCATTTCGAAATTTGTATTTGTAATAAGGCAATTGATTTTGCCGTATTTTCTTATTTCAACAATAAAATGCAATCTCTTCAAGCCAGAGCTGTGATTTATTGAATGTGTCATACAACTATCACTATGCACGGAGAGCTAAATTCCACCCGATGGTGGAATTTATTCAAATAGGGAGTGACTATGATACGACCAGTTACTCTCTAAGTGAAACCTGAGCTCGGGGGTAAGTCATCACACTGAAGTTAAAAAAAAGGATTGATACATGACAATCCTTCAACTAACTCTAGATTCCCAGAGTGTGAACTGGAGTATAAACTTACAAATACGATCTCGAAGAGGGTGGATCCGTCCACCTAACGACTTCGCCCGTATCTTGACCAAGTCTGAGGAAAATGGATCCATCCATCTAACGACCTCGCTTGTTATCTCAGGGTGGATGTGAACCGACCATCCATGATCCTGATAGATTCGTCGTTCCCGGAGTGCGAACGAGATCCTAAAGCCTGAACAGATGTGACTAACCATCTATCGGCCAACTCCAAGTCCCCAGAGCACGAACTGGAGTATAAACATTAACTAACTCCGGATTCCCAGAGTGTGAACCGGAGTGTCAACATAAACACCAACTCCAAATTCCCAGAGTGCAAATTGGAGTGTAAACGTTGACTCAAAATCCCCGGAGAGTGAATTGGAGTTTGAACACAAACCGAATTGGGATCGACCGTCCGTAAAACAACTCTAAGTCCCCAGAGCGTGGTTAGAGTGTAAATGCAAATCGGGCGTGACTGACCACTCACAAATCCATCTAAAGTCCCCAGAGTGTGGACATCGTTACAAACATTAGACGGGTGTGACTGACCACCCATGAAAATGACTTAAGTCCCCGGAGCATGGACGTATCCTTGAAACTTAAGCAGGCATGACCGACCGCCGACATACAGATTCATATCCCCATAGTGTGGATGCAATCGTCAATAGATGAGCGAGTGTGATTCGACCACTCGAATTTCCTTGTTTCAGCATCAATTCAACGACGTTAAGCTCGATGAGTTGAAGACGGAACACTATTGCCGCTTGATCTTTACAATTCGTCCCTGAAACTGGAGGCAGAACTTAAGCGCCAATCGCTGACTGAGACGGTGCAGCATCGGAGTCCAGCTTAACGTTCAGTCATCACTTATAGTCGTGATTTCAGGACTTAACGACTAAACTTGAGTCCAATCCAAAGGTCAAAACTCAACAAATGTACTAGACTGGAGTTCAAAGGCTGAAACACTTAAGCAAATAAACAAAAATTGAGTTGAAGACAAAATGGAATTTCATTTCAACTATTTGTGGAAAAGAATTAAGTACAAGTTTATCCCAAAATTCCTACTAGCAGGGGCCGAACCCACATCTATACACGGTTGACAAAGGCTAAAGAAATTCCTATCTACTTAGAAATGAGCTGAAGAGACGTATCTACTCTTTTTTTTCTTCTTCGGTTCCTCTTCAGTATGGACCCGCTGGAGATCTCACTCGGTTTTCTTTTTGAACCCTTGCTTTTCGGCGGCCGATCCCTAGTCAGGGCCATTATATCAACATCCTCCTCCAAACTAAAATGTATTGGAACGCTTCCTGTTAGCGGAGTCGGAAGGACATGATCAACATAAGGCGGTGGGGCAGGCGCGCTCGTCTCAACGACCGTTCCTCCCGGAGATATCATCCGCAAAGGAGTCGGACCAGGTCCAACCATTCCACCGCCAAAACCGCTGCCCCGCGCGGCTGCCTCCATCTCAGCGTTGATTTCAGCTAGGATTTCCTCCTCGTGAAGTGTTTGCGCACCGCTGGAGACTCCCGTAGTTGGGGCCGAGGAACTTGTCATTGGAACGCTTCCACCCATAACGAACGGCAAGTCTGCAAAAGGGTCACTGTGATGACCGAGGAGTTCCTCCATCATCTGCTCATCAAAAATAAGTGTGCTCCCCTGCGCTCCATTAGTCGGTGTCGTGGTCGTTATAGTGGTCGCTATAATTATAATGGCCTCCTGCATATGATGTGGTTCCTGAGTTGTAGGAGGCACGACTGGTGTAGCTTCAATCACTGGATAAAACAAAAGAAGAACTGTTAATAATCACTTCATGTACGCTTCCGGTTTTGGACAAACATTCGAAATGTTCAGAGTACCTTCCTCAGTTTGACTCGTGAGCGGCTGAACGGCCTCAGAGATTTTCTTGCTAGCTTGAGATAGCTGCGGCTGATTCGGGTTGTAAGTAGGAACGGATTGAGAATCAACCACAGAAGTCGATTCAAGCTGAGTCGGCACAAGAGTTTCAAAACTTGTATCATGATGCTCGACACCAGAGCCTTCTCCAACTTCCAAATGCTGAGCGCCGAGCTTCTCCTTCTCATATGGGATTATTGTATCGTGGAGAATTTTTCGCTCGTCTTCATTCAGCATTCGGTTTTCAAGCTCAAATTCATCAACTGATTCGCCCTGATGCGCTGCCTTTTCATCTCCTACTAATCGGCCCCATGCGTTATACAGATGTGTCGAATAATTATCAAGCCAGGCTAGATTTCTATGCTTTAAGACGTTGGCATTATAAGTAATGAGTATATCCTCAATATCAGCCTCTAGCCTGGCCTCTGCCATCTTAACCTCATCTTCAACCTTAGCCTCCACTTCCCGGACTTAGCCGTTGCTGCATCCCATTCGCCCCGAAGCACTACGGCATGTTCACATGCTTCTTGAGCTGCTCTATTTGCATTATCCTTCTCCTTGGTGATTTCATAAAATTTGGCTTTGAGCTCGTTAAGTTCTTTCAGAGAAGTGTCCCGTTCAGCTGTGACAGTGGTGTTTCGGTGGGCCGTCTCCTCCACCAAAGCGAAATGCGTTTGTCGCATTCTCTCCATAGATTGAGTGGCCTCGTTAGCTTTTTGGGTGGCCTCCATCTCTGATTTCCAAGAAGATTCGGCTTCATCATTGAGCACTTGGATAATGCGGTCCTTTTGAGCGAGTTCAGTTTCTAGTTTCTCAATTGCCTTTGCCCGCTTGAAGGCCACTGCCGATGCTTTGTCTGCGGCTTTCATCCACTCCTTATACTGTGTATAAATGTCATGAATATAGTCATGCATCGTGGGTTCTACTTTCGATGGAATTTTCTTTAAGTGAGGGGGGAAGATGAAGCCGTCGAAACATATGTTCGGGAAATCTTTTCTTAACCGGGCAATTATGATAGCTCCTTCCTCAGTGGGCTCAATGATGGCTTGTTCAGCAACAGTGGGAGGTTCGGCCTTAGTCCTACGACGCTGAGACTCAGACCTTGGAACATGAAAAGATGGTTTTTGGCATGGAGGCTCCGGGGGATGTGAGCTGTGAATAGAAGGTTGTGTAGGGAGTCAGGGAGGTGGAGAACGCGATCGGGATCGATATCTCTGTTCTCTGTAATCTATGTCTCTATCCCTCTTGTAACGTTCCTGACTAGAATAATCGCGATCGCGGTTTCTATCATCCTCTCTCTGATGGGACTCATAATACGAGCTCGATGATTGGCGCGCTAAATGGAGACTGTCGAGCATAGAATCTCGCCTATTCATCGTATCTGTAAAGTAAAAGAAGAACGGAGTTAGTGAATTCTCGAAGCAGGCAACTTAAGGCTGGAAACCATGTAGTGCCGTGAAGTGTATATGTGTGTGCAACCCCCGACCAACCGGTAATGTCGGCTGCACTGATGGGTAGAGACTCACTTAAATCTAGAGCACTTTGAAGCCCCTCCAATCCGGTGTCATGTTGAAGTGACACATAGTCCGGAATCGGAATATCAGCAAGTCCTTCAAAAGGATTCTCTACTAGCGAGGGAGGAGCCCCCGAAATTCTAACACCAGAGGCCGGCAGAGACATAACTACAGATTTCCATCTCGAAGATTTATGACGTTGTGTGCAACTGCCTTGCCTTTTCTCCTTCCCTCTGAACCCTAAAAACTGTCAGAAGGCCCGGCCACGGGTTCGTCATTCGTAGGCGTGTGTTCTTCATCACCTTCCTCAGCAATTACGACCCCGGGTGCTTTGCGCTTTACCCGCTTCGTCGGGGCCGCCCTAAGCACTCCTTCAAGTCTTATGCTTTGTTTTCATTCGATTAACCCAAGAATTCTTAAGTTCCTGTCGGTAGCATCGACTCGATTTCTCTCATCTCGCCTGGAACTTCTTGGAGGATCAGTACTATTTCTTTAAAGTGTGCGCCATCAGGTCGAGGAATTGCGGCTGTAATGGAAAGAGAGTTTTAGTCCCAATACCAGTTGCAACTATATTGTTAACTACCAGAAAAGTCGAAGCACTTACGTCTAACCAACCATCGACCAGCAAACCCTGGTGGGCATCGAACATAGAACCACTCAGTTTTGAAGTAGCTCAATCTGGTCAAAGCGCCAATCACAACTTGACAGTTCCTAACCGCCTCCAGAAATGTGAGAGAAGGGCTATCTCTCCGACTCTTAACATTAAAAAGGTATCCGATTTCGATCGAAGTCGGGGGTCTAAAAAGATGCTCCATGAATACAACAAATAGACTGTTCAGCAACGCGTATCCATTGGGATGTAACTGTGATGGGGCAATTCCAAAGAAGGACAACACTTCCCGAATATATTGATTGAATGGAGGAAGCGTCCCGGCTGTACATGAATGCCTGTTGAAGGCAGTAAACCCTTCCGAGGGAGCATGCGGTCTATCATTCGGTCCCGGTAATAAGACGTCGTCCAACGGTAGACCATGCCTTAGACATATTCGTCCAGCATATCTTCGAAGACGTTGGACGGCATATAATCTTGTGGGTTCATGATAAACCTAGCACCAGGCAGCTCGTCCGGAGTTGGATCTATGACTTCGGCTGCGATGATCGGAATCTCTATGATTAAGGGAGATGAACTCTGAAGCTCCTGCTGTTGTGAGCTTGTAGACTCCATAACTAATCAACTTATTAAAAACCATCATTAGATGATAATAAGCCCGTGTGTTCCCTAGTGTAAAGTGCATGGATGTGTTGTGAAGTGTAGTATTACATAATGCTTAAGAAATTCTGCGGAATTTAAGAAAGTTTTAAAACGACAAGACTTCGAGATTCAACCAGAGTGACCGTCATCGCTGACCGTCACAACTGTGCCATCCAAACTTTGGAGATTGATCCAAGTTAAAGTTCGTTAAATTTTGTTAAGTTACAGTTCCATCGACGAGCTTCGAAAGGCAGTCAAGTATGCAGTTTAACGGTTACGTCCAGATATGCGAGGCTAAAGCTCGTCAGAGTCAAATGTTCAACTATGCAAAGATTCGTATTCGTCAAAGTTTAAACTTGGATCGTTCCACAAAAGTCCGTTTCGTATCGATCGGGAAGAATTAGGTTCGTATCGATCCAAGACCCTCAATTTCGTATCGACCGCCAGTTGAGGATTTCGTATCGATCACCAGATCCTCGACTTCGATCGATCACATGGCCAAGGCTTCATATCGATCGCTCCAGATCGATACGAACTTCCACCATCCCAGACCAATACGAAGCTCCTCCCTCCATCTATTAGTTCCAGATCGATGCAAAACGCTGTTTCTTCCATCCTTCATCGATACGAGATCGAAGCCGAGGATTCTTCCCATGAATACTTCGTATCCATCGATAGTTCTTCTTCCCCAAGTTGCTAAAGCGCCATTGCTCCTTCCTCGACCTCGCTCCGACCCAACTCCAGCATCAACAACGTTGGAATCGGCCATGACTTTGGATGGATTGGCGTTAAAACTCGGGTCTCATCATTTTAAGGTCGATTTAATTAGTCGATTACCTAATTTAAAGATTTGGGTTGAAGGATTAGTGATTTAAGCAGCCTGAAGATGAAGGCAGTTTTCTTTTTCTCGAGCTCTCTATCGATCGAAGGCAGAAAGGAAAATAAAGGCAAGTAAAAAATCTGGCTAAGTCCCGAAAATATTTATATGGGTTCGTATCCAAGCAAGAAACGTTTCGTCTCCCAGTGGTAAAAATCGAATGAAACAGTCGCAAATTCCATCAATATAAAGAACCCTCTTAGTATCCATCTGCCCAGATCGATCCAGAGTGTAACAGTTCATATTCATCAGTGATCAACCTTCAAGCCCATCGATACGAAATACCACTACAAGGTCATATTTAGGCCATTTAGTTCCATTGGAGTGAAACGTCTACTTCATATCCATCCGTTTGAAGACCAAGAAGACTCATATCCATCGATACGAATCATCTCCAAAGACTATCTATTTCATATCGATAGTTATCGCTACGCAGCATGCATTCCAACATCTCGGATCGATCCAGGAGAGGATCGATACGAAGGGATGCCTTAAAACAACCATCAAACATTGTCACAACTCGAATTTCACTTCGATCCAGGAGAGGATTGATACGAAACTCGATTCAAACAGGAATAAAAAACTTGACAACGACCTGTGAATGTGCAAATGTGAACAGGAGTCAGGTTAACATACGTGCATGTATGACGAACTAACATTCAATTTTCAAAATTAACAGGAATTGAATGCTCACCTGATGACAATCACAACAGTGAACGACTAATTGCTAGCACTAACCTTCAGCTACAACAAAACGCTGCATAATCATTGGCAATCAACAATTCAATTTTTATAATACTAGAAATCAATCAAAGGTCACAACTTTCGACGAAAAGATGATAACCATTCAAACAGATCAAATAGAAATGTTCAGAATAAAGATTGCAACTTTCAAAGCACGTCATGTTCTCACAAGATGTACTTTAGGGGGAAAAATGTTATCTCACCTTTTGGCAAGGTCGTGATACCAAGAACTTAACTGGAAACCGAGGATAGCCCGTCCCAAAGATCGGTTTTATGCAGGCTCACTATGAATATCGACGAATTTTATCCAAATCCGGATCAAGCTACAGTTAACATGACACGACAAGCAAAGCTATGGAAGCCAACGTTCCAAATTTCAAGTCAATCTGAGGTCGTATGCTCAAGATATGATCAATGCAAACCAAGGGAATCAATTCATTCGTCTCCATCTGTTCGCATCCATCTGTTCGCCTCCATCAAGATTCCTCTGTTCGTATCCATCAATTGTCTGTTGTTCGTATCCATCATGTACACTCAACTTCATATCCATCAATTGGAGTCCATTCGTATCGATCCCAATTGCACAGCTCGTATCAATCGATCAACGATCGATACGAGTAAAACATCAAACGATCGATACGAAATGGCCCCCAGCTATCGATACGAAGAAAGCCATTAAGCGATCGATACGAACAGTACAATGATAATCGATACGAACAAGGCAGAGGCGATCGATGCAAACAAGATGCACTCCAATGAAAGACTTAGTTACTCGACATGAAAAGTGGATCGATCCGAGGAGTTAGCGCCACGTCAACTGGCATCACATGCAAACTTATCGATGCGAACAACATCGATACGAATAGCATCGATGCGAAGAGAATAGCAATCGAAAAGCCCAAACTTACATCAATCATAACTCACAATCTACAAGTCCAAACGCCACCAAATTTTCATAGGAGCCTGCGTACATCCTCAAGAATGTTCATGATCGATTTCGACTCGATTTGACCAAAATACGATCGATACGAAATTTGTTCGTATCGATCACAGATCGAGTGCACACCGCATGGGATCGATTGCGTGGGCCCACCCATATGCCAGAAGAGGTCTTCCGAGATCTGAGCGAGATATTTGCAGCCTACGCCTATAAATAGCAGCCTAAAACCTACAGAAAAGGGATCTTTTGGCTCTTTGACGTCCAAACTCTGCCGAAACCATTGTTGCACTCAAAAACCACTGTTGTACTCGAAATTTACTGCTGTAATCCGCTGTAACCAGCAAGCAAAAGTTAATAAAAGTCAATCATTTCATAGTGGACGTAGGCAACACGCCGAACCACTCTAAATCTCTGTGTTCTTTTGCTGTTTTTCTGATTA
This sequence comes from Allium fistulosum, assembly GCA_030737815.1. NCBI lineage: Eukaryota > Viridiplantae > Streptophyta > Magnoliopsida > Asparagales > Amaryllidaceae > Allium > Allium fistulosum. The sequence goes on from CM060907.1 coordinate 1,011,239,768, forward strand.
TTGTTTGGAGTGTTTGTTAGATAATCCTCTTTTTACATTTATTTTCTTCATTTTATCTCTTTAAACACTTCCGAAGAGTGTTGTGCCCAATTTTGGTACAAACAGTTACTTAATAAAATACATAAATGAGAAAGAAGCGAACTGTATTTAAAATTATTTCACCTAATTACAGAAATAAATTTAATCATTTGTTTGGTTCTAAATGCCTATAATAAAGCATATTACATGAATATACATGTACTATAAATTGACTGGTAAAATTACCGTTACCGCTGGTATTGAAGAAATGTTACAGATGATTTACCGTAGAAAATGGTAAATTTACTGTTACCATACCGATTAAACTGGTACGTGATTTCATTCGAAAATGGTAACCGATTAACTGGTAATGGTAAATTTACCGTTACCATTACAGCCCTAGATTTGATCATTAAATTTTTAGCATTTGATAATTGAAATAAATTGTTAGTAAGAAAATAAAATGGACTTATAGAAATCTATATCAAGTGTTTTTAAACAATAAACTCAAAAAAGAAAAATGTTTTAAGAACCTTAATTCTATAATTTGAGGAGTACTAATAATTGACTTAGTGTCATCGATTGGTTTAAATGTTTTGGAATAACGCTTCGTCAAATATGGTATAACTCGTTGAATAGAATGTTTGAGAAGAACCACTACGGCTATACATATCAGCGGAACATTCTTATCGCAGAAGAACAGAGAAGGAGTGCTTTCCGAAAGTGAGATAGATGACTATTTTCATATAGAGAGAGCACTAGACAAGCCTTCCCCTTGTTTAAAGAAAGCCCTCTCTGTGAGCTAGACAGCGAGTCGGCATTCGTCCAACTATTTAGGTCCATGATCCCTCACCCCAGTCTCATGATGATAGGATTCCTTTCCACCGACACCAGATCCCTTTGGCTCAGACAACCACATGCACAAAGGAGCTCACTCAGGAAAAGCCACTTATTGGGCTGGAAGAACGGGCAAAGGCGACTATAGGATCTGTTGATACCGATGTTTATACTGAGGACCAAGATTAAGAGGGGTATGGAACATATTTATTTAAAGGAATCGCCAAACAGAACTAAAAGCTAGAAGAAAGATGACCGGGGGCTGGGAACCGAACTATTAAATTCAAAGAAGTCCCGAAACCGAAAGATTGCCTAATATACAATGGGGATTGACGATTTTATAGTTTAGAGACTTAGGACTGGGAATAAAAAATGTCGGGGGTTACAGATCTCTGAGACTACCATCGATCCGATAGAGCGGAACGACCAGAATTTTTTTTTTAGAAAGCCGTATGATAGGTGGTAACTATCTTGTACGGTTCGGGGGATAATCGGCGTACTTCGATCAGTGGGGGAATATTTGGCTCTATCTAACATACAGGGAATTGGAGGTAGCATTCTTCCGATGTCAAGTCATGGACTAGTTCCTCCAGCCCTTTTTCTATGTGTTGGTGTTCTATATGACCGACATAAGACTCGACTTGTTAGATATTATGGAGGTTCGGTGAGCACCATGCCGAATCTCTCTACCATTTCCTTCTCTTCCACTTTGGCCAATATGAGTTCACCTGGTACTAGTAGCTTTATAGGGGAATTTCTAATCTTAGTAGGAGCTTTCCAAAGAAATAGCTTAGTAGCCACATTAGCAGCGCTTGGGATGATTTTAGGCGCGTCATATTCCCTTTAGCTATATAATCGTGCGGTTTTTGGGAATTTAAAACCCGATTTCCTCCATAAATTCTCCGATCCAAATGGTAGAGAAGTTTCCATATTTCTATCTTTTCTTGTTGGAGGGGCGACCGTCTATTGAACTACCAAAAAAGGGTAAACCAATGTGATCATGACATTGTAGGTACTTGCGATGGGACGGATGCGACTTCCCTCATCGGTAATGGGTGGCATAGCCCATAGCAGAAGTTCCCTTTTTTGATCCATTTCTTTATTACCCAGGCTGGGGTGGGACTGAGAGAAGGACGGGGGGCTACCATGCATGGCACTTTTCGATTGTGTCTCCGTGGGACAGTTGAACGAGCAATTCATGAATGCAGGCGGGTCGGACGAGCTAATAACTCGAATGCGTTTAGTCCGTTTTTTGAGCAAGAATCACAGCGCCTTCACCATGATACAGACTCTAAGTTCTTATGGCAGAGCATGAGGAGTTTCCTTCAATATGATGATGGGAATGGAAACCAAAAGCACGACCAGGGTCTTCGTGGTCCGAGATAAGACATATATATCAGTCACAGTAATTAAAGCATGAGACTTTTTTGTAGTACCGGTGAACCAGATGGCCGAGGGAATCTGGGACGGAGGACTCGTAATATCTCTATAGATCTGGCAAAAGCGAAAGACCCCCTAACGTCAGGGGCTGACCGCTGAGCTCACTATGGCCTCACAGGGCGGGCCAGAGTAGGTGCGAGTTGTAGCCGCCATAGCTTATGGCTAGAGCAATGGGAGGGGGGCCCTGCAGAGAGAACGGTAAGGATAACGAGCACGCCGCCTACTTAGCAGGCAACAGGAGCCGTGGGCAAGTACTTGTAGGCCAACAGCCCAGTGAACCGGGCAGGGCACTCGACGAAAGAGTGGCACACTGAGCAAGTACGAGAAATTGGCTGTAACGACCCAGAAATTTTGAACATTTGAAATAGAATATTTAATTGAATTTAAATATTTGAATGTTGATTTAACTCGAATTTCAAATGTAAATATGAAGTTGGCAATTTAATTTGTAAATTTAATTGTTGCAATTGGGTAAAAAATTTGAATCTTCAGTTTTAAGCTGATTAAAAATATTTTCAAGGCTTAGAAAATTTATATTGATAATACTGAAGATAATAAAACTTTCAGAATTGGATTTGAAACTGTTTTGTTCAGTTTTGAATTTATATCGTTTAAATTGAATCGATATTTGGAAATAGCGCTCCGGAGCACAGTTTCGGAATTCGACGAAACCAGTTCCATTGGATCCATAATATTGTATTATTATCGGATTTCAATTTTCGTGGTGATTGGAGCTGTCGTGTGATCGTACGATAAGCAAACGCGCTGAAATTAAATCGAAAATTTAATAGTATAACTCGTCTAGAAAGCTATCTTCTCCATACAATCGAATTTGGATTCGAAACCTTTTCCAGTGCTTTTGGAATAGGGGTTTAACATTATAAACGCCTAGCGGCACGCCTCGATAGGATGTAAAAATTTTAAGCTTCGAATTGAAGTCGATTTAGATTTGAATTTAAATATAATATTTATATTTTGACTGGTCAAATTTCTTCTCACATAAGCTGTCTCTTAATCACCTCGTTAGCACGTGTCCTTCCAAATAACACGCGTCTGCTCCAAATTAATCAACAGGCCGAACTAAAATTTTATTCATTCCTCTTCAATTCCTTTTCCATTCGTTCAAAAGCAAATACAAAAGAAAATAAAAACGAAAGCATCTCGTTTTCAAAAAAAATAAAACGAAATCAAAAAGGGGGATGAAGGCGTTCGCGAGTTCGAAAGTGGAGAGGAGGAAGGCGTGCGGCGATTGGTCGCTGGCAGGTGGTTCTCGAGGCGCGTGGTGGTCGTGACTTAGTCGCGATGGCGATCGGTGGTGGAAGTCGCGAGCGCGTGGATTCGATCGAGCTAGGGTTGGCTTCTTCGATTCGTTCATCAAATTTTTTTGAGCACGAGCTCGTATGTGGGTCACGGTGACACTCAGCAGTAGGAGATTGGGTCGTGAGACACCAGAGGGTAGCGTACAGTTGGGCGATCGAGATGAAGTGGTCGCGAGGCTAATGGGGGGCGTGCTTGGCTGTGGAGTGGGGTAATGAGCTCGTCATAGGCGTGAGGTGGATTTTGAGCAACAGTTTGATTTTGGTTTCCTGTTCTTTGGGGTAGTTGTTTTGAGCAAATTTAGTTTTTATGTTTTCAAAGTTTAAACTGGCAAACTGTTTGTTTAAAATTAGCAGTTTGTTAGAAAACAGAGAAGTTTATGAAATATGGGAAGTTCATTAGTCTAAAATAAATAATTAGTTAATTAAAATAATATATTAGGGTAATTAATTGGGTTAATTAACTTGTTTAATTGTTTCAGTTACTAAAAATAATTTATCTAATAGGAAACTGATCAATAGCTTAGTTCAAAATTATAGGGTTAACAAATTGAATCTTTTAAAAGGAAATTATGAGTAAGATCAAATTATTAGGTTAACCAAACTTTAGTTAAATTAAATTATTGGTTAACTAAGTGGTAATTAATTGTTTGATCAATTCAAATATTAATAAACTGTATAAACATTTATACAAGGTTAAAATTGCAAAGGAATCAAGCCGAGAATGTAAATGGATTGCAAAATGAAAAGCAAAGGTGAGATCTTCTCACTCAGATTTAAAATTGAATTGCAGTTATTGATTGTGTTGATTGCTATTTTGATGTGATATTAGATATAGTAGGATATATCTATATATATAGCAATATATATATTTTGGCATATGTATATATTGCAGTTGTGATTTCCCGCATTATATAGCGGATGAGACCCTATTGCGCCGCATAATAGCGGATGATATTTTATAAAATCCCATATACCGCGATATTCCACCTTGAAGTGGAATTGGTATTGTGCTAACATCTGTGGATGCAAGGAAACAGGTTGGAGGGATCCAACTGGATTCCTAAAATTGTTTGAATATTATTTCATATGTGAATGATGTGATTTATTGATAATCTGTGAATGATTTATTGATAATTGAAATTGTGAAGGCTACAATTTAGCCGAATGTATTTTTGGTATCGTTGGATACCAGAAATGAATATAAATTGGATTTTGAAATTAAAGTGGAAAATTTTAAGTGAATTTATTTTTAAGAATTGAATTTATTGAAAGCAGGAATTTTAAAGTATTAAAATTTGATTTTCGAAATCTTACCAAATAAATTCCAAAATATGGGAAAAGATATTAATAAATGAGTTTTGAATAATATTGTTTTAAAAGTTGAAGAATTCATTTAAAGATGGAATTTTGAATAATTTGGAAAGAACAAAGGAATTTATTTAAAAGCGATAAACTTTTAGAAATCAATTTGAAATTGATTTGGTATTGGAAAATGAACCTTTGAGAAATCGATTTGGAAATTTATTTGGAGTTGAAAATAAATTTAGAAATCAAATTTGTAATTAATTTGGTAATGGAAAATAAATCATTAGAAAATTTAATTGAAATTGATTTAGTGTTTGAAAAATGAATTTGGAAGTCGATTTGTAAATGGTTTGTTATTTGGAGATAAACTTAGCAATAAATTGCAGTGTTTTGTTCTATTGAAATAAAACTCAGAAATCAATTTGAAATTGATTTGGTATTGAAATAAAATTAGAAATCAATTTGGAATTTGATTTTGGGATTAAAATGAAGATTTGAAAATGTAAATTCAAGTGGAATTTATGAAAGGAAAGGGAAATTTATTTTTAAAATAAACATTGATTTATTTTTAAAGTGTGGAAAATATGATTTGAAATCGGATTTTCAAAGTGATGAAGTGTGGAAATAAATTTACTGATTGGGATGTAAATTTGAAATGAATCGATAAGGATTTATTTAAGTGGTTTAGATGAATGTGATTTGGAATTTGTTTTCAAATGGTTGAAGTATAAACCATATATCGGGAAGATATTTGAAATTTAATAATTTGGGAAAATTATTTAAATTGGATGATTGTTGTGAATATTATTGATAGTTAAATCATCGACTATCAATATTGCCTTTGAAATGGCATTTGAATTTGTTTTTAAAACAAACGTTTATTATTCAATTTAGCCGGGAAAGGACCTTTGTGTCAGATAACCCATTCCGAATAATGATTCGACGATATGGATCGTATTGAAGACCGGTGGTGAAGACCGGGTATTTGTGAAAATGATAGGATGACCTATCGATTGTCTCTGCACCATTAGCTACAGTATTGAGTTTTCCTTTGTGATGGGAAGTTTTATCGGGATTGTGAATATCCGGATTGCAAGGGCTTCTTTAAAAGTGCCTTCGGTTCTGTTCGAACCCAGAACAGACTTGTATGGTTACGTGTCTGACATTACGTTTTGAGATGTAAAGCCGATTTCTTTCAAATACATTTCTGTTGGTGGCGGAGAATTTATTCTCTTAGCTTAACACCCTTCTCTGAGACGTACGAGCTCAAAGGTTATGTAGTTGAAATTTATCAGCAATATATTCCCAATTTGGTAATGTGGCATGCTGAGTGTTGCTGTGATGATGATCATTTATTGATCATTTGTGATCAAAGCATGGCTTTGTGAAAAAGCGTGGCTTTGTGGACGAGACTTCGTCAGGGCCTCAACAACCCGGAAATGGTCGAAACAGGAATGTTGCAGTAAGGTTATGAGGGTCTCGCCCTTTAGGGTATGTCATTTCCTTCTGGAAAGGGGTGGTATCATGGTATGGAGCCCATATACTTACTCATGTGGACACACTTTATTTATTATGTGTGATGTTGGTTACCGAGCGCTCGGATAAAGGTCCCAAAGGACCGGGGGATGACATATTCGTGAGTTACCTAGTTACAGGGGTAACCCGGCCTTGTTTGGCAGAGAGCAGTTTGTCTCTCGGGACGTCCAGCCAGAGGCGATCCCATTCGGCAGTAGGAAAGGAAGTTCCTTAGCCTGACCATTTGTTGGAAAATCCAAAGAAACAATACGAACCTTGTACGGTTTTAGTTGTATTACCTGCTATGGAATGTGGCGGTAACCTGCTATTGAACATAGTAGCTATAGTAGGCATACGATACTGGTCGTATGCTGGCTAAGATTAATATTATACTTTCGAAATGTTTTCCACACTAGAAATTAATAATAATAATCCAATGATTTGCGTAGTAAGCATCTTTGACTATCATAAGAAGAAATCTCCTCCAATTCTGCGTTTGCATTGTGTGTGTGGCGGGAGGTCTTATGGTAGTTTCATTTTCCAAAAGCATTGCGAACTAATTTTATTTTCTTTGTGAAAATAACTGTTTTACGATCTCACACCAGTTACCATGACTGACTCGGAGTTTATTGTTCCCTTCTAAACTCTGGGTGCCCATAATTTTCCACACGGGCAGCCTAGAGTTATTTTTATCAGGATATTCTGGAGCTTTGGGGATAAGCTGGATGGCGAGACGTACTTCCGTACTTGTTATTTATTTCCGCTATGTATTCTGTATGAGGACAAGTTTATATAATTGTCCATTGTTGTATTGAGTTGTATATTGACTCTGATGATGTATTGTATAACTGATATAGTTCTTTGTTTAAAAGACTAGTGATTATCTATTATATATTGTTTCGCTGCGAATGTAAGATTCTGATATTATTTCTGTTTTTGTGTTTTCTGTTGTTTCTTTTCTTCTGTCTTCTTCTACCTCTTCTTTTAATCCTAATGGTTCGGTTTTCCGGCATTCGTTTGCGCGGCATTTGATACAGTGGACGTATTAATGTCGACTTTTGAGCGTCGAAAAGCCTAGACCGTTACAAGTGGTATCAGAGCATTCGGTTAAGCGACAACCCTTGGCTCTGTTGGGTGTTACTCATTAGAGATAGAGTCAGTAGTACTCTATAATGAGTGTGAGTGTAATAATAGATATGAGCGCGTATTTGTTAGTGAATAGAAATTTGTTTTGTATTGTGTTGACTTATCGGTTGATTGTTTATAGATTCTGGTCGGTGCAGTCTGGCCAACTATAATCGATAGGGGTTTCTAAACTCTTAAACAAGATAAACTGACATAGTATTGTTTTAAATAGGGTAAATGAAATAATTTTTCCCAAAACTATTTTTGTATAGAAAAGAAATGATTTTCTATGAATTATCATAGTATATAGATGTTTGGTTGTTAGGAGGTAATAACATTGAAATATTATCGCTATTATATGAAAAAAAATAAGAAATAAAATGATATAACCAAAGATTTGAAGATAAGTTCATTAACAAATGAAATTTATAAATATGAATTGAAAGATGAGGAAATAAATTCATATACAAATAGAATTTGTAAATATAAATTGTAATGAGATTTATGATTGAAATAGAATTTCAAGAAAATATTTGAAAATAAAATTCACAAATGGAATGTAAAATAAGTTGATAACTTATAAAATATTCGAAGTTTGATTGAAATGAAATTTAAATTGAAAATGAATGAATTTGTGAATGAACAAATGAGTTTACATTTGTAAATAAATGAATTAAAGAAATGAAATGAAATTTGATTTGAATAAAGTTGAATAAAAATCCAAATTTGGAAAATAAAATAAGATAAAATGGATTGAGTTTAAGTAAGCTGATTTGATAATTTATTAATTCATGAAATAATGAATTGGAGATTGAATTGGTTAAACTAAAGTTGGGTTGTAAGCTAAATTTAAAATGGTTTGAATTTGTATATAAATTCAAGTGGGTAGTAAAAATAAATTGAAATTTTTCCTTGTTATTGATAAAATGAATTCACGATGAATTGAATATGGAAATGTGAAATTTAAAAAGAATAAGTGAATATACTAATTGAATTAAATTAGTGAATGGAATAGATTTGATAAATGAAAATCAAATCAAGAATTGAAATTGGAAATTGTTTATAAGAAAATGAATTTGAATTTTGAAGTGAAAAAGCTGAAGTAAATATCGAATAAATGCTCGACTTAAGAAAATTTTTGTGAAATGGTTTCGAATGAAATGAATGAGAATGTGGAATGTAAATTTAATTGAAATGGAATCAATTTAAATGATTGTTAGCTTAAGTAATCATTCAGTTGCATGAATATTAACGAATCTGAATAGAAAGAATTATCGTTTGACAAAAACGAGATTGTATAAATTCTATGAGTTAATAAAAGCAAATAGAAATTGATTTTTGTATCAATTGAAGTAGATATGAGTTAGATTCATTTAAAAAATGAATTGAATGGAAGAAAGTGAGTTGTTAATCACTTGAATTGAATAGAAATTGAATGTGAATTAGATGGAAGCGATTTAAGTTGAATCAAAACTTTATAAATTGCTTATGGAAATTGTTTTGAATGAATTGCTAATGAAATCTATATATTGTTATTGGAAATGAGTGAATTGTTAAATAGATTTCCTATATTTGTCACTTACCTGTTTAAATTGAGTAAGTGCAGGTTTTTGAAGCCGTTTGGCTGCATTTTGGTTGCATAAATGCTAATAATAAACCGCTTTGCTTAAAAATGCTAATAAGGTACGCCTACGCAATAAAAATAGGAAATATGAAATGTTTTTCTGCTTTTCCGACCGAGTGGGTCGATGTATATATATTTATATCTTTTGTCAAATTGCAAAAGCTCCTCCGTACAAAGGAGACTCCGGCAAAATTTTCTGAAAATTTTGGGAGTTAGAAAAAAATTTGGAATTTTTGAAAATTTTTCACTTAACGACAAGTGATTTCAAATTGAATTTGAGATAAAGGTAAATGAAACTCAATATTCAGAAATAGAAAATGAATCGAATTCAAGTAAAATTCGAAATGAAAATCTGAATGAAAAATTTGGAAATATAAGTATTGAGATTTGAAATGAATTCAAATAGAATTGAAATTGTAAATTTAATTCAAATGAAATTGAAAATGCAAAGTATAAGGAAATGAATATACAACTTTGTTCGTGAAGTGAAAACGAATATAAGAAATACTTATATTGCACTTAAGAAATGAATGAATGAAATTCTTAAGTAAATTGGTATTGGGAAATCCAATAAGTGAATTTGGACATTATTGTTCATTAAAAATATATAGGAGGTATAAAGGAAAATGGAATTGGATTTTGATTTTTGAAGATAAAATTAATTTGCTCGGCAAAGGTATGTATTTAAAATTACAGTATGAGATTTGATGTGATTCTGATTTTGCCACTTGGCATTCTGTTTTCTTTTGAGATTTGAGAGTCTGTAGGGACGTTTTGTAGTCGTACCGTGTTAGCCGCGCAAAGGAGACGCTGGCGAAATTTTTCGAAAATTTCGAGAGTTAGAAAATTTTTGAATTCAAAAATTTGAATTTGAATTTAAATTTGAATTGTTAAGAAAACCATATTATTTGAAACTTATGGTTGATTGTTGAAAGTTAGTTAAAGTGATAACAAATCTTTAATGAAAAGATTTGGGTTGAAAATTTAATAAAACCGTTTGGTTTTGGGAAAATAGTTAATGGGAATTGGAGCATTTTTCCTAACTTGAAATTTCGGGACAAAATTCTTTTAAGGGGGGAAGATTGTAACGACCCAGAAATTTTGAACATTTGAAATAGAATATTTAATTGAATTTAAATATTTGAATGTTGATTTAACTTGAATTTCAAATGTTAATATGAAATTGGCAATTTAATTTGTAAATTTAATTGTTGCAATTGGTAAAAAATTTGAATCTTCGGTTTTAAGCTGATTAAAAATATTTTCAAGGCTTAGAAAATTTATATTGATAATACCGAAGATAATAAAACTTTCAGAATTGGATTTGAAACTGTTTTGTTCAGTTTTGAATTTATATCGTTTAAATTGAATCGATATTTGGAAATAGCGCTCCAGAGCACAGTCTCGGAATTCGACGAAACCAGTTCCATTGGATCCGTAATATTGTATTATTATCGGATTTCAATTTTCGTGGTGATTGGAGCTGTCGTGTGATCGTACGATAAGCAAACGCGCTGAAATTAAATCGAAAATTTAATAGTATAACTGGTCCAGAAAGCTATCTTCTCCATACGATCGAATTTGGATTCGAAACCTTTTCCAGTGCTTTTGGAATAGAGGTTTAACATTATAAACGCCTAGCGGCACGCCTCGATAGGATGTAAAAAATTTAAGCTTCGAATTGAAGTCGATTTAGATTTGAATTTAAATATAATATTTATATTTTGACTGGTCAAATTTCTTCTCACATAAGCTGTCTCTTAATCATCTCGTTAGCACGTGTCCTTCCAAATAACACGCGACTGCTCCAAATTAATCAACAGGCCGAACTAAAATTTTATTCATTCCTCTTCAATTCCTTTTCCATTCGTTCAAAAGCAAATACAAAAGAAAATAAAAACGAAAGCATCTCGTTTTAAAAAAAAAACGAAATCAAAAAGGGGGATGAAGGCGTTCGCGAGTTCGAAAGTGGAGAGGAGGAAGGCGTGCGGCGATTGGTCGCTGGCAGGTGGTTCTCGAGGCGCATGGTGGTCGCGACTTAGTCGCGATGGCGATCGCTGGTGGAAGTCGCGAGCGCGTGGATTCGATCGAGCTAGGGTTGGCTTCTTCGATTCGTTCATCAAATTTTTTCGAGCACGAGCTCGTATGTGGGTCGCGGTGACACTCAGCAGTAGGAGATTGGGTCGTGAGACACCAGAGGGTAGCGTACGGTTGGGCGATCGAGATGAAGTGGTCGCGAGGCTAATGGGGGGCGTGCTTGGCTGTGGAGTGGGGTGATGAGCTCGTCATAGGCGTGAGGTGGATTTCGAGCAGCAGTTTGATTTTGGTTTCCTGTTCTTTGAGGTAGTTTATTTTGAGCAAATTTAGTTTTTATGTTTTCAAAGTTTAAACTGGCAAACTGTTTGTTTAAAATTAGCAGTTTGTTAGAAAACAGAGAAGTTTATGAAATATGGGAAGTTCATTAGTCTAAAATAAATAATTAGTTAATTAAAATAATATATTAGGGTAATTAATTGGGTTAATTAACTTGTTTAATTGTTTCAGTTACTAAAAATAATTTATCTAATAGGAAACTGATCAATAGCTTAGTTCAAAATTATAGGGTTAATTAATTGAATCTTTTAAAAGGAAATTATGAGTAAGATCAGATTATTAGGTTAACCAAACTTTAGTTAAATTAAATTGTTGGTTAACTAAGTGGTAATTAATTGTTTGATCAATTCAAATATTAATAAACTGTATAAACATTTATACAAGGTTAAAATTGCAAAGGAATCAAGCCGAGAATGTAAATGGATTGCAAAATGAAAAGCAAAGGTGAGATCTTCTCACTCAGATTTAAAATTGAATTGCAGTTATTGATTGTGTTGATTGCTGTTTGGATGTGATATTAGATATAGTAGGATATATCTATATATATAGCAATATATATATATTGGCATATGTATATATTGCAGTTGTGATTTCCCGCATTTTATACCGGATGAGACCCTATTGCGCCGCATAATAGCGGATGATATTTTATAAAATCCCATACACCGCGATATTCCACCTTAAAGTGGAATTGGTATTGTGCTAACATCTATGGATGCAGGGAAACAGGTTGGAGGGATCCAACTGGATTCCTCAAATTGTTTGAATATTATTTCATATGTGAATGATGTGATTTATTGATAATCTGTGAATGATTTATTGATAATTGAAATTGTGAAGGCTACAATTTAGCCGAATGTATTTTTGGTATCGTTGGATACCAGAAATGAATATAAATTGGATTTTGAAATTAAAGTGGAAAATTTTAAGTGAATTTATTTTTAAGAATTGAATTTATTGAAAGCGGGAATTTTAAAGTATTAAAATTTGATTTTCGAAATCTTACCAAATAAATTCCAAAATATGGGAAAAGATATTAATAAATGAGTTTTGAATAATATTGTTTCAAAAGTTGAAGAATTCAGTTAAAGATGGAATTTTGAATAATTTGGAAAGAACAAAGGAATTTATTTAAAAGTGATAAACTTTTAGAAATCAATTTGAAATTGATTTGGTATTGGAAAATGAACCTTTGAGAAATCGATTTGGAAATTTATTTGGAGTTAAAAATAAATTTAGAAATCAAATTTGTAATTAATTTGGTAATGGAAAATAAATCATTAGAAAATTTAATTGAAATTGATTTAGTGTTTGAAAAATGAATTTGGAAGTCGATTTGCAAATGGTTTGTTATTTGGAGATAAACTTAGCAATAAATTGCAGTGTTTTGTTCTATTGAAATAAAACTCAGAAATCAATTTGAAATTGATTTGGTATTGAAATAAAATTAGAAATCAATTTGGAATTTGATTTTGGGATTAAAAGTGAAGATTTGAAAATGTAAATTCAAGTGGAATTTATGAAAGGAAAGGGAAATTTGTTTTTAAAATAAACATTGATTTATTTTTAAAGTGTGGAAAATATGATTTGAAATCGGATTTTCAAAGTGATGAAGTGTGGAAATAAATTTACTGATTGGGATGTAAATTTGAAATAAATCGATAAGGATTTATTTAAGTGGTTTAGATGAATGTGATTTGGAATTTGTTTTCAAATGGTTGAAGTATAAACCATATATCGGGAAGATATTTGAAATTTAATAATTTGGGAAAATTATTTAAATTGGATGATTGTTGTGAATATTATTGATAGTTAAATCACCGACTATTAATATTGCCTTTGAAATGGCATTTGAATTTGTTTTTAAAACAAACATTTATTATTCGATTTAGTCGGGAAAGGACCTTTGTGTCAGATAACCCATTCCGAATAATGATTCGACGATATGGATCGTATTGAAGACCGGTGGTGAAGACCGGGTATTTGTGAAAACGATAGGATGACCTATCGATTGTCTCTGCACCGTTAGCTACGGTATTGAGATTTCCTTTATGATGGGAAGTTTTATCGGGATTGTGAATATCCAGATTGCAAGGGCTTCTTTCGAAGTGCCTTCGGTTCTGTTCGAACCCAGAACAGACTTGTATGGTTACGTGTCTGACATTACGTTTTGAGATGTAAAGTCGATTTCTTTCAAATACATTTTTGTTGGTGGCGGAGAATTTATTCTCTTAGCTTAACACCCTTCTCTGAGACGTACGAGCTTAGAGGTTATGTAGTTGAAATTTATCAGCAATATATTCCCAATTTGGTAATGTGGCATGCTGAGTGTTGTTGTGATGATGATCATTTATTGATCATTTGTGATCAAAGTGTAGCTTTGTGGACGAGACTTCGTCAGGGCCTCAACAACCCGGAAATGGTCGAAACAGGAATGTTGCGGCAAGGTTATGAGGGTCGCGCCCTTTAGGGTATGTCATTTCCTTCTGGAAAGGGGTGGTATCATGGTATGGAGCCCAGATACTTACTCATGTGGACACACTTTATTTATTATGTGTGATGTTGGTTACCGAGCGCTCGGATAAAGGTCCCAAAGGACCGGGGGATGACATATTCGTGAGTTACCTAGTTACAGGGGTAACCCGGCCTTGTTTGGCAGAGAGCAGTTTGTCTCTCGGGACGTCCAGCCAGAGGCGATCCCATTCGGCAGTAGGAAAGTAAGTTCCTTAGCCTGACCATTTGTTGGAAAATCCAAAGAAACAATACGAACCTTGTACGGTTTTAGTTGTATTACCTGCTATGGAATGTGGCGGTAACCTGCTATTGAACATAGTAGCTATAGTAGGCATACGATACTGGTCGTATGCTGGCTAAGATTAATATTATACTTTCGAAATGTTTTCCACACTAGACATTAATAATAATAATCCAATGATTTGCGTGGTAAGTATCTTTGACTATCATAAGAAGAAATCTCCTCCAATTCTGCGTTTGCATTGTGTGTGTGGCGGGAGGTCTTATGGTAGTTTCATTTTCCAAAAGCATTGCGAACTAATTTTATTTTCTTTGTGAAAATAACTGTTTTACGATCTCACACCAGTCACCATGACTGACTCGGAGTTTATTGTTCCCTTCTAAACTCTGGGTGCCCATAATTTTCCACACGGGCAGCCTAGAGTTATTTTTATCAGGATATTCTGGAGCTTTGGGGATAAGCTGGATGGCGAGACGTACTTCCGTACTTGTTATTTATTTCTGCTGTGTATTCTGTATGAGGACAAGTTTATATAATTGTCCATTGTTGTATTGAGTTGTATATTGACTCTGATGATGTATTGTATAACTGATATAGTTCTTTGTTTAAAAGACTAGTGATTATCTATTATATATTGTTTCGCTGCGAATGTGAGATTCTGATATTGTTTTTGTTTCTGTGTTTTCTGTTGTTTCTTTTCTTCTGTCTTCTTCTACCTCTTCTTTTAATCCTAATGGTTCGGTTTTCCGGCATTCGTTTGCGCGGCATTTGATACAGTGGACGTATTAATGTCGACTTTTGAGCGTCGAAAAGCCTAGACCGTTACATTGGCCCCGCTCCGCTTTCTTAAAAAAAGCAAGGTAGCGTAGTTGTATACTTACTAGTCTGAAAATCAAAGGGCGGATTCAAAAGAAAAGCGCCAATATATTAATTGGAGACCCCGATCAATTAGCCAGTATAAATATTGGTCTTAGACAACTAACATCCAGTATATTAATTGGTGCCTAGTATACCAAGTCCAAACTATGAAATCGCCATTAATTGCGGCGACAACTAACCCTATACTAGTTGGGTCGGTTCGACCTTGCGGGAACTTAGACCGTCGGGGCTCGCCCCTGGTCAATATTAGATCAAACAATAGGGGACCGATCCAGTATATTAGTACTTATCTTTTTCTTTTTTCGAGACAATAGGTGCTTGCGATGGTACTATTCCCTACCGAGACAACGGACACTCTCAACGGATCCTCTACAAGCTAGGCATACCATACCTCTTCTGTGCGTCTTTCTGGGAACAACAGGCGCCCGGAGGAAGGCTGACCCGCTCAGGTAAGGTTCTTCATACAAGAGTGAGTCGAATCTGTTTCCTTTCTTGGCTTGGTTTGGGCCCCTCTCAGGGTCTTCGAGCGCAGCACCTCTCGATCTTTTTCGTATAAGGGAAGGAGTCTAAATCAATGGACATTAATGAACCATCATTGATGGACGTTGCACATGACACGATCAATTTGACTCGACGATGCTAATACCAATAGAAGTAGCGTACTCTTTGTCTAGCGAAAGGGACCGAAGAAGATCGAAGCATGAGGCGAGCGAAATGAGTGGGAGGCCACCTAGGTATCATAGGCGCCTTGTTAGTTATCACCTTGCGGGAACTTAGACAACCGGGAGCTCGGACAACAAACAAGGGAGCTTTAAACAAAACCAAAGGCCTTCCCCTATTTCTGCATTTCTTTCTCTATTTGGCCCGCCTCATGAAAAACAAGAGTCCTCCCAATTCAAAGTAACTATGAAAGGGTCGGTCAATAGCATAGATCTTTCTTTCCCGGGTCTCCTGGCCTTCGCATTCCTAATCCGATAGGGGGCTTTGTTTGCCCCAGCTTGGCGAATCGCATCCCCACGCCGCCCATTACCGTTCTCGCGAAGTCTTTGCAATGGCTGGGAAACCAGTCTACGAAGGGAAGCCCATTGCCACGCTGACCATCAAATATGAGACCTTCGAAAATCTTTAATGGAATGGCCCAATAAAGGAAGGCGCGATGTGTTCCATTTGTACGAATCGCGAACATACCACACACGACCGGACATAGAGCCAAAGAACTGGCAGACGGGGTTGGATCCTAAAAGTAGGGTCGTATGCACCTAGTGCACCAACCATGTGGCCAGTATATTAGTTGGGGCACTCAAAGACCTGGCGAATGATGGCCCACTCCACTCAAGAGCGCTTATGTCATATGGGAACTAATGGACAATCCTTTTGATTTTGATATCCGGTAAAAAATATAAGAATCAAAGTCCAGGTTGGTTGGTGAGCCTAGTGATAGGAGACTATCTAGCTTGGTTCAGAGAGCACTTGTTGGGTTAAAGATTTGTTTTTTTTGCAAAATGTTACTGCCTAAATGTTGAATTATTGACCCTACTTGTTCGGATGGGTGTTCACCTCAAAGTGTTCTCGGACTGCATGCATACATCCGTAAGTAACTTAGTGCAACATGGAAAATTTCATTGAGAGGAATCGGCAAAGAAAAGAAAAACAGGCCTTAATAAATTTGTATTTGATAGATTTTCCTTGGGCTGAGGAGTGTCCACATGAGTTCGTTGGCCCTCTTTTCTATTCTATCGAGAGTTTGGATTGCTCCACCTAAGTAGGACGAAAAAGAGGCGACCTCTTCTTTTATCATACAGATCTTACGTGAAGCCCTTAGCTCGCCAGTCGAAATAGGACAACAACACTCGAGATGTCGGGCCTATTGACAGATCGTACGAGATCTCACCCCACATCTCTATCCATTAAACGAAAGACAGGATGCCAAAGCAGACTCCAGAGCGGGAAGTGCGGGTAAGGTCAACTACTTATTGTATTATAGTATTACACAAAGGCGCTCACTCAAAAAAAGGCACTTATTGGGCTGGAAGAATAGGCAAAGGCGACCATAGGATCTGTTGATACCAATGTTTATACTGGGCCCTAACCTTAAGAGAGTTCCGGGGCCTCACCTGTCAGTACAGGAGGTGGGCAGAGATGGTATGGAAATCCTAACAAACTGAAGACACGGATGCAATAGAACCAAGCTCCTAGGATTGAAAACCTTCTAGGAAATAAAATAGGGGGACCTCTTGAATAAGTCAACATTGCATAACCTATCTCCGTACTGTACTGCGAGAAAGACCTCCTTAAGAAGACGGGGGCAGACCACACAGAAGAAGAAGTCATAATGGGGTAGGAAGAGGTAAAATAACCGCTAGTCTTTGTATTTCAAGTGTCCTCAATTGTCTGCCTCTGAATGGCTTTATCAGAGCTTTCTGTCGTTCCGTTCCCTTAGGTCTTGGGGAGTAGAGCTACTTCTTTCTGAAAGGATTCGAACACGTGTAATTTTTAATAGGTTTGGAGAAAATTAAATAACATGATGAGATTTATCGCTATTGTACATTTCATTTTTCTCAACTACAATTCAAAGAAATATCTAAGATCAAGCCAATGTTTATACTGGGCGAACAACAAACGAGCACCATTATAGACAGACTATGCAACTCGAAGGAACTGGACCTTGTGCCAGTATATTAATTGGCTAGTATAAACATTGGCCTCCATCTCTTCTATTACAGTCAATAGATCACCACCTTACATTTCTAGTAACGTCGGAATGCGCAAATCAGTTAGTTCATGCAAAGGGAAGCTGAACACGAAGCACGAGAGAAATCTCATAGAAAAGCCTTTCACGTAGAACAAAGAAAATCTCACTTCTGATTGCTAAATAATTTCGAATTTGACCTACTGACAATCTCTTTAAAACGAGAATTCTGTTTCGATAGTGGGCCACCCGACCGATAGGAGGTTTCACCAGTCAGTTTGTTATGGGAAGTGAAGGTACACCAGGTGCATAGCGGGAGGCCCCAATAGACTTGACGAAAGAGAGGGTAGTGAATTTCTATTTGTAGCAGTCCAGGATGGAAGTCATCTTTAAGATTCCCAGTATTAATCCAAATTTTCTATATTGATTTCACACTCATTTTATTGAGTTTGGGGACAAAGCGAAGGTGTGTAGCGTCGCTGATCATAATAGATGTCTAGAAGCATGAGTCAAACACGAAGTCTTCCTTTAGGGCAGTCTCGTACCCTATCAATCGGCCATATAGGAGTGAAAAGAAGTGCAGCCTTCACCAGATACCTAAGATTTCGATTCCATGTCCGGGTTGAATTACCCAATATTCCTTGTCAGATTCGTGAAATCATGTACAAACTTCATACATTAAAATATGCTCACTCTAATCAACTAAAATAGAGAAAGATCAATGGAAAATCTGCGGCTGCTCATGCCAAATTGAATGACCCGGCTGCTTACGAATTCTCAAAGCTAGAGGACTGGGAAACAACTATTTCCTTTCTCCATGTAGTCCTAAACTAATATACTGGGTGAGGTCGTTATTCATAAAGAAATGAGGCGCAAATCGTGACTAGTTTGACTTGACCTACTCGTTACTGTTCGACAGTTGGAAACGGCCCTAGTGCATATTTCCTTGCCAATCTTGGTTGCATGAAATCTCTGTCTCATGGATCCTCATTTCGCTGTCAGCATAGGTCAGGTGAATCCTCCACGCCTCTTTGATCCCTATTAATACTCCCTGAATATTTATAATAGTTTGGGACTTGGTATACTAGGAGCCTCGTCAATCTAATAGATCGCCAATGTTTATACTTGGTGCATATTTCCTCATCGAGTAACCAATAGAAAGCCCTGTTTGTTCAATCGATAAGCATAAGATAGGGTTTGGGCAGAGCTTTTTAGATCTCCTCCTCCCAGTATATTAATAGGGCTTCTATTGAAACTACCGATTCTGTTTTTGGTTGGTTCAAAGGAAGGGACATTGTTCACAAGTTTGCTTTTTTGAATGGATTTCGTGGTTCCTATATTGGTATTGGCGGAGGTGTTCTCATACCCTGCATCAACTAATCACTCTTGAGCACCAGCCTCAGATAGACAGCTAGACCATTTGGTTAAGGAAAAAGGTACTACGCTTTGGTCCTAAGATAGAAGGATAACCTCAAATAGAGTGAGGGATCCTCCTACTGGTTCAGAATAGAAGAAGTACCAACGGTCCAAGTCTACTCAAGAACAGGTCAAGTCTTCATGTGCAGTAACAAACCGAACATGACCCTCTAGTAAGGTGCGTAGCGAAAGAGGACCTATTTTCGATGTACTGGATCTCATGAGCAGATTGTATCCATTGGGCAAATATAGGTTCGATAAAGATTTGTTTTTCCAGAGTACCAAAAGCGAGCATGATGTCATTATGAACATAAAGACCTAAGGCCCTAGAAAGAGGCTGGCCCAACTTAAATGAGATGCGATGGCTTCCTTACGGTCTAACATTCTTGCCAATACATTATCCTCATTCTGCTCCCTATTATAATCTCTAATGAAGAATATAGCTCCATGAGCAACCTGTCATTATGAACCCTGCGATGTATTGATGATGAGTATATAATGCAGCTTGAGTAGTAAAGGCTTGTGCTATGAATGCATAAGCAAGTAAAGAGTACATGTATTGAGCTACTAAAGAAGTAATAACCCGCTAGAGCAAGGCCTAATTGAAAATGAATCGAATTGTTGATTATATCATAAAGAGGTTGGCAATATGCCTACGTCCTAATCGACCCCCCGGAGGAGTATGTGCTTCTAAAAGATCTTTGATACTATGTCCAATTCCAAAGTGAGTTCTATACATATGACCAACAACGAGAAAAAGAAATGAAATAGCTAAGTGGTGATGAGCCATATCGGTGAACCATAAACTTTTCGTTTGTGGATGGAATCCCCTAAGAAGGGTTAGAATGGTAGTTCCCGCTCCTTGGGAGGTACCAAATAAATGACTACTGGAATCAGGGTTTTGGGCATAAAGATTCCACTGACCTGTAAGAAGTGGGTCTAACCCGGGTAATACGTCTAAGAAATTATTCCATCTTACGTACTCTCCCTAGATCCAAGAATAGCGACATGAACTAAATGTCCTGTCCAAGCCAAGGAGCTTACTCCAAAAAGTCCCGACAAATGATGATTGAGACGAGATTCTGTATTTTTGAACCAGGAAATGCTCGGTTTCGGGTTGTAGGTGTAACCAACTCGCTATCAAGGATATAGCAGAAAGAAATAATAAAAAAAGAGCTCAGGTATAAAGATACTCATTAGTGCGTAATTCGATTGCCACTGAGAAAGACCGAAATAAGCGATATTTACTGGGCCAGTAGCATCTCCTCGAGTAAAGGCTTCTACAGCTAGTTGACCAAAATGAGGATCCCAAATTACATGAGCAATAGGTCTTACATGTAAAGGGTCTTGTATCCATGACTCAAAATTTCCTTGCCAAGCTACATGAAACAGATTTCTGGACGTCCATAGAAAAATTCTTGCTAACTATCCAAAGTGAGAAGCAAAAATATTCTGAGAAAGACGTTCCTTAGTAATATCATCATGACTCTCAAAGTAATGTGCGACCAAACCAAATACGACGAGTAGTGGGGTCCTGAGCTAAACCTTGGAAATGTTAATGCAATAATGCCTTTCAAATCCTCCTAGCCATTATCCTACTGCAATAATTCTTGCTAATGCTAAGAAGATTGCCCATGTTGTGGCAATTCCAGAAGGTAATGCGTTACTCCTACAACACTTCCTTATACAATGCTCAAGGCTCTAGGCTAAGTAGCAGGAGCCGAAGGTCTTATAGCTTAAGGGTACAACACCAATACCCACTCAATTGGACAAAAGGGTTGACATCCACGAGGCAATTCAAGTAAACAACAGGGTTGACCACTCGGGGATAGACTTGGTTCCTCAATGACTCAGAAATGCACCACTTTCGGTCTTTGTCAAGCTAAATAGGCAGGTGATCAATATATTGGGTAATTTCATAGAAACAGGAATAGTTCATGAAACCGGCGATACTGGTAATATACTAGGGCGCCAACCGTGATATAGTTACTTGGCTTGTTGGAACTACCTCTATAAAAGATAGATGCGGAGTCTAGCTTATGCTGGACGGAACTCCTAGATGTTCGCTAAGCACCTAACCAGTGGAGGAGCTCCTGAGGTTAAGAACTAACTCCATAGGGCAAGGCTCCATCTTCAGCGCCCTCGTAACTAACGAAAAAGTGATGGCCTGCGAAGTGATTGATCGACCACTCCCCCTGATTGATTAGGTACCTAACTCATATAAGCGCCTCAATAGCAGCATTTAGGGAATAAGAAAGCCAGAACGATAAGTAGCAAGAAGGGAGACCCTAGACAGATTGACTCTTGTTCTAAGTTCCCTAGTGAACTTCGATGTTATTTCATAGATTGGACTTAGCTATTCAATTGGGTCTAGTATATTAATTGGCCAGCTAGGTAGATAAATCAGGTAGCTATTGAACTGGTTGCTCGACCCTCTCTTTATTATAGGTAGTTCGACCTTTCGCAGGACTAAGACAGCTTGGGTTTCCGTTGTTGAGTCAGCTGGTTAGGGAGGAAGCAGCCTATCTACCTAGTCTTTGGCATGCATTTCGCCTCCACCTGGGTATCTATCATTGGGCTTCCCTATATCACTCTGCTAGTTTAGCTGCATCTAACCCGGACTACACAAGGGCCAGTTTGGGTCTAATTGGGTATGGAAGGGACGTTGATTAGCTTAGTAAGCATTGGCCATGAGACAACATCCAAGATTCGTTTGCTGTTTGTGGAGATGAGCGCAACATCAAAGTAGAAGCGGGAATGAAAAGTCTATGTTGAGTATGAATAGAAAGCCGTGAAATGCTGTGTGGACATCTTCATTCTGTAAAAGGAAACTCCTATTTGGAAACAAAAATATCATGAATAGTTTGAAGTCCAATATATTATTTAGGCATTGACGGAGAGAGCTAAAGACTAATAATGAGGTAATTCAATTCGAACTTGTGTTCGTTATAGAATAGAGGTGCGTAGCGTAGCAAAGATGTTACTATATTAGTCTAAAGTTCAAATTCCGAGTCACTCCTAATACTAGGCTCGAGTTAATATATTCATTGACACTCCCACTGGTCGCCTATGTTTATACTGAGTGGACCTCACTTCTTCCTACCTGTGAGGTCGCCTTCTTTTAGTGATCACACATAGAAATAATAGGTCGCTCGCTTTAGCTCTTTCAACAAGTAGAGGCGACCACCTTTCTTTTAGAGTCAACCTAACTTCTGAATCACAAACTTCTAGAGTCAGGGAAGCGTAGAAGCGCACTTTCTTTCAACTCGAGTTCACAACAGATCAACCTCATTCCTAGATAACGTCGGCCCCTGACTGATTAGTAGCCAGCGTTTTAGTTAAGAAAGAGCGTTTGGTGACGAAAACTCTATCATGCGGCTATTTTGAATGCCTCTAGTGTACCAAATTATGATTTTTGCAACTTGGTTTTGTTCATATCTTTGTTGTTCTTAGTTTGAGGCGGCCGCGGGCGCCAATTAATATACTACCAATGGGAGCGATCCATTACCGAGTGAAAGAGTCAGTGACATAGTTGTTAGCCTTCGTTAACAAGTATAGATCCAACCGGTAGACTGTCTGCTTTTTCTTTCTGACAACGGCAGGTAGCCTTTACTTGGTATTCAAGTACGTTGTCTATTGAAGAAGCAAACGAGTGCCATTGATGAGTTGCATATTATGTAAGCTTCCCAAGCAGGTCACGTAGCTCTTGGGTGCCAGAGAAGATATTTATATCAATTTTTGACTCGCTCTTTCTAATTTTATTTGTCTTCCGAACCAAGAATAGAAGGCAGCTATGAAACATGAATCAAAGGATGAGTCCTGCCATTCCGGTTGAGGAGAACCAAGAAGCATTCTGCCCAATTACTATACTAGGGAAGGGGTAGACCACAATGGTTCTTAAGGGACTAGCTTCCTAGGTTCGGTAAGTCGAGCCCAGGCACGAAAAGAAGATAGAAGAACTTCCTCCTTAACTGATGATTCCCACCTAGGGTGCACCACTTCCTCCCTCCCTACGTAACTTAGGGCGCCTACTTCAATGATGGAATCTGAGCCAGTAGTGAAGTTCACTAATTAGCCTTAAGCATCAGTCAAAGACCCTTCCAATTGAAAGAGATTAGGATTCGTTGCCTTCTCTTAGAGAACTTAATGGTCGAGCCCTATCTAACTAGCCCTCTCCCTGAGGCAAAATCTATGCTAATTCAGTGGCACCCTTCTCGAACTCTCTCTCAACTCAACTTAATATAATAGTTATTTACTACTTCCCTCCCCAAGGTCACAAGGGACTACTTTCTTACAGTAGCCTCGAGCTACCACTAATAAATCAAGCAAGCACTTACTAATTGAGCAACATTCCCTTAACAATTGCCTACTATCCAGGGGTTCCCCATGGCCAGAGGAGCTACCGAGTTCCCGTCAAGTTAGCTTAGATGTGATTCTTTTGTGCAGAGAGTCAGATAACATGGAATTACCCGAAATAAGATGTTAAGGGTTCCCTTACCGACTTGCCTGGAAGTAGCCCGTGGTATGTTAGATCCAAGAGAATAGTAGCTCGACTGAAGGCTATAGCGAGGTCCGCTCCAAAGCTAGCTCATTCAAATAGGGGTGCTGAAGCTAGCTCAAATAGGATGAGTGACTCGTCTTATAAGAAGAAGCCCCTGGGACTTGTATCAACATAGCCAACCAAACTTCCTCGTATACTCTTCTTAGCTTAGCTTGGAAGCAGTGGTTTGACCAGTGGGCGGGAACTCAATGAAAAAAGTAGTATACTTAGGCCTAGGAAGAGAACTAGGAAGCCCCCTTATTAGACGAGTAGGTTCGGCATACGACAGCTGCTTCGGAAGATGAATCGATCATAAGAGAAAGCAACGGCTTCGGCCCACACATAACCAAATAGGATCGATGCCAATGAGGGCTACGGAATGTATCAAAGAATAGAAGATGCTTATAATCATAGAACAATAGCTTAGGCTCACGCACCTTACCTAGCAGTAGGTTCGCTCAGGGTGAGAATGTCTATTAGCTTATTCGCTCACCTGTATTCATCTACAGAAAGAGATGGTCTGCTTTCTTAGCGGAAGACTACTATGAAATGCATCCACTAAGCACTAGTATATTACTTTGTTAGTTATAGCAACAATTAGGCCAGGTATACTGGTTGCTTTCGGTTATTGCAGGAGAGTCTTGTTGGCCGGTAAAGCGGGCCTGGCCTAAGCAGCATTGGCTACGTCTTGTTGTAAGAAGGAAAGTCCCTAATTGATAGGGGCCATGAATGCGTACACGGCAGCTTCCATGGGTCCAAACCAGCGAAGCCTAATACCGGATCGCCTATGAGAATCAACAAGGTTAGAGGTTCGCCTATGAATAGACTCGACAACTTATTATCGAAATCTTCCATCAGCAAAGTAAGATAGCCGAACTAGAGCTAATTGCTGACTTGGGTCCGGCTTCCCTCTCTTTCTACCTGGTTGTCCTCTAGGTTGGATATGCTAGGGTGAAGAGAAGTTAATCGTCCGCTTCGTTCATCCCGTAGGTCCCCTAGCTATTCTAAGTAGGGAATCACAGCTCGAGGTTATGTAGCGGCCCAAACTCTGGCTCTTATCTTTCTAGTCATCTCACTCCTTAGCTCAAGACCAGAGCAAAGACGGAAGTCGAAGCCCCGGGTTAATAAGTAGCCTAAGAAGTAATAACAAAGGGTGCAGGGGAAGATTTCAACGAGTGCAAGCCTAGTCGTGCTGCATCTTATGGTTCGAGATATGGTCCTAGGTCGTCGAAGCATACGCAAGACGAATCTGATTGGTTGATTTGCAAGCTAAGTCAGATGCAGACCAAGTCAAGAAGAAGCAAGCCTCTTTCATGGGAGATAAACGAGAAGAAAGGAAGTAGAACATTTAGGTGCGCAGCGAACAAGCCAGGCCGTTACCAACTCCATACTTAGCTTCGTCCAACCTATACAGTAGATTGAGGAGACCCATCTAGTATATAAGTCCGGTGGGAAGTATGACTGTCTTTGCTCTCTCCTGTCCGGGTGTATTCGTTCACTCTGTCCAGTAGATATGAATTTGGGTAGTGAATATTCAATCACATTATGGAAAGTGAAATGAGCCATAAGCCGCGCATCTGCTAGTGAGCTTGAATCAGCTAGTTCGCTGTGAACCATGAAAGAAATTCATTCCTATATTTAATAGTTGTTATTCCCCTAAGTCGGGTATCAAATCTAAGATGGCTGCTCCGGGTAGAGAATCACATAATTAAGAGTACCGGTCAAATAGCTAGTAGAGAAGCTTCATATGATGGAATAAAATCTACTAATATCTATTCGTCATACCTTATAAGCTCGGGAATACCTATAAGTCTCATATTAACCAATATGATGGTAGAGATATACCAGTCTAGAGGGGTAGAGAATAGCTATTCATGAATATTCGGGTAGGGAGTAATAATAAACGCCTAGGTTCCCATGCTATTTCACCAGTCTTAACTAGTTTCCCAAGCACCTATAAGTAACCACCTGTTGCCTAATGTCAGGCTCAAGTCCAGCTGAACAGAAAGATTCTCATTCTGGCTCAGTAAGCTTTCTTAAAGAAGAGGTTTTGTTTGCTACCACTTTAAGGTGTACGCGCCATCACTCCCGGCTGCAAGTTCGGGTCCGTGTGATGCGCTCTCGAATTCTCTTCTCTGGGGACGACTAATAGATTGGATCACCTAATGGCTGCTTATAGCTCGGGGAGTCACTTCTTCTGGCCAGTATATTAAGCAAGGCAGGCCAGCTGACTCCTAAGCTTCTCACTCTGTTTTTTTATCACCTAATTAAATAAGAGGGCGGAAGCCTCATTACTTACTGCTTAGATTATCATGCATTCTATCCTAGCTTCGGGTAGAAAGAGCACCAACTCCCAGTAAGGCACTCTATGATTCTCACTCTATTATATCAGATCCTATAGCTTCAGGTTAGAAGATTTTTGCTATTTCCTAAGCATCACATAAGACCAAGTGATTATTTATGCACCCGATCCTATATATATACCTATTCAGGTAATCTTCTATACGGCTATCGATTCGTCATACCAGGTATTCAATACCATATTAGCCTCATATGCAATTAAATGGTATAGAATATACTCTTATATAAGATCTAATAGCAGGCTTTGGTATCGAATCTACCCATAAGCTGGGCCTAGCTTCCCATGTAGTTGTTAAAAAGCTAGTCAAACAGCCAAGTATATTAATTTGGGAATCTTTCTGTGCAGCTGGACTTGAAGCAGTCCCTTAGGGCATAATGATAAAGTTGGCAAAGAGAAAGTATTAGGTAACCAAGGCAAGCGAAGTGAGGCCGGACTTAAGCTCGGATGTGGGATTAGGCAATATAGCCACTAGTCTTGTTAAGACTAAGCAAGTGAAACTGCATGAGAACCTAGGGCATAGGAATCTTAGGGAATCTAAGCAGTAAGTAAGTGATGCTTAAGGTTGCTCGGCTTCCACTAATGCTAGAGAATCATAGTAGAGAGTAGGTTGGCGTTCTTTCCATATAGGGATGTGGTTGGTTCCACCAACTCTCAGGCTCCTTTTGCGCTAGGATGTTCTAACACAGAGAGTGGGGAAACCTAGGGAGTGAGAATATAAGCTTTCAGATATGGTTGATCGGCTATAGCTAATGCATGAGAAGCGTAGGTGTGAAGTGTGCCTTACCATAAGAGGGATATTCCACCTTTCACCCTAAAGGGCGTAGCGAATAGAATACCTGCTACGCGTAGGCCAAAATAACTTACGGTGTTGAAGCCCAAAGGATTTGGTGCCACCAACTCGGTATGCACCACCTCCCGGGTTGGTGTTCCATAATGTTGGGGAAAAGAGCTTCTTGAGACCCCCCAGCACCAGAATGAGATGATCTATCTCTAGCCTTGTCTACCAGTTCTCTACTAGCACCTTACTCTAGGCCTTATTTGGTATGACTTACTCTCTTTACCATTATTTGGTAGATTCTCTACTAGCTTAATTCTCAATAGATGCTCTATTCGATACATTGCCAGTATTAAGTGGAATGAGCCTATTAATTGATAATGTGTTTATTCGCTACTAATATACTGGTAAGGTCAGAAGCACTTCCATCACCAGCTAATAGATATTATTAGATACATTGGTATATAGATGATCTACTAGATAATTGCATTTTAGGCCCCTTGATTCTATCTTAATAAGCTGAATATTGATTGTTTGATTCTCCACCCGGCACAGGGGAAGAACTTATTGAGATTCGATTCCATCAATGACTTACTAGCAACCTTTACCAGATGCACTTCTCAACCCTAGAAATTGAGAATGAGAAGCAAACTAAGCTTAAGCTGAAGAGGAAGAACATTCTCTACCCGGCGAAGTCAAAATCACTTAGATTCGATACCATGACACTGGGAGAGTACTGTAAGCCTCCCGCCTGCCTTGATAGTGGCTTGATCCCTTTCTAGTAAGGGAACACAGTTGAATCAATAAGAGGTGGTTTTTCAATCTGGATAGACCCTTCAATTATTCTCTTTCCATAGAACAACAACAGCCTACTATTAATATTAGGTATCCTCGGTCTCCTACGCTACCTCCATCCCCGCTCTTGATCTTCCGGAGCTTATCCATCGCTTTTGCTTCGCCATAGGTTAGCTGCATTACCTTTTCGACCGTCGCGACAAGAATGAGTGAGTTAAGCTTGTAAGACTAAATAAAGATACGTAAGGTAGCTACGTTAGCTGCATTCCCAGTTGGCCCTTGAAAGAACATAATTTGCATTCAGCACCAACCAGGCTAGCCATTTCACATGAAAGGTGGAAGTCACAAAAGAAGACATCACTCTTAGGCATCCAATACTTTCTCTAGCAAGAGAGAGATGACGAATGTATAGACTCACTGTTAACTTCGGGGCAGAGATGGCCTTATTTCGGATATAGACGAGTTCATGCAGATTTCTATGGTGCTCCTTATGATTATTCAACAAGTCAGGTGCGTAGCTCTCTATAGTCTATCTATGGAGGTGCCTAGTATACCAAGTCCAAACTATTTGTTGATTGAGCTTATGCTTAACACAAGCAAGTCGACGATGGGAGAAGGTGCTTAGCGACAGGCTTAGTAAGAGATTCAAAGAGTTCGGTACTAGGTGCATAACGATTTTCTTTTAGCAATCCCGCGTCTCTAGTTGGCTATACCAGATAGTAGGCTATCAACCTAGTCTCCTTTGATCAAAGTGGACAAGTCATGCCATAATATGTCTGTATTTCGAGGGACTAGTCCTTTTCTTTTGTCTTTACTAGTCGCTCTACTCTCTATACCTTCACTTCAAGTTGAAGGAGCATCTCTCTATTTTATTGGACCCGAAAGAATCCTAGTTTATGGAGGAAGTTCTAATAGATATGCCCATTATCAGAATCTCATCGACAACATTTTCAAGTAGAAAGAAGCCATTGAGCAAGTCCCTATTCAGATATCTATTCATTGGCATCAGTCTCAATCGCACTTTCCAAATCCTGTGGGCTACGATTGGATGAGTAGTGTGCGCCATTGGATTACTAAACGATTACTTAGTCCAACATATATATATATATATATTGTGTGTGTGTGCAAATTTTTATTTGTAATTAGAATTATGGTAGTCAGTCAAGATTGATCTGTTAGACAAGAGGAATTCTTTTAGGAACATGGCTCGCGACTGTTGTACTTCACTCGCAGCTCGCTGGCTCATTCATTCACTTGCTCTTGAACTCGCAGCTTCGCTAGAAGAGCTACGCTACCTTCCGTTAGTCGCCTCCAGATGCTTAGCCAGAAGCACGAAGGAGGGGAGCTAGGGAAGGCCGCAATTAATATACTGGGGGCAATGAGGGCTCCACACCTTGCTTTACATAAATTGTGATGAACTTACTAAATGACCTTATTCTCCCTGAACGCTAGCAAATAGAAGAGTTTAGAGTATATTAATTGGATCAATCTTCTTAACATAATAAGCCAGTATAAACCCAGGCGCCGCCATCCTTCTTATTCAGGAACCCGGAGGACGTCGGCCCATGAAGAAGAGAGTGGCCGAGTGGTCAAAAGCGTCATACTATAAATCTATTGAAGGTTTTCTACGTAGGTTCGAATCGTACCTCTCCCGCTTGTTGTAGACTTAAGAGAAGAGAAAGTAGGCGTCAGCTTAGGAGGGTTTGGCCGTGAAGTGAAATTGTATCGTATACTAGTTAGAGAGGAACTACTACGATCTATGGAGATTCTCTATCTATATCCAATCCCAACAAGAATAGAAATGAGTCGGCTTGTAGTCTCTACAGTCGGCACACGCACCAGTGAGACTTCCTCCTTGGTTCGGGACTACGATAGACGAAGGAAGGAAGCGCCCACCCTAGCTACGACCTTTTTTCAGTTGCCCCTAATTGATCGGGGTTGCCTTAGCCCCGTAGTTTTGAAGCAACAAAGACCGTGCGTGCAAGGCGCCAGTGTAAGCATTGGGGACCAAGCAACGACTTTCTTAGTTGTTATTAGCGCAGCCTGAAGCTGGGGAACGCAAGTTTGATCGAGGTACCCGAGAGGAATGAGGAGAGGTGGAATAAAAAGGCTCGGGATGGATGATAGAGTCTTTGTGCGAGCCGTATGCGGTGAGAGTCGCACGTACAGCAACGAGGGGGGGGGTTCGCTTCTATGCGTGGTTGGGCCTACCCACCCTATTTGTTCCATGATCCATGGGTATACTGGAGCTACCCACTTCTATCAATTAGCCAAGATTTTTACCAAATACAAAATCTATGGTGCTCGATCTAGTCGTATTTTTATGGGGATTCTATCTATCGCTGTAGGATCCCTATTCAAGATCACTGCAGTTCCTTTTCGGGCGGTTGTAGGCGGCCCCCTATAGGTAGTAGGGTAGGATGAGCGGTACCGCTCAGATTGCGGCCAATCCTCCTAACTGCACGTAGGCCGGGCATAGAGCGCATGAAACTCATCACTACCTCGTAAGGGCATTGAGACCATAACATGTTACCCAAAATCGCCGCTTTCTATGGATGTCACACAGCTGCCCGACTAGAAGAGCGACTCGCTCTATAGTGTTATTACACAAGATAAGCATGTCACCTGCCTACTGGCCGGGTGAATCGAAGTTCTCTTTCGGTCAACTGTCCACCCAGTAAAAAGTGCAAAAAACACAGTGGAATCACGCAACACATGTTGTTGGTGTGCTTCCTGCCCACGAGGTGCGAAGAGCGACAAGGTTCAAATTTGACTATTTGTAGCATGGAAGCTGATTACCCAATCAATCCTTGGGACAAAAGAAAAGATTTCTCGGTAACGAAAACCATAGGAGGCTGTATTGGCGAGATCCAACGGTGAACAGCTGCTGTAACACCCCTAATTTTTGTTTAATATTATTCAGAACATTTAATTGGATAAATTAAATAGAATAATGTGGTTGATTAAGGAGTTGAGATTTAATTGTCAATTAACTTGGCCGCGGCTAAACTAATGAATGTATAAGTATAGTTTATAATTTATAAGTTAGGAAAATAAGAGGAGGACGATATGGGAATAGTCACACCCATATACCCTTAAACTCTCCCTTATTCTCACCTACCATTTCATAAATCAAAATATACATAAAACAGAAGATATAGCCAGCCATTAAAACACCTTAGGAGATCGGCAAACTTGGAAGATCCAAGAGAGAAAGCTAGAAGATTAAAGCTAAGGCAAATCTCAAACTCCAACAACTTAATCAAGGTGAATAACAATGTAAATCATCTCATTTTTCTTTGTTTTGGTTCGGTTGTGGATAGTAACCGAATGTATTTTGTTGTGTTGATCATGTTTGGATCTAATAATCACTGTTTGGATAAAATAATGATTTATGGTGATTTATTGGAATTTTTATGGAATTAAAATGATGGGTTTTAAAGTAAAAACCTTAGTAAACGACCTCCAAACGACTTGATTTTTGGATTTGTTGTGTCAACGTAATTTTGGAGATGGGCCTTCAATGTCATAATTTTCGGAGTTAATAGGAATATTTTATGAATTTCCTAAGGTGAAAAAGGCATTTATTACGGGTTTTAATTATTAAAAATAATAAAATAATGAATTCTGCCCCAAAAATTTTATATGATGTAGAAAATGTTATTTTAGATTTTTAGTGAATTTTTAGGATTTTTCCCAAATGATTTCTATTTATTATGAATTTTCTAAGCTAAAAAGGCTTAATAATCATATTAAAATTGTTAGCGCCAAAATTGGTCACTGACACCCAAATCCAGTTGAAAGCACCAAATACTGGTCACAGCTCACAAACAGAATGTGTGTAGAGAGTGATGAAGTGAACAATAGTAAAAATTAAAATGAAAGAAGTAAAGAACAACGGATTTCATAGTGGTTCGGCTAACTCCGGCCTACGTCCACTCTAGAAGTTTCCTTTTTATTGATATTCAAATCAATTACAGTTACAAAATGGCAGAGTAGCCTCAGCCTTAGAAAATAGAAAGTAAGAGAGCAGAAAGAAGATCCCTTTTCTGAACCCTCACGTGTTGTATTTATAGGCAAATCTTGAGTTGTTGGGCTTTCTGAATGATCTGGGCCCATCAAGGCCTTCCACCGAGCCACATGCCTCCATAATGCCGAACCACACCAACCTCGCCACAATGCCGAGCCGCACCAGCCTAACCACAATGCCGGGCGAAGTTCGATGCCGAGCGAGGTTCGATGCCGAACGCCTTCCAATGCCGAGCAAGGTAAAATGCCGAGCGAGGTACAATGCCGAGCGACTTCCAATGCCGAACGACTTCCTGTGCCGAGCGACTTCCAATGCCGCCGAGCCGCACCAGCCTAACCACAATGCCCGGCGAGGTTCGATGCCGAGCGAGGTTCGATGCCGAACGCCTTCCAATGCCGAGCGAGGTAAAATGCCGAGCGAGGTACAATGCCGAGCGACTTCCAATGCTGAACGGCTTCCTATGCCGAGCGACTTCCTGTGCCGAGCGACTTCCTGTGCCGAGCGACTTCCTGTGCCGAGCGACTTCCTGTGCCGAGCGACTTCTAATGCCGAACGACTTCCTGTGCCGAGCGACTTCCTGTGCCGAGCGACTTCCTGTGCCGAACGACTTCCTGTGCCGAGCGACTTCCTGTGCCGAGCGACTTCCTCAAGACTCCAACATCCCGACTCACTCGAGACTCCCTCGAGACTCCAACATCCCGACTCCCTCGAGACTCCCTTGAGACTCCGACATCCCGACTCCCTCGAGACTCCGACATCCCGACTCCCTCGAGACTCCAACATCCCGACTCACTCGAGACTCCCTCGAGGCTCCGACATCCCGACTCCCTCGAGACTCCTACATCCCGACTCCCTCGAGACTCCAACATCGAGCCACTAGCCTATGCAGATCCACTTCATCCAATCCAATATCCATCTTCCAAGGGCACTACATCATCTATCCTCAAGTCGACTTAAACCTGTCGTATTCCAGTCTCGACAAATAAGTAGTCGGTTTAGTTAAATCCGCCTGCCTACAGCTTTGCCAAAAGGCGGGTTAACACTTTGCCCCCCAAAACATGCCTTGCTATTGGAAGGTGTGTTTTGAATAGCCTCAAACCCAATATCCGAAGTCCATACGTCATCCATAGCCGTACCATCCGATCCATTATCCAATCCATTCTGTCCAAGTGCCGTTGCCGCATGCTTATCCAAATCCACGACTGTTCCGATTCGACATCTGATTCATATCCAGTAACCAAGTCCTTATCCAATTCCACATCCATCTGAATCCGACTACCGAGTTCGAATCCATCCATATCCAATAACCTATAACCATATCCATGACCTCTCCGGGTCGATATCCAAATCCTGGACCGCTCCGGGTCCTTGTCCGAATCCTTAGCTATTCATAGCTAATATCCAAATCCGTAACCTCTCCGGGTTCTTGCCAAGCGCAACTTGCACCAACGACCTATGTCAAGTAATGCCATGGTGTTCCTGGTTCAGTGTCCTTGAACGTTGAGTAATGCCATGGCTTAAGTCCTAAGCCGAATCCTAGTCACTCCGGACCCTTGTCGAGCATCCATGCTCGACGACCTTTTAGCCAAAATCCAGAGGAAAATCAAATCAAAATCCAATCCGAAATCCAAATCCATCCAGAAAACCAGAGATCCATATAAAAAATCTTAATCAAAATCCAAATTAAAAACCGAACATCCAAACCAAAGAAACCAACAAAACCGGGAGTTCAAACCAAACTCCAAAACCAAAGCGGAAAAAGAAAATGTCCAATCCAAAAGGAAAAAATAGATTTCACAAACTGGAGCATCTTGGCAAACCATCATCTTAGAGCATGCCTAAGGGTTATCTCCGACCCCATACATGAGTAAGTGATTTAGCCGTTTACCCCAAGTTTGCTGCTTATTCCAAACCATCACGATGAGTTAATGACCAACCGACCACCATTCCTGAGCCTCGGGCCATCGTCGCTCAAGGTAGGCGGTGGCTGCTCCTGTTCCACCGTCGCATTACGAGTTTCGACATATTGCCGCAACTGACCATTCCTTACATGCTCCTCGATTATATCCTTTAGATGTCGGCAGCTGTTAGTATCATGCCCGTCCAGGTCATGAAAGAGACGGTGCATTCCCGATGCCCTTTCACGTTTTGTGGGTTCCCTCCTCGTTGGCCTTCGATAGGGAAGGCGATCCCGAGTATCCAAGAAAATCCGCTCCAACGTTGCGTTCAATCCTGTGTAAGTGGAGAACTTTGGTTCTCCCCAGCGCTTCCTTTTCCCTTTATCCTTGCCCCCACCCAAGCTTTCGCCGGGTAGTCCTCCATCCTTAGTCATGTTTACTTTCTCTGACCTCATGTCCAAACATGCATCCTCTTGTCGAAGAAATCTTTCAGCTTCATGAAAGAATTCCACAAGATCCAACGGTGGGTCCCGTACCAACGATACTTTGAAATCCGAATTATCTCTGACTCCTGATACCACAGCCATCAGAACCATTGATGGGTCTGGCTGATCCACCGAAGCAACTGCTGCATTAAATCGAGTTAAGAATGTCCTAGCGATTCATCCGCCCCTTTTTTGACCGACGTTAGCATCATCACGTTCTTTGGCCTTTTTATGTGAACTCGAAACTGACTTAAGAACTTGTTCACCAGTTCTGTCCATGTTCCAATGGATCCATCCTCCAACTGTCTGAACCACATAGCAGCAATATCAGTCAAGTACAGGGGGAAACATCGGGTTGTAACCTCCTCTGTTGCCCCCAGCACTTCCATATGCCTAGTGTACCTCATCAAGTGGTCGGTGGGATCCGTCTTTCCGTTGTATACTTCCAAAGTGGGTAGTTTGAAATCGGGCGGATTCCTAGCTGTCCTGATGTTCCGGGTAAACGGACTTTTGTTAACTTCCTCTGAATCCCTGTTTGTCAGACCTTCGCGAATAGTCCGCTTGATAATGTCAGCCAATCCAGTGTTTCCAACCGAGAGTTGCCCCCTATCCATGTTTCCAGACCGCCCCCAAGTCCCCGAGGAAATTCTGGCACATATTCTTCATCACGTACTCCTGTATTCCTATCGACGTCAGGCCGCGTAGCTTCATCTGGTATCCCTCCATGAACTGGTCCAGCATCACTTGGTGGTGTGCCCCCCGAGTCTAGATCCATCTAGATTGTTAGCTGTTTGTTGATTGGGAGCTGCCCCCTGCTGAATCACTCCATCTGTCCGCTGCTTGAGTTCCCTTGGACCAGTTCCAAGAACTTGAGTACCTGC
Source organism: Allium fistulosum (assembly GCA_030737815.1). NCBI lineage: Eukaryota > Viridiplantae > Streptophyta > Magnoliopsida > Asparagales > Amaryllidaceae > Allium > Allium fistulosum. The sequence goes on from CM060907.1 coordinate 1,011,274,829, forward strand.
AGTTCCTGGTTGTCCAAATTGCCTAAGAAGAGCCCGCATCATCTCCTCTTGCCGTTTCATCATCTGCTCCTGCATATAATTCATCATCACATGCATCTCGTCCCGAGTTATGTAGATGGATGCATGATCCTCTCCAGCTCCAGAAGAGGCCGCTTGACTTCCTTCCTGATTTCTCCTTTCCGCTGCTTGCTTCCTTGTTGGTGGTCTAGCCATTGCTTTCTAGGATCCTAATTCCTAACTCCAAAATTCCTGAATGCTTGCGTTCTCAGTGAAAGCACCAAAGTGTTAGCGCCAAAATTGGTCACTAACACCCAAATCCAGTTGAAAGCACCAAATACCGGTCACAGCTCACAAACAGAATGTGTGTAGAGAGTGATGAAGTGAACAAGAGTAAAAATTAAAATGAAAGCAGTAAAGAACAACGGATTTTATAGTGGTTTGGCTAACTCCAGCCTACGTCCACTCCAGAAGTTCCCTTTTTATTGATATTCGAATCAATTGCAGTTACAAAATGGCAGAGTAGCCTCAGCCTTAGAAAATAGAAAGTAAGATAGCAGAAAGAAGATCCCTTTTCTGAACCCTCACATGCTGTATTTATAGGAAAATCCTGAGTTGTTGGGCTTTCTGAATGATCCGGGCCCATCAAGGCCTTCCACCGAGCCACATACCTCCACAATGCCGAACCACACCAACCTCGCCACAATGCCGAGCGCACCAGCCTCACCACAATGCCGGGCGAGGTTCGATGCCGAGCGATATCCAATGCCGAGCGAGGTTTGATGCCGAACGCCTTCCAATGCCGAGCGAGGTAAAATGCCGAGCGAGGTACAATGCCGAGCGACTTCCAATGCCAAACGACTTCCTGTGCCGAGCAACTTCCAATGCCGAGCGACTTCCTATGCCGAGCGAATTCCTGTGCCGAGCGACTTCCTGTGCCGAGCGACTTCCTGTGCCGAGCGACTTCCACTGCCGAACGACTTCCTGTGCCGAGCGACTTCCTGTGCCGAGCGACTTCCTGTGCCGAGCGACTTCCTGTGCCGAACGACTTCCTGTGCCGAACGACTTCCTGTGCCGAACGACTTCCTGTGCTGAGCGACTTCCTATGCCGAGCGACTTCCTCGAGACTCCAACATCCCGACTCACTCGAGACTCCCTCGAGACTCCAACATCCCGACTCCCTCGAGACTCCGACATCCCGACTCCCTCGAGACTCCGACATCCCGACTCCCTCGAGACTCCAACATCCCGACTCACTCGAGACTCCCTCGAGGTTCCGACATCCCGACTCCCTCGAGACTCCAACATCCCGACTCCCTCGAAACTCCAACATCGAGCCACTAGCCTATGCAGATCCACTTCATCCAATCCAATATCCATCTTCCAAGCGCACTACATCATCTATCCGTCCAGTCGACTTAAACCTGTCATATTCCAGTCTCGACAAATGAGTAGTCGATTTAGTTATATCCGCCTGCCTATAGCCTTGCCAAAAGGCGGGTTAAAAAAATATTAATATAATTAATTATTTTGAAAATAAATTTTGAAATAATAAATCTGATCTATAGTAGATATTTCAGCTTTGCAGTTATTTCAGTTATTCCCAGTTGTCTATGTTCAGACTTATCAGTTACTTTTGTATTAGTGGCTTCTATGTACTTGGGATTTTCTGTTATATTTTGTTTCATACTCCGATGTTCTGTAGTAGCTTCATGGACTACTATTTATCTATTCTGCTGCTTATTGTTAGTTTACTCCATGTATGTGATTCTGTGATTGATTTATTTACTGTATATGCTAAGTTTTGCCAAATATAAATTTACAATCTGTTGTTTTGAGCAATTCAAGTCTGACATGTGTGGATTATTGTCGATTTGAATGGTTCGAAATGCCAGGTCGTCACATTTGGTATCAGAGCTCTGGTTTAGGTAAAACTTAGCATATGGAGTAAAAACTCATGAGAGATAGGGTAGTAATACCCTAGAATAATTAAAATTAATTACAGAATCATCTTCGTTCAAGCTTGAAATTCTTCGTTAGGATCCTCCTGGATTAGGATTTCTTTTGAATTTTGGATCTTTACCTTTGCTCCAAAATCCATTCTTTCTGATTTCCTGTTCGAGTTCTTGATACTGAAGCATCCCATAGCTTTATTTTTGTTGATCTCCGTAATAAATCTAGGCACATCCTACCACCTCAATTGGCAACCTCATCCTTATGTGTGACTAATTCCATCGGCGGTCCTGCCAACCTTAGTATGATTTGTAAAAGGGTGAAACTCCTTTACAACAGGCGTCGATTTACCGGAGATTTCTACGTTCTCAGTTTTGATGCTGTTAGTTCTTGCAAAGCTTGAACCGTTTCTTCAGTAGACGACCAGGGTAATTCTCTTGTGATCGAATGTCGATTGCCTCAGGATTATGCAGGCAGTTTTATCTTTCGCTTGATTTTCATCCTAGTGATCTTGACTCCATCCCGATAGTCAGGGATTATCCTGATGTTTGGTGAAGTCACTTCTCTTTTCCCAAGCGGGAAATTTAATTCCGCGTCGATTTTATTCCTGGAGCTCGACCTGTTGTCCTTCCTCCCCGACGAATGGCACCCATAGAGAATGGTTTCTATGAATGGTTACTCATTCCCTTTGGATTAACCAATGCTCCTGCTTTCTTCGTTGATCTCATAAATCACGTTTTCCATGATGTTCTCAACCAATTTGTCCTGGTTTTCGTTGATGATATTCTCGTCTTTTCTAAGTCTAAGAAGGAGCATGAGTCTCATTTGAGCTATGTTCTCCAAACTCTTAGGAGTCATCAGTAGAAAGCCATATTTTCTAATGCCATTTCTGAAGGGATGAAGTCCGATTCCTTGGGCATATGGTTTCTAAAAATAGAGTCTTGGTTGACCCGTTTAAGGTCGTCGCGATTAATATAAGTCTTTTCATATTTCCTCTTTTGTAATTTAATTATCTTATCTTCCTTTCGAGCCTATTCTCTTTAACTAGGGTCCTCTAAAATTGAATCTCTATCCTTGTTCTAAAATTCATTCTTGAATCATCCTGGAGCGTATTTGTAATTGATATAAAATGTTTTATATTGTGTTATTTGAGTTGTTAAGTTTGAATTTTGGGTTTCGATCAATTCGTCACGCTATCGATAGGAATTCCAAAACACTTGAATAGAGCAAACTGACACAATATTGTTTTCAAAATTGGTAAATGAAATAACTTTATGTATGATTATATTTTATATACAAGAGTATAATTTTTTGAAATCAGTAGTTAAATGAACTAGTTGTTAGAAATGATAGTACTAGATTATCATTTATTGTTTTGTCAACATTCCTAAACCATTAACTATTGTTGTATGTTATAAGGAGATGATTTTTTTTTAAAACATGGTTTATAAATCTAATTTGCAAATGAAATGAATTTAAATTAAGGATTTGAGGATTAAATTTTCGGTGCTCTTCTAAATTTGGTTTTCAAAGTTTTGGAAAATATATTATTTGAAAGTATTTTCAAATGGAAATTGTTTCCAAAGAATTTTAAAAGAAGTAAATCAGTACTCTCCTCTTATGTCGCTGGAAAATAATTTCGATGATGAATGCAGCATCATCAACATTCATTTTCGAGTCTCAAAGTGGAGAGACCACTTAGTAGCTTTGCTACACTTTTGCTTTGGAAAATGGATTTGATTTGAATTTCTTGAGTATGATTTGATGTACAAAATATATGTATATGTATATATTTATTTCAAAATGGTTTGAAGTTAAACCGGAAATCTAACACTTAAGTTCTATGTTAAGTGATGGTTTTCTATTATTGAAATAAAGCAACAACTTTGAATAATTGGAGTGTCTAAAATGAGAAATGGAATTGAAACAACTTGAAATAGTTGAACTAGGATAAAATTTATTTGTATAATACTCAATTGCATTCTAAAACATGTATAACTTACCTGAGATATTCGAAAGTTAAAATGTTAGTGTGAATATGTAATTGAAGGTTATACAAGAGAAGCTTAAGTAATCAAACTGTTCAAACTAAATTCCGCTTAATAGAAATGTTGTAAATAAAAGGTAAATTTGTATAATGCTCAATTACATATGGAAACATTAATAAAATTTACCTAGAAAAGTTTGAATGTTAATGTGAACATGTAATTGAATAATATACAATATAAAATATAAATAATAAGATGTCCAAGAATGAAATTTATATGATTTTGAATTAATTGATTATCTGGTACTATGTATTTTGAATCTATCTTTCCTTTTTGTTGCTTCTATTCTCCTATCTCGTTCCTTTTCGGGGACGAAAAGTTTGAGTGGGGAAGAGTGTAACGACCCGTAAATTTTAACGATTTTAAATAACGTAATTAACTAAATTTTTCTTGAAATTAAACAATTAAATTTTTACAATGAAAATTTGATAATTGGAATACGTCTATTTAAATGTGGCAAGTGTTAGATTTTCATTGGAAAATATGAAAGTTTGTTTGGTTGTGAAATTCAATTTAAAATTTAAAATCAGTTAATTTGATGGAAATAAAATATTTTGGAAACCTAAATATTTTTATATAATAAAATCGTAAATCATTTTCTAAGTGAGATATCATATTTCGTTTCGCCAAATTTCGACTACTCTAGCTCCGTTTATCTTATTTTCGCTGTTTTAGTAGCAGTTTGGCAGCGAATATCGAGTTTTGATAAGCGGGTCGTATCACTCATATCTGTGTACCATTTTGTTTGTCTCGTTGTACTAATCTCCGTAGTATATTCATTCCTGTATTTCGATGTCCGGTACGCGGTAAAATCTGCGAAACAGTTGGCCGTATCGGGTTCGCATTTGGGCCTTTTGGGTCCCTATGTCTATTCAATGCCTCTCCATGAGAAATCTAACAGCCATTAACTTTTAATATTCATAGAAATTCAATGGCTGGATTTTTTAATTCCTATCTGTTGAATATAATATGCTGGTTCATTTCCTTTTAGCAGAATGGTTCAATTGCCTTTTGTCTCGTTCCTTTCTTTTCTTGTTTGTTCTGCCTTTCTAAGAGAGAAAAAAAATAAAAAAATAAAAAAATGTTTGTTCGTATAATTGAAAACTGCTTGCTCTCTCCAGTTTACAACCTGCGACCTCGCCCATCTCCCATTCATGCGCGCCGAACAACCTTGCTCCACCATCTTCAACCGTATGCCTTCCAACACCAAATGCCACAAACCCTCCACCTTATCTCCACGTCCATCAGCCTCCCCTACTCCTTCCGCCACCAAGTAAGCACAACCCCTCTTTCTCCATGACACCTCCTTGAACCGCTCAACAACAACCAAACCCTATTGTCGACCACCCCGCCTTATTCACCTCGGCCACCGCCCGAGTATGCCACGTCAGTCCCACTTTCTGTTTACCCATGCCGACTACCCATGCCGACCCTTGCATCCCCTCCGCCGTGTACTGCCACACCACTGCATTGCCCTGCTATCTCCGCTGCCGTACTGCACCACAACCCTTCACCGGTCTCACACCTACCACCGTGAGCAAGAAGCGACCCAAACTAGCACCCAGCCTCGTCCACCATTCCACCCTCCAGTTCAGCCGCCCATAGCATGTTAGTCCTTGAGATGATGGTTTTGATGACAACAACCTTAGAACAAATTATAAAATATAAATACTAACATTACAAGTTTAGATACATATGTATTTGCAGGATCTAACCATGCAGGCATCAAGAATGAAGACTGTACAGTATAGAGATTCAAGATACAGAGATAAAAGACTCATGAGTATCAAGATTATCAAGAGTTCAAGGTTAAGTCTGTTTTATTAGGAATATTTGTTAAAACTCGTAGAAAAGCATTGGCATCTTAATATCCAATTTATTCGTGGAATGGAATCCACTTCGATCCCGTTAAAGGGATGGAACCCTAAGTAGGATGGAACCTACGAAAATCTAGTGGGACATTGTTTTGTATCCACTAATTTTAATTCAAAATGTTTTTACAAAATTATCTTGTTTTCAAAATGATTTCAAAACTTTCCTTTTAAAAGATTCAAAACTCTCTATCCTGATTTTAAATAACTTTAGCCTCAAAACATCTTTAATTTCAAAGTCAAAATACTCCTGATTTTAAAATGTCTTTTCAAATAATATATTTAACTTTTAATATTTATACTTAGATTTAAATATAAAATTATAGTTAAAATATGTATATATTGTTCTTTATATTTACTTATGAATTTCAACTATATTCAAGTATATTTATAAAGTTTTAAATAGTTTTTATATAAGATAAATACTGTTTTTATAGAAATTCAAATTATCATTTTTGGCCGAGGCATGTCGACATGCCCCTAGGTAGTATGTCGACATAGTGACAGTTGAAGTTCAAATTCAAATTTCAAAAGAAGTGTCTATTCGCCATAACTCTTCATGAATGGTCATGGCTGTTGGTTTTCTATAAATAGGGGACAATTTCAGCGAATTTTTAATCACTTTTTTCTGGTTTTCACTCCTCTTCATCTTCCACATTTCTTATTACAAAATCATACCATTACTCTGCCGAAATCAACATCGAATCATACTCGATTACTTCTAGTTTGATTCTCCATCACTATCTCTACAAGGTTCTCAATGCTATTCAGAGTTATAGGTTTCTTTGTAATATATAAGCGAGAAAAGGTGTGATTGTAGCCTTGTAAATCAATCAAGCGAGAAAAGGTGTGATTGTAGCCCTGGAAATCAATTGGGTGAACTTGTTGCCCGGTAAATCAAGTATCCCTACCCAGAGGATTGGTATTCTGGAGGGTATACCTCATAGCATTGAAATCGAGGGTTGTAATTATTGAATTGCTTTTGAAAGGAAATCCGTACTTAGTTGTGCGGGACTAGATGTAGGGTAACTCTGAACCAGTATAAAATCCGGTGTGTTCTTTCCTTTACTGCTTTTACTTTATATTTGCATCTGTGTTTGATTCTGTGTTCATATCTGTGTCTAATTAGTGTATACATTGTTAATAAAGTTAGATAAACTCAAAAAGATTAACAAATTTCTTAAAACACTATTCACCCCCTCTAGTGTTAATTCTAGCCTTAAGATCCTTAATCCGCATTTCTCACATTTGGTATCAGGGCTTTGTTTTCAGAAGTTTCATAATCTGAATTTTGAAAAAGTTTTTTAAATGGCTATTTTTGAAAGATATGTTAAAACTAGTTTAGAATTGTTTAAACCATCATTGTTCCACGAGTCTGCATATGAATGCTATTCAAATTCTAGTTGTCTACCCAAATTTTATAATGTGCAGGAAAGATGCTTTATGGGTATTGAGGAATCAATCCACAATGGACATTCTGTGCAGATCAAAAGGAATAAGTGGATACTTGATAGTGGTTGCTCTAGACACATGACTGGTAATCCAGATATGCTGAATAATGTTATATACAAAGACGGAGGACTGGTTAACTTTGGATACAACTCGAAAGGATACGTGATTGGCATCGGCAATGTCGGTAACTTTGAAACTCCTATTATTACTAATGTTTTGCTAGTTAAGAATCTGAAACACAATCTGCTAAGTATAAGTCAACTATGTGATAAAGGATATAAAATTAAATTTGAAAAAGATAAATGTCATATTGAAGATAATAACTCAACCATAATATTTGAAGGAACTAGGAAAAAGAATATTTATATTCTTAGTATGAAATTTTCAAATGATAACCTATGTCTTTTGGCAAATACAAGTGACCCTTGGATTTGGCATAAGAGATTTGGACATTTGAATTTCAAACTCTTATCTAGACTGTCAAAATATGATCTAGTAAGAGGTCTCCCTAAAATGAAATTTAAAGTAGATAGTTTATGTGATGCATGTCAATTAGTAAAACTTAGAAAAAGTTCCTTTAAATTAAAAGATATGATTTCAACTTCAAAACCCCTTGAGTTACTTCATCTTGATTTATTTGGTCCATCTCAAATTCTGTCAATGAATCATAGTAAATATGTTTTTGTAATTGTAGATAATTATTCTAGATTTACATGGACAATATTTTTGAAACATAAAAGTGATACTTTTGAATGTTTTAAAAACTTTACAAAAAGGATTCAAAATCAATTATCTTTAAAAATTATAACTATTCGTAGTGATCACGGTGGTGAATTTGAAAATGAAAAGTTTGAGGAATTCTGCAATAAGAAGGGAATAACTCACAATTTCTCATTTCCAAGAACTCCACAACAAAACGGAGTAGTTGAACGTAAAAATAGAACAATTCAAGAGTGTGCGAGAACTATGCTTTCAGATAGTAATTTACCAAAACACTTTTGGGCAGAAGCTGTTGCTACCGCCTGTTATATTTTGAATAGAATTTTAATTAGACCTTTAACTGATAAGACACCTTATGAACTTCTTAATGGAAAGAAACCTAAGGTATCATACTTTAGAATTTTTGGAAGTAAATGTTTTATTTTAAATACAAAAGATAATTTGGATAAATTTGATCCTAAATCCAACAAAGGAATCTTTATCGGATATTCTAATAGAAGTAAAGCTTATAGAGTTTTTAATTTGAGATCGAACACCATCGAAGAAACAATGCATGCTTCGTTTGATGAAAATTTAAAAGATTTTGAAATTAAAAATGATGAAGAAGATTTAATTACTCAAAACCAAGAGTCAACTGAAACTAATAATGAATTAAATCATCCTAATAAAAGGATTAGACTTTTAAAAGATCACCCTATAGAAATATACTTGGAGATATGCAATCTGTTGTTAAAACTAGAAATCAACTAAGTCAAATGAGTAATGTAGCTTTTATATCATCTATTGAACCCAAAAATCCTAAAGAAGCATCAACTGATGATTCATGGATTTTGGCTATGCAAGAAGAATTAAATCAATTCACTAGAAATGAAGTTTGGGAACTTGTTCCTAGACCTGAAGATAAAACTATAATTGGAACAAAATGGGTCTATAAAAATAAAATGAATGAACAAGGTGAGGTCGTTAGAAATAAAGCAAGATTAGTCGCCCAAGGTTATTGTCAAGAAGAAGGTATAGATTGTGACGAAACCTTTGCTCCTGTAGCAAGATTAGAAGCCATTAGGATTCTACTTGCTTTCGCAAATCATAATAATTTCAAATTATTTCAAATGGATGTTAAAAGTGCATTTTAAATGGATTTGTAAAAGAAGAAGTATATGTTGAACAACCACCACTTTTTGATAATGAAAATTTACCAAACCATGTGTACAAAATTAAGAAAGCTTTATATGGTCTAAAACAAGCTCCTAGAGCCTGGTATGATAGACTAAGATCTTATTTATTACAATCAAATTTTGAAATTGGTAAAATAGATAATACTCTTTTTATTAAAAGAAATAAAAATGATATTCAACTAGTTCAAGTATACGTAGATGATATCATTTTTGGTTCAACTAACTTCGAAATGAATAAAGAATTTTCTGAAATAATGACTAAAGTGTTTGAGATGAGTCATATGGGTGAATTAAACTTCTTTCTAGGATTGCAAATAAAACAGTTAGATAATGGTATTTTTATTAGTCAGGAAAAATATGCTAAAGACCTAGTTAGTAAATTTGGTTTGACTACTGCGAGTGGAAAACCCACTCCCATGGCAACCAATGAGTACCTTAGTAAAGAAGATCTCTCGAAAGATGTAGATCAAAAGTTGTGTAGAGGAATGATTGGATCACTACTCTATATCACTGCTAGTAGATCTGATATCATGCATAGTGTATGTCTCTGTGCAAGATATCAATCTCATCCTAAAGAAACTCACTTAAAAGCTGTAAAACGTATCATAAGATATATTAAACACACCTCTGATTATGGCTTATTTTATCCTAAAAATGATTCATTTGATTTAATATCTTACTGTGATGCTGATTACGCTGGTTGTAAATCAGACCGAAAAAATACAAGTGGAACTTGTCACTTTTTGGGACATTCTCTGGTTTCCTGGTTTAGTAAAAAGCAAAATACAGTTTCTTTATCAACAACTGAAGCAGAGTATATTTCTGCTGCTTTGGCTTGTTCTCAAGTAATATATATGCAACAAACTTTAAGAGATTTTGGATTAAATATCTCAAAATCGCCAATTTATTGTGATAATACTAGTGCAATAAATTTATCTAAAAATCCTACTCATCATGCTTGAACTAAACATATTGATATCAGACACCATTTTCTCAGAGATAATATAAGTAGAGAAGTAATTACTCTCGACTATATCAATTCTGAAAATCAAATTGCTGATATTCTAACAAAACCCTTAAATGAATCTACATTTACTAAATTAAGAAGAGAATTAGGTATTTGTTCTTTGACTGAAATATAAAATATAAATAACGAATATAATTAAAATTAATTCAAAATAAATTAAAAAGAAAAGAAAATTTGAAGGACCATGTCGACATACTCACTAGACCCATGTCGACATATAACGATTTTATTTTTTTATAAATATTTTCCCACCAAAATTCAAAAATTTAGTTATATATTCTTCTCTATTTCGAATTCTTATTCATTCTCTCTGGTTTCTCTTCATTTTCTATTCTGAAATAAATAAAATAATGGCATTTTCCTCTAAATCAAACATAAAACCAACTTTATTATTCCCCTCTCCTACTTCTGGTCCACTCGAATGCTCTACTCTTGCACGTGTTACTAAATTAGAGGAGTCTATGAAGGATACTCTTCAGATGTTGACTGAAATTCAAGTGACTCAACTTCGTATGGCAAAAGAGCAAGAAAGGCAAGGGAAGATTCTTAGGAATTTACAAAAATTCCTAATGGATAACCAGGCCAACCCTATCTTGATCGATGAAGACTCTTCACTCAATCAAGAACATGAGGTCGGCGAAGAAGTAGAAGAAGAACCAATGGAAGAAGCACATGAGGAGGATAATGACCAAGTGGTATGCGTTGGAGAAGTGTGTTTTGATAAAAATGGGAATCTTGTCGAACAACGTGGAAATTTCTGTTTCCACTATCCAAACTGTTCGATTCATAAATCCCCTATGATCAGAAACACACATTAGTGTTTTCTTTTCTCTTTCTTTCCGTTGTTATTTATGTTTTCGAACACAAATGTAAATAAAACCATACTCGTAATAAATAAACTCGTGTTCTTATATGTGTTAGTATTATTGTGAATTCTTTAGGATAGTTAATAGTTTAGAATTATATTTCTGTGTTAATTATTTATGATAACACTATCATTATAATAACACGTCATAGAGTGATAAGTTTTAGGGGAAGTTATATAGTTTGGAGTTATATAGTTTAGAGTAAGTTTTTGTTGATGACAAAGGGGGAGAAGTATAAAATAGGATAGTTAGGCATAGATTAAGGGGGAGTTATTAGGATAGAAGTGGTATTTTATAAACAAAGGTTGTCATCATCAAAAAGGGGGAGATTGTTAGTCCTTGAGATGATGGTTTTGATGACAACAACCTTAGATCAAATTATAAAATATAAATACTAACATTACAAGTTTAGATATATATGTATTTGCAGGATCTAACCATGCAGGCATCAAGAATGAAGACTGTACAGTATAGAGATTCAAGATACAGAGATAGAAGACTCATGAGTATCAAGATTATCAAGAGTTCAAGAGTTCAAGGTTAAGTCTGTTTTATTAGGAATATTTGTTAAAACTCGTAGAAAAGCATTGGCATCTTAATATCCAATTTATTCGTGGAATGGAATCCACTTCGAGCCCGTTAAAGGGATGGAACCCTAAGTAGGATGGAACCTACGAAAATCTAGTGGGACATTGTTTTGTATCCACTAATTTTAATTCAAAATGTTTTTACAAAATTATCTTGTTTTCAAAATGATTTCAAAACTTTCCTTTTAAAAGATTCAAAACTCTCTATCCTGATTTTAAATAACTTTAGCCTCAAAACATCTTTAATTTCAAAGTCAAAATACTCCTGATTTTAAAATGTCTTTTCAAATAATATATTTAACTTTTAATATTTATACTTAGATTTAAATATAAAATTATAGTTAAAATATGTATATATTGTTCTTTATATTTACTTATGAATTTCAACTATATTCAAGTATATTTATAAAGTTTTAAATAGTTTTTATATAAGATAAATATTGTTTTTATAGAAATTCAAATTATCATTTTTGGTTGAGGGATGTCGACATGCCCCTAGGTAGTATGTCGACATAGTGACAGTTGAAGTTCAAATTCAAATTTCAAAAGAAGTGTCTATTGGCCATAACTCTTCATGAATGGTCATGGCTGTTGGTTTTCTATAAATATGGGACAGTTTCAACGAATTTTTAATCACTTTTTTCTGGTTTTCACTCCTCTTCATCTTTCATATTTCTTATTACAAAATCATACCATTACTCTGCCGAAATCAACATCGAATCATACTTGATTACTTCTAGTTTGATTCTCCATCACTATCTCTACAAGGTTCTCAGTGCTATTCAGAGTTATAGGTTTCTTTGTAATATATAAGCGAGAAAAGGTGTGATTGTAGCCCTGGAAATCAATTGGGTGAACTTGTTGCCCGGTAAATCAAGTATCCCTACCCAGAGGATTGGTATTTTGGAGGGTATACCTCGTAGCCTTGAAATCGAGGGTTGTAATTGTTGAATTGCTTTTGAAAGGAAATCCGTACTTAGTTGTACGGGACTGGATGTAGGGTAACTCCGAACTAGTATAAAATCCGGTGTGTTCTTTCCTTTACTGCTTTTACTTTATATTTGCATCTGTGTTTGATTCTGTGTTCATATCCGTGTCTAATTAGTGTATACATTGTTAATAAAGTTAGATAAACTCAAAAAGATTAACAAATTTCTTAAAACACTATTCACCCCCCTCTAGTGTTAATTCTAGCCTTAAGATTCTTAATCCGCATTTCTCACATAGCAGCCTGCCGCCGAACCACCCACATCACCCAGTGCCATCAGCCAACTCCTTCCATTGAGAACCCTACTCGACCATTAGCAGTTCACCCTCCGCCTCAGATCATCCCTGTGCCGAAGCTTTCCACCACTTGCCGCACGCCATTCACCTCCTTCATTCAGCCTTTCCCTATGGCCTGCCGTAGTTCTCTGACCTCATGCCCTCTCTTTTCTCCGCCATCTCAAGCTTTCACCATCTCTCTCTATCGAGCTTTGGAGTACTTATGGTGGTAGTATCCATTTTGTTGCAGCAGCGAGCCATTTGTTTCACCCTTGGAGTGAAAGCAAGCAACGCGTGCTCACGTGTCTGTCCATCTTTGGAAATTCCAGCTTTCTCTTCTAAAATTTTTTTTGGCTTACCGCTGTCCATAATTTATCGCAGCAGTTCATTGGCTATCGTTGTCCCATTTGCTGCGTATCCGCGTGCGTGTCTATAGCCGCGTATCCATGTCAGTTGCTTATAATTCACATGAAATGACAATTGAAATATGTTGTTAAATTTAAATTTGATAATAATTTAATTGTTGAATATGATATGTTATTATTTGAATTGTTCACCTATGATTGATATATGACACCATCACATGTTGTTATATACTATATTTAAATTGTTAATTGTGATATATGCTCATCATTGATATGTTATGCTATTTTATATTATTATTTTATTGTTCTCACTGTGCAAGTTCTCTGTTAGTTTAGGAAATCCCTGTAGGTTGAAATGAACGTACCCGAACGATATTATAGATTAGGGAAAATCGTTATGGGTTAAAATGATAAACCCAAGCGATTTTATTGAAATTTTGGGATTGTGGGTTGAAATGATATATACCCGTAAATATTAAATTATTGTGGATTGAAATAATAAATATCCGTATCACTTGACCATATGGTAGAAAATTATATGCGGACACCATTGGTCTATTTTTGAAAAATGATTTCCAAAGTTTTGAAAGGAAATATATGGGTTTTAATAAATATTGATTTTTAAATATAATATAAAGATTTTATTTTAGTATATATGTAAAATTTAGATTTTTAAATTTATATGTTTTGAAAATTTTAAAATTATAAGTTAAGCTGTGAAAATGTAAATTTTAAGATTTCACTTATATTTTTATTATTTTTAAAATATAAAAAATTAGATTTAAAATAGATTTAGCAATAAGATTTAATTTAGTTTAATTTAACAAAAATTTAATTTAACTAATATATATATATATATAATATGTTTAAGTATTTGTATAAAATTTTATTAATATTTTAAAAATAGATTTTGTAATAACTTTAATAAATTAAGGTTAGAAAGATGAATTGAAATTGATTTGGAATTTTATTTGTTTAAGAATTGTATTTAAATAAAAAAATTGATTTGAAACTTATTAATTTTGAGATTTTAAAGATATAATTTTTATAATTTGATAACTGGATTTTGATTAAAGGTGATTAAATGAATATTTTCAAATTTAAGTAAAATTGAAATTGAATATTTATTATTGATTTAAATTTGTAATTTGAGAGTTTATTTAAATGTTATTAAAAACGATTAAGTGAATATTTTCAAATTTTATTAAAATTAGAGTTTAATTTTTAAATATAAATGAAATTTATCAAATTGAGTTATTGTAAATTGTTTGAATATTTAAACTTTGAAACCTATCTAGAAGTAGTTTAAATTTGTAGTTCAACCTGGATTTGAAATTGATATAAATTAAAAATGATTTTAATGAGAATATGAATTGAACCATTACCTTTTTATTTGAAATTGTTGTACTGAGGTTGATTTAAATTGAATTTTGGAACTAAAGTTGATTTGAATTGATTTGTGAATTTGGAGGAAACAATTCTAATTTTAAACTATTTTTGATATAAAATCTTTTAAATATATAAACTATTTTAATATATATATTATTTTAAATTTATAAACAATTTTTAAATATGTATATTTTAATATATAAGCTATTTTTAATATATAAACTATTTTAATCTATAACCTATTTTTAAATATATAAACTATTTTTAATTTATAACTATTTCAATATACATAAATTAATTTCAATATTAAAACTGTTTAAGTTGGAACTGTCATGATTTAGAATTAATGGATTTAAATGCTTATATTCTGCTATGATGGTTTAAACTATTTTATGGTCATGATTTTGAAAACGAATATGATTTAAAGTGAATATGATTTCGAAAGTGATATGATTTTGAAATGAGTATGATATTTTGATATGAAGTATGAACTATTTGAAATGATTATAAAAGTGATTTAAAAAAATAACGACGGTGTGAAATAAGCATTTGGTTGTTAAAGAGACCGGGATCAGGTATTGTCATACTCTCTGCCAGTACTGAAAACCACTTTAACAACTGTGTACGTGGTGGAGAATCCAGAACGAAGTATGATGGTTTGGCGACGTCTATATGTGGTACGAACGCAGCCCTAACTCCCGCGAGTCAGCTTGATGTGACTAAAACATGAGCCACGCCGGGACAAGTGAGGTCGCACGTCCGATCGAGCATGCTTCTTCGATACCATTCTATTACTTTGTGATTTGATTGGGTGCACCTTTGATTATGGGAGTATGTCTCGAGGTGGGCGGTAGTAGCTGCTATGCGTTACCACCAGTCCGGATCCGCAAAACGGTAGTATCCTACCCTGGGCATTGCCTCGCGTGCCTTATCACATGCCTTATCATGCCCTTTACGACTTTGGTTTGTACCGTACCTATGGAGTGCTCCCTGAGTAAACCACCGATTTGGTGGAGCTTACAGTATATGTATAGACTACGGGAATATATAAAAATGTGTTAAGGGGGATATGGGTAACGCCTTAATGTTATTTTAATATTTTACTTTACTGTAGACATTATCTATGTAGCGTATTGTACTATGTATGTAGATAGTTTAAAGAATCCTTGAAGGATGGGAATCCCAAACATCCTTTAAGTTATTTGCATTTCATTTGGACATTTCACTTGAGTTGATTTACTGGCATAAGAATGTTAATCCTGATGAGTGTTTTGTGTTTTGATTTATGCTCGGGTCAGACTGAGTGTCACCGCATTTGAGACTAACCTTTGGAGGTTGGAGCTTTGCTTGAAGATCCATCTTTTATCTATTCAGCTTTGCAGTTATTTTAGTTATTCCTAGTTGTCTATGTTCAGACTTGTCAGTTACTTTTGTATTAGTGACTTCTATGTACTTGGGGTTTTCTGTTGTATTTTGTTTCGGACTCTAAATTTCTGTAGTAGCTTCATGAACTACTATTATCTATTCCGCTGCTTATTGTTAGATTACTCTGTGTCTGTGATTCTGCGATTGATTTATTTACTGTACATGCTAAGTTTGGCCAAATATAAATTTACAATCTATTGTTTTAAGCAATTCAAGTCTGACATGTGTGGATTATTGTCGATTTGAATGGTTTGAAATGCCAGGTCGTTACAGTAAGCCTATGAAAACTATGTAATTAGATAGGAAGTCCTTGAATTTTTAACCGGTTATTAGTTAGCCCATGAAAACTAATAAGTTAATAGTAATCCTAGAAACTATAATTGAGACAGATAGTCAGAATGAATGAGGATGGGTAATCCATATTTGATTTGCTTGTTTTGCATATCATCATAATGTTTTGAAATACTATGTTTTTAACCATTGTGGATGCAGGAGCACAGTATATGATTTTATAAAGGTTTTAGGATACCAGCGAGGGGAAAACCCGTTCCGCTATGCGGCGTGGTCTCACTAGATATCTATTTGGTTTGAGATGATAGACTATTATTCATACCAGCCTTTATGTCTGACTTGAAGTTTTTGTTTTCCTCTTAAACTCTCGGGTACTCAATTGATTTTGAGTAGTTTGAGGTTTAGGGTTTCAGTTTCTCTTCTTAGACGAATAAAGCTTCTGGAGGCATGTAGGAGGCATATAGTTATTTAGAGATATCTTTTTCACTATGTGTTTTGTTTGTAAAGGCAGATTTATTAGCCTTATTATATACTCTGACCAACCAATGGGACATCTTCATGTGTCGTTCTTGGCATATGTGTAATAATTATATTTTTGCTGAACGTGGTTAACGTTTTGGGATTATGTAATGAACATGAAATGTTTTGAATGGAATGTGGAAATATGTTTTTGAATTGTTACTTTTTTTCCATATTCTTATAATCTATGTATCAATGAATCTAGCCCACCGTATTTGGTCGCCGAAGATTAATAACTATGGATGACAGCAACATCCATAGCCGTTAGTTTTTGGCCTCCAAATAGGGGGATTTTACAAGTTGGTATCAGAGCATTGGTTTATGATAAAACATAAAATAAACCAAACATTTTCAAACTTAATCCTTATGAATTAAAGAATAAGATTGGGGTTTGGGTGAACGTTATAGTAACGTATTTATATTTCCTATATATATATATACAAGTACGTATTCCCCTCTGTCATAGACTGTTCTTCTGTATTTTACTAAAGCTCGTATGCAGATTATGAGAAAGAAAGGTATGGAAGAAGGAAATGGTTGAGTGAATCTAGGTGCAGAAAGCACCACAACTAACAGAAACGCTCGACCCACTACAAGGAGACAAACATGTCGATCGACAAATGCTAACCAAGATGCAACTGCCAATGTGGGTGTTGGAACCCCACCAGTAGATATGGGGATGATGTATCAGTTCTTCGTCAACTTGATGCAAGATGGAGCAGCTGCAGGGGTAGTTGGAGGTAATGCTGTGAATGATGGAGGAGCCAATCCCGTGGCCCCAGTTGGCGATAATTATGCCAAGCTGAGCAGGGATTATACCAGTCTGGGAGGGAAGCCTTTTCTTGGAACAGAGGTTATTGTTGAAGTTGAGAACTGGATTTTGAACTATGAAAGGATCTTTACAGATTTAGGCTTGGATGATGGAGAGAAGAGAAGGCTAACCTCTAGATAGTTGCAAGGGTTAGAGCTTCACTGGTGGAACAAGGTGACAGTTGGAGTTCCGGAGGAAGAGCTGACATGGGCTGATTTTAGAAGAAGGTTTGAGCAGAGGTTCTTGTCCGAGGTTGCCAAGTCGGCATTAATGAGGAAGTTCATGGATCTTGTACAAGGAGAGATGTCAGTGATTGAGTCTGCTACTAAGTTTGATGAGCTGTCTCGATATGGTTATGAATTGGTTGACCTAGATGTCAGAAGGAATGAGAGATTTATTCGAGGTTTGAGGCCAGGGCTAGGTAAAAGTCACTCATATTAGAGACTCTTGTCATGTAGTGGTGGAGATGGTCATTCGCCTTGAGGAGATGCTTGTTGTGTCTGTTAGGGAGAAACCATTTGAGTCCCAGGGCCCTCAGGGAAAGAAAAGGAAATTCTTCAAGAAGAAAGGAGCCCAAAAGGAGGATGCTGCCAAGAAGGCGAAGATTGATTTAGTGTGTTATAAGTGTGATAAGAAGGACCATTATGCCAACGAGTGCAGAACTGGTAAAGGGAAGAAGCCTGCAGAGAAGAAGAATGTGAAATGCTTCAACTGTGACCAAGTTGGACATTATAAGAGCCCGTGTCCAGAGCTGGTCCAGGCGGATAGAGGGAAGGTGTTTGCTATTGGACCACCTTCTTCTTCTAGACCTACTGCCATAGAGAAAGGGAAAACAGTGATGGAAGGTACGCTTTTGATTCAGAGTATACCAGTTTGAGTACTTTTTGATACCGGTGCATCACTCATTTATATCACAGTATTTGGTTGATAGGTTATGTATAGAACCCACATACCTTATTACTTCCTTAATGGTTGCAAATCCAATAGGAGGGCATGCAACTCTTGGGATGAGATGTGATTAGTTAGAACTTGAATTGTTAGGTCATAAGTTTGCATGCAATTTGTATGTTTTTGATTTCGTAGATTTCGGGATCATTTTGGGTATGGATTGGTTGGATAAGTATGAGGCTAGGATATTTTGTCAGGATCGGGAATTATCATTGAGGCACCCAAATAGTCATAACCGAATCATTTTCTCAATGGATAATTACAGTAAGAGTGTTTGTGCTTTGTTAAGTGCCTTAGAGGTAGGAGATGACCTTAGTCAGGTTCGTGTAGCAAGAGAATTTGCAGCTGTATTTGAGCCGGTTACTGGATTACCACCGAAACGAGCTGTAGAGTTTCGGATAGACCTTGTACCGGGAGCTGAACCAGTCAGTAGACCACCTAGCAGAATGACATCGACGGAGATGAAGGAATTGAAGGTGCAGCTAGTGGATCTTGAGGGATGGAATTTTATTAGACCGAGCAGCTCACCTTGGGGAGCAGCCGCTGTGTTTGTAAAGAAACCAGATGGGTCGTTAAGGATGTGTATCGACTACCGTAAGCTAAACGAGAGGGCGATCAAGAATAAGTATCCTTTGCCGAGAATCAATGACTTATTTGATCAGTTGAGTGGAGCCAGAGTGTTTTCCCAATTGGACTTGGCGATAGGTTTCCATCAACTAAGAGTGGCAGAGGACAGTATCCCATTGATGGCATTTTGAACAAGATATGGATCATATTGAATGGTTAGTAATTCCATTCGGATTGACAAATGCACCTGCTTTCTTCGTTGATTTGATGAACCAGGTTTTCCGAGGGCACTTGGATAGGTCTGTGTTGGTATTTCATAGATGACATTTTAGTATACTCAAAAGATGAAAGAGAGCATGAGATTCATCTTAAAGTGGTGTTGGAGACGCTGAGGCAGAATCAGCTAAAGGCAAAATTTCCCAAGTGTCATTTTTGGAAGAAAGAGGTTAAGTTTCTTGGTCATGTGGTTTCAGAGAACGGATTGCTAGTCGATCCAGATAAGATCAAAGCTGTGAACAATTTGAAGAGACCAGAAACAGTGACCGAGATCAGAAGTTTCCCTGGACTTGTTGGCTATTATCGGAGATTCATCAAGGATTTCTCGCGGATAGCAGCACCTTTGACTAAGTTAACCAAGAAGGATGTGAAGTTTGTTTGGTTCGAAAATTTTGAGGCAGGGTTTCTTAAGTTAAAGCATTTGCTATCCAATGCGCTAGTGTTAGTAGTTCAAGATGGTAACCAAGGGTTGGTAGTATACACTGATGCATGTGAGACTGGGTTGGGAGCAGTATTGATGCAGAAGGGCAAAGTTATTGCTTACACATCTAGGCAGCTTAGACCGCATGAAGTAAGATATACTACTCATGACTTGGAGTTGATAGCGGTAATTTTTACCTTGAAGATTTGGAGGCATTATCTCTTGGGGGAGAGATTTGAATTGTATACCGATCATAAGTCTTTGAGATACCTATTCTCTCAAAAGGAGTTGAATATGCGACAGTAGAGGTGGCTGGAGTTTTTGGCTGCTTATGTTTTTGCTATAGAGTATACCCCAGGGAAAGGTAATAAAGTAGCAGATGCTCTCAGCAGAAGACATCAGAATGTGGTGTTGGCTATGTTGGCGGAGTGGAAAGATCTGGAAGCTTTGACCAGTTGTGGTGTGCAGTTAAGATCGACTGCTAGTTCTAGTCAGAGTACTGACATGTTGTTCTGTTTGGAAGTTCGACCAGTGTTGATCGAGAGAATTGCTTCTAAATAGAAGGAGGATCCATTATTAGCCAAGAGGATCAAAAGGCTTAAGGTTGGAACTGGGGTCGATGATTTGAAATTCTTTTGTCTTGACCAGAGAGGATGGTTGAGAAAGAAGGGACGTTATGTGTTCCAGATGTGGGGAACTTGAGAAGAGAAGTTCTTGAGGAATGTCATCGATCCAAGTTTACGATTCATCTTGGAGGGACCAAGATGTATCAAGATATGAAGTGGAGCTTCTATTAGGAAGGCATGAAGAGGAATGTTGGCTTGTGGGTTAGGCAGTGTGTAAACTGCCAACAAGAGAAAGCCGAACATCAAAAGCCGAGTGGGTTACTTCAGCCTCTAGATATTCCAGTTTGGAAATGAGATTAGATATCCATGGATTTTATATATGGGTTGCCAAGGTAAAGAAGAGGAAATGAGAGTATATGGGTTATTGTGGACAGGTTGACCAACAGTTCTTATTTCATTCCAGTAAAGTCGATCAGAACGGCATCTGGTTTAGCAAAGTTGTTCATGAAGAACATAGTTAGACTTTATGGGATTCCTAGTAACATTGTCAGCGATAGGGATGCATTATTCACTAGCGAATTTTGGAGGAGTCTATAAGAGGTATTAGGTACCAAGCTCAAGATGAGTACAGCTTATCACCCACAGACAGATGGGCAAACATAAAGAGTCAACAAGGCACTTGAGGACTTGTTAAGAGCTTGTATATTGGACTTTGGTGGATCTTGGGAGGACCACCTACATTTGATTGAGTTTTCCTATAATAATAGTTATCAGGCTAGTAAGGAATGGCGCTTTTTGAAGCTTTGTATGGTAGACCACGCAAATCGCCGACATGTTGGTTAGAGACTGGAGACAGATTGGTCTTAGGTCCGGATTTGGTTAGAGAGGCGTCAGAAAAGATTGTGTTAATCCGAGGACGGATGAAGGAAGCTCAATCCAGGCAGAAGAGTTACGCAAACGAGAGGCGTAAAGACCTTGAGTTCTCAGTGGGAGACAGGGTTTTCATTAAAGTATCACCAATGCAGGGTGTGGTACGGTTTGGAAAGTCGAGAAGTTGGCCCCAAGATATGTTGGACCATTCCAGATTTTAGAAAGATTTGGAAAGCTCGCTTACAGAGTAGAGTTGCCGAGCAGTATGGCAGGTATCCATAATGTATTCCATGTGTCTCATCTTTACAAGTATGTGCATGATCCAGAGGCTACTATTCCTCAGACAGAGTTGGAGGACTTGGTAGTAGAGCCTGATTTCACTTTTGTTAGACAACCAGTTCGGGTTGTAGCGAGAGATGAGAAAAGACTATGGACCAAGCCAATATAGTTGGTGAAAGTTCAGTGGAGCGATAACGAGAAGGACTGTACTTGGGAGATAGAGGACAGGATCCGAGATGCGTATCCTGATCTGCTTTGAGGGTATATTCTATATTTGTTTTATATAGACTTATTAGCTGGTAGGATGAAATTCACTAAAGGGGGAGCCTGTAACACCCCTAATTTTTGTTTAATATTATTCAAGACATTTAATTGGATAAATTAAATAGAATAATGTGGTTGATTAAGGAGTTGAGATTTAATTGTCAATTAACTTGGCCACGGCTAAACTAATGAATGTATAAGTATAGTTTATAATTTATAAGTTAGGAAAATAAGAGGAGGACAATATGGGAATATTCACACCTATATACCCTTAAACCCTCCCTTATTCTCAATTACCATTTCATAAATCAAAATACACATAAAAGAGAAGATGTAGCCAGCCATTAAAACACCTTAGGAGATCAGCAAACCTTGAAGATCCAAGAGAGAAAGCTAGAAGATTAAAGCTAAGGCAAATCTCAAATTCCAACAACTTAATCAAGGTAAATTATAGTGTAAATCATCTCATTTTTCCTTATTTTGGTTCAGTTATGGATAGTAACTGAATTTTTTTTGCCGTGTTGATCATGTTTGGATCTAATAATCATTGTTTGGATAAAATAATGATTTATGGTGATTTATTGGAATTTTTATGTAATTAAAATGATGGGTTTTAAAGAAAAAACCTTAGTAAACGACCTCCAAACGACTTGATTTTTGGATTTGTTGTGTCAACGTAATTTTGGAGATGGGCCTTCAATTTCATAATTTTCGAAGTTAATAGGAATATTTTATGAACTTCCTAAGGTGAAAAAGGCATTTATTACGGGTTTTAATTATTAAAAATAATAAAATAATGAATTCTGCTTCAAAATTTTAATATGATGTAGAAAATGTTATTTTAGATTTTTGGTGAATTTTTGGGATTTTTCCCAAGTGATTTCAATTTATTATGAATTTTCTAAGCTAAAAAGGCTTAATAATTATATTAAAATATTAATATAATTAATTATTTTGAAAATAATTTTTGAAATAATAAATCTAATCTATAGTAGTTTTTCTGCAAAGAAAGTGTTAAAGTATGTCATTAACCAATAGGAGTTGATGAAAAGAATATACTTTAATTAGCAAAATAACAATTTTCAAGTTATTTACGACTTTATCATTCAACATTTTGACTTAAATCATTCTGTAGCACTTCTGGACCCTTCTGCAGCATTTTGGAAGAACCTTTCGACTTAGTAACCTTTCGACTAAGTAAACTTTTGACTTAGATCATTCTGCAGTACTTCTGGACCCTTCTGCAGCATTTTGGAAGAACCTTTCAACTAAGTAACCTTTCGACTTAGATCATTCTGCAGCACTTCTGGACCCTTCTGCAACATTTTGGAAGAACCTTTCGACTTAATAACCTTTCGACTTAGATCATTCTGTAGCACTTCTGCAGCATTTTGGAAGAACCTTTCAATTTAGTAACCATTCGACTAAGTAACCTTTCAACTTAGATCATTCTGCATCACTTCTGGACCCTTTTGCAGCATTTTGAAAGAACCTTTCGACTTAGATCATTCTACAGCACTTCTGAAGCATTTTGGAAGAACCTTTCGACTTATTAACCGTCCAACTAAGTCGAAAGCTACCTTTTGACAGCAGTTGTAAACGTTGCGGAAGCCCTTTCGTAGCAGTTTTATTCAGCTTTGTTTGCAAACTTCAAATAAGCATAACTCTCTAACCGTAAGTCCGTTTATCTGTTGTAACCACTCTACAGAAAGGGAAACCATCATTTGAACATGATGAAATAGGTTAGAGACCTTAGTTCTACACCTATAAAAAGTTATAGCTAAAACAAAGTTTTATATTTCCGAAGGAGTTGATTTCTTTGCTTCCGAATATGTTTGCTTGGTTTTCTTTACCTTTGAAGGGAATACTTTCGAAGGGGTTGTAAAATTATTTTCTTTTGACCAAGTTTTATACTTTAAAAAGGTAGAATTTAAAGTATTATAAGGTAGGATTTAAGAGCTTTCGAAGGAGGTTATCCTATGAAGTCGAAAGCTAGGTTTCAAAGGTATCGAAAGGTTTTATGACCGAAACTCTATTTAAAAACCCATGGCTATATTAAAGGAGTTTTTATAATGGTAAGGAACTATCTATTATAAATTAAACCCACAGGAGCGGTATTGCTGTGTTGTTATATTGCTTCTTCTAATATGAATATATTCACTTTATAATGGACCCATAGCAGCATTTTGGGGAAAAATGGTAGGAGAACCAGTTAGGTTAACCCAATAGTGAATATAAATTGAATAAACTCTCGAATGAGTAGAATTGCATCCAGAAGGTCAGGAAGACAAGAATATAGGATGCTAAAATTTAAAGGAAAGATATTGGCAGGGGCCAATAGGTTTATAGTAAGCCCATGAAAACTGTATGATATTGGCAGGGGCCAACATGTTAATAGTTAGCCCATGAAAACTTTGTGTAAAGAGGATGTCAGACCGACAGGTTCATAGTTAGCCCATGAAAGCTATGTGTAAATGAAGACGTTAGATTGACAGGTTCATAGTAAGCCCATGAAAACTATGTAATTGGACAGGGAGTTCTTAAATGTTTAACCAGTTATTAGTTAGCCCAAGAAAACTAATAGGTTAATAGTAATCCTAGAAACTATAATTGAGACAGATAGTCAGAATGAATGTGGATGGGTAATCCATATTTGATTTGCTTGTTTTGCATATCGTCATAATGTTTTGAAATACTATGTTTTTTACCATTGTGGATGTAGGATCATAATATATGGTTTTATAAAAGTTTTAGGATACTAGTGAGGGGAAAACCCGTTTCGCTATGCGGCATGGTCTCACTAGATATCTATTTGGTTTGAGATGATAGACTATTATTCATACCAGGCTTTATGTTTGACTTAAAGTTTTTGTTTTCCCCTTAAACTCTGGGTACTCAATTGATTTTGAGTAGTTTGAGGTTTAGGGTTTTCAGGTTCTCTTCTTAGACGGATAAAGCTTCCGGAGGCATTTAGGAGGCACATAGTTATTTAGAGATATCTTTTGCTCTGTGTGTTTTGTTTGTAAAAGCAGATTTATTAACCTTATTACATACCCTGATCAACCAAGGGGGTATCTTCATATGTCGTTCTTGGCGTATGTGTAATAATTGTAATAATTATATTTTTGCTGAACATGGTTAACGTTTTGGGATTATGTAATGAACATGAAATGTTTTGAATGGAATGTGAAAATATGTTTTGAATTGTTAAATTTTTCTTCCATATTCTTATAATCTGTGTATCAATGAATCTAGCACCATCGTATTTGGTTGCCGAAGATTAATAACTATGGATGACTGCAGCATCCGTAGCCGTTAGTTTTGGGCCTCCAAATAGGGGGATGTTACAGCTGCCCAAAAGAAAAACCGCCTGGAAGTTCGAGGACCTTTAGTACCGTACCCTACCCCCGAACCAGCAACCTTTATGCCAATCGATGACCGCCCTTGTCCCTTTTTCCATTTAGCCTACTGATTAGCTGTGTTTCGAATGTTTATACCGAGCTAAGGCAAAGAAAAAATTCGCCTACCTTACCCACTTGACGAATCCAAACTATTCGAGACTCTCGTTTCATTTCCTGGTTTATGGATGTCTTCCTCACAATTAATATACTAGCTTTTAATCGCGCCTTTTAAAGAATTCGGGCTCGGCCTGGCGCTGGTAACAACATAAAGGAAGGGATCCATGTAGCTGCTGCACCCGCCCCCCTTAGATGAGATTATGTAGGAGGTTCGGCGTCTACTACAAAAAAATAGAATCCTAAGTAAATACTTGGCCTCTGCTAGGCAGCGTGTGGAATGGCCGAGAGCAGACCCTTTTGGATATATAATCCAAGCCAAGAGTGGAGTTACGTGAACAGCCATATGATGGAAAACCACTTTGACGTTCGGTTTAGAGAGCACTTTTTCGTTGAGAATTCCTCGTTCCCTTTTGTGTGAATTCCCCAGAATTCATAACTTGTGGGGCCCTATCTATTCAATCTCTTAAGCCCCAAACCACCCTCTCCCTCGGACTCAATCTCTCTTTTGACTTAATATATGTGGGCACCTGATATCTATGAGGGTTCACCCACCCCGGTGATAGCATTCCTTTCTATTGCGCCTAAAATCTCTATTTCTGCAAATATGTCACGTCTTTCTATTGTTGGTTCCTATGGAGGTACGTTGCAACAAATCTTCTTTTTCTGCTGCATTGCTTCTATGATCTTAGGAGTACTGGCTGCCATGGCCCAAACGAAAGTCAACATACCTCTAGCTCATAGTTTGATTGGACATGTAGGTTATATTCGTACTGGTTTCTCATATGGAACCATAGAAGGAATTCAATCACTACTAATTGGTATATTTATTTATGCATCAATGACGATAGATGCATTCGCCATAGTTCCAGCATTATGGCAAACCCGTGTCAAATATATAGCGGATTTGGGCGCTCTATCCAAAACGAATCCTATTTCAGCTATGACCTTCTCCATTACAATGTTCTCATACATAGGAATACCCCTGTTAGTCGGCTTTTGTAGCAAATTCTATTTGTTCTTCGCCGCTTTGGGTTGTGGGGATTACTTCCTAGCCCTAGTGGGAGTAGTAACTAGTGTTATAGGCCGTTGGACGGCATGAAAGTTGCCATGAGTAAGGTTGGGGGACCGAAGGTCGTTCGGACACATAGCTTACCGAATAAGTTGCGTCACGGATGGGGATGCATTCTACGAAAGAGAGGGTCGAGTCTGATGCATCAACCCACTCCATATCCTTGTACGAGTCCACAATCACTACATGGATGAACCTGGGTTTGGTGAATGAAAGTTGGCGTGTAATAGAACTCACTATGCGCGATCGTATACTGAGGTCGTCGATTGTTGGAACGACGTGAGCCAGGCCGGGCCTTAATTCATTTAGAAAGATGAAGGTGCATAGCGGTGACTAATTCCCCATCTCATTTAGGGTGGAAAACGAATCGATATTTTGATGTGATACGGCCCTTTCCATTTTCGTTGGGAAAGAACGGCGAAGTCCATTCGAACCGTCCAATGAAGAAATAAGAGGAGAGCAAAGCGCCAATGGTGCACAAAGCGCATGCGGAATGGGCACGGAGAAAAAATTGGGTGAGGCGGGCAAACCCTCATTATACAGCCTCCCTCCCCTAATTGATCGAGGTTGCCGTCTCCCTAAGGTCATCCCCAATTAATATACTAGATGTTTGTTTCCTATAAGTATACTGGGTGACACTGGACTCAATTAATATACTAGAGGTTGCCTATTGGTCACTCCTTCCTTCACTTCCCGGGCCCAAAGCAGTGCTTTGTTTCCAGGCCAAATCAAGGATTTGTGGCTTCTTGCTATATATTCATCGAAAGATAGATCCATCCATCTATCTGGATATCTAAAAAAGAATCGATTTCATTCAACGATTCAAAGAACGCCCTCCGCTCATGAAACGGTTCTGCTACAATGGATGGCAGAAGGTCCGTAGTACCCGAACCACTGGAGTGATCCAATAGCTGGGAAGGGGCCTAGAAGTGCATACTACTACACCACACTACACTTGGCTATACACATTACAGAGCTAACCCCTATCCAGTGTCTGGTAGATCACTGGGGGCTTCAATCCTGACTCCTTATCCTCATCTCAGCCCAGGTTAAAGGAGCCTTACTTATTTAGGGGAGAGAGTGAAGCCTCGAGAAGCACTCTTGAGAGGGTGTAACAAGCGCCTTGGCCCCTCTTCATTCTCTACAGGTGTCTGGTCTCTACCCACATGGAAGCGGGGCAGAGATTAAAAAAGATCAAGGAATTAATATACTGGGCGAAGCCTTCCTTTTTCTTTTGATAGAGGTGAATGGATAAAGTGGACAAAACAGACTCACATTTTCCAGTCGAAAAGATGGTCTCGACAAAGAATCATCTTGAAAATGCTCCTCACCCTAGAGCTGTGCATTGTAAGTGATCTGAACCTGCCCAAAGCCCTTAGAGGCAAGTGAAGTTAGCGAGTCGTATGATGGGCAACTATCTCCTGCGGTTCGAAGAGGACTCAGCTGTTAGTACCCCTCTTGGTTTCGAGGTGCCCCTTTTCACTCTATTTTATTATATACGCTTAGCGAAAAGAATATTTTTTGATAGACCTAGAACATGGATTCTATATGAACCAATGGATCGTGACAAGTCGTTACTACTAGCAATGACTTCCTCTTTCATTACTTCATCCTTTCCATACCCCTCTCCCTTGTTCGATCTTACTCATCAAATGGTACTCAGTTCATATCTGTAAGTTCGATCATTAAGAAGGTTCAAAGAAAGGGTGGGCCATTGAAAAAAAAGAGATTCAAAACTGCCAGGGAAGGAACTAAAGTGACCGATAGGGAGCGAAGTGAGAGTACACTTCGACCTCTAACCTGGAGGTCCAGTATGAACTCCAAGGAGCAATGATTTGACTATTGAATGGAGTAAACAAATACCAACAGAGCTGAGGCCAGTATATTAATTGGGCGAAATAACTCTCCTCCTACTATCTCTCGTTGAATCCAAATAAGGACATTCCTGTTAGAATCAGTAGAGGCGCCAGTATATTAATGTGGGAGGAAGGAATACTCGGAACTACAAGAATTCTATAGCTTGGTGGATAGCAGCCTCCGATAGTCGTGTAGGTCCAAGTATAGTGGAAGGTACTACTTGGTCTACGGTTCGGCCAACATTGCCTTGAGAAATGAAGTGAACTCAATCAAAGTTTCACCGGTGGCCCGAAAAACTTTCATAATGTTGTTTTTTCGTTTCACAATCATAACGAATCTGCAGTCACTCGTGCTTCTAGCCGACATGTGCTTTCTTAGCTCACTTGACATAAAGAAACTTGTTACTGCGGTCTCTCTCTTCTGCTTTCCTTACCTGACCAATAAGGGAACCATAAGAATGACTTTGGCCTTCGGCTCCTTATGTAGTACCATTCACTCTCTCTCTTATCACTTTGGCAAGGGGTTACTCTGAGACTAATCCAAATCAGGTTGATCAACTACTCTTTCATCAGGCGCCAGTATAAACATTCGGGAGGATTCCTAAGCAGCTAACAAAGCTTCGCAACCCGGCAGTCCAGTTTGATTTATGCGCTATGATTAGGAAGCATTCTCGTATTTCTCCACTAGTACTCTTGCTCTTCCTGGCTCGAAGAAAGCCCTATTTTTGATGAAAACTGGTCAACTGGACATGAGAGAGACTTCGCGTAACGCCACCCGCACTAATAGCTATTATACTTATTTCATCCTATCAGGCCTGAAATAAAGAATTGAGCCCGTTCTAAATCACTGGCCCCTTCGATCTTACAAAGACTACGTCCCCTCCCCCAATTAATCGGGGTCGTTGTCTCCTTAAGGTCGTCCCCAATTAATATACTGGATGTTAGTTGCCTATAAGTATACTGGGTGACACTAGACCCAATTAATATACTGGGCCCAGATTAATATACTTGGCCTCACAATTAATATACTGGCGTCCGAAATTAATATACTGGGTATGCTGGACCTCTAATTAAGATACTGGGCCCTCCTGTTAGTTGCCTCCCTATCGGTCGCCTCGCCCCAATTAATATACTGGCCTTTCTTTCTGAGAGGATTTGGTGTCAAAGATTAGCATCTGATTCTCAACTGCAAGATAAGTGAGAGCATTTGTTGCATCTACTAAGTCAAAGCTAAGAAACGATTCGGGTTGATACTACCCTCAGTCTTCTTTTTAGGAGACTAGGTGCCTTGCCTCGGATGGAGACTTCAGTAAAACAATATGAGTGAAGTTCCTGTTTTGGTTTCACTAAGGGACAGACTCGTGAAATAAAGGCTTAAGGGACTGGATAACCGGGGGACTTCTTACTTTAATTGAAGCAGGTGGCATAAATGTCTTTAAAGGAGCTGCTTTGGGCCTCCTCAGAAGGGCTTGCTCAGTATAAACATTGGGAAGTCGTTGTTGGAATACCCATGAGTAATAGAAGCTCCTAGTGGTGCGCTTGGTTATGTATGCTGCCTACTCTTGGGTGGAAGAAAGAGCACAGGAAGCCGCCCCTGCTTTACAAACCTTTCCTAGTGAACTAGAGATTCTTAGATCTGGCGAATATGGTCGTTCACGACAATTGGTAGCGACGGACTACGCTTACTTGTTTGAGTAAGGCATTGCTATTGGCAGTTTGCTATAGTCGTCCTATGCATTCATGATAGTTTACCTACTCGATCGATAGGGAATTGAGTAATGCATTGCTATACTATTGGTAGGGGCGAAGCACGAGTCTTGCTCGATGCCTATTCGCTATGCAAGAGATCCCGCTAACCGTCGCTACGCACCTATGATGCCAGAAGTCCCAAAGAAACGGAACCCGAGTGCTACTAGAACCAGAACAGAGAAGGCAACTTCCTAAGCCGACTAGTGTCAACACTTCCCATATATCTCTCTCTGGTGCTTACGACCATTTGCCAAGGTGGGTATGGCCCAATTAATATACTGGCATCCCAAGTGCCAAGCAACTTAAAATACTGGATTCGTCTCTTTACCTATTTCCAGAGGATTGTGTAGCATCCTGTATCTGGAGGCCAAAAGCTAAGCGCTATGGATGTTGTAGTCATCCACAGTATTAACTTCTGGTGACAAAATATGGTAATACTAATGGTATCCATAATATCAGAAGCACTTGAATATGAACAAAATCACATATTTCCAAAAACATCAATTATAGTGATTATATTTCAAATAAATCGTATCCAAGTTACAAAAATCCCCAAATGTAATCCCAGGCAATGATCAAATATAAATTTACCATAATACGCCAAGAGTGACATATGAAGATGCCCTCTTGGATGATCAAAGCAATATAGACATAACTGTCTTAACACACAGCGGAAACAAACAGAAAGAACGGAATTCCTAATTTAGCTATCCGTCAGCCACCTGCTCGTCTTCGGAAGCTTATTCGCCAAAATCTGCTAAAACCTGAAAACCTAAACCCTCAGCCTACTCAAATCAATTTGGAGCACCCGAGAGTTTAAGGGGAAACAAAAACTTCGAGTCAGACATAAAGCCTGGTATGAATAATTTCTATTACATCTCTGTTTACTGATATTCAGTGAGACCACGCCGCTTAGCGGAACGGGTTTCCCCTCACTAATATCTCTTTCAATATATATATATATATATATTGCAAATCCTCTCCTATAACCAAACTGGTTAATCAACTGATTATAATAATAAAGAAAGATCCATTATGCTAAAAACATGAAATAAATGGACGATTTGTCGGATATCTGGGCTAACTGCCCTCTTTGGACTAACTGTCCCAAAACTGATTATATCAATATAGCAATATCCTTTATGCTAAATAATGGACTGTCTGTTCATAAAACAGGTAAAAGGGTAGACTAACTGTTCTTAAGAAGTAGTTAAGTCCGTTATGCTAACAAATGAACTAATTGTTCATACCTGGGCTAACTGCCCTTATCTGGACTAACTGTCCTCTGGGCTGACTGCCCTCAAAATGGACTGACTGTCCGAATTTAAATGAATTAACTGCCCGAATTTTCTTTTGGGTCAACTACCCTTTAAATTTTCCTTGAAAACCTTTTCAAAATGATTTAGTCCGTCAAATCATATATATATATATATACAAGGAAAATATATCTTTAGCTTTACTCTAAGCTATTGTTGCCATGTTATATATACTTTACTCAAAATAATGTTGATGATGTTCAATAAGGATTATCTATCCTTTTAAAATAAGTTAAAGTCCTTTATAACATAAAACACTTAGGCTATCTGCCTAGTCATTATATTCAAAACCTTCAAACAACCTTTCGAAAATATTGAAGGTAATCCCTTCAAAACCATTAATATAACCTTTCGAAAATATTGAAGGCAACTCCTTCAAAACCAATAAAAAGCCTTTCTTCTATAAGCTTTAAAACATATGCATCCGACTTTAAAATCCTTTAAACCTTAGCCTTCCGAAAATATTGCAAAACCATACCCTTCGACCTTGTCGAAAGGTCTAGCCTTTCGACCTTATCGGAAGGTTTCTTTTTGCCCTTGTCGAAAGGTCTACTTTTGACTTTGTCGAAATCTCTTACCTTTCGACTTTGTCGAAAGCCTGGGGAACCACCCCTGTGAAATCATTGATAAAACCTTTCGAAAGCATTAAAACTTAAAACCTTTCGAAGCCATTGGGTTCAATTTAAAACAAGTGGAAACCTTTCAAAACCATTTGAAGTTGACTACTTCGAAACCTTTAAAATGTTTCGATTTAAAACATTTGAATTATGCCTTCAAGTAGGGCAAAAGGATCAGAAAAACATTGGAGTTGAAAGAAACTGCTTAGAAACCTTTAACAAAACCTTTCGAAATCATTCGAAAATAATGAAGTGTTGGTGTTGGAACCAACCCTTCGAAAGCAATGGAGAGGCGGCTATTTTAGAAAACAAAAGATTCCCTTCGAAAGAAACTGATTCGAAAGGTAGGAAGTGGCAACTATACTTCCGACCTTGTCGAAAGGTTTCAATATAAAACAAGAAAGCAACCCTATCTAAACCTTTTCTTTTAAACCATTTGACATGTTTTAGTATATGTTTTACAACATATAAAATTTTCGGACCCAATTAATAATTAGTTTTCCCGTAAATAATTTTATAGTCCAAATTATCATTTTCTTCCTTAGAAAATTCATAGTAATTCCACAAAAATTCAGAAAAAGATGAAAATTGAAACCCGTCTATAAAATATCTTTTTAGATCATTATAAAAATTCGCAAGGCTAGCGGATGTCATATAATAGGGTTTTCATCTTAAAACATGTCATAAAATCTATATAAACATTAATAAATCATCAACATGTATATATAATCATTTTATCATTCAAAACATGGCAAATCTTTGCAAAAATATTCAAATTTAATCTTAAAACCGAAACCATAAAAATTTAGAGATGTAAACATTATTCACCTTTGCTTTAGAGATTAAGGAGCTTGAGATTTGAATGGGTTTGATTTGAATTTTCTTTTCCTTTAGCTTTTCTTTAGTTTCCTCTTCTTCTTTCCTTATTAACATTGTCGGGCTTGATTTTGAAAATTTTGAAATGAAATGAACGTGTACAATACACACGGCTATGGGAAGTAAATATTGGAATGGCCTCTTTCCCATATTACCCCTCCTCTAATTCATTTTAAACCCTTCTTTAATTTGTTTTCTTTTAAAAGGTCCAGCTACCTTAATTAAAATCAAATCTCAATCCCTTAATCAACACATTTTTTTTGTTTATCTAACTAAATCTCCTAAATAATGTTATCTAAAATCTGGGGTGTTACAGACTCCCCTCTTAAAGAATTTCGTCCTCGAAATTACAATAAGGCCCACAAAACAAACAAGAAGGTAAAACATACCAACAAACAAGTCAGGATAAGTATCTCTAATCATGCTCTCAACCTCCCAAGTACAATCTCCGTCATCGTTACTTCACTGGACTTTGACTAATCTGACCATCTTGGTTCTAAGCCTTTTCTCATCTCTCACAACAATGCGAACTGGCTTCCTTGCTATGTTCAAGTCCGGTTCTACCACTAAATCATCTAGCAATGTCAATGCAATAGCAATCTCCGGGTCTCTAACACACTTTCTGAGATGAGAAATATGAAAAACATCGTGGACACCTGCCAAACTGCTCGGTAACTCAAGTCTATACGCGAGTCTATCAATCCTCTCAAGAATAGGAAAAGGTCCAACAAACCTAGGAGATAACTTCCCCGATTTCCCAAATCTAATTACACCCTTCATCGATGATACTTTGACGAAAACCTAGTCCCCAACTGAGAACTCCAAATCTTTCCATCTCTTATCTCTTATCTGCATAACCTTTCTGCCTAAACTGAGCCTCCTTCATTCTAGCTCGAATGACCTCAATCTTTTCTACACGCATCAGTGTAAACTATCAAGTCCTGAATGACCGACACAAGTGCATGGGTCATTAAGTGTTTCAATCTCTGGAATGCTTCCTCACATAGTCCATACAAACTTTTCATCCTTCCTCGTCAGCCCGGTTATCGGTATTGCCATTCGTGAAAAATCCTTAATGAATCTCCGATAATAACCAGCCAACCCAAGGAAACTCTTTATCTCGGTTACTGTCTTGGGTCTCTTCCAACCATTCACTACCTCGATCTTAGTCGGATCTACTGACAACCCTTCCTCTGAGACCACATGACCAAGAAACTTCACCTCTTTCTTCCAGAAGTGACACTTCAAAAACTTCGCTTTCAGCTGATGCTACCTTAGCATCTCAAGTACCACTCTAAGATGAACTTCATGTTGTCTTTCATCCTTAGAGTAAATCAATATATCATCTATGAAAACCAGCACGAACCTATCCAAGTGCTCTCGGAAAATCCGGTTCATCAAATCCATAAAGAAAGCTGGCGCATTCGTCAGTCCGAACGGTATAACCAACCATTCGTATGACCCATATCTGGTCTTGAACGCCGTCAAAGGTATACTATCCTCTGCTACCCTGAGCTGATGGAAACCTATTGCCAAATCCAACTGGGAATATACCTTTTCTCCACTCAACCGATCGAACAAATCGTCAATCATGGAAATGGATATCGATTTTTTATCGTCCTCTCATTCAACTTACGATAATCGATACATAGCCTCAGCGATGCATCCGGCTTCTTAGAAAACACTGTCGCTGCACCCCACGGTGAACTGCTCGGCCTGATAAAACTCTTGCCCTCTAAATCCACCAACCGCACCTTCAACTCCCTCATCTCTGAAGGGGTCATCCTGCTTGGCAGCTTACTCACTGGTTCGGCTCCCGAAACCAAATCTATCTGAAAATCGATAGATCGCCTCAGTGGCAATCCAACTGCAGGCTCAAATACATCTGCGAATTCTCTAACCACGAAAACTCGGTTCAACCCATCATTTGAATCCAAAGCACCCAACAAGGAAAACATTGCACCGCTAGAACCTTCTACGGTAAAGACAATCCGGTCACTACAGTCAGGGTGTCTAAGAGATATGTTCCTATCTTGGAAAAATATCCTAGCATCGTACTCACTTAACCAATCCATCCTAAGGATAATCCCAAAACCCACAAACTCAAACACATGCAAACTGCACACAAAAGTATGACCTAACGGGTCAAACTCAAACTAGTCACACCTCAACCCTAGAGTTGCATACTCTCCTATTGGATTCGCAACCCGTAAGGAAGTAACTAAATATGTGGGTTCAAGGTTAAGCTTATTTATCAAACATATAGATATAAAAGAATGCGATGCACCAGTATCAAATAAAACGCTAACCGACATACCATGAATCTGAAGCGTTCCTCCAAGAACTGCTTTTTCCTTCTCCTGGGCTGTAGGGTTAGAAGCAGCAAGCTCCAATGCATACACCTTGCCCTTACCATCTCAAATAGGCTCCTTGCACTGGTTCTTATAATGCCCTATCTGGTCACAGTTGAAGCACCTGACATTCTTCCCCTTAGCCACATCCTTTGCCTTCCCTGAGCGACACTCATTAGCAAAGTGCCCATTCTTGTCCCATTTATAGTAGACAACATCAGACTTCGCTTTCTCGGCTGCTCCACCCTTCTGAGCACCTTTCTTGGGAAAGAACTTTCTCTTCTGGCCCTGCTCAACCTGGACCCCTTTTGCCTTGCTCTTCTCCAAAGACTGAAGGATTTCTTCCTGCCTCAAAGACATCTCCACAACAATATCAGAAGGATCTCTAAGATGGGACAAAGTAACACTAGCAAATTCCGGCTTCGATCCTCTGATGAACTTCTCATTTCACTTCAACACTCTATCCACTGAAGCATACCCATACCGGGCCAACTCTTCAAACTTCCTGGCATACTCAGCAACAGACATCTCACCCTGCACCAGCTCAGCAGCCTAATCATAGCTGATTGTGCCATCACAAACATAAACCTCTCCTAGAATCTCCTCTTGAAATCCTCCCAGGTTACTGTCTCCTCATTAATTGTCACTGTTATACTAGTCCACCAGAACAATGTGGCTCCCTGAAGCTGCCTGGACGCCAACCTCCTCTTTTGCTCATCATCGAGCCCTAGATCTGCAAAAATCCTTTCGTAGAGCAACAATAGTTTCTCCACCTCAATGGCATCCTCCGTCCCCAAAAACTGCTTCCCTCCAAGCTTCACAAAATCTCCGCTCAACTTAGCAAAATGATTAACTACCAGAACTTCCGGAACCCTTGCTCCTGCAGCATTTCCTCCTAACACTTCGGCTGCAACTCCCGCCTGCAACATGTTCTTGAAAAACTGATACATAGCTTCCATTCCGACCTGCGGGACCTCAACACCTACATTCTCTGCCTATGCCCGACCTTGGTTTCTCCTGGCATTAGGTCCAACATTCCTTTCGGTGCTTCCCCCTGCTGGGTTAACTCTGCTTCTTGTACCATCTATATCTGTATTCGAACCTCATGAGATACAGAAAGATAACCTAATCAAAGATATATGAATGGAGATAAAGCACATACTTATATATATCAAATACAACTACCTTACTATAACGTTATCCCAACCCCAATCTTACTCTAATTCCTTTGGATTTTTGTTTTCAAAACCCTATTTAATTAAATTTTTCATAAACCTATTCTCTGATACCAAGTTGTAGCATCCCGTATTTGGAGGCCAAAAGCTAAGCGCTATGGATGCTGCAGTCATCAACAATATTAACTTCTGGTGACGAAATACAGTAATACTAATGGTATCCATAATATCAAAAGCACTTGAATATGAACAAAATCACAGATTTCCAAATACATCAATTTACAGTGATTATATTTCAAATAAATCATATCCAAGTTACAAAATCCCCAAACGTAATCCCAGGCAATGATCAAATATAAATTTATAATAATACGCCAAGAGTGATATATGAAGATGCCCTCTTGGATGATCAAAGCAATATAGACATAGCTGTCTTAATACACAGCGGAAAAAACAAAAAGAACCGAATTCCTAATTTAGCTATCCGTCAGCCACCTGCTCGTCTTCGGAAGCTAATTCACCAAAATCTGCTAAAATCTAAAAACCTAAACCCTCAGCCCACTTAAATCAATTTTGAGCACCCGAGAGATTAAGGGAAAACAAAAACTTCAAGTTAGACATAAAGCCTAGTATGAATAATTTTACATCTCTGTTTACTGATATATAGTGAGACCACGCCACTTAGCGGAATGTGTTTCCCCTCACTAATATCTCTTTTCAAAAATAAATATTTTGCATACCCTTTCCTGCAACCAAACTGGTAAATCAACTGATTATAACAATAAAGCAAAATCCATTATGTTAAAAACAGGAAATAAATGGACTATTTGTCGAATATCTGGGCTAACTGCCCTCTGCTGGACTAACTGTCCCAAAACTGATTATATCAAAATAGCAATATCCTTTATGCTAAATAATGGACTATCTGTCCATAAAACAAGTAAAAAGGGTGGACTAACTGTCCTTAAGAAGTAGCAAGGTCCATTATGCTAACAAATGA
Organism: Allium fistulosum; assembly: GCA_030737815.1. NCBI lineage: Eukaryota > Viridiplantae > Streptophyta > Magnoliopsida > Asparagales > Amaryllidaceae > Allium > Allium fistulosum. The sequence goes on from CM060907.1 coordinate 1,011,312,306, forward strand.
ACTAACTGTTCATACCTGGGCTAACTGCCTTTACCTGGACTAACTGTCCTCTGGGCTGACTGCCCTCAAAATGGACCGACTATCCGAATTTAAATGAGCTAACTGCCTGAATTTTCTTTTGGGTTAACTACCCTTTAAATTTTCCTTGAAAACCTTTTCAAAATGATTTATTCTGTCAAATCATACACACACACACACAAGGAAAATATATCTTTAGCTTTACTCTAAGCTATTTTTGCCATGTTATATATACTTTACTCAGAATAATGTTGATGATGTTCAATAAGGATTATCTATCCTTATAAAATAAGTTAAAGTCCTTTATAACATAAAACACTTAGGCTATCTGCCTAGTCATTACATTCGAAATCTTTGTTTAAAACCTTTAAACAACCTTTCAAAAATATTGAAGGTAATCCCTTCAAAACCATTAATAAAACCTTTCGAAAATATTGAAGGTAACTCCTTCAAAACCAATAAAAAGCCTTTCTTCTACAAGCTTTAAAACATATGACATCCGACTTTAAAATCCTTTAAACCTTAGCCTTCCGAAAACATTGCAAAACCATACCCTTCGACCTTGTCAAAAGGTCTAACCTTTCGACCTTGTCGAAAAGTTTCTTTTCGACCTTGTCGAAAGGTCTCCTTTCGACTTTGTCGAAAGCTCTTACCTTTCGACTTTGTCGAAAGCCTGGGGAACCACCCCTGTGAAATCATTGACAAAACCTTTCGAAAGCATTAAAACTTAAAACCTTTCGAAGACATTGGGTTCAATTTAAAATAAGTGGAAACTTTCAAAACCATTCGAAGTTGACTACTTCGAAACCTTTAAAACGTTTTAATTTAAAACATTTGGATTATGCCTTCAAGTAGAGCAAAAGGATTAGAAAAACATTAGAGTCGAAAGCAACTGCTTCGAAATCTTTAACAAAACCTTTCGAAGTCATTCAAAAACAATGAAGTGTTGGTGTTGGAACCAACCCTTCGAAAGCAATGGAGCGGCGACATATTTTATAAAATAAGAGATTCCCTTTGAAAGCAACTGATTCGAAAGGTAGGAAACATCAACTATACTTCCGACCTTGTCGGAAGGTTAACCTTTCAACTTTGTCGAAAGGTTTCAATTTAAAACAAGAAAGCAACCCCATCTAAACCTTTTCTTTTAAACCATTTGACATTGTCGAAAGCTCTTTGTCGAAAGCTAGCAGACATGTTTTCCTTAAAATCAAAACAAAGCTTCATCTCTTTCGGAAGCTCTTACCTTTCAACCCCAAACCTTTGACCTCTTCCAATTCACTACGTACCAGTTACCTGATACCCTGTGCATTGGTTGTTGACCTAGTCGAAAGGTTTGATACATTTCGATTTTTTCGGAAGGTCTGGAATTGAGGTGGAACTTCTTGCCAAAAGAGTTGAAATAGTAAAATGCCTATTTATTTGTACTTTTAAAATAGTTCTTTTGTACCTAACCTACCTTATTTGTCTAAATCTGATTGGTTGCCAGATTTTATATTCAAAAATACTGCCGACTTCCTTTGTTTAGCATTTTAAACACATTTATAAGAAGCCCCTTCTCCTCTATAATTATATAAAGCATTTAAGTACCATACCTTAAATAATTTTATATAACTATTAAATCACATTAGAAAAATCTGGAAAAATTCTAAAAAATAATTTAGTATTTTGGACCCAATTAATAATTATTTTTCTCGTAAATAATTTTATAATCCAAATTATTATTTTCTTCCTTAGAAAATTCATAATAATTCCACAATAATTCATAAAAATCTAAAAATTGAAACTCATCTCTAAAATATCTTTTTAGATCATCATAAAAATTTGCAAGGCTAACGAATGTCATATAATAGGGGTTTCATCTTAAAACATGTCATAAAATCTATATGAACATTAATAAATCATCAACATGTATATATAATCATTTTATCATTCAAAACATGGCAAATCTTTGCAAAATTATTTGGATTTAATCTTAAAACCGAAACCATAAAAATTTAGAGATGTAAACATTATTCACCTTTGCTTTAGAGATTAAGGAGCTTGAGATTTGACTGGGTTTGATTTGAATTTGCTTTTCCTTTAGCTTTTCTTTAGTTTCCTCTTATTCTTTCCTTGTTAATGGTGGCCGACCTTGATTTTGAAAATTTTGAAATGAAATGAACATGCACAATACACACGGCTATGGAAAGTAAATATAGGAATGGCCTCTTTCCCATATTACCCCTCCTCTAATTCATTTAAAACCCTTCTTTAATTTGTTTTCTTTTAAAAGGCACGGATACCTTAATTAAAATCAAATCTCAATCCCCTAATCAACACATTATTTTATTTAGTTTATCAAACTAAATCTCCTAAATAATGTTATTTAAAATCTGGTGTGTTACAGATTGACTAAGCATGCCCAAGTGGTTAACGACTCCGCTCCCAATCTGTGGTACGTGAGGCGATCAGTATATTAATTGGGGATCGATCCATTCTATTGATCGAAGGAAGGGCCCTGGTATGCTCTGAATCTCTACGAAAATGGATTCCATAGTGGTTGTTGCAGGTATGGGAAAAAGCCTCGGAATGTGGTTCTGAGAGGCGTTCCCCAATTAATCGGACAATCGAGATGATAAAGGTATAGCTCTCGGTCAAGCTCTGGTTAAGCGCTTGAGCGGAACAGGCCAGGCTAGTTCCGTAATGGGATGCCAAGGTAGCAAAGCTGGTGGACGGTCTATTATGGAAGAGTTTCTTAACCTCCTTGAAAAGCATCCTGCGCTCAAGAATGGCAATTAGATATAGAAGAAAAGAAAAGGCCTTATTTATTTTCATTTTCATCCACCCTTGAAAAAGCTAACTTCTAGCTTAGGTCTACAAGCGCGCGGGTGAAGGAGATGAATTTTTAGTACTGGTGGTACTAGACAAGCTCTAGGGGAATAATCTCTTTCTTATTTCGCAAGCACCTTCCCATGACGACTAGGAACAGGCAAATCAAGAATTTCACTTCGAATTTTGGACTTCAACATCCTGCTGCTCATGGTGTTTCACTATCAGTATTGGAAATGAACAGAGAAGTGGTGGAACGTGCGGAACCACATATTGGATCACTCCAGTATGGCATGAAGCCGCTGACGTTGAGTAGGTGCCTATGCCGCTAGCTATGCCCTGCTCGGTCCCCCAGCAGGGTGGGGGTTTCGTAGCACATCATGAGCACCGAGCAAAGGATGGTTGAGCAACTCAAGCGAACCGCCCTATCGAGATAGAAGGGAGAAGGTTGTGAAGGTGGCCTCGTTATCCACACATCCGGTTGGATGAATGGAGGTTCCAGAGGTCCCAATTAATACACTGAATGTTAAAGCTACGCTACCTCACTAGAGCTCGGACAAAAGTGGACCTCATGAAGAAGTCGCCAATGTTTATATTGTGGACCTCGCTTGCGAGGTCGCCTCGAAGTATACCTCCCTAGACTAGACCTTCGGTCGTCTCCCTCAACTACGCTTCCCCCGGTTGCCTTTCTTGCAACTCCCACAGCTAGCTTTGCTACTACTCCTGGGTTTTGATCAGGAACTGCTCTTGTCTTTGCCCTCCCTCTGCCAATTAATATACCAGGCTCCCGCAAGGGAAGCTCATTAGAGGTCGCCTCGTCCCGGTTGTCCCCTGCCTAGTGGTCGCCTCCCAGTTGTCGCCCCAGTATATTAATTGGCAAAGTGAGGGGCGACTAAAAGACAACCAACAAGGGAGACCTGGGTTTTCACGAGTGTTGGAGGGTCCTGGAGTGCCTGTCAAGGGCACTAGCGCATACCCCGGGGTGATCATCACCACCCGCACCTCACATCTTGGCACAACGGAACGTGTAACCCGCCTGCTGTCCAAGTCAAGCACTTTATTTCCTGTAATCCATAGCGCCTAACAGAACATAGCAGCAAGGGATAACCCACCCATACAGACAGCCTGCGGGGAGGATGGCACTACTGGAAAAGACCGTTTGGCGAAAATGCCACAGGCGTGAAGCGTGGTAGGCCTGCGCCGGGGGAGCATAGGGAGGCGTGCTCTAGTGAGGCGACCGAAGTGAGAGTTCGAGGACAACCGGGATGAGCGATCCAAACTATTCCCGGATGGTGGAAGAGCCAGAGGAGGCCAGGTCATTTGACGAAAATGGAAAGCTAGCGACTCATTCATTCTTGGAAAGGGAGGGAGCTAATGGATCAATGAATAGATAGAGTCAACGGTAGCTTTTGCAATACTTTATAAGGTCTCTCGGCGCTGCCTACACGCGAATTAGCTTCGAGGTCGAGTAGTCTCAATTTGAAAATGGATTTTCGAATGAATGCTGGGCCACCTCGAATGGTGTGATCCACATGTGGAGAGACCCGCACGTACGGTTTTCAGGGGGATCCGGCCGAAAGACCGGCCGGCGCCCACCTGACTAGAGGGACTGAGAAATTAATAGAGTACAAAACTTATCTTCAAGCTTTACCGTATTTTGATCGTCCAGAGGGCGATCGCGGAGTCATTGAATGAAGTCCTCTGTTTCTTTCGGAGGTGCTGACCCGCAATGAGGCAGATATGACTAGGTGACATATTGAATATGGTGACGACAACAGCATGTCGTAGAAAGAGATAATTGGTGGAACCAACGACCCACTAAGACTCGCATATCTACAACTACATCACCGAGCGGCAGTCAAAGGGGGGGCATGAATGCTAGATTCCAGTGGAATGATCGGTCGGACAGAGGCTAGGGCTGCTTCCTTCCCACCACGTCCTTCCTTGTGTGTCGGAGATACAAAGCGAGTGCACCGGAAAAGGGAACATGGTCGATCCCATGGCGAAGCATCCGAAGCATAACTGTGTAGGATCGATTTCACCCTAGAGGGGGGGGGGGTGAATAGGGTGATACTAATAATTATAGAAATTTAATGCGGAAGTGTATAAAACAATTGTAGCACTGATAATAACAGAATAATAGCAGCACAGATTATCGTAGAATATTAAAAGCAGAAATAGAACAACACAGATTTTCCTAGCTTCGACAAAACCTTGCCTACGTGCTGCTCCCAAGGTTTCTACTAGAAATTAAGTAGTCAGATGCTTACACACGTAAACTCGCGATACCCGCTATCGACTAACCTAACTATACACTCAAAACCCTTCCACAACTCAGCCACTGAGTTGCGAATTCTCGAATTACACCACCGTAGTTCGTCCCCTAGTCACACGACTAGATTTTACAAAAGTTTAAAAGAGAAATAAAAATTAAAAACAATTAAAAACAATAAAACCCTAATTTAAAAAAATTAAAGCCCAAAGGAATAAATGCCAGCCCAAAATAAAATTATCACTAAAGAAAATAAAGGTGCCGGCCCAAGGTGATAAACAATTCCACGTTTTCTTTTTATTTCTTCGGCCCGATTTCTTGTACTTCGTTGCTTTGAAAATGGCTGCCTCTTTTTCGTTCGTTCCTCTTTCATAAAATTAGGGCTTCTGATAAATTGAAGACGCTAACTTCAGTTGCTCGATCGAATGATGCTTCTTCGAACTTTGTTCTTTGCTTAGCTTCGGCTGCTTCAAATTGTGGCGAGCATGTATACTTGGTTGAAAAATTTGTAAGTGATATTCCTTTTCGATTTCGGTTATGCTCGACTTTTGATTCAAGTTACTTATTTGTTTTCGATTTAAGAGGATAGGCTGAATTTTTTGTCTTGAACTCGAATGATTTTTCCATGCCGATGATGATATGGGTTATATAGGGTTTAATTCCCTTGATTATCGTTCGAATATATTTTTGAATTCGTCTGTTACTTTTTGGCTCGGTCGTTTGATTTTGCTTGGCTGTTGATGATGTTTTCTGATATTTTCAATTCGTATAATTTGCATTGCTTGATTATCATAGCTTCAATTTTGACTTGTTCGACTCCTTGGCCACCACGGTTTTGATTCTTTGGTACTTTGAATTTATGTTGACATGCTGTTACATTCTCTGGTTTGAATTTGCTAACTTGAGATTGTTGTACTTCATGTTAGTATTGACTTGTCTCGACTGCTCATTGCTGTTCGACATATGTGTTCATGCCTGTAGCATTTTCGACCTGATTGTGCGATATTAGTCTGGGTTGCATTGAGCTCTGTCCACTGTTCATTCGAGTCATGTAGTTTGCTTGAAATTGTACCAAGTCTTTTTGAGATGGTCTGTCATTCTCTACACCTTGGTTATTCATACATTATTTTGGTCGAGACTTGACCTCTATTGTAATTGTCTGCATTTGTACTTCAAGTTAAATGTCCAGTTGCATTCGAAGTTTGTTCATGCCTGAGTTCCTTTTGTTTAACACTTGGTCTTATCTGAGATTGCTCATTTGAGCTGCTGTATTGATCTGAAAACCTTTTCTTCTGAGTTTAAGCTTGTGTCTGGTCTGACATACATGCATGTATATCCTTTGTTCTCTTTGAGTACTTGTGTGATTCTGCAATTGGTTTGGTTTCTTTTTGGAGACTGGGACTTGTTGTAGTTTGATATGCTAGCTCGAGTTGCTTGATCATAGTTACTTGTGCATGTTGTATTGCTCTGTTTTCTTGCTCCACTCGAAGTGTGTCAACATGTGTACACATGCATATGTATGTGTGTGTATGTGTTGTGAGTTGCTCGAGTTTAATTTGTTCAGTTTTGAAGCTTGCATCTGTAGCATTGTTTCTTCATGAGCATTTACTGTTTGGACTTGTTCCTTAAGTTGCCAGGTTATTGATGATGCTCTGAGTACATGTCCATATTTATATATCATTTTGTCATGTTTCTTCTCTCCTAATCTCTGCTGCAATGTTGTGCTAACCTGGTTGAAGTTGTTGCATTGTACTTGAAGTCTGTAGCTTGGTTCTCTATATACTGATGTCTTCAACATTTCCTCCTTTGTGTGATGTTCACCTCCTTTTGTACTGGTTCATTGTGTCTTCATGTGTACTCGAGTCTGGTTGGACTGTCTAGCCTCTATTGTTGCTGGCTTCATGTGTACACCACTTTATACCTGAGTTGAATCCAGCTTATAGCTCGGGTTTGACCTCGTGCTCATGTCATGACTTTATTTTTATTGCACTTGAGTTGAACCTGGCTTATGATTGGGTTTGACCTTGTGCTCACCTGTCCCTGCAATTTTATCAAGTGTATATCGGTGTGTCACAAGTTGTTCATGTAAGATGAATTCAAAATTAAATGATGACGAACAACCCAAATGTTATCCCGCCTTTTGGCAAGGCCGTGACACCAAGGACTTGACTAGAAACCAATGACGGTTCTTCTTGGAGATCGGTTATACGCAGGCTCACTATGGATATCGACGAATTTTGTACGAGTTCGGATCAAGCTATGATTGACAAGACACAACGGGCAAATCTATGGAAGCTAGCGTTCCAAATCTCAAGTCAATCTGAGTTCGTATGATCAAGTTATGATCGATGCAAGATTAAGAAAATGATCCCATTTTCGTATCCATCATCGAACCCCGGTTCGAATCCAACACTTTCGTATCGATCAGAAAGGCAGCGACCTCGCATCCATCAAGAAGCCTCAGTTCGACTCGATCATCCAATGTCCACTTCGTATCCATCGGCAAGAAGCATGAGCATCTGTTTCGCATCGATCCAGGACGCACCATTTCGTATCCATCGGCTGAAGAGCCTTGTTCGAGTCCATCGAGTAACAGTAGTTCGTATCCATCAGGCGTCGCTGTTCGTATCCATCCGAGAATCACTGTTCGTATCGATCAGAGAGTCACTGTTCGTATCCATCAGAGAATCACTGTTCGTATCCATCAAACAATCATTGTTCATATCCATTCCATTGCTTATTTGTTTGTATCCATCAAGTTGGAACACTTCAATCGATACGAACAAGGCCACACAATCGATACGAACTGAGCCGTATCAATCGATACGAACATAGCCACATTGATCGATGCGAACGGGGCCACATCAATCGACACGAATGGAACCACTTCCTTCGATACAAACATGGCAGTTGCTATCGATACGAACGAGGCGAAGTTCAAGGACAACTCGGTCAACTCGGCATCGAAAGCGGAATGATCCAAAGTTCATGCGCCACATCACCACTTGACCACACGGAACCATCGATTCGAACGAGATCTAGTCGAAATGATCGAGTCGAACAAAACGAACTGCCGAAAGTCTCCATTTCGTATCGATCATATCTCGCGATCCACAAGTCCAAATGCTACCAAATTTTCACAGGAGCTTACGCATGTGCTAAAGAACGTCCACACCAAATTTCGACTCCATTGGATGAAATATTGATCGATACGAAATCCGTTCGTATCGATCACGGATCGGGTCGAAACTTCATGGGCTTGGTCGCGTTGGCCCACTCACGTGCTAGAAGAAGTCTTCCGAGATCAGAGCGAAATATCAGCCTCCTACACCTATAAATAGAGCCCCAGAGCCTACAGAAAAAGGGTGTAACGCCCCACCTCTATACCCAAGCTAACCAAGAACACTACGATGTAGTGCTGTCAATTAGCGCGGAGAATAAGGCTGTGGAGGAGCGACCATCCATGTAACTTCTTTGTGCGAGCACCGATACGTCAGATAGAATAGAATGCATATCTTTTAAGGAGGAAATCCGACATACCGGTACAAACACAAAGCTATCACACGGTGGCTATATATAATCTTCGGAAAACAAACATAGAAATAATCATAACATAAATCAGTCACAGACATCCATATCACAAAGGCGGAAGAAGATATGAATAAATATATAACACATGAAAGTGTACATCAGAGTAGTGGTCAGAAAGATCCACGATAATACAAAAGAATAGCATCACGTGCTATACAAAAGAATAAGTACACAACATAGAGTCTATATCTCAAAGGTGTACATCCAAAAACTACTAATCTAAGTAGTTAGCCAAAAGTCAGAATAATCCTGAAGAGAAGTCAAGCAGAAGCACCTGTAACATCTCGGTCTGACCCGAGTATTATTTATAAGAAAATAATAAACGGATCAGTCTAACTATAAATATCAGATGATATGGTATACAGTAAAAGGCATGACATGAACATGTAATAACCATAGCGACATACTACTATAAGTATGTAAATGATAATCAACAAAAGATTAATCAATATCACAAGAATCTTCTCAAAGATAAGGTAGGGTTTCATACCCTAAACTTGTATTCATAACAAGTCAATAACACATGAATTCACCAATGCACAAAAACTGATATCATATCAATGAAAATCATGAAAATTGGTGAAGCACAAAATTCCAGAAATCATCATCAGAAATCCAGAAAACACATAAAGGGGGGAGGCCTAACACATGAATGGGAGCATGAAAACTCACCTACGCGTAAACACATGACGAGAAGTTATCTCATGGAAGCTATCCATTAAATTTTCACACATGAATGGCCCGAAGACCATAGGAAATGTGATGGCGAAACATCACATAATCGGGGTATAGTCTCCCACGTAGACAAAGAGACATCGCTCAATCGCTAGTCTAAATCACAAAAATGATCATCATGATCATAAGGAAGTGTCAATCACACCAAGCCAGTAAATATATGAGTTTAGCTTCATGTCCCATAACCACTTGCTTAACTTAAATATTTACGAACAAGCTGTAAATCTTCACTAGGAAATTGTCACAAAAAGGGTTCAATCGAACAAGTCCAAGAGCTAACCGACGAAGTGAACGCAAGCGTTTCATACCACTCGTTTTACTAAGTCGTTTAAGTCGATTTCTCATTCGAGTGAAGTAAAGGCTTGTATATACTAGTAGATTGAAAATCGGTTTGAGAAAACGAACTTTTGATACTTAAAATAGTGTTGAAATCGCTTTGATGAAAGAGTTTTGATATTTACTATTAGTATTGAAACCTTCATATATCTTTAAAGTGACAAGTCATAAAACGATGGTAGAACAAATCAATTCACGTTCGAAGACGTGAGTAAAGTCCAAAGAAGTCAATTCCAAAACCATCAAAGTAGAAATTCTGATCAATGTTTTTCAGACGAGATTGCCTACGCAGAGTAATACGGGGTTCGACCTGCCCGGTCAGGTCGCGGGGGTCCAGGGGGCAGCGCCCACGGCGGGGTGCGGGGCAGCGCCCCGTCACGGTACGACTTAGTGAAGGCAAGCTGGTCCAACGACCTAAGGAGAAGTAGGTCATACGACCTAAGGGGAGACTGCCGTGCAACCTAGCTGAAGAACAGGTAAAATGACTAAGTACTAACTCGCGAACGACTTACGACTTAAGGGATAAGGTCATACGACCTAAGTGGAGAATGCCAAGCGAGCTAGCAGAAGAACAGGTCAAACGACCAAGTACTAACTCGCGAACGACTTACGACTTAACGAAGTCAAGCGACCTACGACTTAGGGTCAAGCGACCTAAGAGAAGCAGCGGGAATGTTAGGTCTGAGACGACCTACGACTTAAGGTCATACGACCTAACAGTTGCGAGCTAGCGGAGTTGGCATGGCCGAGCGACTTAAGAGAAGCAGCGACCTACGACTTAACGATTTAAAGCCAACGACCTAGGACTTAAGAGTCATACGACCTAGGACTTTAAGGGAGGCAAGAGACTTACGACTTAAGGGAGGTAAGCGACTTACGACTTAAGGGATAAGGTCATACGACCTAAGTCTTGAACGACTTAACGACTTAAGCCTTTAACGACTTAACGACTTAAGCCAGGGCGAGCGAGCTAACTGCAAAACGACCTACGACTTAAGGCCTTTAACTCCTGAACGACTTATGCCATTAGCTCCTGAACGACTTATGCCTTTAGCTCCTGAACGACTCAAGCCAGTAACTCGCGAACGACTCAGCCTTTAACTCGCGAACGACTCAGCCTTTAACTCGTGAACGACTCAGGCCAGACGAACAGAAATACACGCGCGCGACCTAAGCCCTTAACTCGTGAACGACTCACGACTTAGGCTTAACTCGTGGACGACTCAGCGAAGGCAGAAACGACTTAAGGCCAGAAAAATCACCAAAACGCTGAAAATCGAAGTTTTTCGCCAATCCAATCCAAACCAAATGCAAATGTTGATGCAAATACAATAGGGGATCATTCCCAACAGTCCAAGATAGATATAGGCAAGATGTGAGATCAAAAATCTCACCTTTTCACGGAATTTGATGAAGATGGAGATTTGAGAGCAAGGCAAGAACACCACCAAGCTTGAATCAATGGTCTAAACGTGAATTTGATGTTGAATCTCGGATTTGCAATGGAATTTGTGTTTGGGAGTTTTAATTTCTCTTTCCCTCCACCATTTTTGAAGAAGCTTGAAGTGATGAAGAGAAGAGGGGGTGGGCTGAGTTAAGAAGGTGCAGTCCAACCCAAAGTCTCAAGCGGGAAAAGTGACGAAAATTTCACTATCTCCAAACATATCGAAGTTTACACTCAAAAAGATCGCAAACGTCATTTTGAACTCAATGGGGGTGGTCTCGAGTCCTAATTTGACCGTATGCAAAAAGTAGCTTTTCGGACTAACATCCGACTAACGATAAAATATTTAAATAAAATATTTAAATATAGAATTGATAGATATGCGGGTTGTTACAAAGGGTCTTTGAATTCTCCAACACCCAGACTCTGTCGGATTCTATTGCATACTCCATTGTTACTGCTGTTAACGAATTTGACTGTTGTAATTCAATGTTATCTGTTGTAACCTACTGCAATCAATTGTAATCATCAAAGAAACATCAATAAAGCGAACAATTTCATAGTGGACGTAGGCAATACGCCGAACCACTCTAAATCCTTGTGTTTCTGTGCATTTTTATTATTTTCCTATCTGTTTTTTTGGAGTTTTTGTTAGATAATCCTCTTTTTCCATTTGATTTCTTCATTTTATCTCTTCAAAAACTTCCGAAGAGTGTTGTGCCCATTTTTGGTACAAACACTTTGGTGCTTTCACTGAGAAAATACCCAATTTTTCTCCTGCTCTTTGGATCTCCTATCGATACCGGATTGCAAAAATCCAAGAAGAAGATCTAGATCTAGAACATTAAAGCCCTTCCATTCTATTCAGATTTGCATCAGATCTAGGAAAGGACTTTCATCAATTCATCATGGTAAGTACACGAACTGCCTCTACAGCTGCTGATCAAGAAGGACGGGACAGACAGAATCCCGTGCAATTGCCTCCATCAAACCAAGATGCCGCCGGACCTTCAGATCCATCGGGCCCGGTCACCAGACAAGAATTCCAGATGCTACTTCAGGAGTTGACCCAGAGTCGGCAACAACTTAATGAACAACTGCACGCCAACACAGAGTTGACCAACCAGCTGAATCGCCAAAGGTGTAGAAGATCCAGAAGAGACCGAGCTTCTTATTCTTCCACGGAAAGTTCAGCCTCATCTGACGATCATCATCGATCCACATGCCCACGGCTGGACGTAAGCTACACCCAACCCACAGGACACCAACCTGCCTTAAGTCTTGGACAACCCAGAACTGGACCATCCACCAGTCATCATACCGGACCTTCATCCCGAGGAGGTGCTGCTCCTTACCATGTCACAGGCAACCTCGCCACCACTACCACTACCGAACAAAGGGTCGATGCTAGAAATCAAGCTGATCCTCATTGTAAACAACGAGAGCACACTCCAGAGCCTTATGTCCCAGAAAATGTTGAACCAAGGAGGCGAGGCACGGACCGTCGACCGCGTCCGGTCCAGACTCGCGCTGTGGAACCCGACCGCACCTTGGCACAACATCCTCTAAATATCAGGATGCCAGATATACCGACGATGATTCGTCAGATGATCCGTGAAAGTCATGGTCTCACTAATGACGATTGGGGAATCTCCCGGAGTCACACCCCTTTCACTGATGACATATTATATGCTGAACCACCTCGGCGCTTCAGGATGCCAACTTTTCCGATCTATGAAGGAAGTTCTGATCCCAATCAAAACATCCTAAAGTATGAATGGCTGGTGAATGCTGCGAGAGCTGATGATGCAGTAAAATGCCATATTTCCCCATTTCCCTGGGGGGCATTGCAACTATGTGGTTTACTCGTTTGCCACCACGATCCATTTCTAATTTTGACCAGATGGACACCAAGTTTGTTGAACAATTCCGTATGCACGTAGCAAGGCCTAAAGATGTTAACACTCTGTCTAGTGTTACTCAAGCTCCCGGAGAAACACTTAGACGTTACTTGGAGTGATTCCATGCTGTGTGTGCAGAAATAAGTAATCCCAACGACAACTCTATCCTGATGGCATTGACTTAAGGGATTGATCCTGATTCCGAGTTCAGAAATTGGTTAGCTGGGAAGCCGCCTGCGTCATTGGACCGTTTCTATTCCAAGGCAGCCCAATTCTTGAGAAGGGAGGATGCGAAATAGTCTAGGAAGCAGGATGACGCAGGGCCCAACATCGAAGGAATTCAGAGTAACATCGCCATTAAACAATCCAGGGAGAGTTCCGGAAAAGTTCAGTTGAATATAAAAAATAAACAGAATCAGCAAAGGGACAGTGGAAATCAAGGTGAAAAACGAGATCAAAGTCGTGGTCCACGACGTAGAGCCCCCATGTTCGACAATTATACTCCATTGAATATGTCGCTGGAGAATGTGTATTTGTAGACCTGTAATACCATGCAATACAAGAAACCTGCCTCGAAGCCGTCAACGGAAAGACAGGTCCAAACAGGGAAGTTTTGTAGATTTCATGAGAGTTATGGTCATAATACAAATGAATGTCATCACTTACAAGACCTCATTGAAAAGCTGATACGTGAGCGAAAGTTGGATCAGTATGTGTAGGAGCCGCAGTCAGGAAGTGTGGGCCCATCAAATCAGAATCGTGCACCAAATCAAGAAAGGCAGGAGGAACCCGCTCGTACTGGCGGGAGGTTGGTTATTAATACAATAAGTGGTGGTCCTCATCCAGCAGACCGAAGCTGGAAGGAAATGGAGTCGTATGCCAGCTCTATTAGGCATGCAGACTTCAAGTGTTATAATAGTTTTGATGAAGGGGCTCCGGCCAAACAACAGAAGACGATGATTGATGACATCGTATTCAGAAATAGAGATGTTGATAAAGTCGAAGCTCCCACTATCGATCCACTGGTCATCTCAGCTCAAGTAGGTCCTGCTTGGATGAAGAGGATCTTAGTTGACAGTGGAAGCTCTGTGAATATTTTGTTTAAACGAGCTTACGACCAAATGAAAATGGAAGCCAAAGATTTGAAACCTTGTGGAGTTGGGAGTTAGTCCACTGGAGTACGGTTTCAATGAAAGCGCTACTATACCCACTGGAGTAGTGGAACTACCAGTGGAGTTGGGAGTTGGAGAACGCCGGAGAGTGCGGATATTACAGTTCGTTGTGTTAGACATAGACTCCCCTTATAATTATTTTCTGGGCCGACCGGCCCTCGTTGAGTTCAGGGCAACTATTGCCCTGTGGTGTTTAACCCTAAAGTTTCCCACTGATCGTGGAGTGGGATTCATCCAAGGAGATCAGGCTGCAGCAAGAGCCTGTTATGTTGCCGAGCTGCGGTAGGCGCAGCGAAAGGAGAAAGGAAAGGGCATAGAGGAATCTCTCTGCGTCCGTTTTGCTGATAATTGACAATTAACGCCTAGGCCTAGGCCCGGGCACCCCAACCAGTTCCAAAGGGATCTTGACCCAAGAGAGACTGAAGATGAAGGAGAATCTAAAGAAAGTCAAGCATCCCCGGCCGAACTAACGATCGATGTCCCGATTGATAATGATGATGATTCAAAGATGATAAAGATCGGCTCTCAGCTAAGCCAGCAAACCCAAGAGGAATTGGTTGAATTTCTACGGGCGAATCTTGACGTGTTCGCCTGGACGCATTCTGATATGTGTGGGATCTCGCCAGACATCGCGAGCCACACTTTGAATATTGACCCGCGACATGTCCCGGTCAAACAGAAAAGGCGTGGTATGGATCCAGAGAGATATGTCGCCCTTAAAGAAGAGGTAGAAAAGCTTAAAGCAAATGGGTTCATTCGAGATGCGCTATACCCCAAATGGGTGTCGAATCCCGTGCTCATCCGAAAGTCGAACGGAAAATGGAGAACATGTGTCGGTTACTCCGATCTGAATAAAGCTTGTCCTAAAGACAGTTTCCCGCTTCCCAGAATTGATCAGCTCGTAGACTCAACAGCTGGACATGAACTCTTATCCTTCATGGATGCGTATTCTGGCCATAATCAGATACCAATGTATTTACCTGATCAAGAACATACCAGCTTCATAACCAATCTGGGACTTTATTGCAACGAAGTTATGCCATTCGGTCTCAAGAATGCCAGGGCTACTTATCAACGATTGGTCAATTGAATGTTTGCCAATCAAATCGAGAAAACTATGGAAGTATATGTAGACGACATGCTTGTAAAGTCACGATTTTCCACTGACCATATTAAAGACCTGGAAACTATGTTCAACATACTTCGAGATACAGAATGAAGCTCAACCCACTGAAATGTCATTTTGGGGTTGCATCCGGAAAATTCCTTGGGTTTATCGTCAATGCTAGAGGGATCGAAGCTAATCCTGAAAAGATCTGGGCAATCAGAAATCTTGAAACTCTGAAAACTATAAACCAAGTCCAGAGTCTCAATGGGAAAGTAGCAGCACCGAGTAGGTTCATCTCAAAGTCTACTGACAAATGCATTCCCTTCTTCGATCTGATCCGAAAAGGAAAACGAAACTTTGAATGGACCACAGAGTGTGAGGGCGCTTTCCAAGCACTAATTCAGCATCTATCCACACCACCTATCCTGTCAAAGCCTATTGACCATGAGAAGTTGTACGTATAATTGGCGATATCAGAAAACGCTATCAGCGCTGCCTTGATTCGAGAAGAAGACAGGATACAAAAGCCAATATACTACATCAGCAAACGATTGACTGGAGCTGAGAGGAATTATCCGAAGCTGGAGAAGTTGGCTTATTGCCTTGTTATTGCATCAAGGAAGCTCCGACCATATTTCCAGGCACATCCTATTATTGTATATACCGACCAACCGTTACGACAGGTCCTTACGCGGCCTGAGACGTCTGGTAGGTTACTCAAGTGGAACATCGAATTGAGTCAGTTTGACATTACTTATACTCCAAGGTGAGCCATTCAAGGACAAGTCCTAGCTGAGTTTACCATTCCAGAGGACTTGCCTGAAACCAGTGAATCTCTCGAATACATCTGGAAGCTGTACACTGATGGTGCATCAAACGACGGGTGTTCGGGCGCTGGAGTTGTACTTGAAACCCCCGAAGGCCGATCTATATGTTATGCTTTAAAGTTCAATTTTCATGCAACCAATAATGAAGTTGAATATGAAGCCCTCTTAGTTGGGCTAAAACTTGCCAGAGATTTGAGAATTATCGCTGTAGAAATTTATTGTGATTCGCAATTAGTTGTGTATCAGGTTCGGGGAGAATATCAAGCAAGAGATCGAAGGCTGGCTGCTTACTTAGCTCGAGTTCAAGAAGTACTGGATCAGTTTGATTATTATGCCATTTATTGCATACCTCGAGAACATAATCAGAAAGCCGATTCATTGGCAAAGTTGGCCAGCACAGGCGAAGCTCAGCAAATGGGACTCGTTCCCGTAGAAACGTTAACTTCCCCAAGTATTGACTGGGCAGAAGCAGATTGGGTATGTGAAACTGTTCCAGATAAGGAGTCATGGATGACTCCATTCAGAAATTACCTTGAGCACGGAACCCTGCCGGAGCGCAGAAGTGAAAAGAGACAGGTCCTTCGAAAGGCCTCACGATTCACCATCCATAATGGAATCATGTACAGAAGAGGGTACTCCGTTCCTTTACTCCGGTGTATCGCTCACGATGAAATTAAACGAGTATTACACGATGTACACGAGGGAGAATGTGGCGATCACACCGGGGGGCAAGCACTAGCCAAGAAAATGCTTCGATACGGATATTATTGGCCGACTGTGACTCGCGATGCGTCGAATTATGCAAGGAAATGTGATAAATGTCAAAAGCATGCTCGAATTCCTAGAGCCCCACCTACCGAGATAACACAAATGGTCAGCCCATGGCCGTTTGCAATATGGGGCATCGACATCATTGGTACTCTACCTCGGGCAAAAGGTGGTGCGAAATACGCCATCGTCGCAGTTGATTACTTTACAAAGTGGGCTGAAGCTGAACCTCTTGCTACCATAACGATGAAAAATGTAATCAACTTTGTAGTCCGCAACATTATCTATCGATTCGGTCTCCCACACACCATTATTACTGACAACGGAACCCAATTCGACAGTGCTGAATTTAAAGATTTTTGCAAACAATTTCACATTTAAAAGAAATTCTCTGCAGTTGCGCACCCTTAAGAGAACGGACAGGTCGAAGCGGTTAATAAAGTTATAAAGTCCATTCTGAAAAAACGACTGGAAAAGGTCAGGGGCAAGTGGGTCCATGAACTTCCTATGGCTTTATGGGCTTACCGAACAACCCACAAGTCCACGACCGGTCACACTCCATTCTCTCTCTCTTATGGTTCAGAAGTTGTTATTCCAGTCGAGCTAGAAGTACCTTCTCATCGTGTGACATACTATGATCTGAAGACAAATGCTATATTACTTGCTGAATCTCTCGATTTACTAGATGAGAAGCGTGAAGAGGCTGATTTGAGGGCAGCCGCGTATCGAAGTCGAGTCGCCCGATTGTACAACGCCAAGGTCCGCCCGCGAACCTTTGAACTAGGCGATCTCGTCTTGAAAAGAATCTATCCGGTTTCTTCGCATATGAAGCCGACATGGGAAGGACCGTATGTTATTGAACGAAGGCTCGGAGATGGCATATTCAAATTATCGACCATTAACGGTCTTACTCTGCCAAGAGCCTGGAATAGCGAGAGTCTTCGTCGCTACTACACATGACATGCTATGTTTATTCATTTAGTTTATTTTCCATTTTGCAATTTGTTTCTGCATTTCGAAATTAGAATTTCTAATAAGGCAACTGACTTTGCCATATTTTCTTATTTCAGCAATAAAATGCAATCTCTTCGAGCCACAACTGTGATTTACTTGAAATACTTCATATGAACATCACCATGCACTGAGAGCTAAGTTTCACCATACAGTGAGATTTATTCAAATAGGGAGTGACTATGATGCAACCGGTCACTCGCTAAGTGAAACCCGAGCTCGGGGACAAACCATCACACCAAAGTCAAAAAAGGATTGATACACGACAATCCTTCGCTTAACTCCTGATTCCCAGAGTGCGAACTGGAGTATAAACTTACAAATACGTCTACGAAGAGGGTGGATCCGTCCGCCTAACGACTTCGTCCGTATCTAAACCAAGTTTAAGGAGGGTGGACCCGTCCATCTAACTACCTCACTTGTTAACTCGGGGTGGATGCGATCCAACCATCCACGATCCTGATTCATTTTTCATTCCTAGAGTGCGAGCGAATCCAAAAACATACAGCAGATGTGACTGACCGTCTATTTATCAACTCCGAACTCCCAGAGTGCGAGTCGGAGTATAAACATCAACTCCGGATTCCCAGAGTGCGAAACGAAGTATAAACATCAACTCCAAATTCCCAGAGCGTGATTCAGAGTATAAACATCAACTCCGAACTCCCAGAGTGTGAGTCGGAGTATAAACATTAACTCCGGATTCCCAGAGTGCGAACTGGAGTATAAACATTAACTCCGAATTCCCAGAGTGCGAAACAGAGTGTAAATGCCAACTCTGAACTCCCAGAATGCGAGTCGGAGTATAAATGTCGATTACGTGTCCCCAGAGCGCGGACGTATAATTAAAACTCAAGCCGGCGTGACCAACCGTCAGTAAGCAAATGAGATTCCCCGGAGTGCGGATATGATCACCGATAATCGAACAAGTATGGATGAACCACTCAATCTCCACTTGTCCCAAACATCCGTTTAGCGGCACTAGACTCAACGTGTTGTAAGTAAAATGCAATCGCTGGCTGATGTTCAACAACTCAACCCCAAGACTGGGGGGCAGGACTTAAGCATCGACCGCTGATTGAAGCAGTGCAACGTCAAAATTCGACTCACTTCCCGGTCATAAATCATGTCCACAGTTTCCAGACCTGGCGAAAAAAGTCAAACTTGACTTTGAACCTGAAACTTCACAAGTGTACTTCTGATATTGAAATACTTAGGCAAATATACAATAACTGAGAAGAATCCAAAAAAGAAAAGTTTCATTTCTACTTTCTATGAAAGAATTTCATATACAAGTTTACTCCGAAAAATCCTACTAGCAGGGGCCGAACCCGCATCTATACACGACCAACAAAATGAAAGTCAGACTAAACTGAGTAAGCATGTCTAATCTTTCTTCTTCCTCGGCTTCCGTTTAGGTGTAGACCCGATGGAGCCGCCACTACCTTTCCTCTTTGAGCCTTTACTTTTCGGTGGTCGGTCTCCAGGCGGGGGCATGATCTCAACATCCTCCTCCGAGCTCGAATGAATGGGGATGCTTCCTGCGAGCGGAGTCAGAGGAACATGATCAAGTGTAGAAGGTGGAATGGGCACAGTGGTGTCAAAAACTGTACCACCAGGAGATATCATTCTGAGCGGAGCTGGACCAGATGCCTCCATCCCACCTCCAAAACTGCCACCATGAGCCGCTGCATCCATTTCGACGTCGATTTCGGCCAATATCTCCTCTTCAGTAACCGCTCGAGCCTCGCTGGGAGCATCAGTAGTCGGCATCGAACTTGTAGCAGGAGCGCCTCTACCCATAACAAATGGCAGGTCGACAAGAGGATCGCCATGACGGTGAAAGAGTTCTTCCATCAGCTGCTCATCAAAAACAAGTGAGCTTCCATGCATTTCGTCAAGTGGCGCAGTGACAGTTACAGTGGTCGCTTCGCTCACGATAGCCTCCTGCGTCTGATATGATCCTTGAGTGATAGGAGGCACGACCGGTGCAGCATCAATCACTGAACAAAAAATGAGAGAACTGTTAGAACTTAATTCGAGTGAAGATTCCGACTTAAGGCAGATATGTGGAATGTTCAGAATACCTTCCTCGGTTTGACTTGTAAGCGGCTGAACGGCTTCAGCAACTTGCTCTGAAGCCGGAGACATCTGCGGCTGATCCGGATTGTAGGCAGGAACAACTTGAGGATCGACCGCAGGCAAGGATTCAGGCTGGGTTGACGTTGGAAGTTCAAGACTTGCATTATGGTGTTCAACCCTAGAGCCTTCTCCTACTTCCAGGTGCTGGGTGACAAGTCTCTCTTTCTCTAAGAAATCATTGACTCGTGGAGAATCTTCCTTTCGTCTTCATTCAGCAGACGATTCTCGAGCTCAAACTCATTTATAGACTCACCCAGATGCACCGCTTTCTCCTCCTCAACCAATCGGCCCCAGGCGTTATATAAGTGTGCCGGGTAATCATCGAGCCAGGCTAGACCCCTGTGCCTCAACACATTGGCGTTGTAAACAACAAGAAGATCTTCAATGTCGGCTTCTAGCCTGGACTCAGCCGATCTCACCTTCTCCTCGACCTCAGTCTCCACCTTGCGGACTTTAGCCACGGCCGCATCCCGTTCACCCCGGAGCAGAACAGCCTGTTCGCATGCCTCCTGGGCTGCGTTGTTTGTATCATCCCTTTCCTTGGCCATGTCGGAGAATTTGGCCTTAAGCTCGTTGAGTTCCTTGACCATCGCATCCCGTTCGGCGGTGACTGTAGTATTTCGATGGCCCATCTCCTCCACCAAGGCAACATGTGTCTGCCTCAACCTCTCCATTGCCACAGTCGCTTCATCGGCTTTTTTGGTGGCCTCAACTTCAAATTTCTGAGAAGACTCAGCCTCAGTATTGAGCACTTGTATAATTCGGTCTTTTTGAGCGAGCTCGGATTCCATCTTCTCGATTACTTTGGCTCGCTCAAAAGCCACCTTGGAAGCTTTCTCTGCAGCCTTTACCCACTCTCTATACTGGGTGTAAACGTCATGAACATAATCATGCACCATGTTTTCCACCCTTGATGGAATTCTTTTTAAGTGTGGTGGGAAGACATAGCCGTCGAAGCATATGTTCGGGAACTCCGTCCTCTACTGAGCAATTTTAATATCCCATTCCCCTGTGGGCCCAATTGGGACCTGCTCTACAATTATGGAGACCGTGGTTTCGACTCTCTAGAGATGGGTTTCGGATCTAGAAGTGTGAGAAGATGGCATGTGTCGTGGAGGCTCTGGTGGATGTGAAGTCTAAACAGGAGGTGGGGATGGGATTCTAGGAGGTGGAGAACGGGACCTAGATCGGTGTCTGTATTCTCTGTCCCTGTCCCGCTCGTACCTCTCTTGATTAGAGTACCCGCGATCACGGTCTCTATCCGAATCTCTCCTGCGGGAATCATAATAAGAAGAAGAAGACTTTTGAGCCGAGCGAAGGCTCCCAAGCATTGATCCTCTCCCAGACATCATACCTATGAATGAGAAATGAAAGAAAAGTTAGTAATCTCTTGGGTTGGACGATTTACAGTTATGAATCATGTAGTGCAGTGAAGTGTATGTATGTGCAACTCCCCGACCAACCGGAAATGTCGGCCGCACTCATAGCAAGCGACCCACTCAGCTCAAGAGCATTGTCAAGCTCCTACATCCTGGTGTCGTGTTGAAACAACACATAATCCGGAATCGGAATATCAGCAAGCCCTTCAAAAGGATTCTCTACTTGCGGGGGAGGAGCCTCCGAAATTCTAATCCACGGGACGGGCAAAGTCATAACCACGGATTTCAATCTCACGGAATTTAGAACGCTTATGAGCAACTGCCTTGCCTTTTCTCCTTCCTCTTGAATCTTGAAAACTGGAAGAAGGCCCAGCTTGGAGTTCGTTATCAGTGGGCATTCTCTTCGGATCAACTTCTTCAGCTATTACGACTCCGGGCGCTTTGCGTTTCACCCGCTTCTTCGAGACCACTCTAAGTGTCCCTTCCAGCCGTATGCTTTGCTTACATTCAATTACCCCGACAGTTCTCAA
The DNA here is from genome assembly GCA_030737815.1 of Allium fistulosum. Classification (NCBI taxonomy): domain Eukaryota; kingdom Viridiplantae; phylum Streptophyta; class Magnoliopsida; order Asparagales; family Amaryllidaceae; genus Allium; species Allium fistulosum. The sequence continues at coordinate 1,011,334,348 of CM060907.1, forward strand.
GTTTCTGTCGGTTAGAACAAAGTCAATATGCCTCTCTTCACCCGGAACCGCTTGGAGTATCCGAAATAGCTCTCTGAAATATCCACCATCGGGTCGTGAGATTGCGGCTGTAAACGAAGAGAAGTATGTCAGTTTTGAGGTTGATTATTATTATCCTGATAATTCATGAGAGGGACTGCAACACTTACGTCTATCCAACCATCGCCTAGCGAATCCAGGGGGTATCGAGCATAGAACCATTCCGTTTTAAAGTAACTCATCCTTCCCCAGGACCCCGTTACTATTTGGCAGTTCCTGACCGCTTCCAAGAATGTGAAAGAAGGGCTATCTCCGCGGCTCTTGATGTTGAAGAGATAACTAATCTCGATCGGCTTTGGTGTTCAAAAGAGAATTTCCATAATCAGAATGAAAGTGCTATTTAACAAGGCGTATTCGTTGGGGTGTAGCTGGGATGGGGCAATTCCGAGGAATGACAACATTTCCCTTATGTACTGATTAAATGGAGGAAGTGTCCCCACCGTGCAAGCTTGACGGTTGAAAGCAGTAAACCCCTCCGGGGGAGCATGTGGTCTATCATTTGGCCCTGGCAGTAATACGTCGTCGAGCGACAAGCCATGTATTAAACAAATCCGTCCCATCATATCTTCGGAAATGCCGGATGGTACATAATCTTGTGGATTGCAGATGAACCTGGCACCTGAATACTCGTCCGGGGCTGGGTCTATGACTTTGGCCTCGATGGCCGGTATCTCGATTATTGGAGGGATTGAACCTTGAACTTCCTACTGTTGTGAACTTGAAGGTTCCATGACTAACTAGCTCATGAATAATCATCATTAAACAGGTAATAAACCCGTGCATCCTGCAGTGTGAAGTGCGTGAATATGTAGTGCAGTGCTGTGAAGTACTTGAAAAGATACTACAGAGTATGAAAACATGCAAGTGACAAGACTTCGAGATTCAACTGGAGTGACCGTCATCGCTGACCGTCACAACCATGCCATCCAGATGCTAGCGATCGATCCAAGTTAAAAATTTGTTATCATTTTAAGTTGTCGTTCCATCGACGAGCTTCAAAAGGCAGTCAAGTATGATGTTCCACAGTTAAGTCCAGATACGCAGGAACGAAGCTCGTCGGTGTCGAGTGTTTAAATATGCATGGAGTTTCATGTTTATCAAAGTCCAAAACTTGGATCGTTCCTCGCGAAGGCCGTAGTTTCGTATCGATCGAATCCTCTAATTCGTATCGATCGAAACCTTAGTTTCATATCGATCGAATCCTCTGATTTCATATCAATCGAAACCTCAGTTTCGTATCGATCGAATCCATTGATTTCGTATCGATCAGGCCAAGTTGACTTTGCATCGATCAGGTTGCAACAGAGTTCGAATCCATCACAACCACACTTCGTATCATATCGATTCGAAGTGACAAAAACGAACACCAAGGGCCAGCAATCAATACTAAATAAAGGAGGGGTGGCCGATACGCAGTTCCTTGTTGGAGTTCGAGATGAAATCGAGTTTTCCTAACCCATCATCGATACGAAGTTAGGGCCGAGCGTTTATCAACGACCACTTCCTTCGTATCCCTCCTTACTCCTTCTTCCCCAAGTAATTGACGCGCCATTACTCCTTCTCGACTCAACGTCGACCAAACTCTGGCATCGACAGTGACAGAATCAGCGACGACATTGAACGAGCCAGCACTAAGATTCGAGTCTTGTCATTTTTAGAATGGATTCGTCATCTATTTACCTAAATTCGGACGATGTTTTGCTAGAATAAAGAATAAGTTGATTCGGAGACAAAGGCAATATTTCTTTCTCAAGTTCTTTATCGATACAAAGGTGAAGCGGAAAAGTAAAAAGTAAAAGGTGAAAAACGACTAAGTCCATAGTATTTATATGGACTCGAAAGTGAAGGTAAAGAACGATTCGCCTCCCAGTGAATTCAACCGGTTACAAAGTGTCACCACAGAATCGATTCGAACAAGCTATTCGAATCCACCAACTCAAGCCTTTATCGAAGCGAAGTTCAAAACAAAGGCCTTTCTGAGTCATCCAAATCCATCGAGACGAAGCCATTATTCGTATCGATCATTTTCGACTCCATCCCCAGTGCAACGATATGGACAGTGCAGTTCGAATCCATCAAAACACAGCTTTAGGAGACCAGTATTTATCGATACGAACGCATAGTTCGTATGCATTTTTGTGACCCACATTGATTCGAAAATGAAGTCTGCCGAAGTTTGTAACCATCGATACGAAAGTTAATTTCGTATCCATCGAATCTTACATCCATCGAGTCGAAATGTTCATTTCGTATCCATCAATACGATGTGTACCGATGCAAAGACAATGTCTTAACCTTTTAAATCGATTCAGGAGAGGATCGATACGAAGGAACATTCAAAAACGACCATCAAGCGTTGTTACAATTCGAATTTCACATCGGTTCAGGAGAGGATCGATACGGAATTCGATACGAGATAAACTGACAACGACTCGTGAACGTGCAGCGTTAACAAGAGTCAGATTAACATATATGCATATATGTCAGACTAATATTCAATTTTTAACATTCACAGGAATACTTATCTAATAACGATTACAACAACAAACAGCTAATCACCAGCATACAACAATCAATTACAACAATACAGGGTACAACAGTTGACAATCAACGGTTCACATTATCGAGAAAATCAGCCAAAGATTACGACTTTCAGCGAAAAGACGATAACTGTTCAGAATGAAGATTGCAGCATTTCAAAGCACATCATGTTTCCACAAGACGTACTTTAGGGGGCAAATGTTATCCCGCCTTTTGGCAAGGCCATGACACAAGGACTTGACTAGAAACCAATGATGGTTCGTCTTAGAGATCGGTTATACGCAGGCTCACTATGGATATCGACGAATTTTGTCCGAGTCCGGATCAAGCTATGATCGACAAGACAAGACGGGCAAAGCCATGGAAGCCAGCGTTCCAAATCTCAAGTCAATCCGAGTTCGTATGATCAAGTTATGATCGATGAAGGATTAAGAAAATGATCCCATTTTCGTATCCATCATCGAACCCCGGTTCGAATCCATCACTTTCGTATCGATTAGAAAGGCAGCGACCTCGCATCCATCAGGAAGACTCAGTTCGACTCGATCATCCAATGTCCACTTCGTATCCATCGGCAAGAAGCATGAGCATCTGTTTCACATCGATCCAGGATGCACCATTTCGTATCCATCGGCTGAAGGGCCTTGTTCGAGTCCATCGAGTAACAGTAGTTCGTATCCATCAGGCGTCGCTGTTCGTATCCATCCGAGAATGACTGTTCGTATCCATCAGAGAGTCACTGTTCGTATCCATCGGAGAATCACTGTTCGTATCCATCAAACAATCACTGTTCGTATCCATTCCATTTCCTATTTGTTCGTATCCATCAAGTTGGAACACTTCGATCGATACGAACAAGGCCACACAATCGATACGAACTGAGCCATATCAATCGATATGAACATAGCCACATTGATCGATGTGAATGGGGCCACATTAATCGACACAAATGGAACCACTTCCTTCGATACAAACACGGCAGCTGCTATCGATACGAACGAGGCGAAGTTCAAGGACAACTCGGTCAACTCGTCATCGAAAGCGGAATGATCCAAAGTTCATGCGCCACGTCACCACTTGATCACGCGCAACCATCGATTCGAACGAGATCGAGTCGAAATGATCGAGTCGAACGAAACGAACTACCGAAAGTCTCCATTTCGTATCGATCATATCTCGCGATCCACAAGTCCAAATGCTACCAAATTTTCACAGGAGCTTACGCACGTGCTAAAGAACGTCCACACCAAATTTCAACTCCATTGGATGAAATATTGATCGATACGAAATCCGTTCGTATCGATCACGGATCGGGTCGAAACTTCATGGGCTTGGTCGCGTGGGCCCACTCATGTGCCAGAAGAAGTCTCTCGAGATCTGAGCGAAATATCAGCCTCCTACACCTATAAATAGAGCCCCAGAGCCTACAGAAAAAGGATATTTGAATTCTCCAACGCCCAGACTCTGCCGGATTCAATTCCATACTCCATTGCTGCTGCTGTTAACGAATTTGACTGCTGTAATTCATTGTTATCTGCTGTAACCTGCTGCAATCAATTGTAATCATTAAAGAAACATCAATAAAGCGAACAATTTCATAGTGGACGTAGGCAATATGCCGAACCACTCTAAATCCTTGTGTTTCTGTGCATTTTTATTATTTTCCTATCTGTTTTTTGGAGTATTTGTTAGATAATCCTCTTTTTCCATTTGATTTCTTCATTTTATCTCTTCAAAAACTTCCGAAGAGTGTTGTGCCCATTTTTGGTACAAACAACAAATAACTGAGGCAAATAATATTTTCAAAAATACACATTTTATTTTACACTGCAAAAATATTTTCTTTTCAATTTTACTGCGTCAGTGTGTATTTTGCAAATAACTCAGATGCTGGATACAAATTGGAATACAGTTGAAGAGCAATTATGAGTGAACGAGTGATATGTAGTGAGGAGCTGATGTAAATGATAATTGTATAGTGACAAATTGTATTGTAATTTGAAATGTTGTATATATAGTGAGAGTTCAAATTTTATACTATTCAAAATTGTAATAAAATATTTGTTTGAATAAAATATCTGTTTGAATTTAAATTCTGTGTTATTTATTTTATTCAACAAATATTTATTTAATTATGTGAAAAATAAAATAGTACAGTAAAAAATACATTTAAATGAATATATATGTTTATTATCATCAAACAAAAATCATATACTAGCATATTCAACAAACTACACACTCACACGATCTTTGCCGAGAGATAGGAGCATTCGGTGGAACCGGTGAACTACACTGGCTTCTTGATAGATGTGTGGGATAGAGGGCTCGTGGTACTTGCTTCCCACCCTTCCTCCGCTTAGAGAACCATGTGAACGGAGAGTGGGAAGGAGGTCCTCATACGGAGTCGCACACTTGAGCAGTGCGGGAGACTGGAGAATGGGTCGAGCCCTTAGGGCCGACAAAATCACAGACGAAGTCTTTCTTCTTTGTTCTTGGAAAGGAGGGCACCTCGGTATGTTATCAAAAATGGAAGGAAGAGGTGCGTAGCGACTTCGAATGGCGAAGAGAGGCGACGATCTATAATAGTTGAAGGGGGAAGGAATGGTCAATCATCAAGTCAAGGATGACTTCTTTGTTGGCGACTAGTATATTAATTGGGGAAACCATGCCAGTGATTCTATCAGCCGGTCTTGATCTCACTTCGATCGCCTCAGGAAACTGGTTGAGATAGATGACAGCACCGCTCCTCTTCCTTTTGGCTCCATGAACGCTCCCCACCTATGCGCCCGGGGGCCCCACTCATATTCAAAAGGCGCCCTGCTTTCGACGACGATTATAATAAGTAGTTACGCTGCCATTTTTCCAATATCATGGCCGGGGGCTAGGGTAACTGAAAGGGAGTGCGGATTAAGGATCTTAAGGCTAATTTAACACTAGAGGGAGGTGAATAATGTTTAATGGATTCTAAGACTTATATGAACTAATTTAAAAATTATGATATAAACAAATGCAGATTTAATCACAGAACAATCACATAATCAAACACAGATGCATAAAGTAAATAAAAAGCAGTAAAAGGAAAGAACACACCGGATTTTATACTGGTTCGGAGTTACCTTACGTCTAGTCCGGCACCAAGGCAAACACTTCGTACAGATTTTTATTATACCAATGTCGAGATTACAATCCTCAATTTCTAAAGGCCTTGAGGTACCCTCCTGTCTTCGAGCCTGGGGCAAACTCTCTTGATTTACGGGACACAAGATCACCCAATTGATTTCCAGGTACAACCACACCTTATAGAGAGACTCGATAAACTTTTGATTACAAATTGATCCTATAACTCTGAATAGCACTTTGATCTTCGAGAGAGGGCAGAGAATCAAACAAGAATGAGATTCTAGTTTGATTCACTTGAGAATTCGGCAGAATTTCGGCACGATCTTAAAATTATGAAAATTTTAGAATATGGTTTTGTGGAGAAGAAGGAGTGAAGAAAATAAGAAAAAATAGTTAGTTAAAAAATTCGTTTGTGAAGGCTATTTATAGACCAGTAACAGTCATAACCATTCGTGAAGAGATTTAAACGAATAGACACTTCTTTTGAAAATTGAAACTTTTGAATTTAATGGCCACCATGTCGACCTGAGGTATCCCATGATGTCGACATCCCTTTGTTAAAAACAATGTAAAATTTGTTTTGAAAATGGTATTGAAAGGAAAACAAGATGAAATGATTTTGGAGTAAAATAAACTAATTTTTCTATGTTTTAAAATAAAGAAGAGTAGAAAAATATATTTTTAGAATGTATATATAAATTTGATTTTAAATCTCAAGTATATATATTATAAAAGAATATTTAAAAATCAGAAGATAGTTTTAATAACAAATGAAGTTTAAAACAAGAGTTTATTTAAAAACAAAAACAAAGAATATTTTAAGGCTAAAACATTTTTTTGAAAATTATTTGAAAAGATAATTTTTAAGGCTAAAACCTTCTGAAAAGTAGTTTTGAAAATCATTTTGAAAAACCATTTTGAAGTAGTTTTGCAAGCTTCTTCCTGCAGAATATCTCATCACATCAGGACTTGAGAACTTGTACAAAACCAGGATGTTCGTGGGTTTGTAAGCCAATTGTCGTAGGTTTGTAAGCTATTTGTCGTGGGTTTGTAAGCCACTAAGAAGATAGAAATGGGTTCCATCCCAAATGAAATTTGGAATGAAGATTTCCGTGCTATTATGAAGTTTTAACAAAAACTAGACACTTATCTTGAAATCTTGATCTTGATACTCTAGAGTCTTCAATCTTGATATCTCCATTCTGAACCTTGAGTTTTGAGTCTTTATACTGATCAGTCTTCAGTAATCAATACATGTATATATATATATATATCCTGCATAGTTCCTGCATATACATATCTATCTAGACAATAGTGTTAGTATATATTTTATAATAAGATAAGTTAAAAAGGTTGTTGTCATCAAAACCAACATCTCAGTTCCTAACAGTAACTCCTGTGGGAGAGCCGTGTTATGGGCGACCTTATTGCATGATTCAGAGAGCACTTGTGTATGTGATGCAAGTGAATGTGTACGAAAAAGCTGTCGTAAAGTTTCGTTGTTCGTTCCATCGTTGACCCAATCTATGTTTCTACGATGGCCCAAGAACACGCTCATTCTTCAACCGTAGAGAGACTTTTGATTATGAGGTATCATTACAGGCTCAATATATACGAGTGTTATTCCATGAAATAACTCGAATTTAAAATCATTCACTTGCTTCAACTACTCATGCTATGGATGTGGGAGCATCAACTCCGTTCCTTTGGGCTTTTGAGGAGCGGGAGAAATTGTTGAAATTCTATGAAAGAGTCTCGTGAGCCAGGATGCATGCCAGTTTCATACGACCTGGTGGAGTGGCACAAGATCTGCCTCTTGGCTTATGTCGAGATATTGATTCCTCCACACAACAATTTGCTTCTCGTATCGACGAATTAGAAGAAATGTCAACCGGCAACCATATCTGGAAACAACGATTAGTGGATATCAGTATTGTCACTGCACAACAAACAAAGGATTGGGGATTCAGTGGTATAATGTTAAGAGGTCGTGCGACATGAAGACATTGACAACAATATGGAGGAAGTTCCCATCATGCAACAATGATTTTGCCTGACCCTACTCAAGCATGCATATGTTGTTAACGAAGATTTTTTATGAAGCCTTGGAGACCAATTAATATACCGGCCAGGGCTAGGGTAAGCTGAGGGGGGACAACGAATGTGTAAGCCTAGTCAAAGATTTCTATTCTAGGCGGGTCGAGCTATCCACCTTCGAATGATGTTGGTCCGAGGACTGTGAACGGATTCCCCTCTGGCCATTGGGCACGTCGGAACCGCATGAGTTTACCAGGGTGGAGCACGGTCCGCCAAAATCGGCATAGGTTAGGTGCTATTGATGAACATGGTAAGCCCATCTTTCTCTATATGGAAGTGCTGCGGGCACATAACACATAGAGATGTGGGTAAAGGAAGTCTCAAAAAGCATAAAGGATGAGCTGTAGGTCACGTGATCTGCACCGAATAGGTGGCTAACAAGGCTTTCTCTTGGATCAAAGCAGATCAGCTCGTTGAATTCGTCGATCGAATCGGGCGCCCTGTAACGTCGAATGAAAATAGGTGGCCAATTAATATACTGGATGTTAGTTGTCTAAGACCAATGTTTATAATGGGAATAGAATGGGAATTAATATCTTGGGGGCTCAACTTTTTAATATGCTGGCAAAGCTTACTAGTGCTCGTCTTCGCTTCTCCCTTCGAGACTGGAATTAATATACTGGCATCCCGCCGCAATTAATATACTGGTTGTAAATTGGTCCTAAGTAATATACTGGCCTGAAGCTCACTAGAAGTCGCCTCTTTAATAGGCCCGGCCCCCTTCCCCTCCCCATGGCCTTATGTTTAGGAGCGGGATTTGCCCAAGAACGACCTATGGTGGTATGGAAGGCATGGACTCCGCGAGCGTCCCGCACCCTCAGATAAAGAAACTCCTCAACCATAACAAGAAAAAAGAAATATGACGCTCTGTGTCTGACTCTATTGGTAATAAATAGTTCCTTGCTGTTGCAGCCGGTGCTCGTTAGCGTGCGCACCCGGGAATTAAGTAAAGAATGCCTCTCGGGGCATCTGAGAATGATTCGAGCCATATGAAGGGAAACTCCTACGTACAGCTTTTTTTGGGGGGGGGAGGAGCCCGACAGGGTCCCCTCACTGGCTCAGCCTAAGCGAGGGAAGTGGTAGGCCTACCCATCCCAACCTGGGGTATGCTGGGATTCGCGAAGAGCAGCACCTTACGATGTTCATGACCAATTGGATCCTGACATACTAGTAGGTACCAGAGGAGATCGCTATGATCGTTACTGTATCTGTATCGAAGATATGCGAAAAAGTGTTTGGATCATTGTGCAATGTCCTAATCAAATGCCTAGTGACATGATCAAAGCCGATGATCGTAAGTTATGTCCTCCATCATGATGTCAAATGAAACTATCCATGGAATCGTGCACCATGTGAAACGTAGATCATCTTCGTTCTTAACCGAGACTCGGGTTAAGCTCCGTCTCGGAACCGTCGTAGGGTTAGGATTAAAGCATTCCGAGGTTGGCACATCTCGTTGGGCGTGTAGAAGCATTGGGAACCCCAATATCTTTCTTCGAAGCAGTTCTTTTCTGGTATGCACCAGCTCGCCCCGGCATAGCGCTTCACTTCCGGTTCTTCGGAAGAATTCACCGACTTCTTCCTTCTTCATTGATTTGGGAGAAAAGAACCGTCTACCAGTTGGGAAGCTAGACATCAAGGTTGTGGCATTATGAGGATAACTAAGCTAACACGCCGGAGTTGGCTGCTGGCACAATATGGTGGTGCCTTATCGCACCGTAGGCGCACGCGCGGTAGCGTTCATGGTGGTGCTTCAGGATTCCAATGTACTGCGTCCAAGATCACAACGAGCTTGCCGACGGACTACTGCCGTCCCATTCTTGAGTGAGCTAGAGCGCAGCCATCTTATCCACTAAAAAGGCATCAAGCTATCGCTTTGGGTCAAAGCACTAAAAGAAAAGGACCAGGAAATGTGGCGGCATAGGAACCACGGGAACCTAGGAGGTGCTTGCGACGATGTACGGGATACGGGATCTCGTAGTAGGTTGGACCAAAATCCAACCAAGAGAGGGCAGCCTTTAGAAACAACAGCGTCCCGCAATTAATATACTGGCCTAGAGGCCTTATTAATTGTCTAAGACCAATGTTTATACTGGCCAATTAATATACTGGCCCCCCAATTGATCGGGGTCGCCAATGTATATATGGGGCCCGGATTAATATACTTGGCCTAGAGTAAGAATAGTTTGGATCAGCTCTAGCCACGCACCCCAGTATCTTAATTAGAGGTCGCCTATGGTCGCCTTTTTTTAATCTTCTTCCCGTAGCACAAAATAAGGTGCTTCAAGCGCATTATTGACCCCAAACCACTAACACCTTCCTCGTTGGGGCTCCGTGCAATGGGAAAAGGCTACTGCGACGTTAAACCAGCCACTAGTTACGAAGTGAACATAAGGTATCGAGAGGTCCTTCACAGTCAGGTGCGACGCAATTGCCCTCTATTAGTAAAGTACCCCTCTTCCTATTTAGTAGGGGGTTGAGGCAAGCTCTCTCTTGGAGAGCTCCCAGTCACTTCCTTTGGGCGCGGGAGTTCCGTTCGCCACGCACCAGCCCCATTCACTTGCAAGCAACTCGTAGAGACTGTAAGTACACAGTGCCCCACAACTATCAAAGTAACGTGGGGTTGAAGAGAGTGCCTACCTCCAAGCCGAGAGTGCTCGCCCCTTTTGTCAAGTAGGCAACTCCGTAATGCAGTCCGCTGTGACTGTGTAGATGAAAATATCTTTGATGCTGCCATTTTGAAATGTCCGCTTCACTCCCTCAGCCTTCCTTCGCTCGCATTCGTCCCAATTAATTTACTAGATGTTAGAGCTAAGCTACCTCCGGTCGGAGTATATTGGACCTCTAGACAGAAGAGGTCACCTCGGTAGCGAAGCACTTAAGATGAAGCATTGGTAGCAAAGTTGACAACACGACGTGTTAGCGAAGCGTCATTCTCATAACGAGGTGGTGCAACCGAAGTGAGGTTAGCGAAGCAATGTAGTAGCGCCTAAGCCTATGTGCTATAATGATGAACCAAGGACGCTCTGCCTTATCTATAGAAGTTGTCAACTGAGTTCTGAACGAATGGGATCCTTGGTGGCTCAATCTATAGATAGAAAGCCTTATGATGGGAAACTACCACGTTAGATTTAGAGAGAGATGGGACCGGTTATAGTTTAGGGAGAGCAGATGCAAGCTTTTTCTTTCCATAGCTGGCCAAATGACTACAGGATCATTGGTCTACTCTACCTCAATTCACCATTTCGAACCTTATACAGAAGGATTTTTCATACCAGCTCCTTCTACCTATACCGCAGTTGAAGTACCTAAAGGAGAATTTGGTGTCTTTCTTGTCAGTAATGGAAGCAATCGTCCCTACCATCATAAAATAAGAGCACCTGGCTCTGCCCATTCACAAGGACTCGATTCTATGTCCAAACATCACATGCCAGCAGATGTAGTCACCGTCATAGGTACTCAATATATTGTGTTTGGAGAGATAGATAGATAGGACTAGGTCTTGCTCAATCAGGACCGTCTATTGCGAGCCAAAACACCATCAAATAATCGAAAATACCGCATTTAGAAGCAGTAATGAATTCTGGGACTCCGGATCCCCTCCTCGATCCGTTCAACTGCAACCTTATAATGCAATCACATTCTTTGGTCCAATTACTGTTTTTGTTTCTGTATTCTTGATTTATCCATTGGGTCAATATGGTTGGTTCTTTGCGCCCAGTTTTGGTGTAGCAGCTATATTTTGCCCAATATAAACATTCCTCTTCTTCCAAGGGTTTCATATGCCGGAGTATTAGGTGCTGCTTTGCTATGCGCTATTCATGGTGCTACCATAGAAAAGGCTTTATTCGAAGATGGTGACGACATTCCATGCTTTTAACCCAAGCCGAAGAGACTTATTCAATGGTCACTGCTAATCGCTTTTGGTCCCAAATCAGAATCGGTTATTCCCACGGCTTAACACATGCAAGTCGAACGTGTTTTTCGGGAAGCTTTAGTAGCAAGGTGACCGAAGTGAGTACAAGGCGACCTTTAGGCATGTGACAACTAACAAGGGAGGATGTCTTAGAGCTACTCCAACTCCATGTATGAATGTTTGTTCCTAGGCAGGGCAAAGGCACTCGACCGGGTTCTTACCTGGGAGCAGGGGCCAATGGGATGAACCAACCAGGGGCCCGGATTACTATACTTGGGTCCAGTATATTGAAAGCATTAAAGAATTGTCCGGTGGTGTGACAAACAGGAAAGAGCGCTACGCACCTTTGGTACTATAACCTCTTTGCAAATAAGGTGGTGACCCCATGGGAGAAAAGGTGTTCTGGTGGGTCTAATGAAGAAAGTGAGATATAAGAGCTAGAGAAACTGCGCATAGAGAAATAGGTGTTGTTAAGAAACAACGGTCGACATAGATCTCCGGTATATCCGACCATGAGGAGGGAAACGACGTGGTTCGTAATAAAGAATCACGACTTAGGTCGGGCAATAATGAAGAAACAGAACCGATTAGGATGAATGGGAGGCCCAAAGCCCAGATGTGGTTTTACATGACCAGGATGAATAGGCTTATTGACTTTGAAGTATAAGGGGGATGTATAAAGAGAAAGAAGAGGTCCGGTGCTATAACAAAGAATCATGCTTTGTTCTCACTGAGCTAAGCAATTGGTGGTAGCACGCTAGGATTCTCCAGTGTTATACCAAAGAATTAGGCTTTGTTCCCATGTCCGATCAGTGCCTATGAAATATACACCCTTCGCGACAACAACATAAGCTCTCGTGACATCGATATGTCGATCCCTACCTAATCGAGCTTGGCATAGTAGAAGAAGGGGATAGGGAAGTGTATATCACTACTATTGATTCACCGGTGTCAGTTGCTTTAGCAGCTCCCTCTGGGCATCCATCCGTAAAGAGCGGATTATTCCCATCTATGAATCCAAACCTCCCGAGCAGCTTGCAATTGATCCTTCCAATTAATATACCTCCCCAATTAATATACTGGCGCCTGCTTTCAGTTAAAGCCCCCTTCCACTCGTCTTTTGACTGCCCAAGGAAATTGATGCTCGGTCTCATGTAAGCCAAGCCCCCAATTAATATACTGGCGACATGAATCCGATTCGTGAACAACTTACGCTATTTGCAGTAGAGAAGGGGCACAACCTGAAAAGCGAGGTAGCGTAGCTGGTCATTCGGAAGGGCTAATTAATATACTAGGAGATTTTAGGGCGTAACGTTGTGGGATACGCACCTCGCCCTGAAAAATGAGGGCCGAGCGACATTCCAGAGGCATCTTCCATTCAATCAAGATTTTTGTGTGGCTCATAATTTCGATTGTGCTCAGTCAATAGATTCGTACTAATCAGACATTGGAGAGTACACTTCGAGTTAAGGGGCCAACGGGACGGGATGGGATGAAGGAGCAATTAGTTATTTAGTAATCTATTACACTAATCAATTTACCAGCACCACTAGAGTTTCATTTATGACAGTACGCTACTTATATTACTTACAACCGTACAGGACCTCATCTCTCTTTCTCTCGTCCCCATTCTAAAACTAGTCATATACGGGCTCTGGTTGTGCTACTAATATCCTTAGTATATGAAAACCATGAGGTGAGTTAGGCCAAGCGTATTCTTATGAGCCAAGCGACCTCCGGGCTGTTCTTCGAATGAATTGGAAGAGGTATCCACTTACACCATATTTAGGCTTTGATTCTGCCTTTAGGTCTTGAAGCGACCATGATCACCAACGAATGTAAAGGTTTGACACAAAGGGCAAGCATGAAGTCTATATACCAGGGTGAGCAAGATAAGCAAGCAAACAGATAGGAGCCCCTCTCCGGTATCAATTGCTTCTCTCCTTTCCATGGCCCACACTCATTCGGGTACAACATGCTAGAGATGCCCGTGGATCAGGCATACATACAATGTTATTGATGCTACTATTAATGTTGAATTGAGAAAGAAGATTTAGGGAGATAGGCTTATGGGTATTGCCTGTGAAATGACACAAATCAGGTCAGTAGTTTGGACTGGTGGAGATTAATTGGCTGTCCGAGGTAGTTCTCGAGCCTTCTCTCTCGATTTTTATTCATCAGTTGAGGGATCCTAGGGGAGTTAGAGGGAGTATCCTATGCCCTTGGGGCTAGGTGTGAAGCAGGAAGCGGATCAAGAGACCTCAAAGAAAGGTCTTTATTCATTTCCTTTCCTGTCAATGAAGATCTTTCGCTAGGACAACCATTTTATTTAACGAAACCCATCATTAGGATGCTCGCTTCTCTCTCATCCGATGTCGATAACATTGATGATCGTGCGTTTGATCTATAAAAGATTGCAAGCACCAGGGAGCGAAAGAAGACGTTATGAATTTGGGAGGGAAGAATTCCTTGCTTTGTAGTTACTGTCAGCTTCAATCTTTTGATCAGAGAGCCATTTTGTTAAAGGCAATATAATATTAATTCAAATTTGTGCCTTTAATAATCGTTTGGAGACTACTAGATCTTTTCCATTGATGATCGTGCATTTCATTTACATAAGAAAGAGAAGAGTGCGAAGCAAGCTAAGATGAGAGTGACTAAGCCAATACGAGATAGTTTAGTTGGGGTTAATAAGTAGTAAGTCGGAGGGAAAGAGTGACTAAAGTGAGTTAGAACCAAGGGCCATGGTTTCTAAAAGATTCTTACTCTTAGAAAACTGGTTGTAGTATATTAATTGGTGCGTAGCAGGAGGAGAGTCCAGTACATTAATTGGGGACCGATCCAAACTATTCAGAGAGATTAGTTTGATTGCTTGGTTGGCTAAGAAAGTGGTCTTTTGCTTCGATACCAGAATACCTAAGAAAAGGAAGGCCTCAGTTTGAAATAAAAGAACACTACCTGACCTGCGCATTCTCATTAGAATTTTCATACTAACCCAGTTATTCACAGAAAAGACCCTCTTTACTACCTATGGTTGGATGCCCGAGGAACAAGGAAATTCTCACTCATTGCTATCCCTAGAAGATCTTTAATGTATTACCAGACGTTATGTATTATTACCAACTCACTCGTTTTTTCTATTTCTATTCATTCCCTCCAATCCAAAGAGGAGTAGACAAGAGAGTTCTTCTAGCTCTTGCGTAATATACTGGATCGGTCACCTCTTCAATCGATGCAGGGACTGGGGAAGTGCTCACTGGAAAGAATCTCATTTGGATACTCTATATTAGATGTCGAAGCTATTGAAAGACTTACTGGAAGTGAGAAAATCGATCCGCAAGTGCAACTTCGTAAGTAAAGACTTTCGTAAACAATGTCGGCGGACCCTGGTTGCTTCGAATGCGGATTTCGTATCAATTCTTGTTTGCCCAGCGCAATCCTCTCTATCTCTCCTGCTTATCGAAATTCAACCAAAGATGTTTGGCACTCATTAGGTCTCTAAAAATCAATGAATATTATTTGGATTCCTGGAACCTTATTTAGAACCTCTAGCCTTTCGCAAGGTGGGACACAACACTTGTTTCTTGCTTTCCTTCTGCTCTTGTTCGAGACATCCAACTATAGAAATTCGACTCACAATCTCAGGTACCAGCATGGTTGACTATTCGGGATTTTCTTTAGTTCAATTACCCCTGACTAATCAAGTGTTTCTTACGCTTCGCTAGCTGCAACGGGTGGTAACCGAGCTTTCTCTATTTCCCAAGGCAATCCAAAGTACCTAATATGTAGCAAGAAGCAAAGTGAGAATTTTGATAGATTTCGTTCCACTTCTTTCGGGTGCCTCCACAGAATATATAGCGATTAGCGCCACAAAATAGTGAAAATGATAAATGCCCCATAAGAAATAGAGAGTGATAGAGTCGCTTTGCTATCTAAAGTCTAAGCCCTTAAAAGACTGCCCCGAGGAAGAAGAAAAAGTGGAAGGTTACCAATTGGGAATCATACTCTATGGACGAAGAATCAGGCTTGTGATATGACTCATAAGCAAGTCCCCGTCACCAGTCAGTAAGAATAATGAGCTTGTCATAGTGAATAAAAAAGAGAAAGGCTCTATTGACTATGGATATAGAGGTTCGTAGCTCATTCGAGAAGCTATCACGGTTTGCGAAATGAAGGAGGAAGAGTTATTCTGGTCTTGTACATGAGACAGACTGCTCATTCAAAACTGGGTAAACTCTCCTTTTCGCTTAAAGAAATCTCGAAAACCATGACTAATTGCCCCTAGTTTCTTTAGGAGTTCGGGTCATTGTTCAGATAATTAGGTCTACTAATTCAAAAGGAAAATTCGGTCAAGTGATGTCTATTATCGAACTCGTGAAATAGTTCCAATTAATACAACATTTGATTATATCTATCAATAAGCTCTTTTACAACTACCATGATCTGCTTCGCATCCTCGCTACCTTCTTGTTCGGTTAGTAGGCGTGAGGAAATATTTCATTTAGATGAAATAGATATAATTCACAAAAAAATAGATATTTGTTTTTTCGACGTGGAATCCTCTGTTCTTTCCCGCATTTGATCAACATGTCTTATGATTGGTTCCTCCTTTAGTAGTCCCGTACTCCCCATGTCTCTTTGGTATTCTCCCTTAGTCTCCTTGAGAGGTTCCATAGATAATTGGACTTATCGCTTGGCACAAAAAATTTTATTTACATAGACCCGCGAGGCACTCTAATGTTTTGAATGAAAGATCCGCACCAGGGTTACCAAGGGAGTAGAAAATAAGGTTTTATATCCCCAAAGAATAGTCTGTTCCCATTTCCCCATGCATATTGAGTAAGGTATTATGTCAGTAATCGACCCCGTTGATAATTTAATGGAGAAATCGTCAACAATAACAGGCATGGAACTAGTTAACTAAAAGAAACTGTTACAGATGTGGATTCATGCTATCTTCGACGTCCATCGTTCCCTCCTTCTTATGAGGAGGAAACTATTTGTCTATGTGGAGGATGCATTTTTTTATACGTGAATCTTAAAACGAAGAAATTCCATAACAAAGAGAGGATTACTCGACTAACGGGGAACAAAGGCGACCGTCAAGGAGGTATAACTCCGACCTCAGAGGACCAATCCATTCTATTCCCAGTAAAAACATTGGCGACCTCTTACTAGTAAGGTGCGACTAACAGCAGTGCCAGTATATTAATTGGTGCGTAGCGAGCTTTTGAGCTACTCAAGTTGGAGGTGCATAGCGCTAGATCAACTATGAAATGAATCTGACCAGATGTTGATTCCTTACAAGAGCACCTTATTAGGACCTTAAAAAACCAACAATGAATTAAGGCACTAAAGGTGAGCCACATACTACCATTAGCTGTTATGCTTCTACGCACCTCTTGCTTTTGGCTTTGTAGTGGTTACAATGCTCCAATCCTTAGCCGTCCAATGAATGAAACCCTGTGACGGTTCAAGTCTTCAGGAACCTCCCGTTAGTCGAAGTATATTGGATCTCCTTGGAACAACGGCCTCTTTAACGGCTTATTCGGTTGATTCGGGTAGTCATTCTATTCTTTTTTATGGAACATCATCTTCAATTCAATAGTTAGGCCTAGTATATTAATTGCGCCTCTAGAAATCTGTATTTCAACCGCCTTTGATGATTGTTTATTCTGAATCTGTTCGACATATATGCGGCCCATCCAAAAAGCAAGCAGAGAAATTCAGAAGTGACGTACAAGCCCTATTAATACTTCGCAATGCCGCCTCCACAAGCCCTCGGTTACCGAGCCGACCTCGTCTGCTCGGAAGAACACAAGCCTGGCCAGCCTTCTGAGTGCTACCCCCGCTCCCACAAAGATCGCTGCCCAGCCATCGCTCGAGGTTACCTCTACTCCGCCAACTGAGAAAATTAGGTTGAGGACCCAGGAGATAAGGGAATGGAGAGAGAAGCTGCAGTCGGTTCTGTTGAGACTCAAGTCCCCCTGCCGGAGCTCCCCAAACCTGAAGTGGAAGTCAAGGAGCTGCTTAGTGAGAAGAAGCGTCAAATGATTTGGACAGTTGTCGTGTTGGTGTAGCAGGAAGCCTACAGGGAAGATTTGGGCAATGAGGAGCTCGACAAGTATCTGCAGACCCTCTACCCCATCGACCACATCTATCATTGAACCAACTTCCGAACCGACCGACTCATCTACCGAATCAATGGCATAATCATCAGAACCGACTGCAGATTCATTGACTGAATGAATTGGTGCCTATACCTTTATAGGTAGCATCCTGATGCTGGTTGTAGCCGTGGGAGGTGGGTGCTAGCTCTACCAAAAAGCATGCAATGACACAATTAACAGGTAAGCCCTTACTCGCACTCCAAGTAGGTGGGTATCGATGGACACAACGACTTAATCAACTGGATTCGCCGAAGCAATTTCCTCTACATAGAATGAGGCTCTTGTTGAGATATCTATTAGTGATTAGGCCATCCCTCTCGGTAAAGAAAGAAAGGAAGGTTCAGGCGATTAATCAAACAAATCATTCCTTCTCTTCGTTTGTGGAACTTGGTAGTACATGCAACAAGATTGTGGAAACGGGAATCCCTGAACCTACCACTTGACCCATTTAACCAAAAGATTGTCTTTAATTGAAATCTTTGAAGATTTCCCCAAAACTTTGCCAAAGGGCGTAAGCGCGATTGACAAGCGCCCACAACGAAATCTCTTAGTCACAACTGCCATATTAATTTAACCACCGTTGCCGTATTGATAGGGCCTGCATAAATGGAGGCGCTACTCGGGCTGCCTTGTATGTGCGTAATGACCGCGAAACTTGGTGTAGACGCTCATATGTTTGTCTGAGCCAAGGGGATCTGGTGTTGGTGGAAAGGAATCCTATCATCTAGAGACTGGAGTGAGGGATCATGGACCTAAATAGTTGGACGAATGCTGACTCGAAGTGTAGCTCACAGAGATGGCTTTCTTTAAACGAGGGGAAGGCTTTATAGGGAGGGCCGAACGAGAGCCTTTCGCTTTTTCCGAGGGTGTGGGTCCTGGTCATCGCTGCCCCCTAATGCCAATAGCTATCTCGAGGAGTTGAGTTGGGGGCTTTGGATTTCTCTTCTGGTTGCTTCTAGGTCCGGTCTAAGGTTAGTTCTAAGGCTAGTTTGGAACCCTTCCCTTGAACAGGAGCTTTCGCTTAAGTAGCCGCTGGTGTCGAAGATGAAACTGCAGGATCTGTTGTAGATGCAGGAGCTTGTCTCGTCAGCAACTTTCCCTCTGATGATCGATGTTGGGTATTTTTCAATTTTCTTTATTACATTCTATTATATAGGCTCGCCCTAGTTCGCTATTCTTGTGATTCCGAATGCTAGCTGGTGGAGATGGAGTCGAATCAATCGATGCAGAGGTCTAGTCGATGGAATAGGTGGCTTCAGAGGTTCCACGGAGGCATCCAATTTTCTATCCCCGTTCTCAGAAATGGAATATAGGGCCGAGGGGAATGTCTTCTATTGAGGGGAGTCTTTTCCACTTCAATCGACTGGAAGCACTTCCTTCCGTGCCTACCTCTCTTGGTTGCCTGCTTTTAGGGCTAGTTCTCTTTCCCGCTTGTCAGGCTTAAAGCGGAACTTAGCTTCTCACTAACAGAATTGTAAGCATCATTTCATTAAATGAGACTCGAATCAAGGAGAAAAAAAAAGCCCTTCGGATGACCAATCCAATCCTACCAATGAGGAGTGTGAAACATCGGTTTCTCTGGTTAGACAAATAAAAAAAATTGAATTCTTAGAATTGCTAGGACCGGGCACCTTTGTCGATTTCTAATCCTAGAATCTTGAAACTTACCCAAGACGAGTCCTATCCGTGTCCCCCTGCTTTCAACACCCGAGCCGATAGGCATCCCGAAGCAAAATACCACTTGTCCAGTCAAATTCAAGGTAGGTGAAGCCTCGCTAGAAGCATAACCGCTTTAAACTCTCATTCTTTATCTCTCGCTTTCTTGGGTTGGCTTTGGGCCTCTGCCTACAAAATGTATTGTATGCTTGTCATTTTCGATTACGTGAACTACCCTCGTATATTAATTGGACTACCCCTATCCGAGGCGTCAAGAGCTTCCCCGTCCATGTAGTCAAAATGCCTTTCTTATCCTTATTTCTTTATTCTTAAGATTAGAAGATTAGTTCCGCCCTATCACATAATGGGTTCTTTCGTTAGTTCGATGCCGATTCGTAACCATGGGTTCCTGGGAAAGAGGGATCGCTAGTGGGCTCGCACTTAGATGTTCATTACCCACCATGCCCCAACCAAATTATGGTGAATGAGCTGGTCGTTGCTTGGTTTTCTCCTACTTCAGAGGAAAGCTTGGAGGAATAGATGGATCAGATCTACCCATTTCGGATGCACCTTCTTCGGATGGAGGCCCGCTAGAATAGGATTAGTCGGTGCTAGGTGGATTGGAATGCTTTGATTGATGGCCAGGAAAGGGAAAAATAGTTTGTGGGGCTCAACCCTCTTAACCCCCCTTTTATGAACTCTTATTCCCTTAGAATCCTCCATTATTGGGTCCTTAGCTTTCCAGTAGGAAGAATTCTTATCTCTTAGCGCTTGTATTAAGGAACCGACTCGACAATGGAGGGAAGGCACTATCCAAAGATAGGGCCGATCGTAACGGACATAAGAGAATATGCTCTTTCTTTCACGAAACAGAAACCTAATCCCTTGAATTCACTGCTCCAACTAGCTCGAGGCTATTGCTTTATCAATCTCTTTTGCTCCCGGGATCGATATTCTCAATGACGAGAGCCAGACCTAGACAATCCTTATGCTCATCCTCAGTAACAGATAAGCGTGATTTAGTCTCTCAAGAGTCGGACCCGGGACTGCCAAAAAGTTTCATGATCACGAGCTGGCTCTACGGAACAAGATTCATCCGAGCCAGACATGGCAAAAGGAGTCGAACCCAATGGCTTCACCAGTAGCATAATCGTCATTTAGGCACTCAAGCGGCACGGCGCAGCACCTAGAGCAAAGGCTGGAGAGGCGCCGGTTCAACTGAACTATCAGGGACTCCCTTGGGATCGATGGAATGGAAGCTAATTGCTACTAGCAACTGCACCTATCGATATGATAGAAATGAGGGTAAGGGAATCAGTTCCTTGGATCTTTTCTCACCAAGGATCGGGTTTTTTTTGTCGTAATATGTCATCACCTCAGGATTCCATATCAACTACCACGGTTTAGCGGCCACGGTTGCTTGTACTAGTACGACGTAGTCTTCTTTCAAAATGAAGGTTCCTGGCTTAACAAAACTGAAAGCTGGCCACCATACTTCGAAAAAGCAGTCTATCGTGGAGTCATTTTAGAAAAGCGCTTCCAGATAGAGTGTCTAACAATGATTACGGTAGTCGTTATCATAGAGGAAAGCTTCAAAGAAAGTATCTCTTTTATAATTCTAAAAATACAGATCTCCAAGTCCATCATAGGGAGGTGGACGATGAAAGCCTTCTTGGCTATACTCTAATGTCCGCCAGTTCTTTCCTTTTGGCTCGGCAGAGCTGGGTTCCATTGCACTCTGTAGGAAATGCATAGGAAGTCCACGCAGCAAACCGAGGTCCTACGTGCGCCATACCGCCGAGGAATAATAGGTATCCCCACCCCATGCAGAGTTTGTGAGCCGTGTAATAGGCGATCATTTCACGCGATTCGGGGGGAACTTGAGTAAGCCCCCGGCTACGTCTTTACCCCTATCCAATTTTTGGGCCAATTCCTCCTTTGTACGAACTAAAAATGAGATTATTTCCGAATCCGAGTTTGCTACTCCAACCATTACAAAACTAGTACCTATTCTGTTTAGTACTTCAGGTGCTTCTCTAGCATATAATGTAAATCCCGTAGCGGATCAATTCCAATGAGCCCTTCAAACTAGTACCTTTTGTAATCGACTCTATTGCTTCTTCAATAAACGTTGGTTCTTTAATCAAGTTTTGAATGACTTTCTAGTCAGATTGTTCCTACGTTTCAGATATTCAGTCTCATTTGAAGCTTTTGACAAAGGTGCTATTGAGATATTGGGCCCTTATGGTATCTCGTACACATTCCAACGATTGGCCGAGCGAATAAGTCAACTTCAAAGTGGATCTGTTGTGCGAAGAGTGTGTTATGAACCGTGGCTGCCTTCCTGGTAGGGGCGGCTCCTCTGTTGTAGGTAAACGAGAAACCCGACTCTACGTACCCGAGGAAAGGCTGCACAGCTACCGTAGGGGTGTTAAGACCGGAGCTTTTTGTAGTGCTAGCAGAAATGCAAGTGCCGACTTACCTATTTACCATCCCTTAGTGAACTTTAAAGAAAGCGAGGCCAGTATATTAATTAGGGCCAGTTTACACCCAGTGTATTAATTATCGCCAGTATATTAATTGCGGCGACAACTAACCCAATATTAATTGGGTCGGCTGTATATTCAATCGGGAGCTTCGACAACCAAAACTTAGACAATCGGGAGGTAGCTGTATATTGCTGTATATTCGTGCCACCTCTTTCGAGTGATAGGGAGCTCTGGAAGAGGTCCAGTATACTTCGACCGCTTCATGCATAGCAACAGCGCCTTATTGAAGTAGGGCGCGCCACGACAACACAGTACGGGGTGGGGCTTGCTGTCTACTTCGCAAGCCTTAACTGCCCTATTCTATAACTTCCTTTCTTTTGTCAGTCCACGAGGCAGTCAACAAAAAGGGGCAGCTATAACACAGGAGTCATGGAGGTTGTATGTCACGAGGTCCCTATAGACAAAGGGACAAGTGAATCATCGCTTTTGGGCACATGCAGCCCTATACCATCCATACCATTGCATTCCTCTCGTAGAGCCGTCTCAGACCAGATACATCTATGGATTCTATATAAGAATCTTCATTTTTCTATTGATAGGGATCCCCATTCGTTCCGTTATTCCCATAACTACGGATTGATTGTCCCTACCTAAATGGTAGTGGTCTAGGGAGCGCAACTGCTAGAGCATAGGAAAATAGTAATGATTTAAGCAAGAGCAGCCGGACGGACTACTATAGCGAGTATAGTGACTACTAAAGTCTTTTATTTCTTTATAGTTTAGTAATAATGTCTGGTATAGTCTGAGCGAGCCTCTGGGATCTCCTGTAAACCCCCATTCTATTAATTGGTAAAGGGAAGATATTAGGGGAAGCAGTAAGTGGAGATTCCTCTGTGGAGAGCCGGATGAGGGGAGACCCTCACGTCCGGTTCGAAGGGCGGGGATATCCCGACCCTACTATCACCATGCCTTTGCAATGTTACTTGGTTCAACTCCATTTGTGACCTTTTCTCGTATGTGGGACTCTCTATCTTCTTGGGTAGATTCTAGATCGTCTTTTATTTTCACAGTGAGTTGTTTTCTTAATAAGTCAAGTCAAGAATGATAATCGAACTGGAGGAGCTTGCTAGGATGGCTTGGTAAGCAAGCAACCTGTTATTTAGGCGCCAACTCCCAGTCCTTTCTCTTCTTTCTTTTTTTGTTTAGTGATAGTTCATCAAAACAATTGTCCGATGATTGCTAGATCGATCACGAAAAAAATCACCAAATGGGGTCATCTTCACCGGGAAGATGATATGCAGAAAGAAGAAATCAGTAAATCGTTGGCACCTGAGGTTTTCCGACTGAAAGGGCAAACATTGAGACCGACAATCAAGACTTCCGTCCGATGTCGCGCCCTGGATAGTTTGCTTGTCAAAAATCTCTATGGAAAAGAATTCCAATATCATACGATGGAATGGGCGATAGAGAGCATCTTTAGTCCGCCCGACGTTAGAGTAATAAACAAACGAAGACGTCCACATAGGTTCCCATCGTAACCCCATGGGGATTTCAAACAACTTAAGGGCATCCCCCAACTCGACACAGCGTGCTCTAAAGTCGGTAAATAATTTGACTGGAACAAGCAACGCTTAACCATCGATTCAAATTCAAAATTTGTTTTCGATTCATTTGAAAAGTGAAAATAGTGAGAGCCCTCACTAATTGATCTGTCTTGGCATCACGACGTTTTATCATCCTTCTATGAAACACCGGGATGCATCGAGGGATACCACTACGAGTAAGGAACACCGAAAATGGAATAGCGAGGGGCCTCCGTAGTGCCTCATCAAGCACACGACACAAGACTGAAAATAAAGACCTTACCTAGTGAACTAGAGATTCAAGTCAACGGAGTAGGTGGTATATACTTTGGTTGAGGGCCTGTTCGCTCCACTCCTAAATAAATCTGTTCTTGTTCACTCGAAGTGAACTGGTTATAGAGCTCGCCTTGCTCTCTTCTTTCAACCAGTGGAACGTTCCGAATTAATATACTGGACCCGCTGGTCGCCAATTAATATACTGGCTTGGGGATCTTTCTTCCACAGCAAGTGGAGAATCGTTCTTGATTGGGGAGGTGCGTAGCGGGACTTCTAACCGGAAAGACTGGCACTCGATCCTATGCGTTGCAAGAACTCTTAGACGTATAAGAGAAGAGACCGGAAAGAAGAGTTCTTTCTTTGCGTGCTAAGTATGATGTTGCTATCTAAGGTGTTTAATCAGGCAGCCTACCAACGGCCTAAAGCTGCTTATCAAGCTTGGGGAGTTTGTGAGGCGACAACTATAAGCTACTTAGCTCCTTCCCTCTTCGAGCCACTCCTTCTTCGGAATTTTCATAGTCGACCTAGTTAGAACCGTCTACTTGGGAATCGTTAGCTGGCCTCGTCGGTACTCGAGTGTGGTACTGAATTTGAATCCTCCCGGTCTTCAATTGGAAGTGGCACTTGAGAAGCATGACTAAGCACTTGGCAACTGGGATAATGGATTCCTCTCTAGTATTGCTCCCAGGGAAACTGCCTACACCCAAGGTTCCACCGGGAAGCTCTATGTCTATGTGTTGGTTTTACCAGGTAGTCCACATGTCCTTAAATTATGCAGCTGAATGAATTGATACTGATTTCTTATCTTTAGTTTCTAATGAAATTAATAGTTTGGACTTGGTATACTTGGCTAAGAATAGTTTGGATCGGTCCCCCGGAGTGACACTAGACCTCTTACAGGGGTCGCCTATGAATTTTTTTTCTTTAACTAGACCACGTCACGGTGTCGAATTGCCTCGCCGAGCGAAGTCCTTGTTTGAACAACAAAGGGAGGAGTACATGATGCTCAATCCACTCACTTGGTAAAGATAATGAGGCGACTATTAGGCATTTCTAGCTTTATGCATCCATGGGAAAGGAATACCCTGAACAGACAAGGTAACGAGGCATGAGTTGTTCATTTAAAGGCCAAGGTAGCAAAGCTGTTTTCTTATTCCGGGTGGTGAAGTATGAGTAATGCTATTGTTGCTATCGGTTATCTAGAAAAATCGTTGACTACCCATTCCATTGACTGATTTATATACCATAAAAACTGGAAGTCATCATGTAACGGTAGGCTGGTACCATTGGTAGTGTAATAACCTAAGTGAGGTGCGTAGCTAGCATCGGCGAGACTCCTATAGTCAACCAGTAGACAGGCCCATGCACGACTGATAGTACAACTTGTTTCCGCCCACGTCGTTGATGAAACAAACCATAACATCATTCATGGCTTATGCGAACAACACTCCTTGACGAATGCAAAAGTTCTCTTTCTTTCAGTCTAAAAACCATAGTCAACATCGGGCATGGCTAGACTCCTCTGAGAACAAAGTCTGAGACTGGTAAACAGGGGCATCATTCCCATGCAGGAGTGCTACCGCTCCACAGGTAATCTTGATAACCTAGCTCCGCACCTTTATAGATAGACTTCATAGAGCCTTTCATTAGCCACTCGATCTGTTCGACAACTGGCGACCAACGGGACAACCGGGAGGTAGCGTGCTGTATAGTATACTTCGAGCGAAGCTCATTATCTAAACTTTTCCTTGCATTTGTTAAGAAAATTTGAAAAGAATCTATAGTATATTAATAAGTTTAGCCACGAACACACTTCGGGCTCGTACCTTGTTGGAGCCCAGATTAATATACTTGGACCCTTATCCTTGGCCACCGCTTGCTTGCTCACTACCCTGCTGCTAGCTTTCTGGCTACTGGACTACTTTCTTATGGATGAACTCAGTTGGCTATGCTACTCCTTTTGTTTTGCTACCGGTAGGACTGTAGCTACGACTACATGTGCATCTAGTGCAGTGGCTTGGAAACAAGCTGCCTTGACCATCTTTCGAAGTTCTAAATAATCTACTGATCAAAGGCTTCCGTCGCGGACTGCTCTACATTTAGCCATGCCACAGTGACTTCCGAAGCGCTACGGATGTGAAAAAATCCGGTAGCCAATTGCTGGCTCTAAATAACCAGCAATAAGCTTAATGAGTTAATTCTTCCATAACATAACGGGGCGGGGTTGCGCGCGAGCCGAGTGACATAGGTGCACAAGAGTATTTTGTGCCACAACCATCTCTTTTTATAGGTTCTACGGACTGGTGCCTGCTGCTTCATATGGTAGAAAAGATTCATAGATATGCCTGTAATTAGAAGGAAGAACCGCCGTAAAAATCTTCCTCGTGTATCAACTGTAGAAGAACTATGAACGGGAGCTAGCAATCCAGACCATATTGAAGAGGTTCCTGAGACACAACATGGAAGAGTCAAAATATTTTTAAATGAGGTCCAAGAATGAAGAAGGGGTAGAATTACTGAATGAATACGAGCTGTGGCTGATACCCAAGGCATAAAAGACGCATTTTCTACGGTATCCCGAAACCACCAGCCACCCCGATCTAATTCATGATGATCCCACCAACTTCTTAGTGAGATGCCTATGGTTAAAAACAACCGACAAGTCAAGATCCAAATTCAAATTGGTTCCTGGTCCTGGTCAGAGACCACTGTGTTCGCGGTCTAACAAAGAGGCGGGTGCCCGAAGGAAGCTCCCTTTCCATTACGAACGATATGCTTTGCCTGCTCCTACCCCATGTCCATTAGTGCTCCTATCTAGAGCAAAGAGAAGGTGAGCGTTAGTGAGGCGCCCGAAGGGGACCGAACTTGACCGATGATTGGGCCCTTCCGAATTAATATACTTCCCCAATTAATTACTGGCGCATCAGCTAAAAAAAGCCTTTCTTCCAAGATAGCCTTTTGGATCAAATTGGAAGGTGCCCATATTTAAGAAAGCATTTCAGATAACTTATCCTAAAGTGGTTTACGCCCACTTGTCTATTGGATAGATTCATAAGAATACTACTGAATGCAATGTCCTTATTCCCTTGTTATCCGTCTTGCTATATTACATGCATGCCATGCTATTTAGGTGATTTGTGTAGCCCAGCCACGACTTTTTTAAGCGTAAAGGTATTTAAACACAACCACTAATCGATCAATAGATTTATTACCCTCCGAGGGTTAAGTGGGGTTGACCCACGTTAGGAGGCCTTCCTTGCCCTTTGTATATGACTTTATCCTTTTGGGATTCCTTTCACTCTTATTACTTGTGCTTCCTTGCTAATTCATTGATGAAATCATCGAGGCCCCAAAGTAAAACTTCCACAATGAAAATGAGATGTTTGCCTTCCAGGGCTCGCTCCCGTTTGACTGGAGGGAAGGATGGGAAGGGGGTTAATAAGGTCCGCTCCGTTAGCGGATTGCTACCTTGTCCATTGTCTCTGGTTCATTGCAAATGGGAGTTAATGAGGCTGTTTTGAAGGTTGAGAATGGAGGTCCGATGAAGTCTGGAAGTGCTAGCCGGAACTGAAGATGCTAGGGCTCGTGGGGGCTCTTTGGTAGGGAAGAGTAAAACCCTTGAGGGAGAGTGTAGAGCTTAAAGCCCAGAAACTTCGCTCTTCAAGGGTAATCCTTGAGCAGAGCTCATCTCAGAGGGGTGATGAAGGAAAGAAACAACAAGGTATGGTCCCTAATATATTTAGTCCATTAACTCTGTAAATTTTCCAGTTGTGGATCATGAAGGGTGTAGAAAATGAAATCCCAACTGTAAGGCGACCCAGTATCTTAATTAGAGGTCCAGTACACTTCGCCAAACTATTCTTACTCTAGGCCAAGTATATTAATCCGGCAAAAGGCTAAGCGCCTGTAGGTTTTCGAGTGAGGTGCCAGTATATTAATTGGCGACCAGTGGGTCTAGTATATTAATTCGGAACGTTCCACTGGTTGAAAGAAGAGAGCGAGGCGAGCTCTGTAACCAGTTCACTTCGAGTGAACAAGAACCGTTGCATTTAGGAGCGGAGCGAACATGCCCTCAACAAAAGTATATACCACCTACCTCGTTGACTTGAATCTCTAGTTCACTAGGTAAGGTATTTATTTTCAGTCTTTTGCCTTGTACTTGATGAGGCGCTACAGAGGTGTTTTGATAAGCCCCTCGCTATTCCGTTTCCAGTGTTCCTTACTCGTAGTGGTATCCCTTGATGCATCTCGGTGTCTCATAGAAGAATGATAAAACGTCGTGATGCCAAGACAGATCAATTAGTGAGGGCTCTCGATATTTTCACTTTTCAAATGAATCGAAAAATGAATTTTGAATTTGAATGATGGTCAAGCGTTTCTTGTTCCAGTCGAATTATTAACCGACTTTAGAGCATGCTATGTCGAGTTGGGGGATGTCTCTAAGTTGTTTGAAATCCCCATGGGGTTACGATGGGAACCTATGTGGACATCTTTGTTTGTTTATTACTCTAACGTCAGGTGGACTAAAGATGCTCTCTGTCGCCCATTCCATCGTATGATATTGAAATTCTTTTCCATAAAGATTTTTGACAAGTAAACTATCCTGGGCGCAACATCGGATAGAAGTCTTGATTGTCGGTCTTGATATTGGCCCTTTAAGTCGGAAAACCTCGGGTGCCAACGATTTTCTAGTTTCTTTTTTCCGCGTATCATCTTCCCGGTGAAGATGGCCCCTTTTTGTGATCTTTTTCGTGGTCGGTTTAGCAATCATCGAACAATTATTTTGATGAACTGTCACTAAACAAAAAAAGAAAGAAGAGAAAGAAGTAGGAGTTGGCGCCTACATAACAGGTTGCTTGCTTACCAAGCCATCCTGGCAAGTTCCTCCAGTTTGATTATTATTCTTGACTCGACTTATTATTAAGAAAAGAACTCCCTCTGAAAATAAAAGATGATCTAGAATCTACCCAAGAAGATAGAGAGTCCCACATACGAGAAAAGGTCATAAATGGAGTTGAACCAAGTAACATTGCAAAGGCATAATGATAGTAGGGTCAGGATATCCCCGCCCTCTGAACCGGACGTGAGGGTCTCCCCTCATCGGACTCTCCACAAGGGAATTTCCACTCGCTGCTTCCCCTAATATCCTCCCTTTACCGATTAATAGAAGAAGTGGAAATTAGCTACAAGGGCCTCTTTAGCAAGTGGAATTAGTTTCTAGGACACACAACTGAAATAATTACTTTCAAGGACAAAATGTAAAATAATTAGTTTCTAGGGCCTAAAAACCTATGAAATTATGTCCTTGAAAGTAATTGGACTGCTGACTTTGTCCTTGAAAGTAATTATTCTGCTGATTTTGGCCTTGAAAGTAATTTCTTTGAATGTGTGTCCTAGAAACTAATTGGACTGCCAAGTTTGTCCTTCTGGTGAAATGCCCCTTAATAGAATGGGGGTTTATAGGAGAACCCAGAGGCTCACTCAGACTATACCAGACATTATCACTAAACTACAAAGAAATAAAAGACTTTAGTAGTCACTAGACTCACTGTAGTAGTCCGTCCGCCTGCTCTTGCTTAAATCATTACTATTTTCTCGTGCTCTAGCAATTGTGCTCCCTAGACCACTACCATTTAGGTAGGGACAATCAATCCGTAGTTACGGGAATAACGGAAAGAATAGGGACCCTTATAAATAGAAAAATGAAGATTCTTATATAGAATCCATAAATGTATCTGGTCTGAGATGGCTCTACGAGTGGAATGCAATGGAATGGATGGTAGAGGGCTGCCGTGCCCAACAAAATGAGAGTTTAGGACCCTCCCATCAAAGAATTGAATTAAGACGCCTTATTTAACGAATTTCTAATCGAGAACGAACTTCGCTCTCGAGCTACCTCGTACTTGTGCGGATTTATGGGCTATTTGCGAAGAAGTCCGGATACCACGTCAAAGGACCTGGCTTAAGCGTGATAGAAGCCTATGGCAATCTGGTTTTTACCACTTTTCTAGTTACTGAGAGAGAGACCAACTCTATAGTTTGCTTGTTCACTTCATTCAAGGCACGAAATACAGAGTTCCAGAGGCGCAATTAATATACTGGGCCCAACTATTGAATTGAAGATGTTGTTCCATAAAAAGGAATAGAATGACTACCCGAATCAACCAAATAAGCCGTTGTTCCAGGGAGGTCCAGTATACTTCGACCAATGAGAGGTTCTTAAAGACTCGAACCGTCATAGGGTTTCATTCATTGGACGGCTAAGGCTTGGGGCATTGTAACCACTACAAAGCCGAAAGCAAGCGGTACCTAGCAGCGTAACAGCTAACAGTAGTATGTGGCTCACCTTTAGTGCCTTAATTCGCTGTTAGTTCTTTAAGGTCCTAATAAGGTGCTCTAGTAAGGAATCGAGGAATCGACATCCAGTCACACATCGCTCTAGGCGACCGTACCACTAATGTGCTACCTCTTGAGACCGTATGGAGATCAATGGCAATTATGAGGCTTGACCTGATAGAATAATATATATGCCTAGTTGATTAATTCAGAGGTATTGTACCAGTCACATCTTATTCGTTTGTTGGGCTGGTTTCAACATTCCTTGTAACATCTTTCTTTGCTGTTAATATACCGGCCTTCCTTATTTAGACTAGTGCGAAAGTTAGTAAGTAGAATAGGTCTACCTTTCCATGTCCTGTGTTAAGCATAACGAGTGTGCCAATTAATATACTAGAGAAAAAATCTTTTTTACCAAAACCCGTCTTTTTGGCTTGTTTTTTCCCGCCCATTTTTCGAAATGAGGTTTATTAGGAGACACATTAAAATATTAACGCCCAAAAAAGAAGAATTTTTTCATCCAACATAGGTCGAAAGTGACTCAATTTGCCAATTCCCCAGGTGCCAGGATATTCATTCCCAGTATATTCATTGGGAATATCAAATTCATTTCATAGTCGATCTAGAGCTACGCGCCTCCAGCTTGAGTAGCTCAAAAGCTTGCTACGCACCTATTAATATACGGGCACTCCTGTTAGTTGCACCTTACTAGTAAGAGGTCGCCAATGTTTATATTGGGAATAGAATGGATTGGTCCCCTGAGGTCAGAGTTATTCATACCTCCCTGACGGTCGCCTTTGTTCCCCGTTAGTTGAGTAATCATCTCTTTGTTATGGCATTTCTTCGTGTTAAGATTCACGTATAAAAAAATACATCTCTCCACATAGACGCATAGTTTCCTCCTCATAAGAAGGAGGGAACAATAGACGTCAGAGATAGCACGAATCCACATCTATAACAGTTTCTTTTAGTTAATTAGTTCCATGCCTGTTATTGTTGACCATTTGTCCGTTAAATTATCAACGGGGTCGATCAATGACACAATGCCTTACTCAATATGCATAGGAAAACGGGAACGGACTATTCTTTGGGGATATAAAACCCTTATTTTCTACTCCCTTAGTAACCCTGGTGCGGATCTTTCATTCAAAACATTGGAGTGACCTCGCGGGTCTACCTAAATAAGATTTTTTATGCCAAGCCATACGGCCAATGATCTACGGAACCTCTCAAGAAGACTAAGGGAGAATACCAAAGAGACACGGGGAGTACGGGACTACAAAAGGAGGAACCAATCATAAGACATGTTGATCAAATGCGGGAAAGAGCCGAGAATTCCGCGTCGAAAAAACAAATATCTATTTTTTCGTGAATTGTATCTATTTCATCTAAATGAAATACTTCCTCACGCCTACTAACCGAACGAGAAGGTAGCGAGGATGCGAAGCAGATCATGGTAGTTGGGAAAGATCTTATTGATATATGTGATCAAATGTAGTATTAATTGGAACTATTTCACGAGTTCGATAATAGACATCGCTTGACCAAATTTTCCTTTTGAATTAGTAGACCTAACTAACTGAATAATGACCCGAACTCCCAAAGAAACTAGGAGGCTATTAGTCATGGTTTTTGAGATTTCTCTAAGCGAAAAGGAGAGTTTACCCAGTTTTGAATGAGCGGTCTTTCTCATGTACAAGGCCATAATAGCTCTTCCTCCTTCGTTTTGCAAACCACGATAGCTTCTCGAATAAGCTACGAACCTCTATCTCCATAGTCAGTAGAGCCTTTCTCTTTTTTATTCAGTATGACAAGCTTATTATTCTTGCTGACTGGTGATGGGGACTTGCTTACGAGTCATATCACAAGCCCGATTCTTCGTCTATAGAGTATGATTCCCAATTGGTAACCTTCCACTTCTTCTTCTTCCTCGGGGCGGTCTTTTAAGGGCTTAGACTTTATATAGTGAAGCGACTCTATCGCTCTCTATTTCTTATGGGGCATCTATCATTTTCACTATTTTTAGGCGCTAATCGCTATATATTCTATGGGAGGTGCCCGAAGGAAGCAGAACAAAATCTATCGAAATTCTCACTTTTCTTCTTGCTACATATTAGGTACTCTGGATTGCCTTGGGAAATGGAGAAAGCCTGGTTACCACCCGTTGCAGCTAGCGAAGCATGAAAAAGTCAGGGGTAATTGAACTAAAGAAAATCCCATTACTGATAGAGATTCCAGTTGGTTGATCGAATAGTCAACCATGCTGGTACCTGAGATTGTGAGTTGAATTCCTACAGTTAGATGTCTCGAACAAGAGCAGAAGGCAAGCAAGCAACAAGTGTTGTGTCCCACCTTGCGAAAGGCTAGAGGTTCTAAATGAGATTCTAGGAATCCAAATAATATTCATTGAGTTTTAGAAACCTAATGAGTGCCAAACATC
The DNA here is from genome assembly GCA_030737815.1 of Allium fistulosum. Classification (NCBI taxonomy): domain Eukaryota; kingdom Viridiplantae; phylum Streptophyta; class Magnoliopsida; order Asparagales; family Amaryllidaceae; genus Allium; species Allium fistulosum. Next base: position 1,011,367,050 of record CM060907.1, read on the forward strand.
TTTGGTTGAATTTCTATAGGCAAGAGAGATAGAGAGGATTGCGCTGGGCAAACAAGAATTGATACAAAATCCGCATTCGAAGCAACCGAGGTCAGCCGACATTGTTTACGAAGGTCTTTGCTTATGAAGTTGCACTTGAGGATCGAATTTGTTACTTCTGGTAAGTCTTTCAATAGCTTCGACATCTAATATAGAGTATCCAAATGAGATTCTTTCCAGTGAGCACTTCCCCAGTCCCCGCATCGATTGAAGAGGTGACCGATCCAGTATATTACGCAAGAGGTGGAAGAACTCAATCAACTAAGAGCGCAGAGGGATCAAACCATCGATCTAGAGCGAGCGAATGAGCTACATAAGCAAGTAGAAGAGAGTGAGAGAATACACATTACTCTCTTGTCTACTCCTCTTTGGATTGGAGGGATTGAATAGAAATAGAAAAAACGAGTGAGTTGGTAATAATACATAACGTGTGGTAAGATTTTAAAGATCTTATAGGGCTGGAAATGAGTGAGAATTTCCTTGTTCCCCGGGCATCCAACCATAGGTAGTAAAGAGGGTCTTTTTTGTGAATAGCTGGGTTAGTATGAAAATTCTAATGAGAATGCACAGGTCAGGTAGTGTTCTTTTAGTCTGAACTGAGGCCTTCCTTTTCTTAGGTATGCTAGTATCGAAGCGAAAGACCACTTTCTTAGCCAACCAAGCAATCTGACTAATCTCTCTGAATAGTTTGGGTCGGTCCCCAATTAATATACTGGACTCTCCTCCCGCTACGCACCAATTAATATACTACAGCTAGTTTTCTAAGAGTAAGAACCTTTTAGAAACCATGGCCCTTGGTTCTAACTCACTTTAGTTACTCTTTTCCTCCAGCTTACTTCTTATAAACCCCAACTAAACTCTCTCGTATTAGCTTAGTCACTCTCGTCTTAGCTTGCTTCGCACACTTCTCTTTCTTATGTAAATGAAATGCACGATCATTAAGGACAAAGATCTGGTAGTCTCTAAATGATTATTGAAGGCACGCATTTGAATTAATATTATAATGGCTTTAACAAAATGGCTCTCTGATCAAAAGATTGAAGCCGACGGTAACTAAAAAGCACGGAATTCTTCCTCCCAAGGCCATAACATCTTATTTCGCTCCCCGGTGCTTGCAATCTTTCATATATCAAACACACGATCATCGATGTTATCGATATCGGATGAGAGAGAAGTGAGCTTCCTAATGATGGCTTTTGTTAAAGAAAATGGCTGTCCTAACGAAAGATTTTCATTGACAGGAAAGGAAATGGATAAAGACCTTTCTTTGAGGTCTCTCGATCTGCTTCCTGCTTCACAGCTAGCCCCAAGGGCATAGGATACTCGCTCTGACTCCCCTGGGATCCCTCAACCGATGCATAAAAATCGAGAGAGAAGGCTCGAGAACTACCTCGGACAACCAATCAATCTCCACCAGTCCAAACTATTGACCTGATTTGTGTCATTTCACAGGCAATACCCATAAGCCTATCTCCCTAAATCTTCTTTCTCAATTCAACATTGATAGTAGCATCAGTAACATTCATTATATGTATGCCCGATCCACGGGCATCTCTAGCATGTTGTACCCGAGTGAGTGTGGGCCATGGAAAGGAGAGAAGCAATTGATACCTGAGAGGGGCTCCTATCTATTTGCTTGCTTATCTTGCTCACCCTAGAATATAGGCTTCATGCCTGCCCTCTATGTCAAACCTTTACATCCGTTGGTGATTTTGGTTGCTTCAAGACCTAAAGGCAGAATCAAAGCCTAAATCTGGTGTAAGTGGATGCCTCTTCCAATTCGTTCGAAGAACAGCCCCGAGGTTGCCTGGCTCATAAAAATACGCTTGGCCTAACTCACCTCATGGTTTTCATATGCTAAGGATATTAGTGGCATAACCAGAGCCCGTATATGGCTAGTTTCAGAATGAGGACGAGAGAAAGAGAGATGTGGTCCTATACAGTTGTAAGTAATATAAGTAGCGTACCATCATAAATGAAACTCTAGTGGTGCTGGTAAATTGATTAGTGTAATAGATTACTAAATAACTAACTTCTCCTTCATCCTGTCCCGTTGGTCCCCTTAACTCGAAGTGTACTCTCCAACGTCTGATTAGTACGAATCTATTGACTGAGCACAATCGGGATTATGAGCCACACGAAAATCTTGATTGAGAAGTCCAGTATTATTCACTTTTTTCTCACAACATTCTTTGTTGTATAGGTACCCGACGTATTCTCTTGGGTATGTGAGGTTGGTCGATGTACACATAAGTTATAAATGTAACTAGTCATATAATAAAATTTATAAAAATAAATAAAACTTATACTTTCATTTATAAAAATAAAAAATACTTATACTTAAAGTTATAAAAGATACTTATACTTATGGAAAAATGTGCCTTTCTTCCTCTATAGGTCATAGTTATGCTGTTAAAAAGCTGGTCAAAAGTGTCTTAAGTAATAAATACTTAAATATTAATTTTTTATGTACTCTCAGTTCCTTCAAAACTTGTTAGACCGTTTTTCTGCTCTAACAAATATATCATTTACACCAAATGGCGTTCGTCATCGTAGAATGAATCGCCGTAGTTATTATAGAAATTTTCTGCAATGGAATTTTGATATAGGCGGTAGTAGGTCTGTTGTAAATAGGGATATCCTTAACTCAAGTGGTTTATCTCAAGTATCACTACTTAGTTTAGCAGCATTAAGTGGTAATCAATTCAATTCATAGTATATTAATTTAGCATCTAATGTTCTAAGAAAGGAGTTACCTATTCTTTCTACGCAAGGTATTTCGCCACAGAATCAGAGTTCTAGTGTGGATAATCAGTCCGTCCTTTCTTCCATTGCCCGCTTACTTGGTCTTACTACTAATTCTATTGCACATCCACTTATCACAGGTTTAGTTATACAAATTCTCAGAGAGATGATTAGAAGAGGTCCTCCCGAAGGAGTTACTTTTTCTGAATTTACCGAATTCGAGTTCCGTGATTCTATTATTACCATTTTACAGTATGTGTTTACTGGACATCATGAAGACCCTTCATGCCTTCAGTCGGTGTTTATTAGACCTTATACAGACTCTTCATCCCCTCAGTCTACTGGACCTCATGAAGACCCTTCAGTCGATACTCCAGAGAGCTCTGTTGCCTTTTAGTCCCAGGTTCCAAAGATCACCACCTCCAATCAATCAGCTCCAGACCATCAGTCTTCTTCTGACTCACCTACGTCCACTTCCTCTTCCTTTCACTCTGTTTCATCTAAGAATCTTTCTGTTGTGTGTGAATTGTTGTCTTCACCCGAGTTCATTTCTTTGTGTGTGACGGTTATTTTGATCATTTTAAATATTTTTGCTTTTCCAGACCCAGCAGCTTTGCCAGAGCCTGCAGACGCTTTACCTCCTGCTCTATCTAATAGTGTAGTGACAGAGCCTAGTGAAGTGACAGGGTCTCAAGCTGATGAGATTATTGTGAATGATACTTCTGTTGGTTATAGTACTAAGTCTATTATCTTAAATGGTATTGTAATATTAACAATTATATGGTTAGGCTTTCTAGCTGATGAATTAAGCCCAATCGATATTGATCCACAATTGGCATTTCCAACATGATGATGAGCAATAACGGGCATAATAAGTGTTTAACTAAAGGAATATGATGATTTGTTGTTAACTCGTGCTAATCTTCGAAATCAAATAATTACTACCTTTTACTCATTAAAGAAATTACTTTATGATGATATTAGTGAGGTTGATCATATTTTGCATAATGTTTCTTTAGGTAAGTACTCTCTATCACTTCTTGTATTCAAACCAGTAGTGAAACTGCCACTTGATATTCCTTTATGTCGAAGACTCTTATTTCATAGTACCGATGATCATTATTACTATATAAGACCTACACTAGAGGATTATCTAGTTCTTACTTCTTTAGGTAATCTTCTCTATTCACGATTTGCATCTTTCTGTTTTAGTCCATATTATAAGCATATGGTACTAGAAGTCGATGCTCATTATTCGATCGTATGTAATCAATCCTTTAGGTATCATTATTTATTAGACCTATCCAAAACAATTGAAAGAGTTGAGAGTGAAACAATCTTATTCTTTTTATCACATTTTGTTGAGGAGCTCGCTATATTATTATTAATCAAAGAATTTATATATCTAGATGATCAATCACTCTATAAAGAAGGTCAATCACTCTTTGTTGGTATCCCCCTATAGGATTCTTTAGTGATATTCTAATGAGCATATTTGATCAAATATATGATGTTTCATTCGAAAAAGCATTTCCATCAACTCACTATACTAGGTATATGCATGAGTTTGTTATCTCATCGAATTTCCCGATCGATAAAGATGATCTATCATATCCTGCCTTCAATCAATCAACAGTAGACAACAAAGTTGGATTAAATTCTTTAAAGGTCCCAATCTCTGGCAGTTTTCATGAAATCAAATCTATAACTAAATGTCATGATGGAGAACTCAGTGTTAACCAAAATGGCGTGTTATTATTTCATAAATCTCGTTAACAGAGTGAATTAGATGAACAGAGTCAATTCAAAGATAACATTAAGACCTTTAGACTAGAAGACCCATAGCGTGTTTGTAAGTTGTTCGTAAGCAATCAAATAGCAGGGGTGTTAATTAGTTTAATAGCTCCCACATTCAATACTTTAGTTATTCACGCCCGGTTTCTTATGGAGGTCTCTTTTTCATATTACGTTTGGACCTATTAAATCCCTTAGGTAGCCTTGAGTGACATAGATCGGATTCTCCTTTAGCGGAAGCCACTGGTGGGTCTGAAGCTTCTTAGTTGCTGTTGGTGGTTTTGACTTTCTTTTCTCTTTTGACTTTCTTATCTATTTTGTTTAATTGGTTATGTAGATAAGCTATTTCCTTACTTTCTTCTAAGATTTCTTGATCTTTTTCGATATATATCAATTCCATGATCTTTTTCATGAGTCTGGTATGATTACCATCATCACATACTTCTTTTGGTGTTGTGTCTATCCATACTTTTTTTCATTGTATACTAGTGATCTTTTTTCTATCAATTTGATTCTCTTATCGACATGATACGATTTCTATAGAATCAATAGGGTTTCCCAATTGCAATTGAAGTTATCTTCTATGATTTTGATTTCGCTCTTATCAGCATCTACATATTGATCCTTAAACCATTTATCATCAACCAGATCATGTGCTCTCCCTTTATGCTTGATGACTTCCTTACCTTTATCATTCATATAGTTATAGCTCTTTGGAGCTAAGAAGTCTCCTTTTCTGATTTTATCTTCCAGTTTCATTTTACCTAGGATGGTGGAGGAAACTTCATCATCTAGCATTGGGCTTCCTAGAATTGCGGAGTCAGTATCGGTATAGTAACAATCATCTCTGGAGATGTATTTGTACACGTGGATACGAGCGCAGGCAGTAATAGCAGCAGAGATTTGCACAACCGATAAGCGGGGCCAATCTTCATCGGAAACATCTATTGGATTGGAAATATAGGAAAACATATAGTATTTATCACCCAGCTGAGTTGAAAGCTGAATTTTCCTTTTTCTAGTAGCTTATCATGTCGTTCTTTCTCACATACCTCTGTAACGGTACTTTGAGGATTGATACCAAATCTTCCATATAGGGAATTCATCAATATTTTATAGATAAAGACCAATGCATTATCTCCCCTTTTCTTTGCCTCTACCCTTTTCTCATAGGTTTCCGTGATAAAATGATCGAAGAGATTGTTTTCTTTCTTAGAGAACAAGTACCCACGAAGTGGGTGAATATCATACCCTATGGTTTTAGCATAAATCAACTCCTCGCTAAAGAATACCCTTACGAATTTACCGATAGGGAAGATTAAAGTTTGAGTCTTGGGTTCCCTATATGGTAAGAAAGGATGATTTATAGTCTGAGGACACTCTACATATGCCTCGATAAAGCCAAATAGGCCATCAATCTATCTTCTTGATAAATCACTATGCCATACAGGTTTTCCAACCGCCATTGGGTAATTTTTCATAATGTATGGGTAGAGTGAGTTGACGTCATAAAAGTACAGATCCTCACCATAAGGCTTATAAACATCGGAGTGACCTCCATAGTAACCACTTCGAATAAACATATCGGCATTTCCACTAGGGATATAGATAGGGAAAGTCTTAGGATCGTAATAACTACCACGAAAAATAGTCATGGCAAGTGATGATAATGTCAAGCAAGTTGTGATATCCACTTTATAATTCCTAAAATACAAATCTTGCGCTGCTAACAAGTAAATATCCTGTTTCATATATGGAATTACCTCATTTCTCTTTTCCATCACATTATTGATATTAACAGATTTATGATCAAATGATCCTTTAGAGCCTAATGAAGAGCAGAAAGTAGACCCCAAAGAAGAAAGGCTACTGGGTAGGAGGATTAATGAATCTCAGAAACATAAAATAACTTTACCAACACCTTTAAAGAGTCACTCATAGATAACTATCTCGTAAAGCACATTATTGAAAGTAGAGGTTTCATTGTATATCTCTTATCATTTTTAGCAAAATAGCTTAATAAGAATATTCCATCAAATTTAGCAAAGTTATGGAAGTAAACCTTTGTTATTTTCTCTTCTTTAGCTTTCACTGTTAAACGAGAAATAAAGTTTTCCAACATGATATTGCTTCTTGCAATGAAGTCCGACTCTAGCGATAGCTTAGCAGATGTACAATAATAAATTTCTATAGAATCTTATGAAGGAAGACCTTTTTCGGGGTTCACCACAAAGAAACCAATTGCAAAAGGTACATGTTCAAGAGCTACATTTCCTATAGATGCCATAACTGTTTCTGTATCAGCTACAATAAATGAACTACACTTCTTAATATAAGCTTTCAGGGATGGTATGATACTAGGCTTTTTATTCTTACGACGAGTAAAGGGTTTCACTTGACCAGTAGGAGGAGAACTGACGGCTTCCCATAGTTTATTTCTTATTTCTGATTTAGGGCAAATTCTCAACTCATTAGTGGAATAACGTACCAAATAGATATTCATAGATAGAGAGTAGTGGAGCATCATCGTATATCTCAATTTGAATGTGAACCAGCATTTTGATGAATTCATAAATACCAAATAAGCTGTTATTTAGAGAGATTGATCCTCCATGATCTTTGGTGGTTATAATATGGGAAAGATATCGGGTTCCCCATTTCCATTTATAACCTTTCTTTTCCTCTTCCTGTATATAACCTATCGTAAAATCCTTATGCTTCTATTAGTTAACATAGTTGTTCTATTAGGCCTAGCCAGGTATAAACATAGGCGACTGATCCAGTATATTAATTGGTGCGTAGTGAACCTGAGGGTTAGCATTGCCTCCATCTCAAGATTTTCTATAGCTTCCATGCTGGGTGCTATTATCTTATACATAGTTCTTACTGAATTAGCATTCGTCCAAGCTGTTCCAACAACATAGAACAAGATAAACTCACTCAGGCTGTAAGAATATCTGGGTTGTTAGTCGTCTTGTTGTCGACTTACTGACCGTGAATGGTCTTATTGATCAAGTAAGCACCATCCATCAAAGAGTGTTGCCTATAAGCCTCTATTTGAAGGAATTCAACCACTCCCTATTAGGATTTGGGGTATAGATGGTGAGCTATGCTGTTGCCAAGCAGCTACCCAGCGCTGTCTTAACTAAGCCTGGAATAAAAAAAGAAAGCAGTGCTAACAGTATAGATTAGGAGCTGATTTCATCACCTTGCCTGATATAACCTATCAGATAACGTGTTAACTAATCGTTGAGAATATGATTTCTGATTGTCATAGCTGGAGAGACACCATACAAGTCTAAAATAGCTCTCTTTGATAACTAGTCCAATAGTGCAAACTCTGCTGTCTTCGAGAGATAGGATCATACTTCCTAATGAATCTTTAGACACGGAGACCTAGTATATTAATTGTAGCCAATTACTTAGAAAGCATCTCAAAGCCGAGCTACGCGTGAAATGGTACTTGTCAAAGGGGAAGTGAAGCACGAACTGAACACCGGTATATTAATTGTGGAGACAACCAACCCTATATTAATTGGGTCGGACGGAGCGGGCTTTCATAAATCAGTCTCTTTTACGAGTTAAATAGTAGGGCACTAAGGAGCGTAGCTGGGAAGGCGACAGCGGGTGCCTGCCTAAAACTATAAAAAATAAGGCTTTTTTAATAAGCAGTTTAATAAGCTACATTTCAATTCGATGACCGAACAACTTCAAGATACACTCTTTCTTTTGTATGATTTAAGGGGCCTATCACTTTGATTCAAAAGTTGCTGATTCAATAGCTATGGATAAGTAAAAGCTTGTTATAGAAAGCAGTCGTCAAGCCAGATGCGAATGAAATTCGAACTGCTGCGCTTATGCTTTTTCCTTTGCTACTGACTTTGCTAAAGCAGCTAAGCTAAATCGATACCAATTCGGCCATTTACTGATTGCGTTTTTCCTGTAATGAGGAAGCTAGTTGTGAGCTGATAGCTATTCTTCGATCTTGAAAGAGTGAAAATCCCCTATTCGCTTACCTTGAGCTTTCTTCTTTAAAGCCACAAGCTGGAAACTCAATGAAATCATTTTTGGGAATGAGCTTTCCCCTTGCTTCTTTCCCTACTTTTGGATACAGATAGATAGCCTACATCTGTTCATAAATCAGGAAAGCAGGTGCTTGCGACCTGGAACTGAGTCCCGCTAACCACTTCTTGCTAACAAAGGTAGTTACTTGCTTACTTGTTAAGGCCTTACATTACACTCCCGAATGTGCATCTGACAAGCATTCGATACGTGCTCCTCTTTCAACATTAATTACCTATGGCATTCTGGCCTAATCTCGTAATACATGGCTATGTCCCTGAGACTAATGCAATCAGTTCCTTCCATCGCCTGACTTCTCTGTTAATTCGATATCTGTCTATCCTGCGAAATCAACAAGAAAGTCATTTGGCAGTTGCTTTCGCAGCTCCAATAAAGGTGCAAAGAGCTTCTGTAAGCAAGAAAGAGAGCATCATATTCTGGGCATTCATGTGGATGAGATGGAAATGGTAGTTTGATAGAAAGCAGGCGTTCAGGCTAGCACTTTTCATGAGAACAACGTATTATTTACATGTAGCAGCGGTTGAATCACTTGCTTTGCCAGTTGATTATTCTAGTTAGCAGTTCGTAGCTCTGATCGATCCGAACTTGCATCTCCTAGTTCTCCGTTCCTAGTGATTGTCAGGCCTCTCCGCTTGAGAATAAGTCTCTCTTTATGTTCATCAGTAGGAGTATCGGGCTTAGTGGATCAGTTTCAACTCACTTTCTTTATAGAAAGAGGCGCCGGTATATTAATCGGGGAGGACCGGGAGAAAGCTACGCACCTATTGTTGCCTCTCCATTGTCCCAGAGTAGCTAAATATGCCTAATGGCTAACAAGGCTACCCCGATCAATCCAGTATATTAATTCACAACTCCGACCTTAAGGCGAGTGTCTCTTGGGGACCGAAGGAGACTTACCACTAGTTTAACTAGGCATCGAATCAGGTATAAACATAGGCTACCTTATTTAATTGATGAACTCGTTCTATATATGTAGCTCCCTCTTTCTTAATAAGCTTAGCATCCGTCCCCTTATGTCCCTCTCTGTCCTTAATAGAGATTCGTCATACCAGGTATTCAATACCAATTAGATGGCCATAAAGACTATAATAATCTAATAGCCGACCTTCATTAGATGGTATCAAATCGAATATATACCTGGTAGTAGGGAATCTAAATAAGTGATTCAGGCCACATAAGCTTCTTATCTATATCTACCTGGTATAGAGTAAGGTTCAGGTATCGAATATACTCTTATATAAGATAAGATAGAAGGTTCTGGTAGAGAATCATCATAAGCTCTAAATAATATATTGGCCCAAGGTTCCCAAATTAATATACCGGGCTGTTCTATCAGAGATCCCAGATAAGGGGCAGAAAGCCAGGTAAGTGATTAGAAGATATTCTCTGTTTCCCAACTTTGTCATTATGGACGCTAACCCAAAAGAGCACCAACTACCTTATGGTAAGGCACGCTTCACACCTAAGCTTAGATTCTCATCTATTCTCTTCTACTTGCACTTCAAGGACATAATAAGGGGCAAGCCGAGCAACCATAAATCTATCAGCCTTTTGTATATTAATTGGATCCCCGCTTCCCCTCTATTCTCTTCTTAACGCAAAGCCTTGCTTTGCCCTATGCTCATATTAACCAATTAGCTGGTAGAGAAGAAGCAGAATACGATTCCATCTTCTATACTAATATCGATTGGTCATAACCATATTAGTCTCTTATTAACCAATTAGCTGGTAGAGAATAGCCATTCCTCTGATAATATTATCTTAAATAATCCCGGTGATGGTATCGAATATAAGCCCTTCAGGGCCTAGGCTCCCATGCAGTTTTACTAGCCAAGACTTTTCTATGTGCCATAGTCACCCACCTATTTCTGCCAGGCTGAAGTCTAGCTTCATGCGAAGCCTACTGCTTCTTTCTCTTAGCCGTCATGATGCGTTACCTAATGTCGGCTCTTAGTCCAGCTATGGTGACCATGACTAGAAGAGACGGTCGAAAGAAAGACGGGGGATCCTATGAGTCTGACACTCTTTACGCCTATACACTCTATATGCTATCCTTCTCCCCTTCCCCACAGCTAGTGATCAAATACAGAGTCAACTAGAATCGGTACTCCGAGGTTAGAGAGAACTAACTGTTCGATGAGCGTAGCATTGCTTCTTCATTGTGGCGTCTTCGAGGGCAGAATCTGAATGTAATCAATTCGATCATTGGTAGCTTGATGCAAGAGAACTAATGGATTCGTTCGCTATCCTCAAGGTTTGATTCAACAGAAGGAGCCATACTAATTGCCTAGCTGTGGTTTCCCCTACCGGTGCATAGAAAGTGGCTCTGGCTACTATGGCGTTTGCGATTCAACTCAGCCCGAGGAAGAGTCGGTTGATTTATCTCCTAAAAGAGCACCATTGGTTGCACCGGATGGAATAATCAATTAGAAAGAATAATGGATGTGGTAGAGCTGTAGATTACAAGGCTCATAACCTTGAGGTCACATGTTCAAATCCTGTCCCCGTATCACACTTAGTTTTCTATATGCCGCTCCGCGAGCATGGAGTGCCACGAGTAGAGCGAGAGAACGCAGTGAGCTTTGGTGATGTCGGAATTTTCACCTATTTATCTGTTTAGTGATGAGTCCGCTAGTTTCTTTGATCCCACTCGGTCTTCCTTTTCCATTTGTTTCCAATAGTTTGACCTATCCAGAAAAATTGTTGGCCCATGAATGTGGTTTCGATCCCTCCGGTGATGCCAGGAGTAATTTCGATATACGATTTTATATGGTTCCTATTTTATTTATTATCCCTGATCCGAAAGTCGCCTTTTCTTCTCCGTGGGCAGTACCTCCCAACAAGATTGATCCATTTGGATCTTGGTCCATGATGGCCTTTTTATTGATTTTGATGATTGGATCTCTCTATGAATGGAAAAGGGGTGCTTCGGATCGGCAATAACCACTAGTGATAGGGTAAAGGGGGGAAGGACAAAGAAAAGATCAGATGCCTATATTCAATCAATTGATTCGTCATGGTAGAGAAGAAAAACGTCGCGTGGACCGTACTCGAGCTTCGGATCAATGTCCCCAGATGCAAGGAGTATGCCCGCATTTTCTGACTATCACACCGAAAAAACCTAATTCAGCTCTACATAAGATAGCAAAAGTACGGTTGACCAATCGACATGATATATTTGCTCACATTCCGGGCGAAGTTCATAATTCGCAGGAACATCGTATAGTCTTAGTCAAAGGAGGTAGAGTGAAAGATTCGCCAGGTGTGAAATCCCATTGTATTCACGGAGTCAAGGATTTGCTGGGAATTCCGGATCGAAGAAGAGGCAGATCTAAATATGGTGCGGAAAAACCAAAATCCAAATGAATGGAAGATGCCTCTATAACGTCGCTCGACCCTCGTTTTTTAGGGCGACGTGTGTAGCCCACAACGTTACGCCCTAAAAACTCCCAGTATATTAATTGGCCCTTCCGAATGACCAGCTATGCTACCTCGATTTTCAGGTTGTGCCCCTTCTCTACTGCAAATAGCGTAAGTTACTCATGAATCGGATTCATGTCGCCAGTATATTAATTGGGGGCTTGGCTTACACGAGACGGAGCATCAATTTCCTTGGGCAGTCAAAAGACGAGTGGAAGGGGGCTTTTTAACTGAAAGTAGGTGCCAGTATATTAATTGGGGAGGTATATCAATTTGAAGGATCAATTGCAAGCTGCTCGGGAGGTTTGGATTCATAGATGGGTATAATCCGCTCTTTGCGGGTGGATGCCCGGAGGGAGCCGCTAAAGCAACTGACACCGGTGAATCAATAGTAGTGATATCCACATCCATGTCCCCTTATTCTACTATGCATTATGCTCCTCGAAGAAAGAAGGATGGTAAAATACCTCTTCCAAGCTCGATTAGGTAGGGATCGACATATCGATGTCACGAGAGCTTATGTTGTTGTCGCGAAGGGTGTATATTTCATGGGCACTGATCGGACATGGGAACAAAGCATGATTCTTTGTTACAACACCGGAGAATCCTAGCGTGCTACCACCAATTGCTTAGCTCAGTGGGAACAAAGCCTGATTCTTTGTTATAGCACCGGACCTCTTCTTTCTCTTTATACATCCCCCTTATACTCCAAAGTCAATATGCCTATTCATCATGGTCATGTAAAACCACCTCTGGGTTCTGGGCTTCCTATTCATCCTAATCAGTTCTGTTTCTTCATTGTTGCCCGGCCTGAGTCATGATTCTTTGTTACGAACCACGCCGTTTCCCTCCTCATGGCCGGATACACCGGAGATCAACGTCGACCGTTGTTTCTTAACAACACTTGTTTCTCTATGCGCAGTTTCTCTAGCTCTTATATCTCAATTTCTTCATTAGACCCACCGGAACACCTTTTAGGTTATAGTACCAAAGGTGCATAGCGCTCTTTCCTGTTTGTTACACCACCAGACAATTCTTTAATGCTTTTAATATACTGGACTCAAGTATATTAATCTGGGCCCCTGGTTGGTTCATCCCATTGGCCCCTGCTCCCAGGTAAGAACCCTGTCGAGTGCCTTTGCCCTGCCTAGGAACAAACAGTCATACCTGGAGTCGGAGTAGCTCTAAGACATCCTCCCTTGTTAGTTGTCGCCTGCCTAGAGGTCGCCTTGTTCTCACTTCGGTCACCTCACTACTAAAGCTTCCCGAAAACAACGTTCGACTTGCATGTATTAAGCCGTGGTAATAATCAATTCAGATTTAGGACCAAAAGCGGTTAACAGTGACAATTGAATAAGTCTCTTCGGCTTGGGTTAAAAGCACGGAAAGCCGTCACCATCTCCGGATAAAGCCTTTTCTACGGTAGCACCATGAATAACGCATAGCAAAGCAGCGCCTAAGACTCCAACAACTCCCATCATATGAAATGGGTTCAATGTCCAATTATGAAACCCTTGGAAGAAGAGGAATGTTTATATTGGGCGAAATATAGCTGCTACACCAAAGCTGGGTGCAAAAAACCAACCAGATTGACCCAATGAAAAAATTAGGAATACAGAAACAAAAATAGCAATTGGACCAGATAATGCAATTGCATTATAAGGTCGCAGTTGAACAGACCGAGGAGGCGATCCGGAGTCCCAGAATTCATTACTGCTTCTAAATGCGGTATTTTTGATTATTTGTGGGTGTTTTGGCTCGCAATAGACGGTCCTGATTGAGCAAGACGTAGTCCTATCTATCTACCTCTCCAGACACAATATCTTGAGTACCTATGATGGTGACTACATCTACTGGCATGTGATGTTTGGACATAGAATCGAGTACTTGTGAATGGGCAGAGCCAGGTGCTCTTATTTTACAATGATAGGGACGATTTCTTCCATTACTGACAAGAAAGACACCAAATTCTCCTTTAGGTGCTTCAACTGTGGTATAAGTAGAAGGAGCTGGTATGGAAAAACCTTCTGTACAAGGTTCGAAATGGTGAATTGAGGTAGAGTTGACCGATGATCCTATAGTCATTTGCCTAGCTATGGAAAGAAAAAGCTTGCATCTGCTCTCCTTAAATTATAACCAGTCCCATCTCTCTCCAAACCTAACGTGGTAGTTTCCCATCATAAGGCATTCTATCTATAGATTGAACTGCCAAGGATCCCATTCATTCAGAACTCAGTTGACAACTTCTATAAATAAGGCAGAGCGTCCTTGGTTCAGCATTATAGCACATAGGCTTCGGTGCTACTACAGCGCTTCGCTAACCTCACTTTGGTTGCACCACCTCATTATGAGAATGACGCTTTGCTAACGCATTGCGTTGTCTGCTTTGCTACCGATGCTTCATCTTAAGTGCTTTGCTACCGAGGCGACCTCTTCTTTCTAGAGGTCCAATATACTTCGACCGGAGGTAGCGTAGCTCCGGGAGGCGACAACTTACAAGGGAGGGACGCTGTATACAACGACCTGAGTGAGGTAGCGTAGCTCTAACATCCAGTATATAATTGGAATGGGAGCGAGCAAAGGAAGGCTGAGGGCGAAATGACAGCATCGAAGATATTTTCATCTACACGGTCACGGTGGACTGCATTCCGGAGTTGCCTACTTGACAGAAGGGGTGGGCACTCTCGGCTCGTAGGTAGGCACTCTCTTCAACCCCACGTCACTTTGATAGTTGTGGGGCACTGTGTACTTATAGCCTCTACAAGTTGCTTGTAAGTGAATGGGGCCGGTGCGTGGCGAACGGAACTCCCATGCCCTAAGGAAGCGATCGGGAGCTCTCTAAGAGAGCTTGCCTCAACCCCCTACTCAATAGGAAGAGGGGTACTCTACTAATAGCGGGCAATTACGTTGCCCCTGACTGTGAAGGACCTCTCGATACCTTATGTGCACTTCGTAACTATTGGCTGGTTTCCCATCGCGGAAGCCTTTTCCCATTGCGCGGAGCCCAACGAGGAAGGTGTTAGTGGTTTGGGGTCAATAATGCGCTTGAAGCACCTCTTTTTATGCTACGGGAAGAAGATTAGAAAAGACGACCATAGGCAACCTCTAATTAAGATACTGGGGTGCGTAGCAGGGACTGATCCAAACTATTCTTACTCTAGTCCAAGTATATTAATCCGGGATCCATATAAACATTGGTGACCCCGATCAAGTCCGGGGGCCAGAATATTAATTAGCCAGTATAAACATTAGCCTTAGAGGACTAACAAGGCCTCTAGGCTAGTATATTAATTGCGGAACGCTGTTGTTTCTAAAGGCTGCCCTCTCTCGGTTGGATTTGTGTCTAGCCTACTACGAGGATACCGTATCTCGTACATCGTCGCAAGCACCTCCTAGGGTCCCATGGTTCCTATGCCGTCGCGTTTCCCGGTCCGTTTTCTTTTAGTGCTTCGACCCAAAGCGATAGCTTGATGCCTTTTCAATGGATAAGATGGTTGCGCTCCAGCTCACTCAAGAATGGGAGGGCAGTGGTCCACCGGCAAGCTCGTTCTGATCTTGGACGCAGTACATTGGAATCCTGAAGCACCACCACAAATGCTACTGCGCTTGCACCTGCGGTGCGGTAAGGCACCACCCTGTTGTGCCAGTAGCCAACTCCGGCGTGTCAGCTTAGTTATCCTCATCAAGCCACAACCTTGATGTCTAGCTTCCTAACTGGTAGATGGTTCCTTTTCCCCCAGATCAATGAAGAAGGGAGAAGTCAATGAATTCTTCCGAAGAACCGAAAGTGAAGTGCTATGCCAGGGCGAGGTGGTGAATACAGGAAAAGAAACTGCTCCGAAGAAAGATATTGGGGTTCCCAATGCTTCTACACGCCCAACAAGATGCGACAACCTCAGGATGCTTTACTCCTAACCCCACGATGGTTCCGAGACAGTGCTTAACCCGAGTCACGGTTAAGAACGGGGATGATCTACGTTTCACACGGTACACGATTCCATGGATAGTTTCATTTGACATCGTGATGGAGGACATAGCTTACGATCATCCGCTTTGATCATGCCACTAGGCATTTGATTAGGACATTGCACAATGATCCGAACACTTTTTCTCATCTCTTCGATATAGATACAGTAACGATCATAGCGATCTCCTCTGGCACCTACTGGTATGTCAGGATCCAATTGGTCATGAACATAGTAAGGTGCTGCTCTTCGCGAATCCCAGCATACCCCAGGTTGGGATGGGTAGGCCTACCACTTCCCTCGCTTGGGCTGAGCCAGTGAAGGGACCCTGTCGGGCTCCTCCCCCCAAAAAACAAGCTGTATGTGGGAGTTTCCCTTCATATGGCTCGAATCATTCTCAGATGCCCCGAGAGGCATCCTTTCCTTAATTCCCGGGTGCGCGCACAAATGAGCACTGGCCGCAACAACAAGGAACTATTTATTACCAATAGAGTCAGACACAGAGCATCATACTTCTTTTTTCTTGTGATGGTTGAGGAGTTTCTTTATCTGAGGGTGCGGGACGCTCGCGGAGTCCGTGCCTTCCATACCACCATAGGTCATTCTTGGGCAGATCCCGCTCCTAAACATAAGGCCATAGGGAGGGGAAGGGGGCCGTGCCTATTAAAGAGGCGACCTCTAGTGGGCTTCAGGGCAGTATATTAATTATGGCTGGTTTCACCCAGTATATTAATTATCGCCAGTATATTAATTGCGGTGAGACGCCAGTATATTAATTTCAGTCTCGAAGGGAGAAGCGAAGGCGAGCACTAGTGAGCTTCGCTAGTATATTAAGAAGTTGAGCCCCTAGGATATTAATTCCCATTCTATTCCCAGTATAAACATTGGTCTTAGACAACTAACATCCAGTATATTAATTGGCCACCTATTTTCATTTGACGTTCCGGGCGGTCGATTCGATCGACGAATTCGACGAGCTGGTTTGCTTTGATCTAGGAGAAAGCCCAGTCAGCCACCTTTTCGGTGCAGGTCACCTGACCTACAGCTCGACCTTCATGCTTTTTGAGACTTCCTTTACCCACATCTCTATGTGCTATGTGCCCGCAACACTTCCATATGGAGAAAGATGGGCTTACCATGTTCCATCAATAACACCTAACCTATGCCCATTTTGGCGGACCGTGCTCCACCCCGGTGAACTCATGCGGTTCCGATGTGCCTAGAGGCCAGAGGCGAATCCGTTCACGGTCTTACGGACCAACACCATTCGAAGGTGGATGGCCTACCCCTCCTAGAATAGAAATCTTTGACTGGGCTTACACACATTTGCTCACTTACGTTGTACCCCCTCAGCTCACCCTAGCCCTGGCCAGTATATTAATTAGTCTCCAAGGCTTCACAAAAAATCTTCGTTGACAACATATGCATGCTTGAGTAGGGTCAGGCAGAACCGTTGTTGCCTGATGGGGACTTCCTCCATATTGCTATCAATGTCTTCATGTCGCACGACCTCTTAACATTACACCACTGAATCCCCAATCCTTTGCTTGCTGTGAAGTGACAGTACCAATATCCACTAATCGTTGTTTCCAAATATGATTGTTAGTTGACATCTCTTCTAATTCGTCGATACGAGAAGCAAATTGTTGTGTGGAGGAATCAATATCTCGACATAAGCCAAGAGGCAGATCTTATGCCACTCCACAAGGTCGTATGAAACTGGCATGCATCCTGGCTCCCGAGACTCTTTCATATAATTCCAACAATTTCTCTCGCTCCTCAAAAGCCCAAAGGAACGGAGTTGATGCTCCCATATCCATAACATGAGTAGTTGAAGCAAGTGAATGATTTGAAATTCGAGTTATTTCACAGAATAACACTCGTATATATTGAGCTCGTAATGGTACCTCACAATTCAAAAGTCTCTCTACGGCTGAAGAATGAGCATGTTCTTGGGCCATCATAGAAACATAGATAGGGTCAACGACGGAACGAACAACGAAACTTTACGACAGCTTTTTCTTACACATTCACTTGCATCACATACACAAGTGCTCTCTGAACCATGTAATAAGGTCACCCATAACACGGCTCTCCCACAGGAGTTACCCTAGCCCCCGGCCATGATATTGGAAAAATGGCAGCGTAACTACTTATTATAATCGTCGTCGAAAGCAGGGCGCCTTTTGAATATGAGTGGGGCTCCCGGGTGCCTAGGTGGTGCGCGTTCGTGGAGCCAAAAGGAAGAGGAGCGGTGCTGTCATTTATCTCGACCAGTTTCCCAAGGCGATCGAAGTGAGATCAAGACCGGCTCAGAGAATCATTGGCGTGGTTTCCCCAATTAATATACTGGTCACCAACAAAGAAGTCATCCTTGACTTGACGATTGACCACTCCTTTCCCTCTTAACTATTATAGATCGCCGCCTCTCTTCACCATTCAAAGTCACTACGCACCTCTTCCTTCCATTTTTGATAACATACCAAGGCGCCCTCCTTTCCAAGAAAAAAGAAGAAATACTTCGTCTGTGATTTTGTCGGCCCCAAGGGCTCGACCCATTCTCTAGTCTCCCACACTGCTCAAGTGTGTGACTCCGTACGAGGACCTCCTTCCCGCTCGGCCCACTCTCCGTTCACACGGTTCTCAAAGCGGAGGAAGGGTGGGCAGCAAGTACCACGAGCCCTTTGTCCCACACATCTATCAAGAAGCAAGTGTAGTTCACCGGTTCCACCGAATGCTCCTATCTCTTGGCAAAGATCGTGTGAGTGTGCAGTTATGCTTCGGATGCTTCGCCATGGCATCGACCCTATTCCCTTTTCCGGTGCACTCACTTTGTATCTCCGACACATAAGGAAGGACGCAGTGGGAAGGAAGCAGCCGTAGCCTCTGTCTGGCCGATCATTCCACTGGCATCTCTCATTCACGCCCCTGTTTGACTACCGCTCGGTGATGTAGTTGTATATACGTGAGTCTTAGTGGGTCGTTGGCTCCACTTGTTATCTCGTTCTATGACATGCTGTTGTCGTCACCATATTCAATATGTCACTTAGTCATATCTACCTCGTTGTGGGTCAGCACCTCTGAAAGAAACGAAGGACTTCATTTAGTGACTCCACGATCGCCCTCTAAATGATCAGAATAAGGTAAAGCTTGAAGATAAGTTTTGTACTCTATTAATTTCTCAGTCCCTCTAGTCGGGTAGGGGCCGGCCGGTCTTTCAGCTGGATCCCCCTGAAAACCATACGCGTGGGTCTCCCTGCGTGCGGCTCATGCCATTCGAGGTGGCCCAACATTCATTCGAAAATCCTTTTTCAAATTAAGACTACTCAACCTATGTTTGCACGGAAAAGGGCAAACACCTTCAAGATGTTGTAGTAGGGCTGTGAATACTATTTGTAGCATACATCTATCGTTTGATGGATTTTAGTTGCGAATGTATGAGGTAGAAAATCAATAATTTGCAATAAGAATAAATAAAGGACTGAAATGTAAAAAGACACAGAATTTATAATGATTCGGCCTGAATGTGCCTACATCCACTGTTCCTCCTTTTTTTTATCTCTTTCATTTCTGATTAAAAGTACAAGCTTTGTATATGAGTAAACTTATTGTAGGAACTAAGGGTTTTCCCTCTCAAAGTTGTTTGCCATTGTTGGTGGAAGCTTAACTCTTTTCCATCCCTCCTTTTTTATGATGCCATATGCCTAGTATTTATAGAGTGAGGTTGTGAGGAGAGGCAGATGAGTACATGACTTCTAGGCTTTGGTTCAACCTTTCTTTCTCTAGGCTTTGGTTCAACCTCTCTTCCTATAGGCTTTGGTTCAACCTCTCTTCCCCTAGGCTTTGGTTCAACCTTTCTGTTGTTCCACTGCTCTTGGATGCCAGTTGAATACTATCCTGATAGCTCCCTTCAGTCGCCCATCCAGACCTTGAAATCTTGAATGCCGGAACATGTAGGTTCATCCTTGAGAGCTCAAAAAAGAGTGGATCCAACCCCAGAAGGGCTGGACCGGAAATGTCCAGTGGGTCCAACCCCGAAAGGGCTGGACCACATGGGTGCGGCCCCGAACTAGGTGGGTCCAGGTCAGGCGGGTCCAGCCTAGGACCGGACCAGGTGGGTCCGGCCCCAAGCGGGTCTGGCCAGGACTGGACCAGGTGGTCCGGCACAGTGTTAGACCACTGGGGTTCGGCTCTGGGCCGGACTAGGTTGGTCCGGTACCAGGGTGCTGGACCATGGGCCCCGGTCCTATGGGCCGGACTTGTGCGGGTCCGGCACTTCTGGGTTGGACCGGGCCGTCCGACCCTATAGGGCTGGACCTGTACAGGTCCGGCCCTGCGGGCCGAACCTATGCGGGTCCAGTCCTACTGGGCTGGACTCGGCTGGGTCGGACCCGTATGGATCCAGCCTTGTCGGGCTGTATCTGTGCGGACCCGCTTTTGCATGATATGTCCTTTGCTAGTCTAGGTGGGGCCGGGCCTTAGTAGAAGGCGGGCTTGAAGGCTTTATTGTCGGATCGTGTGAGGCAAATCTTAGAATGACCATATCTTTCAAACTGTTATTCGGATTGAGACGCACAGTGCTCACATCTTGACCTTGCGAACATTTCTAAGCTGCTCTGAGTCTATTTTAGGACTTTGACAATTCTTCTTCTGACTTTTCATATCCACTATGAAGTGGGCGAGAATGCCCATAACATTTGCCTCCCAAAGTATACTTTCGCAAATGCAAAGTATGCTTTGTTTAATCTGGGGTTGCCTCACCAGTATTTGAGGTGTCATTTTGGTGTTGGACTATCCACATCTCATCATCGTCCCCAAGATGAGCTTCCTTTCGTTAGCTGGATATAATGATTCATTTGTCTTGATGAGGACTTGCTGGTCACTTGACGCCGTTTTTAATTATCCTTCATTTGGCAGGGCGGTATTTCTCCTTAGCCTTCCCATTTCTGGCTTCAAGGCCATGAGTAGTACGTGGACCCGGTGATATTCCCTTCATGGTATTTGACTTGGGACCCGTGATGTGGAATTTCTGGTTTCGACTATTGTATGGCCAGCTTGAGTGACAGAGCCTTACAATCTGATTGCTGAGTTTGTATATTTCTTCATTAATTTTTTCATGCTTGGTCAAGGTCAATTATTGACGAAGTAATGATTTTCCTTCGGAGGGTATTTGTATGTACAATATTATGCATTGCGCTATTGAATGGATGTTGGCTACGTTTGACCAAGCTGGGCTAATAGGCTTACGTTCCATCTAGTCTGGTAAAGTGATGACATTTGGAGTAATTTCTCGCTCCTCTATTAGCTCTTCCAGGATTTGCCTCCAGGCACATGTGTATAAGATTATCTTAACCAATTTCCTTGGTAGTTTGCCTATTGATGTCTCATGTATCTGTTTGGAGTCGACTTCTGGCAAGCGTTAATAGGGTAGGCGCTAGGTCTGAGCGAGTGGTCTTGGCTCTTTTGAGTGGAGCTCAAGGAAATTTGTCAGCATTATGAATTAGGAGTCCAATTGCCGATCCGGTTTATGCCAATTATCGCAGTCAGATGTTTCCGACGTGGAGTGTCAATTGGTGACACCGACTTGCTTTCTCTACATTAATCAAGTAGAATCAACCTTTCAACTCAAATGTTCCGTTGGCTTTGGCGGTACAAGATCGTCATATTCTGTTGACTTTACCTACAAGTTTAGGGTCCTTTCGCGCCTAGTGAGGTCAAGGACTTCCATCCTTGCCTTAGAATTAGTTACAGACTATTAATACATTTTTATTTGGAATTTTACCATAGATATGTGTTAAAGTCATCCCATGTGTCCTCGGGATTGATTTATTAAGTAAAGGTATCAAGATATTTGTGTTAAAAATAGACTTTGATATGAATTAATTACATTCGGAAAGTTAGAGATCGAATTACTTCTGCTTTGAGAGGTCATCATCATTCGAAGTGATTCCCTATTACTAAGGTTTAAAGAGTAATTTGGGAGGGACATGGCAGTCCAAAAATACTCATCACATCCTCCAGAGCTCCTTCTAGTGTCGTTGTCAAAAGTCGACCGGGAGCGCTCATTATTTGTCTGGGTTTGCCCCAGCATAGTGCACTTGGTTGCTTCTCACAACATGATGCACTGAGTTTTTCTCAGGTTCCATAAGTGTGCTCAGCTTTAGGAGAATCCTTACAATTTTTCGAGCGAAGTTGGCTGGAAGGGATATTCTAATTCTTGTGGCAATGTTGGATTGAAGTTCCGCTATCTCTGATGGAGTTGAGTCGATGCTCTGTTTCCTCTGGTGGAGTGAAAGTGAATGAATGTCCTGCTGTGGTTGGCAGAGTGGAATTCATATTTCTACTATCTGTATGTAATGCCACAAGACTAAAAGACATTGTTAGAAGCTTCTAGTTTAAGTACAACGAACTATATTCTCCGTCAAGAGGGTCCTGCTAAACTTAAGATTCGTGGCACGTAAGCTACTTGCCCTGATTGTGGATTTTGGTGACATATGGTTTGTCAGCCCAACCTAGGGTTCCAAGGGAGTGTAACTTTTGCAACTACCGTACTTAAGATTTAGAGCCAAGATTCGCACACAGTAACTACCCGTTCCTTTATGGCCAGTATCGTGAGTATTATTTGATTTACTATGGCCCGGCTAGAATGGGTGCCAATCGTCAACTATGAACTATCCCTGGCTGCAGTCATGCCTTAATCGTGGGATTTATTATCAGTTCATAGTTGCCGACGAGCCAAACTCCAATGATAAACTGCCTAAGCTATAATCGTGCCTAATCTGTGGCTTATAGTCGGTTTATCATTGCAGGCTGGGGGCCGATCGTCAGCAGTGAACTGCCCGGGCTACTTTCGTGCCATTAGTCATGCTTATCTTGCTTTCACTGCTGCCGGCGAGAACTTGGATTGATCGCAATAGGAATAATATCAGATGAGCAAAACAAATTTTTTAGTGGTTTCAGGTGATACATGCTTTTTACAAGCTGAGAGAAGTAATGGTAGAGATACTGGAGATTCCTTCCTTTCCCAAACACCTTTACCGTCAACTGTCGACGTAATGTAAGCTCTGTTGTGGAGATCCTTATGAACAACAAATGGTCCTTCCCAAACTGGATCTAGTGTGCCTGGACGGGGAAAGACTTGCTTGAGAATAATGTCTCCCTCTTCTAACTCTTGGTGCTTCACATTAGATTTGTATTTTTGTGCCACTTTTTGTTCGTGCGCAGCGATCTTGAGGGCGGCTTTACTGCTTCTCTCCTCGACTTGTTTAGCCCAGTATGCTTAAAGCAAATAGAATATGTCCTATTGCTATTTTGTAGGAGGCTTGGTAGGCCCCCAGTGCCGCGGGTAGTTCGTCAATCCATGCTAGGCTTCGAATGCATTCATTCTTTGAGTTACTCAAGCTAGGTTTGTGTCTGGATGCCTGACTAGTATGTCATTGCCAGGGAAAGGGGCGGTTGTCAGCAGTGAACTGCCCAGGCTATTGCCCTTAGTCATGGCTATCTTATTTTCACTGCTGCCAACACATGCTTGTGATCTAGGTTGCTAATCACAAAAGAAGGAGTGGTTATGGCAGCATAAGTGTTAAGTGAATATAACTATGTGCGTTAAGTGCATATAACTGCATATGTGTTAAATGGATGCATTAGTCTCTTGCCTCTGTCAAAGGGAAAGAGTAGTTTAGACCAAACCTGCTGCTTCGAAAGAAGCGCAAAGTACCAGTTTGTGTAGTATGCCTGGTTTAAGAGTCTCTTGGATAGGAATTCTCGCTTGGTATTTTTGTAAGACTCTGTGGAACCTAGGAGCCGACGACATTGTCCTGAAATGACAACAACCGAGTTAGATAAAAACGAAAGAAGAGGTTTGTCATGGTACCTCCTTTGCAGGGCCATCTGTTGTCATGCGTATAACATGTTTATGCGAGCATATTGTGTGATCGGAGAGATCCTCATAAAGATTTTCTCCTGGCAGTCATTGGACTAGTCATCCAATCAAGTTGATTTTGATTAGTTTGGGTGGACTTATAGTGGATGCCCCCAGTGTGCATCCTGCTATCTTTAGTCCTCGATCACTTTGAATTGTGTTTTCTGATTATTGGATCATGACGGAGTTGTGAAGCTAGTATCTTGATTGGTGACAGCAATGTCCTAGCGGTTTACTATATATATTGCTGATTCATGTTGAATTGTGATATGAGGAGTAGTGGTGGTGGTTTTGGATATCTCTCACCTTTCTGCTGCAGGCCAAGTATGTTGGAATTGCTGGAGCTCGGTCTTTCAAAGCCTTTCTGCATAAACTATTATGTTATCCAAGTTCTCGGTAGATGTCGTCTCCGTCGCGTCCTCTTCCTTACCCTTTGAGGTAACACCAGACTCAAATGGATGGCTTCTCTCTCATCATTGATCATTCGAGTCCCGGAGGCAGAGAGTTGTATCTCTTCCATTTTGCTATAGCATTTGTGCAGCAAGCTATGCTGGCTTCCTTGGGTGACCATCTATCTGAACTCCTAACAGTGATGTTTTCTCATCTTTATGTGCCTTAATGACCTAATGGAGGGGTCATGCATAGTTGTAGGGGTCAGTTGGATTTTTTGCCTTTACTTCGTGTAGCGTGTAAGCACTCTCGGGTTGATCAGCACATGCAACGGATTTACGAATCCTTCCTTCACCTTTTTCCATGGATGGAGATCAAGAGTAGATGGTAGAGCCCTGCAATAGCTTAAGATTGATTAGAATGAAAGAAAAGTAATTATATAATATCTCCTTTGCCCCCCCGTTCATCAGTAAGTGTGGAGATCTTGGCCAGTGTCTAGGGGGCTGGGTTAGCCCCTTATAAAGGTTTGCAGTGGGCACTCAAAAGTTTTTGTTTTCCTGGAGGGTGGACTAGTAACTCTTGGTTTTATCTCCTTCACTTTTCATATTTGTCAAACATATCCCTAGGTAAGGAGAGCGATTGACACTATGTGAATCATGTTCGGTACGCGTTGGATTGGCGATGCCTTCCTGCATGATAGGAGTGATGATGTGTCGTGCTTGTCATATCTAGACTTTGAGTGTTCAATCATCATGACTTCAGTCTTCAAGTTGTGATATTTCGATCCATCGGCGGGATCCTAATTGTAGTACTTTGATTTGATGCTGGATGGAAAAAAGGGTTGTGCTTGGGTTCATTTGGTTATGTGGGATACCCCCTGTGGCTCTAGACTGGGACTTTCCTTGTATTATGACATTGAGATCGAATACTTCTGTCTGCCCTAAGCGTCTCAAGAGTTTATCCACCAAAGCTTTATGTTGAGTAGTAAAGTGTTTACTAATTTCAATCACAACCATGTTGAATTTACATCCGATAATTTTTTGCACCGGGAGGTTATTAGACTAGTCTTTATGCATTTTTTTACATCTGGATAGTTGTTGCATTCTTTGCGGTGGAGTTCTCTCACTTTAGGCGGCACATCGGGAAGTTGTTCTCCTTCCCTTCCTAGAGAGTTTGAACTTTTCGAGGGAGATAATTCATTTTTCGGGAAGGATTGGGAGGTTTTGTAACTTCGAAGGGCTGATGGTCCAACTCTTAAAATAAAGAGAGAATCTTGAGATAGGAGGTATAGCTTCTCAATCCGATAAATGGTGATTATAAACTTGAAAAAAGAAAAAGAGTAAAACTCTATTTCAAAGAGACAATTATTTTAGATCAGGGGAAAGGATTTTGAGTTTTTAGGGAGAAAAGGATTTTCTTAGAACCGTAATTTTATATTTTACTAGGGGAATAGAGTCCTTTTATACAAAAGAGGAAGATAGTTTTTTATGTTAAAGAAGGAATGCTTCCAGATGGAAAGAGAATAAGATTTGTTTTTAGATCTGAAAAATAACTAACTGTTTCTTTTGGTTAAAACAGTGTTTTTTTGGACCTGAAATAAGAAAAGAAGATAGAACAATTTCAGATCTAAGAAATAAATACATGTTTCTTTTTGGTTGAGAAACAGTGTTTGCAGATCTGAAATAAGAGAAAAGAAAGATATAATTTTTTTATCTTCAAGGAATAGTGATTGTAGATCTGAAAAGAGAAATAGATTTTGCTAAAGTAACGGTTTCAGATCTGGGAGATATAGAGTATTTTAATCCAAGAAACAATGATCTCAAACTGGGAAAGTAAGAAAAAAGAGAACATTTCATGCCAATGAGACAGTGACTTTAGATGTGAAAAGAAAAAGGTATAAACTTTATTAAAAAAAATGCAATTTTAGATCTCGAGACTAGAAACAGGTTTTCTTTTGTGAAAGAAAATTGTGATCCAAATCTAAACAGAGGGAAAATGGGTTTCTTATGCCAAGAAACCATGTTTTTGGATTCTAAATGAGAAAAGAGAGGTGGCTTGATTTTAGATCCAAAAAATGGGTACATATTTCTTTTTGGTCACGGGACATGTGTTTGTGGATCCGAAATAGTAAAAGTAATATCTAAGGATTTAAGATCTAAGAGATTACATTTTTTTTCTAATAAACAATGGTTGTGGATAGTAAAAGTAGGATCTAAAAAGCGGACAAGAGAATTTCTCTATGTAGTAAAATGGATGTTCAGATCTGAAGAGAAAAGGAGGATTTTTTGTTTTATGTAAAGCAGTTAGGGTAGATCTGAAAAGAAACATAAATTTCAGATCTTAGAAAAGGGGAGTGGATTTCTTAAGAACAGAAACGATAATCTCAAGTCAGAAGATTAGAAATAGCAGGTTTCAAAAGAAAAAGAAAAGTTAGAAAGAGAGAATTTCCTTTTAAAAAAGAAAAGTTCATTCTCAGTGAAAGCACCAAAATGTTTGCACGAAAAATGGGCAAACACCTTCAAGATGTTGTAGTAGGGTTGTGAATACTGTTTGTAGCATACAACTATCGTTTGATGAATTTTAGTTGCGAGTGTCTGAGGTAGAAAATCGATAGTTTGCAATAAAGAATAAATAAAGGACTGAACTGTAAAAAGACATGGAATTTATAATGGTTCGGCTTGAATGTGCCTACATCCACTGTTCCTCTTTTTTTATCTCTTTCATTTCTGATTACAAGTACAAGCTTTGTATATGAGTAAACTTATTGTAGGAACTAAGGGTTTTCCCTCTCAAAGTTGTCTGCCATTGTTGGTGGAAGCTTAACTCTTTTCCATCCCTCCTTTTTTATGATGCCATATGCCTAGTATTTATAGAGTGAGGTTGTGAGGAGAGGCAGATGAGTACATGGCTTCTAGGCTTTGGTTCAACCTCTCTTACTCTAGGCTTTGGTTCAAAAAAGAGTGGACCCAGCCCCAGAAGGGTTGGACCGGAAATGTCCAGTGGGTCCAGTCCCAGAAGGGATGGACTAAGTGGGTCCGGTGGGTCCAACCCCGAAAGGCTGGACCACGGGGGTGCAGCCTCGGATTAGGCGGGTCCGGGTCAAGCGGGTCCGGCCTAGGGCCGGACCAGGTGGTCCGGCCTGGGGTCGGACCAGGTTGGTCCGGCATCGGGGGCCGGACCAGGTCTGGTCCGGCACCGTGCGGGACCATGGGGCCCGGTCCCAGGGGCCGAACCTGTGCGGGCCGGACCCGTGCGGGTCCGGTCCTACTGGGTTGGACTCGGCTAGGCCGGACCCATGTGGATCGGGCCTTGTCGGGCTGTATCTGTGCGGACCCGCTTTTGTAGGGTAAGTCCTTTGCTGGTCTAGGCGGGGCCGGGCCTTGGCAGAAAGCGGGCTTGAAGGCTTTATTGTCGGATTGTGTGAGGCAAATCTTAGAATGACCATATCTTTCAAACCGTTATTCGGATTGAGACGCGGTTCAGACCGGTGCTCACATCTTAACCTTGCGAACAATTCTAAGTCGCTCTGAGTCTATTTCAGGACTTTGACAATTCTTCTTCCAACTTTTCATATCCACTATGAAGTGGGCGAGAATGCCCACAACAACCTCGGAAGCTAATTCGCGTGTAGGCAGCACCGAGAGACCTTATTAAGTATTGCAAAAGCTACCATTGACTCTATCTATTCATTGATCCATCAGCTCCCTCCCTTTCCAAGAATGAATGAGCCGCTCACCTTCCATTTTCGTCAAATGACCCGGCCTCCCCTGCTCTTCCACCGTCCGGGAATAGTTTGGATTGCTCGTCTCGGTTGTCCCCGAACTCTCAATTCGGTTGCCTCACTAGAGCTCGCCTCCCTATGCTCCCCCGGTGCAGGCTTACCACGCTTCCACCTACGGCATTTTCGCTAGACGATCTTTGCTAGTAGTGACATCCTCCCCGCAGGCTGCCTGTATGGGTGGGTTGTCCCTTGCTGCTACGTTCTGTTAGGCGCTATGCATTACAGGAAATAAAGTGCTTGACTTGGACAACATGCAGGTTACACGTTCCGCTGTACCAAGATGTGAGGTGCAGGTGGTGATGAACACCTCGGGATATGCGCTAGCGCCCTTGACGGGCACTCCAGGACCCGCCAACGCTTGTGAAAACCCAGATCTCCTTTGTTGGTTGTCTTTTAGTCGACCCTCACTTCGCCAATTAATATACTGGGGCGACAACCGAGAGGCGACCTTTAGGCAGGGGACAACCGGGACGAGGCAATCTCTAGTGAGCTTCTCCCTTATATTAATTGGCGGAGGGAGGGCAAAGACAGGGGTAGCTCCTAATCAAAACCCAGGAGCAGTAGCAAAGCTAGCTGCGGGTGTTTGTACCAAAATTGGGCACAACACTCTTCGGATGTGTTTGAAGAGATAAAATGAAGAAAATAAATGAAATGAGGTAGATCTAACAAACACACCTAATAGTAGATAAGAAAAATTGCAGAAACATGCAAATTTAGAGTGGTTCGGCGTATTTCCTACGTCCACTATGAAATGACTGATGTTTATTGGACTTCACTCGCTGATTACAAGAGATTACAATAATACAACTGTAGTATAGAAGTGATTTCGGTAGAATGTTAGCGTAGAGAAGCCAAAAGTCCTTTTTCTGTAGGTCTAGGGTCGCTATTTATAGGTGTAGGCTGCAAATATCTGGCTCAAACCTCGGAAGACCCCTTCCCTCACGTGGATAGGCCCACGTGATCGATCCCCGGACATTTGGGTTCGATCCATGATCGATACGTATGGAATTCGTATCGATCAAGAAATGATCATTTTGGGCTGAGATCGATCAGGCACATTCTTGAAGTAGTACGCAAGCTTCTGTGAAAATTTGGTGGCATTTGGATTTGTAGATTTTGAGTTATGATCGATCTAAGTTTGGATTTTGCAAAAGGCTACCGAGTTCGTATCGATCCCATTCGTATTGATGGATACGTATCCATGCTGGCTCGTATCGATAAGGAGTGACGTGGTGCTAGATTCCAGGATCGATCCACTTTTCATGCCGAGTGATTAAGTCTCACATGCTTTGTTTGTATCGACCTAAATTTACTCTTCGTATCGGTCACTTTGACTTTACTTCGTATCGATGTTTTTTAAGTGTTGTTTCGTATCGATCATTTAAATGGCGTGTTTCGTATCGATCAATGGTCGATGGATACAAACTGAGTTGATGGAGAGATCGATACGAAGCATGTATGAAAGCGATCAATACGAAGTGTTGTCTGTTGATGGATACAACCGATGCTTACCTGATGGATACAAACCGATGGATGCCTGATGGATACGAAATGGATCGATACGAAATGTATGGATACGAACAGAACGTGCTCCTCATGGAACTTGATCGATCCCTATCCTGAGCATACGAACTCTGATCGACTTGAAATTCAAAATGTTGGCTTTCATAGCTTTGCTTGTCGTGTCTTGTCAATTGTAGCTCGATCTGGACTCGGATCAAATTTACCAGTATCCATAGTGAACCTGTGTATAACCGATCTTCAGGTCGAATTGTTCTTGGTATCACGGTCTTACCAAAAGGCTGGATAACATTTGCCCCCCAAAGTACATCTTGTGTGAACATGACGTGCTTTGAAAAACTGCATTCCTTATTCTGAAAAAGCTCTATCCGATTCATTGAATAGTCGTTGCCTTTTCATCAAGAGATGTAACCTTTGATCGATTTTCAATAATATAAATGCTGAACTATTGGTTGCCAATGATTATGCAGTGCATTGTTGTAACTGATTGTCGAGTGCTTTTAATTTGTCATCCATTATTGTGATTGCTGTTAGGTGAGCATTCAATTCCTGTAAATTTTTAAAATTGAATATTAGTCCGTTATACATGCACGTATGTTAACTTGACTCCTGCTCATGTTTGCACGTTCATGGGTCGATGTCAAGTTGTTTTTTTATTTGGATTGAGTTCGTATCGATCCACTCCTGGATCGATGTGAAATTCGAGTTGTAACAACGTTTGGTGGTTGTTATAGTGTATCCCTTCGTATCGACCCTCTCCTGATCGATTTGAGAAGTTGGGATAGACATTTTGTATCGATGGCTATCGATATAAAATAGTTGGTTCTTTGGAATTTCTTTATATCGATGGATACAAACTTTTATGGATCCGAATAGCTCAAACAAGTCGTTGTTGCATCATTCATATCGATGGGTTGCCGATGGGTACGAAAACCTTGCTTTGAACCGATTTTAGTCGATGGTTACGAACAATTGCGGCTTTCGTTCGGTGGTGGATGGATATGAAGTAGGTTTTTCGTATCGCTGATGTGGGTAATCTTTCTCACCGGTTATTAACACCGGGAGACGAAACGTTTCCTTTTGATTTCGAGTCCATATAAATACAGTTGGGACTTAGAAAAATTTTCATCCGTCTACATTTTACTTTTGCTTTCGTATCGATAGAAAAACTAAGAAATAGAAACTGCCTTCGTTCCCAAATCACCACAGCTTATTAATCCCTCAAATCGATACTCTAATTTAGGTAATTAGTTGGATAATCTCACATTAAAATGATAAGATTCGAGACTTAATGCCAATTCGGCCATAATCGCGGCCAATTCTGATGATGATGAGGCCATATTTGGTTTGGAGCATGGTTGAGGGAGGAGGAGCCGGAGTCTGAACTGTTTGGAGAAGAAGAAAGAAAGAATGATGGATATGAAAGGCGTATTCGTATCGATTGTGGATGAAGAAAAAGTTCGTATCGAATGAGGGGATTGCTTCGTATCAATGGCTGGTGGACATTCGCAACGATCGATTGATGATTGGCATTCATATCGATTGCTCCCATTCGTATCGATCTGGAGCAATCGATACGAATGTGTTGCTGTTGATCGATACGAAGTATAGGATTTTGCATCGATACGAAGCGACCTTTGGATGATCGATACGAAGTACCATTCCACGATCGATATGAACCTCTATTTCTGATGATCGATAAGAATTGTGCTCCTGGTGATCGATACGAATGAAGCTTCCTATGATCGATCCAAGTTTGACCTCAATGGATACAAAAAATTTTCACACTCGAACATTTGACTCCAAAGAGCTTCTACCTTGCATAATTGGACTTAACCGTTTCACTGCATATTTGACTGCCCTTCGAAGCTCGTCGATGGAACTGTAATTTTACAAGTTTTACAAACTCTAACTTGGATCGCTTTCCAAAGTCTGGATGGCACGGTTGTGACGGTCAACGATGACGGCCACTCCGGTTGAATCTCGAAGTCTCGTCGTTTGAACATTCGTCAAATTATGTTGAATTTCTTAAGTATTATGTAGCACAGTAATGCACAACACATTCAGACACTTCACACTAGGGTGAACACGGGTTTATTGTCGTCTAACGATGATTTTTACCAATTTCAATAGCTATGGAACCCGGAAGCTCATATTCACAGGATGTCCAGAGTCCACTTCTCCCAGTAATCGAAATGCCGACTATCGCAGCCGACTTTATTAGCCCTGCTCCAGACGAGCTACCAGGAGCAGTCTTCATCACACATCCACAAGATTCCATCCGTTTTAATATTTTTGAAGATATGTTGGGCAGAATATGTTTAAGTCACGGGTTGTCATTGGACGATGTCTTACTGCCGGGGTCAGAAGATAGAGCCCCCAACCCCCCGGAAGGGTATACCGCCTGCAACAGATTTATGTGTGCAGCCAGGACGCTTCCTCCTTTCAACCAGTTTATCTGGGAAGTTTTACTTTTCTTGAGGATCGCTCCATCTCAGTTGCATCTGAATGGATATGCATTGCTCAATAGTTTGTTTGTCATCTTCATGGAGCACCTTTTTCGGCCCCCGACTCCAAAGGAAGTCAGATTCTTGTTCAACATAAAGAGTCGGGGAGATAACCCTTCCTTCACATTTCTAAAAGGTGTCAGAAACTGCCAAATTGTGATTGGGACTTGGACCAAACTTAGCTACTTCAAAACCGAGTGGTTCTATGTTCGGTGCCCGCCAGGGTTCGCTAGACGGTGGCTAGTTAGACGTAAGTGTCGCAATTTCTCTAGCGACTAATGGGATAGTTGTAATCGATGTCAGGTCTAACATTTTCTTTCTTTTACAGCTTCAATTCCACGACCTGAAGGTGCTCAATTTAAGGAAATAGTACGAATTCTTCAAGAGGTGCCGGGTGAGATTAGAGAGATCGAAGCGGTGCTTACGGATGAAAATTTGAGGGCCGTTGGGCTAATTGACAGAGACCAGAGCATAGGGCTTGAAGGATCTCTTACGATATCTTTGGCAAGACGAGCTAGGCGTAGAATGCCCCGAATTGTAATTGCTGAGTAGGGTGGCAAAGAGGATATGCCCACTGAAGATGGGTCCGTAGCCAGGCCCTCAGATAGTCCTCGACATTCAGAGGGAAAAAGGAAAGGCAAGGCGGTTGCTTATAAGCTTCACAAGTCTACGAGACGGAAATTTGTGGTTGTGTCTCTGCCAGCCGCCGGTGTTATGATTTTGGTGGTTCCTCCCTCACACATGGAGAACCCCTTCGAAGGACTTGCAGACATTCCAATCCCGGACTATGTGTCGCTCCAACAAGATACCGGATTGGAAGGGCTTCAGAGCGCTTTAGATCTAGGCGAGTCAATTCCTTCGAGTATGGCCGATAATACTGGTTGGTCGGGGGGTTTGCACATGCATACTCACACTTCACGGCACCACACAATTTCTAATCACAAGCAATTCATTTCTAGGAAATACCAACTCTGTTTCTCTTTTCATTTTACAGTTATGATGTCGAAGCGAGGATCTTTGCTCGACAGCCTCCATTCTGCATGCCATTCATCTAGTTCATATTATGAATCTCGCAGACGTGAGGCCGATAGAGACCGCGATCGCGGCTACTCCAGTCAAGAGAGAGAGTGCTACGAGAGGGAAAGGGACAAGGAGAGGGAATATAGGCGCCATTCCCGGTCATGCTCTCCGCTACCTATAGGTCCTACACCACCTTTTGGTTCCGGCAAACAAACCCATGAATCTTCGCGTCAAATACCACCTTCCCAAGCACCAAGGCCTAACCAACAGCTTCGGAGGACCGAAGCCGAAACTCCCATCGTCACTAAACAAGTCATCACAGAGCCCACCGGGGAAGGAGCGATTAGAATCGCTAAGTTGAAAAAAGATTTTCCAAATATCTGCTTCGACGGCTTCATCTTTCCCCCCACACTTAAAGCGAATTCCCATCGAGGCATAATAGACGATGTACGACTATATACATGATGTTTATGGCCAGTATCGGGAATGGATGAAGACCACAGATAGAGTATCAGCGGTGGCCTTTGAGTGGGCGAAGACAATCAAGAAATTAGGAACCGATCTCACTCAGAAGGACCGCATAATTCAGGTGCTTAATGATGAAAACGAGTCCGCGAGAAATTCAGAAACGGAGGCCAATAAAAGAGCTGATGAGGCAACCCGGAGGATGGAGGAGATGAGGCAAACACACTTAGCCCTGGTTAAGGAAATGGGGCACCGGACCACCACAGTTATGGCCGAAAGAGATGGGGCGCTTAAAGAGCTTGAGGAGCTTAAAGCTAAACTTGTTGAAGTCGTCAAAGAGAAAAACGATGCAAATAAAGCCGCTCAGGAAGCATGCGAGCAGGCTGTGGCGCTCAAGGATGAGAGGGATGCAGCAACACTAAAGGTTCAGGAAGCCGAAGCCAGGGTTGAGGGTGAAGTGAGAATGGCAGAGGCCAGGTTGGAGGGTGACATTGAAGATCTCCTCATTACATATAACGCCAATGTTCTGAAGCATCAAAATCTAAGCTGGCTCGATGATTATCCATCACATCTATACAATGCTTGGTGCCGCTTGGTTGAAGATGAAAAAGCAGAGCACCACACTGAATCCATTGATGAGTTCGAATTAGAGAATCGGGTGCTGAGTGAGGATGAGAGAAGAGTTCTCCACGACGTCACTATCACATTTGAGAAAGAGAGACTCAATACTCAGCATCCGGAGACTGGAGAGGGTTCGGGTGTTGAGCATCATGATGCGGGCTTCGAAATTCCTATGACAATCCAGCCCGAATCTTCTCCTGTGGTCGATCCCCAATTTGTGCCCGCATATAATCCTGATCAACCGCAGTTGTCTCCAGCTCGCGAGCATGTCCCTGAAGCTGCTCCGGCTCCACCCGCGAGCCATTCTGAGGAAGGTATTCTGAACATTTCTCGCATTTACTTGAAGCCGGGAGTGTTGTTTGAAGTAGTTACTAACACCTTTTCTCTTATCTTTATTCAGCGATAGGAGCCGCACCGGCCGTGCCCCTTGCAACCCAAGAGTTACATCATGAGCGGGAGGCCCTTATGACGGAGGCAACCACAACAACGGCTGCTGCGCCAACCAACGGAGTGCAGGGGAGCGCTTTTACCTTTGATGAGCAGATGATGGAGGAACTCCTTGGTCATCAAAGCGACCCACTTACCGACCTGCCATTTGTTATGGGCGAAGGCGCGTTCATGGTCAGCTCTTCGGGCCCAACTGGCAGCATCCCCGTGGAAGCCCAAACAATTCATGAAGAAGAGATAATAGCATAAATTAATGCCGAGATGGAAGCAGCCGCACGGGCCAGTGGTATCAGAGGTGGTATAGCGGGTCCTGGTCCAGCTCCTCTGCGAATGATTTCTCCCGGCGGCACAATTGCCGATACCGATCTGCCTCCCTCGTCTTCCAATGTCGAGAGTGTTCCTACTCCTCCGGGTCCGCATTCAGAAAGTGTCCCAATTTTCGTGAGTCCGGAGGAAGAGATTACCATAATTCCTCCAGCTAGAGACCAACCACCAAAAGGCAAAGGCTCGAAGAGGCATCCGAGCGGTAGCTCCAGTGGGTCGACGCCGGGGAGGAAGAAGAAGAAACCGAGGGAGTAGACGTATCTTCTCGCTCCCTTTTTTGGTAGATAGATAGGAATTTCTTTTTACTTCCTATAGGCCGTGTATAGATGCGGGTTCGCCCCCTGCTAGTAGGATTTCTTGGAATAAATTTTGTACTTATCCTTCTCTTTCAAAGAATAGTTGAAATAAAATTCCATTTTGTTTTCAGCACAGTTTTGTGTTTATTTGCTTAAGTGTTTTAGTGCTCGAATTTCAATTCAATGTACTTGTGAAGCCTTAGTCTCTGAATTGGACCTGGGTTTAGTTGTTAAGTCCCGAAGTTATGACTTTGGGTCATAACCGAATGTTAAGTCGAGTCCCAATACTTCGAGTCGGCAGTCGCTTTCCGCCTCTGATACATCGAGCTTAACTTTGTTGAAACGAAGTTGAAACGAGACGAGTTCGAGTGGTCGGATCACACTCGCTCATCTACGGGTAATTGCATCCACACTCTGAGGATTGCACTTGTACGTCGGCGGTTGGTCATGCTCGTTTAATGTTTAGAGATATCTCCGCGCTCTGGGGACTTAATTTATTTTACGGGCGATCAGTCACACCCGTCTGATATATAGAATTTTGTCCGCACTCTGGTGACTTAGATTGATTCGTGGGTGGTCAATCACACCCAATTTGCGTTTGTACTCCGGTCCGCATTCCGAGGACTCGGAGTTCTCTCACGGGTGGTCGGTTCACACCTGGTTTGTTATACTCCATCCCACGCTCTGGGGTTTTGGAGTTGGTTAACAGACGGTCGATCACATCTATTTTGAATTTTAGGATTTCGTTCGTACTCTGGGAATGATAGATGTATTAGGATCGTGGATAGTCGGGTTACATCCACCCTGACTTAACAAGTGAGGTCGTTAGATGGACGGATCCATCCTCCTCGAACTTGGTTTAAACACGGGTGAAGTCGTTAGGTGGACGGATCCACCCTCTTTGAGCCTACATTTGTAAGTTTATACTCCAGCTCGCACTCTGGGAGCCGGGGTTAGTTAGAGGATTGCTGTGTGTCAATCCTTTTTTGGCTTCAGTGTGATGGCTTGCCCCCGAGCTCGGGTTTCCCTTAGCGAGTGACCAGTCATATCACAGTCACTCCCTATTTGAATAAGTCCAACCGTAGGATGGAACTTAGCTCTCCGTGCTTTGTGATGGTCGCAAGACGCATTTCAAAAATCACTGCTCTGGATCGAAGAGATTGCATTTTATTGTTGAAATAAGAAAGTATGGCAAAGTCAGTTGCCTTATTACAAATTCAAATTTCGAAATGCATAAACAAATTGCAAATGAAAAGCAGACTGAATGAACAAATAAAGCATGTTATGTGTAGTAGCGACAAAGACTCTCGTTGTTCCAGGCTCTCGGCAAAGTGAGACCATCAATGGTTGATAATTTAAATGTGTCGTCTCTGAGTCTTTGTTCAATAACATACGGTCCCTCCCACGTTGGTTTCATATGCGAAGGGATCGGGTAAATTCGCTTAAGGACGAGATCACCGAGTTCGAAGGTTCGGGGTCGGACCTTGGTATTATACAATCGGGCGACTCGACTTCGGTACGCGGCTGCCCTCAAATCAGCCTCTTCATGCTTCTCATCTAATAAGCCTAGAGATTCGGCAAGTAATATAGCATTTGTCTTCGGGTCATAATATGTCACACTATGAGAAGGCACTTCCAACTCGACTGGAATAACGGCTTCTGAACCGTAGGAAAGTGAAAACGGAGTGTGGCCGGTCGTGAATTGTGGGTTATTCGATAAGCCCATAGGGCCATACGAAGTTCATCGACCCATTTTTCTCCGGCCTTTTCCAATCGTTTCTTCAGAATAGACTTTATAACTTTATTAATAGCTTCGACCTGTCCATTCGCTTGAGGGTGCGCAACTGCAGATAATTTCTTCTGGATATGAAATCGCTGACAGAAATTCCTGAACTCGACACTGTCGAATTGGGCTCCATTGTCGGTGATGATGGTATGTGGGAGACCAAATTGACAGATAATGTTACGTACAACAAAGTTGATCACTTTCTTCGTGGTGATAGTAGCAAGGGGCTCAGCTTCTGCCCATTTGGTAAAGTAATCAACTGCAACGATGGCATACTTCACGCCACCTTTAGCTAGAGGTAGAGATCCAATAATGTCGATGCCCCATACTGCGAACGACCATGGACTTACCGTCTGAGTTATTTTGGTAGACGAGGCTCTTGGAATCCGAGTATGTTTCTGACATCTGTCACATTTCCTGGCATAATATGATGCGTCACGATTTACAGTCGGCCAATAATAACCATATCGGAGTACTTTCTTAGCAAGAGCTTGCCCTTTGGTGTGATCGCCACATTCTCCTTCGTGTACATCATGCAATACTCGATTGATTTCATCGTGGGCGATACACCAGAGTAAAGGAACAGAGTACCCTCTTCTATACATGACTCCATTTTGAATAGTGAACCGCGAAGCCTTTTGAAGAACTTGTATTTTTTCACTCCTGCGCTCTAGCAGGGTCCCATGCTCGAGATAGTTTCTGAACGGAGTCATCCATGACTCCTTATCGGGTATGACTTCAAGCACCCAGTCGGTCTCCATTTGATCAATACTCGAGGAAGATAATGTCTCAACGGGAACGATTCCCATTTGCTATGCCTCGCCGGTACTGGCTAACTTTGCTAAGGAATCGGCCTTCTGATTGTGTTCTCGGGGTATGCAATAGATGGCATAATAATCGAACTGATTCAATATTTCCTGGACCTGAGCGAGACAAGTGACCAGTCTCCGGTCTTTGGCTTGGTATTCCCCCGGAACTTGACACACGACCAATTGTGAATCGCAGTAAATCTTCACAACAATGATTCTTAAATCTCTAGCAAGCCTTAGTCCGGCGAGCAGGGCTTCGTATTCAGCCACGTTGTTAGTCGCACGGAAATCGAACTTTAAAGCATAGCATATAGATCGGCCTTCAAGAGTTTAAAGTACAACCCCAGCGCCTGAGCAACGGTCATTTGATGCACCATCAGTATGTAGCTTCCAAACATATTTGAGAGATTCACTGGTTTCGGGCAAGTCCTCTGAGATAGTGA
This sequence comes from Allium fistulosum, assembly GCA_030737815.1. Taxonomy (NCBI): domain Eukaryota; kingdom Viridiplantae; phylum Streptophyta; class Magnoliopsida; order Asparagales; family Amaryllidaceae; genus Allium; species Allium fistulosum. Next base: position 1,011,405,427 of record CM060907.1, read on the forward strand.
ATTCAGCGATGAAGTTTGCTAGGACTTGTCCTTGAATAGCTTGCCTTGGTGTGTAAGTGATGTCGAACTGACTCGGCTTGATATTCCATTTGAGTAACCTACCAGACGTCCCAGGCTGCGTAAGGACCTATCATAACGGCTGGTCGGTGTAGACAGTGATAGGATGAGCTTGAAAATATGGACAGAGCTTTCTCGAGGCAATGACAAGATAGTAAGCTAACTTCTCCAACTTCGAATAATTTCTTTCTGCTCCGGTCAGCCGTTTGCTGATGTAATAGACTGGCTGTTGTATCCAATCCTCCTCCCGAACTAAAGCAGCACTGATTGCGTTTTCTGACACCGCCAAGAAGATGTACAGTCTCTCGTGATCAATAGGTTTTGACAGAATGGGTGGTGTAGACAGGTGTTGAACCAGCGGTCGGAATGCGCCCTCACACTCTGTAGTCCACTCAAAGTTCTGTTTCCCTTTTCTGATTAGATCGAACAAGGGAATGCACTTGTCGGTGGATTTTGAAATGAACCTGCACAGTGCTGCTACCTTCCCGTTGAGGCTCTGAACTTGCTTTATAATCCTTGGAGTCTCAAGATTTCTAATTGTCCATATTTTCTTGGGATTGGCTTCGATTCCCCAAGCATTAACGATGAATCCAAGGAATTTTCCAGACACGACCCCAAAGTGACATTTCAACGGGTTGAGTTTCGTTATGTACTCTCGAAGGATGTCGAACATCGTTTCTAGGTCTTTGATATGATTGGTGGAGAATCGCGACTTCACAAGCATGTCGTCCACATATACCTCCATGGTCTATCCGATCTGGTTAGCGAACCTTCGGTTGACGAGCCTCTGATAGGTTACCCCGGCGTTCTTAAGTCCGAACGGCATCATTTTATAACAATAGAGTCCCAAATCGGTGACAAAGCCGGTATGCTCCTGATCAGGTAGGTGCATCGGTATCTGATTGTAATTAGAATATGCATCCATGAAGGATAAAAGTTCATGTCCGGCCTTTGAGTCTACGAGCTGATCAATCCGGGGAAGTGGAAAACTGTCTTTAGGGCAAGCTTTATTCAAGTCCGAGTAGTCAACGCATGTTGTCCATTTTCCATTAGGTTTCCTGAAAAGTACGGGATTAGACACCCATTCTGGATATAATGCATCTCGGATAAACCCGTTCGACCTGAGTTTATCCACCTCTTCCTTAAGGGCGGCAGATCTCTCTGGATCCATACCACGTCTTTTTTGCTTGACCGGGACATGCCGCGGGTCAATATTCAATGTGTGGCTCGCGGTGTCCGATGAGATCCCACACATGTCGGGGTGCGTCCAAGCAAACACGTTGAGGTTTTCCTGGAGAAATTCAACCAATTCCTCTTTCATCTGTTGGCCTAGCTGGGATCCAATCTTTACCATTTTAGAATTGTCATCATTATCGATCAGAACATCGATCGTCAGCTCTGTTGGAGAAGCCTGACTGTCTTTGACTTCGTCTTCACTTTCGGTATCTCTCGGGTGAAGATCTCTTGGGAATTGATTGTGGTGCCTGGGCCGTGGCCCAGGCGTTAACTTTCAATTATCCGCAAAGCGGACGTGGAGAGATTACTCTACGCCCTTTCCCTTCTCTCTTCGCTGCGCCTGATGTGCACGTAAATGTGCATATATTTACATCCATATTTTATCTCTTTTTATTTAAATAAATACCATATTTGGGCATTTTAACATGTTTAAAACCAAAATTCAATTATTTTAAAATCATCATATATTCATCTTCATTCAGGGGAAAAATGGTCATTTTTGTGCATGTGTCAATTTGAGAATTTTTACTTGGACATTTCTTTTTGATTTTTATAGGAATTTGGATGCATATGAAAGAAGTTTTCATGAACATATGTGCATGCATAAGGGAATACAAAGGAATGAAGAGAAAATAATTCAAGCTTGTGATAATGGAGGACCCCACCTACTTACCTAAATCTACAATTAGAAGCTAATGGACAACCAAGTGGAGGCTAAAGCTTCATGCACTTTTAATGATGGATTAATTAGTGGCTAATGGTTACTTGGTGGCCACACTTCCTAAGGGGCATTTTGGGAAGCACCCTAAAAATTGAATTAGGGTTTTATGCATGTATAAATAGCCCTCTTATGTACATGTAAATATCTTCGACTCTTTGAAATTAGTTAGGAAATCAAAATGAAAGTTGTAAGCTCTATGTTTCATGAAATAAAAATGGCTTCCTAGCCACTTTCTCTTCTCTTTTCTACTTGTTTTTATTCACTTTTATGCTTATGCTTATTTCTATGCTCTTCTCTTTTCTTTGTTAGTAGATTAAATTTACATTCATGCAAGTAGTGTAGCTTTGTTTTTATGCAAATAGTTAGTGGTTAATCTCTCTTTCTTCCTTTGCTTAGTTTCCATTTCTTTGCTTTTTAATGTTGAAAGTTACAAGTGTTGATTTGATAACACAAATGAGTAGCTAAACCCCTTCAATTTAGGGGTAATGAAGCTCTCTAAATTTATGTAATTTCAACATTTTTATGATTTATGATCTCTTTTGGTTTGTGCTTCATGAAAGTGAATTTTGATGTAAGTTTATACAAGTGGGTTTGATAGCTTATGTTGTTTTTGCAAATGAGCTATTCTTATTCAACATAAACACAATTTACATCATTATTTGCTAATTGATTTTTGATTTTGAAAAGAAAGTAAAAACAAAATTTGATGATCTATCTTACTAATTACAATAGTAAATAGATCATACTTAATATATCTTTTGCTTTGGCTTCATTTTCATGAGAATTTATAAGTGGTATAATTGTTGTATTATAGTTTGATGGTTTAAGTTATGTTAATTAATAACATAAATAAACCATACTTATGATCAATGCAACAATTATTTCACTTAATATCATAACTAGAGATCGTAAATTATTTGTTTGTTGATTTACAAAAATAGGAGAGTGGATTTGCCTCTAAATTGTTTTCTAATCTCATAGTTTATAATATCATTTTCCTTCTAATTTTAGCTTCATTTTATTTACAAATTGTAGTTAACAATCTTCTCTCCACTTTGGTCTAATTTGATTGATTAGAAAATTAGAAAATCTAAAAAAATTCCCTGCGGATCGACCCGTACTCGCCACGTATTAAAATTGTACGCCATGCGCTTGCGGTAAATTTAATTCAAAATTTATCGGCGATTTTCTAACTCGATAGAAAATTCGTCGTTAAACAAGTTTTTGGCGCCGTTGCCGGGGAATTGCTTTGATTTTGATTTTCTATTCTTCGAATTAGTTTGTTTAATTTTTGTGTGTTTGCATTAAAAAAAAATTGTGTGTGTTTGTGTGTGATCTTTGTTATCATTCTTGTGTGCATCTCTTGTTTATATTTGCATTTGCATATTTCTATTTTTTTTTAAATCAACATACACAATTTAGAAAAAAAAAACATTTTATTAATTTGCATTTGCATTTTGCATCTACATTCTTACATTTACATTTTATTTGTTTTCTTTCCTTTTTTGTTTACATTAAAAAATAATACACAGTCCAAAAAAACTGTGCATGGTTGTGCAGTGTTACACTTGCACCTCTCTGTGCATTCTGCCCATCCCCTTCCCTTCTGTCGATATACAGTCCTTCTCCCCTCTGCAAACTGCTTCACATACCATAGACTTCCTCCTCTGCTTGCTTAAATCTTCCCCTTCGGACCAATAGTGATCTGCAACTTCCACCATCTTCTAACAAACACTCAACTAACAACATACTCACTACAGTTCACGTTCATTACTCCTCTGCATACTTCAAGCTTGAACCATCATCACTGTTGTGAACACTTCAGGCGGGAACCATCATTACCCTGCACATTCATATACACTGCTCATTACTCACAAACCTTCAAGCAACCAACTTCTGTTCAACCCCCATCCAAACTGACAACATTCATTCACAACAAAACATCCATTCAGCATTCTTGCATACCACCATACCACTTCATCCATCTACATTGCAAATACCGCTGCATAATCACCAACGACTTTCATCACTAACAATTGCTGCATAATCATAGTGCTGCCACTCCCCTACCTTCTCCACCTCCCCGGTCCTTCCTCTACCATCCCTTGCCTTGCAATATAAACTCATCACATACATTCCTGCAACATACCAATTCACCACAACAATCTCCTCAAGTTCACTCGCTCCTCAAGTCAACTGCACACTCACTGACCAAACTACAACATACCACACCACTCACCAGAGAACCACCCTCCTTATATCATATATCTCCTCTAACCCCTATACTCCCCTGTTCTGCCACCATCACGCTGAACATAACACACCCCTTCCAATACTTACTACTCCTTTCAATACTTACTACAACTCCACCATTCCTTCAAACATTCCCACTCACCATCTCAACCATCATCTGCCTGTCATATGACACTGCCTACATACTCCTCTGATTAAACCCCCATACCATCCTAGCCTTAGCACCTGAAACATCACTGTCTACAACCTAGCAACGTGCACACACCTGCCTTCTTCACCGACTGATACTGTGTCATCCAACACATCAAAACAGCGAATTCAAAAATCCATCGCATCGTAACTTCCTCAATTCCAGTTACTGCAAATTCCTACCAAACGAGCAACTCTTAATCGCCTCACTCTTCAATCCACACCTAACTACCCCCTGCAATCTTCGTCACAACCAACTTGCTTTGTCGCCTGCAATAGAACCACTGACTTCTCCAAACAATCAAGCAGCAAACCGCCACACTCCAATCTCCTTACCTCCTACAGTCGCGAACTTCAATCGCGAACACCCTCCATCACCTGAATCGAATTCGACTAGTGCACAAAACATTGACTCGCGACGTAATTCAATCCTATCGAATTTAGCTATCACGAGCTTATTCAATTATCTTTATTTCGATTTCGAGTTGTTCTTGATTTTTAATTTTGGATTTGAGTAGTTTCGGTTTTGATAAAATGAAGTGTTAAAACGATTTTGGGTTTGCCTCAGCAAAATGAAGTTTTAAGTTAATTTTGGGCCGGGTATATATTGTGGGTTTTGTGTGTTATTTCTTTTAATGTGTTAAGTTCTTCTCTTCATAAAAGAAAAAAAGGGGTTTCAAAAAAAGGGGGGGTCTTGGTTTTCATTTTCCATTTGTTTTGTTCACATTGGTTGTTTTCAATTTGTTTTTATTTTCATTTGCAAATAGTTTACACACACAAAAAAAGTTTTGCTCAATTTTTTTTTGTTTGATTTCTGTTTTTAGTTTTGTTTTGTTTTACCCCTAAAAAAGAAAAAAGAAATTAGTTTCAAATTTCTTTTTTGCTTGTTTTGTTTTTATTTTTTTTAAGGTACATCCTTAAAAAAAGAAAAAAATTATGTATATATATCTCTTGTTTTATTTTCAGGTCGCAGAAGCAGATAAAACCAAGAAGAATCGCTTGCTTTGCTAAAAAAATCACCGCTTAAAAAAAATTGCTAATAATTCTACACGCTCTGGTATCGTGCCTTTTCCCTTGTTTTATTTGAATTGCATTGTTGGTTGCTTGCATTTTCATTTATATATATATATATATATATATAAATTTCAAAAACCAAAAACAAAAACAAACTTCATTTTAGTTGCATTGTAAATTCACGTTTAATTTTTGTTTTGCATTCAACTCATCTTATTTTATTTTCTAAGGGCAATACCCCAATTCACATAAGATGAGAGATTTCATCACCCTTTCCTTAGCCCACAAATCGCATTTCATTGTAGAATTTGACTAATAATAAAGGTTAGACATTCGACTTAAGGGTGTCGCGAGCTCATCTAGGGCTTAATTGTATCTTCACAATTGTTTTCTTTGAACAATTTTATTTCTTGGTGTTTAGGCTACGGCAGAGTAATAACCATTTATAAATATTATGATGATTCATAAATATTATAGTGGTTGTTCCTCTGAAGGTACTTAAACCTTCGATTGCATTACTATGGTGATTCGTGGTGCACCAATAACCCCTGCCCGTTACCTGGCTGAGAAATATTTTTGTTGATTTAAGACAATATGTGATTATACAATTTTGGGTTAGGAGCTACTAAGGATAGAAAATTGTAATTAAGTCCTTTGCATTCATTTAGTTGCATTAGTTCATGCATATTTAAAAAAAAATCCAAAAATCCAAAATCCAAAAAAAATTGTAAATTTTACTTAACTTAGTTTTTAACCCAAAAAAAATCCCTTTTCCTTTCCTTTGAAACTTTTCAATCAAAAAACAAAAAAAAAATAATCTTTTCAAAAAGAAAAAAAAATTAAAATTCAAAAACAAAAACAAAAATCAAATTTCCATTTTCTAAAAAAAAATCCTTTTGGTAAATATTTGAAAATTTGAAAATTCAAAAACAAAATAAATTACAAAAACAAAAACATATAAAAATTTGAAAAGCCAAAAAAACATAAATCAGACTTCTCTTTTGAAAAATAAATTTCACTTAATAAATATTTTTCTTCCTTTAAAAAAACAAAAAACAAAAAAAAGAAAACAAAAACAATTTTTTCACTTCATTTTACAACTCTTGTTTCATTTTCCAAACTCGATTCTAACTTCCTTCTCTTCTGGAGTTTCACTTGTGCATGAGTACTTGGACTCGTGACACAACAACAAATCGTTGGACTCGCGACTCAACAACTAATCGTTTAAATCGAACAGACGATCCTCCCGAAATGGCGAACGAGAACGCCCCTCGAACTCTTATGGATAGAATCTTTCCCGATAGAGTTTCTATTCCATCTTGCATCACGTTACGCGCCCTTACGGGTAACCATTTCAAAATTCACTCGAACCATATTGCCATGTTTCTGAAATTTGGCAATTTCGAGCACGATGATCCATACATTTTCTTGACTAAATTCGAACAAGTTTGTGCAACCATTAAACTCCAACAACTTTCCGATGATGGAATCAAACTTCGATTAATCCCATTCGCTCTTATGGATTACGCTGAAAAATGGTTGTACAGCTTACATCGAACTCAATTAAAACGTGGGAAGAATTCGTAAAAGCTTTCTTAAAAAATTCCACCCCTTGGAAAAAATGAGTAGAATCCAAAACGAAATTGTAAATTTTCATCAATTCAAGGGAGAACCATTTGGAAAATATTTTGAAAGATAAAAAGAGCTTTTGATAAAAATATCCACACCATACCTTTGAAAAATGGACGATTTACCAAATCTTATACGGTGGACTCGAAAACAGCTCACGAACCATGCTCGAATCAATGTGCCAAGGTAACTTTCTTGCCCAACATCACGATGATGCCTGGCAATTTCTTGAAAACCTCGCTGAAAAGTCATCCCAATGGGAATGTTCGAACGAAAAATCAATTTACTCACAATCGAGCGCACACTCGATAGGATCTTCTTTTGCTTTGGAAGCTAAGATCGACACAATGATTAAAAAATTTGATAACGTTTTCTCATCGAATCAGATGAACCAAGCTTCCCAACCGATGTGTTATAAATGCAACGATCCTAATCATATAACCGATCAGTGTCCCAATTCCGTCGAACAAATCAATGCTTTCAATAAAGCCAAAAATGACCCGTTTTCTCCAACGTACAATCCTGGTTAGAGAAATCATCCAAATTTTGCTTGGAACCAAAACAATCCCAACACGAATATGGTTCGTCCCAATTTTCAAGCATTTCCGAATAATGCTTTGAATCCTCCCTTTCATCCTAACCATTTTCAACCAAACTTTGTGGGTCCGTCTCTTAATCAACTGCAACAATCAAATTTTCAACCAAATTCTGCTTATTCTCCCCAAGACGATAAACGTCTAAGTTCACTTGAGAAAACTCTTGAAACATTGGCTAAAGCAACTACTCAAAGCGTTCAATCAAACAACAATTTGCAAAATTCATTGACCTCATAAATGCAAAACATAAACCAATCGATTGCAAAACTTGAAATGCAAATGAGTCAATTAGCCACGTCTGTAAGTGAACGCGAACGAGGAACATTCCCAAGTCAGCCCTTCCAAATCCCAGAAATCAAAACGCAAATTCAAATCAAGCCCATGTTGTGTAAGATAGCAACGTCACCCAATTGAATGCTATCCCAACTTTACGTTCCGGTAAACAAATCAATAATCAAGTCGTTAACCCATACGATTTACCGAAAACCTCTCTCGACACTTCTAAAACAACAAACGAATCAGAACAGAACGTGGAGCCAAACGTTGAATCAAATGCCGATCAAAATTCTTCTTCTACTCGAGTAGACCCGCCTACCGAGTATCGTGTTCCATTTTCACATCGTCTCCGACCCAAGAAACACTCGGACCAAATGGAAAAGATGTTGGAAATTTTTAAACAAGTCAAAGTAAACATTCCGCTTCTTGACATTGTTCAGCAAGTCCCAACGTATGCGAAATTTCTTAAGGATGTGTACCCAAAAGCGAGACACTCAAGTGCCCAAAAAAGTCTTCTTAGCCGCCAGTTTGAGTGAAGTCTTGTCCCAATCCATGCCCGTTAAATACAAAGATCCTGGCTGCCCTATGATTTCATGTACAATTGGAGATAAGACTATTAATAAATGCTTGTAGGCGCGAGTGTCAATTTGATTCCATACTCCGTGTACGAACAATTAGGCTTAGGTGAGCTCAACCCCACAAAAGTCATGCTTCAATTTGTCGATCGCTCCATTAAGAAGCCCGTTGGAGAAATCGAGGACGTGCTCATTCGAGTAGGGCAATTCATATTCCCCGTTAATTTTTTGGTTCTCGAAACACAACCCGTGACAAATCCTGCGAGTCAAATTCCATTGATTTTAGGCCGACCATTCTTAGCCACCTCAAACGCCTTAATCAATTGTCGTAATGGTTCGATGAAAATCTCTTTTGGAAACATGACTTTGGATCTTAATATTTTCAATCTTGAAATCCAATCGAATGAACCTCGCAACCAAACGTTGGAAGTTAGTGCCATTCACGAAAACTTCGAAAATGAAACACTTGACCTTAACGGCGAACGCGAAGCTGAGTACGAATTTTTTTCATGAAATACCTAATGAGATTGAATACACTCCTCCTTTTGAATCACTTCCAGTTGAGTCCGAATCTCAACCCAACTCTTTAATCGAGCAACTCCCGAAGTTGGACCTCAAACCACTTCCCGATCACCTTAAGTACGCATACTTAGGCGATAACGAAACATTTCCTGTAATAATTTCTACGACCCTCTCTCTCAATCAAGAAACTTCTTTACTTTCAGTCCTGTCCAAAAAAAGGAAGCAATTGGATGGTCGATCTCCGATATAAATGGAATAAGTCCCACTCTTGTTCAACATCACATCCATCTAATCGACGATGCCAAGCCTGTTCGTGATGCGCAACGAAGTCTTAATCCAAAAATGAAAGATGCGGTGCATGATGAAATTCTTAAACTTCTCGACAACAGAATCATTTACTCAATCTCTGATAGTTCATGGGTTAGCCCAATTCACGTTGTACCGAAAAAGTCTAGGCTTACCGTTGTCAAGAACGATTCAAACGAACTTATTCCAACTCGTACTCAAACGGGTTGGTATGTTTGCATTGACTATCGAAAACTAAATGCCGCAACACGTAAAGATCACTTCCCTCTTCCTTTCATTGACCAAATGCTCGAACGTTTAGCCGGCCACGAATTCTACTGATTCCTTGATGGTTATTCTGGCTATAACCAAATTCCAATCGCTCCCGAAGATCAAGAGAAAAAATCTTTCACGTGTCCATTCGATACCTTTGCTTATCGACGTATGCCATTCGGACTTTGTAACGCTCCTGCTACTTTCCAACGATGAATGGTGGGCATCTTTTCCGACATGATTGAACGCTTTCTAGAAGTTTTTATGGATGATTTCTCTATCTTTTCCTAATGTTTACATCACCTTGAATTGGTTCTAAATCGATGTAAAGAAAAACATTTGACTTTGAATTGGGAAAAATGCCACTTTATGGTCAAACAAGGCATAGTCCTTGGACATATCATCTCAAATAAAGGCATTGAGGTAGATAAAGAAAAAGTTGACGTAATTGCAAATCTAACCATTCCCAAATCTGTTAAGGACATTCGATCATTTCTAGGACACGCTGGCTTTTACCAACGCTTTGTGAAAGACTTTAGCAAAATCGCTCGTCCTTTGATGACTCTCCTCAGAAAAGACGTTCCTTTCGATTTTAACTTTGATTGTATCTCTTCTTTCGAACATCTTAAGAAGGAACTCATTTCTGCTCCAATCATTTGCGCGCCCAATTGGGATCTCCCATTTGAAATAATGTGTGACGCCTCAAACTTTGTAGTTGGTGCTGTCTTAGGACAACGCATCAACAAAATTCTTCATGTCATTTACTAAGCAAGTATGACTTTGAACGACACTCAACTCAACTACAAAACAACCGAAAAAGAGCTTATAGCCGTCCTTTTGCGCTCGAAAAGTTTCAACCTTACCTGATAGGTTCACACATTACTGTGTACACAGACCACTCTGCGCTTCGATATCTCTTCGCTAAAAAGGATGCTAAATCCCATTTGTTTCGTTGGATCCTTTTACTTCAAGAATTTGACCTTACAATCAAAGACAAAAAAAGGATATGATAATGTCATAGCCGATCACTTGTCTCGTCATCCGAACGCACCATCTTCTTTGCCAATCAATGAAAACTTCCCCGATGAACAACTTCTTTCAATTTCTATCGATCCATGGTACGCTGATATAGTGAACTACTTAGTCACAAAAGAAACTCCCTCATCTTGGTCCAAATAGGACAAATGCAAATTCATGTCCCAAGTAAAATATTTCTATTGGGACGATCCATACTTGTTCAAATATTGTCCCAACCAAATCATCCAATGTTGCATTCCGGATAATGAGATCAGGAGTGTTCTTTCGTTTTGCCACGATCAAGCGTGCGGTGGACATTTCGATCCTCGAAAAACTGCAGAAAAAGTGCTTCAGTGTGGTTTCTATTGGCCTTCTCTTTTCAAAGACTCATTCGAATTTAGCAAAACTTGCAACCGATGTCAAATGCTTGGACGAATTTCTCGACGAGATATGATGCCTCTAAACCCTATTCTTATGATCGAAATCTTTGATGTTTGGGGTATCGACTTTATGGGACCTTTTCCCAATTATTTTGGAAACATGTATATCCTTCTCGCTGTCGATTACGTCTCAAAATAGGTCGAAGCCGTTCCATGCAAAACCAACGACCATAGAATTGTTGTGAAATTTCTCAAAGAAAACATCTTTTCGAGGTTCGGCACACCTCGCACAATAATCAGTGATAACAGAACCCATTTTTGTAACCGTTCTTTTGAAACTAATTTAATGAAAAAATACTCGATATCCCACAAGTAATCCGCTCCATATCATCCTCAAACTTGTGGGCAAGTTGAAGTTTCAAATCGTCAAATAAAACAAATCTTGGAGAAAACTATCAACAAAAATCGAAAGATTGGTCTTAGAAATTGACCGACGTGCTTTGGGCTTACCGTACTGCTTTTAAAACTAACCTTGGGATATCCCCATTTCGTTTAGTTTACGGTAAAGCTTGTCATTTACCCGTTGAAATCGAACACAAAGCATTGTGGGCAATAAAGAATTTAAACTTTGATCTTGAGAAAGCTGGCGAAAATCGAAAACTACAACTCAACGAACTAGAAGAACTTAGGAACGATGCGTATGAAAACGAGAAAATTTACAAAGAAAGAACAAAAGTTTTTCATGATAAGTCAATCCTAAGGAAAACGTTTTCGCCTAGCCAGAAAGTTCTTTTATATGACTCAAGACTTCATTTATTCCTTGGGAAACTTAAATCGAGATGGACCGGACCATTTGTGGTACGAACTGTTTTTCCACATGGTGCCGTAGAAATAGAAATCCCAGGGATGGATCGATTTTCAAAGTCAACAGTCATCGTTTGAAACCTTTCTTGGAATTGCCAAGTAACCAAGAGGAGGAGCTCATGATTCTTCATGAGCCAAGCTACTTCTAGTAAGAATGTTAACCCTCTTTTGTAAATATGTATATATTTTTCCTCGTTACACTCATTATATCGTGCATTGACTGTGGGGACACAGTCAAAATTAAGTGTAGGGGCAGTCTCATTTTCATTTTTTTTAGTTTTTCATGGCATTTTTGAATTTTCATTTTCTTTTAACTACAAAAAAAATCTCAAAATTTCTAAATCTCAAAAACATTTCCTTTTAGCATTTTGATTTATTTTTAAAGAGACACTATAGGATAAATATAAGTTTTTGTTAAATAATTGAAACTTTTGGAAAATTTATTTGTATTAACAAAAATAAAATTGAAGTTTGATTACAAATAACAATGGTTTAACTAGTATATGGGAAGATTCATATGTGTTAATTATGAAATATATTCTAAATGAAAATCTTTGTTTAAAAAAAGTGGTAAATTTAAAGTAAAGGATATAACACTTTTATCTTCTAAGTTAAATGGTGCTAAGATGATTTTTCAAAACTCTCTCTTCTCAAAAAAAACAAAAAAAGTTTGTGTGTATATATATATATATATATATTTAACACCTAGAGCCATGTGTTCACACTCGTGTGTTAACTCGCCATGCTCTATACCCTTCTCACGTAAGCCCGAAAGGCAGTGCACGATCGGTATATCTGGCCTCAGTTTATCTGAGTTAGGTGTATATATATAAAAATTCTTTTTAATAATGCCTACAGTCGATAAGTGTTCAAAATTGTGTGTTCACTCGCCATGCTCTGTATTCCCCTCACATCAGTCCGCAAGGCAGTGCATGGGTAATATATTTGGCCTCAGTTTACCTGAGTTAGGCATATGTAAATATTGTTAATATCAATAAAATTTTCAAATAAGAGAGAGTAAGCAATTGAAATCCGAGCACCATTTTAACTTTTTTGATTTGACTTGTTATTGGAAAGAAATGAAAATACCACTTTGATAAACTTTGCTATTCAACTAAGGATCTATTTCATAGTTACATTGTATTATCAACCGAAACAACGAATTAAACTATAGCCCATTTGTTTCGATAACTTCATTTTTATTGGAAATTTTGACGAGTAAATGACTTAAATTTTCAAGATAATGACCAAAACCTATATTTAACTTATTAGCGTCGATTTAAAAGCGAATCCTTCTTCTGTAAATACTTTCAAAAATTTGCATTCATCCCATTGTAAATAAATCTTGCACTTTGTAAATATATTCACTTTGCATTTGGATTTTGGGGGTAGTATCCGTTGAAAACCCTCACGAGACAACACTCATTCTACTGGGGACACCCAGAGGTTTAACGGCTTATTGCATATGCTCAATGCAATCGTGCACCCTACGAAAACGGATGTATCTTAGTTTTCCTTTATTCGAGGACGAATAAAAAGATAAGTGTGGGGGTATTTGATGTGCACATAAATGTGCATATATTTACATCCATATTTTATCTCTTTTTATTTAAATAAATATCATATTTGGGCATTTTAACATGAAACCAAAATTCAATTATTTTCAAATCATCATTTATTCATCTTCATTCAGGGGCAAAATGGTCATTTTTATGCATGTGTCAATTTGAGAATTTTTACTTGGACATTTTTTTATGATTTTTATAGGAATTTGGATGCGTATGCAAGAGGCTTTCATGAACATATGTGCATGCACAAGGGAATACAAAGGAATGAAGAGGAAATAATTCAAGCTCATGATAATGGAGGACCCCACCCACTTACCTAACTCTACAATTAGAAGCTAATGGACAACTAAGTGGAGGTTAAAGCTTCATGCACTTTTAATGATGGATTAATTAGTGGCTAATGGTTACTTGGTGGCCAAACTTCCTAAATGGGCATTTTGGGAAGCACCCTAAAAATTAAATTAGGGTTTTATGCATGTATAAATAGCCCTCTTATGTACATGTAAATATCTTATACTCCTTGAAATTAGTTAGGATATCAAAATAAAAGTTGTAAACTCTATGTTTCATGAAATGAAAATGGCTTCCTAGCCTCTTTCTCTTCTCTTTTCTACTTGTTTTTATTTACTTTTATGCTTATGCTTATTTCTATGATCTTCTCTTTTCTTTGTTAGTAAATTAAATTTACATTCATGCAAGTAGTGTAGCTTTGTTTTTATGCAAGTAGTTAGTAGTTAATCTATCTTTCTTCCTTTGCTTAGTTTCCATTTCTTTGCTTTTTAATGTTGAAAGTTACAAGTGTTGATTTGATAACACAAATGAGTAGCTAAACCGCTTCAATTTAGGGGCAATGAAGCTCTCTAACTTTATGTAATTTCAACATTTTTATGATTTATGATCTCTTTTGGTTTGTGCTTCATGAAAGTGAATTTTGATGTAAGTTTATATAAGTGGGTTTGATAGCTTATGTTCCTTTTGCAAATGAGCTATTCTTATTCAACATAAACACAATTTACATCATCATTTGCTAATTGATTTTTGATTTTGAAAAGAAAGTAAAAACAAAATTTGATGATCTTTCTTACTAATTACAATAGTAAATAGATCATACTTAAAATAGCTTTTGATTTGGCTTCATTTTCATGAGAATTTATAAGTGTTATAATTGTTGTATTATAGTTTGATGGTTTAAGTTATGTTAATTAATAACATAAATAAATTATACTTATGATCAATGCAACAATTATTTCACTTAATATCATAACTAGAGATTATAAATTATTTGTTTGTTGATTTACAAAAATAGGAGAGTGGATATTCCTCTAAATTGTTCTCTAATCTCATAGTTTATAATCTCATTTTCCTTCTAATTTTAGCTTCATTTTGTTTACAAATTGTAGTTAACAATCTTCTCTCCACTTTGGTCTAATTTGATTGATTAGAAAATTCTAAAATCTAAAAAAATTCCCTGCGGATCGACCCATACTCGCCACATACTAAAATTGTACGCCGTGCGCTTGCGGTAAATTTAATTCAAAATTTATCGGCGATTTTCTAACTCGATAGAAAATTCATCGTTAAACAGCGCCTCCTGCAGCTCAGCAACATAACAGGCTCTTCCAACAGCCTAGTCTCCCTGAATGGCTCCGACTCCATTGTCGGTAGGGAATTTCAAAGTTAGACACCAAGGGGCGACAGCGGCCCTGAACTCAGCTAGGGCCGGTCGGCCCAAAAAAGCGTTGTATGGTGAGTCAATATCCAATACAATAAACTGCAATATCCGGACTCTCCGGCGCTCTCCAACTTCCAACTCCACTGGTAGCTCCACTATCCCAGTGGGTATAGTCGCACTTCCATTGAAGCCATGAACACGAGACTGATAAGGCTTCAAATCTTTCGCTTCCATCTTCATTTGATCATAGGCTCGCTTAAAGAGTATGTTCACTGAACTTCCACTGTCTACTAAGATCCTCTTCATCCAAGCAGGACCTATCTGAGCTGAAATGACTAGTGGATCAATGGTTGGGGCTTCGACTCTGTCGGCATCTCTGTCTCGAAATACGATGTCGTCTATCATCGTTTTCTATTGTTTGGCCGGAGCCCCGTCTTCCAAATTACTGCAACATTCGAAGCTCGCATGTAATAGAGCTGACATACGACTCCATTTACCTCCAGCTCCGATCTGCTGGATGAGGACCACCACTAACAGTGTTAATCACTAGCCTCCCACCGATACGAGCGGGTTCCTTCGGTCTAACCTGATTTGGTATTTGGTTTTGATTCGATGGGCCCGCACCTCCAGACTGCGGCACTCGAACAAACTGCTCCAACTTTCTTTCTCAGATTAACTTCTCGATAATATCTTGTAAATTATGGCATTCGTTCGTGTTGTGGCCATAATTATCATGAAATCTAAAAAACTTCCCCGTTTGAATCTGTTTCTCTGACGATTGCTTCAGAGCAGGTTTCTTATATTGGACAGTATTACAAGTTTGCAAGTACACATTTTCCAGAGATGTATTTAAAGGAGTATATGTGTCAAACATGGGAGCTCTACGTCGCGGTCCATGATTCTGATCTCGCTTCCTACCTTGACTTACATCGCCTTTCTGCTGATTCTGTATGTTTAACTGCACCTTTCCAGAATTCTCCCTGGTTTGTTTTACAGCAACATTGCTTTGGATTCCTTCCACACTGGGCCCTGTGTCATCCTTTTTCCTGGACTGTTTTGCATCCTCTCTTCTCAAGAACTGAGCTGCCTTGGAGTAGAAACGGTCCAATGACGTAGTGGGTTTTTCGGCCAACTAGTTGCCAAATTCGGAATCAGGATCGATTCCCTTAGTCAGTGCCATCAGAATGGAATTGTCATTGGGGTTACTAATCTCAGTGCATGCAGCGTGGAACCTTTCCAGGTAACATCTGAGTGTCTCTCTGGGAGCTTGAGTGACACTTGACAAGGTATTAACATCTTTGGGCCTTGGGACATGCATGCGAAACTGTTCAACAAACTTCGTAGCCAACTGGTCGAAACATGAAATAGATCGGGGTGGTAAGCGAGTAAACCACATAGTTGCGATGCCCCTAGGGAGATTGGGAAACTTCGGCATTTGACCGCATCATCAGCCCGTGCGGCGTTCATCAACCATTCATACTTTAAAATGTGCTAGTTAGGGTCAGAGCTCCCTTCATAAACAGGTAGAGTTGGCATTTTGAATCGCCGAGGCGATTCAGCGTAGAGGATGTCGTCGGTGAAAGGGGTATGACTCTGGGAGATTCCTTAGTCGTTGTTGGTGAGGCCTTGGCTTTCACGGATCATCGTCGGGATGTCTGGCATCTGGACATTCTGGGCATGCTGAGCCAAGGTATGGTCGGGTTCCACAATGCGAGGATGGGCCAGGCGCGGTCGAAGGTCCATATCTCCCCTCCTTGGCTCTAGGTCTTCAGGAACATAAGGCTCTAGAGTATGATCACATTGGTGATGGTTCGGTTCCGTTCGGTTTCGAGTGTCGGCTCCCAACTCAATGACAGCGGCAGCGGCGCGGTTGTCAATATTGTGATAAGGAACCGTCCCTCCTTGGGAGGAGGGCCCGATTTGGAGGCTGGTTGACGGACCAACTCTCGGTTGCCCAAGATTCAATGTGCGCTGATGTCCGGTAGCCTGTGTATAGCTTCCATCCAACCGTGGGCTTGTGGACCTATGATTGTAATCAGAAGAAGCTGAGCTTTCAGTGGATGAGTAGGAAGCCTAATCCCTTCTGGATCTCCTTAATCTTTCATAGTTCAGCCGATTGGTTAACTCTGCGTTGGCACGGAGCTGCTGGCGGCTTTGAGTCAGCTATTGCATTAGTAGTTGGAACTCCTCCCTGGTGACAGGGCCTTATGGATCCGAAGGTCCTGCAGCATTCTGGTCTGCAGAGGGAAGTTGTGCGGGGTTCTGCCTATCCCGTCCTTCTGGATCTGCAGCGGTTGAGGTAGTCCTGGTAGTGACCATGGTGAATAGTGAAGTTCTCTCCTAGACTTGGTGCAAATCTGAATAGGATGGAAGAACTTATAGGCTTGAGATCTGGATCTTCTCTTTAGATTCTCGCAATCCAATATCGGTAGTAGATCCAATGAGCAGGAGAAAAGCTGGGTTTTTCTCAGTGAAAGCACCAAAGTGTTTGTACCAAAATTGGGCATAACACTCTTCGGATGTGTTTGAAGAGATAAAATGAAGAAAATAAATGTAAAATGAAATAGATCTAACAAACACACCAAACAGTAGATAAGAAAAATTGCAGAAACAAGCAAATTTTGAGTGGTTCAGCGTATTGCCTACGTCCACTATGAAATGACCGATGTTTATTGAACTTCACTCGCTGATTACAACAATACGACTGTAGTATAGAAGTGATTTCGGCGGAATGTTAGCATAGAGAAGCCAAAAGTCCTTTTATGTATGTCTGAGGTCGCTATTTATAGGTGTAGGCTGCAAATATCTGGCTCAAACCTCGGAAGACCCCTTCTCTCACGTGGATGGGCCCACATGATCGATCCCCGGACATTTGGGCTCGATCCATGATCGATACGTATGGAATTCGTATCGATCAAGAAATGATCATTTTGGGATGAGATCGATCATGCACATTCTTGAAGTAGTATGCAAGCTCCTGTGAAAATTTGGTGGCATTTGGATTTGTAGATTTTGAGTTATGATCGATCTAAGTTTGGATTTTGCAAAAGGCTGCCGAGTTCATATCGATCCCATTCGTATCGATGGATATGTATCCATGCTGGCTCGTATCGATAAGGAGTGACGTGGTGCTAGATTCCAGGATCGATCCACTTTTCATGCCGAGTGACTAAGTCTCACATGCTTTGTTTGTATCGACCTAAATTTACTATTTGTATCGGTCACTTTGACTTTACTTTGCATCAATGTTTTTTAAGTGTTGTTTCGTATCGATCGTTTAAGTGGTGTGTTTCGTATCGATCAATGGCTGATCGATACGAACTGAGTTGATGGAGAGATCGATACGAAGCATGTATGAATGCGATCGATACGAAGTGTTGTCTGTTGATGGATACGAACCGATGCTTACCTGATGGATACGAACCGATGAATGCCTGATGGATACGAAATGGATCAATAAGAAATGTATGGATACGAACAGAACGTGCTCCAAATGGACCTTGATCGATCCCTATCCTGAGCATACGAACTCCGATCGACTTGAAATTCAAAACGTTGGCTTTCATAGCTTTTCCTGTCGTGTCTTGTCAATTGTAGCTCGATCCGGACTTGGACCAAATTTACCAGTATTGATGTGCACGTAAATGTGCATATTTTTACCACCATATTTATTCTATTTAAATTAAATAAATATTCATATTAGGTATTTTAACTTGTTTTAACCAAAATCCATATTAATTCCAAATTGTCACATATCCATCTTCATATAGGGGCAAAACAGTCATTTGTGTGCATATATTTCTTTGAGAAAAATTAATTGGAAATTTATATATATTTGTGTAGGAATTTGATCTCAAATAGGAGTGGTTTCATGAAGTTATGCATGCACAAAAAGAACACAAAGGAATGAAGATGGAAATAATTCAAAGTGAAGAACATGGAGGACCCCACCTACCCACCTACTTTAACGAACAAATTAGAGGCTAAAGCACATGCTTATGGAATTAATGGCTTCATGTACACTTAAATGAAGATTAGTAGAAGCTAATGATTACTTGGCCTCCACACTTTCTCAAGGGTAGTTTGGGCATTCCCCAAATTATGGATTAGGGTTTCATGCTTGTATAAATAACCCATTATGTTCATGTAACCTCTTCTACCTTCTCTTAAGTCCTCTTATGGAGGCCATCTCTTCTCTTAGTTTAGCTTAGCTCTCTTTGTTCTCTTTTCATGGCTACTTAGCCATTTATTTTATTTTCATGTAATTTCCTTTTAATTGCAATTTAATACATGCTCTTTCCTTTCCATGCTCGTTTACTTTAATGTTTGTAGTGTAGATTTACTTTCATGCAAATTAGATTAGTGTTAATTCTTGTTAATTAGTTCTCTTCTTTCATTTAGCATTCATTTTGCTTTCTTTTTATTTCATGTTGCAAGCTACATTTGTTAATCAAATGAAAAATATGAGAGGCTAAACCCCTTCAATTTAGGGGTAATGAAGCTCTTTGATTATGTAGCTTCAACTAGTTGTTAATTCTTGCTCTCTTTTTGTGCTTAGTAAGAATGATTGAAGTGGTTTAATTGTTGT
This sequence comes from Allium fistulosum, assembly GCA_030737815.1. NCBI lineage: Eukaryota > Viridiplantae > Streptophyta > Magnoliopsida > Asparagales > Amaryllidaceae > Allium > Allium fistulosum. The sequence goes on from CM060907.1 coordinate 1,011,425,142, forward strand.
TTTTTCTTTGAATTTGATAGCCTATATTGTTGACACCAAATAGGCTATGCTTAAACAATCACTAACACTAATTGCCTCTTCATCAAAATATGATTATGGCAAAAGAAAGTGATTTGAAATTAAAATTTGATGGTCTATATTTCTAATCAATAGTTAATAGGCCATACTTAAAATAGATTTCATTTTCATTGTCAAGTTTCATGAAAGTTAGTAAGTGGTTTAAAGGGTGTGTTATGGCTTATGTTGGCTAATCAATAGCACAAATATGCCATACTTATGAGAAGCACATTAATTAAAGCACTAATGACCATAAAAGAGAGATCATGATTTCATATGTGTTGAACTACATGATCTAGAGAGTGGATTTATTCTCTAAATTGTCACTTAACTCTTATATTTGCTTCTCTTTTCTTTTAGTTAGTTGGTTAATTCTCTAATTCTCTAGCTTAACTTTCACTTGAAATTGGTATAATTTGATTGAATTGAATTTTTAAAATCATCAATTCCCTGCGGATCGACCCGTATTCGCCACGTACTACAAGTGTACGCCGTGCGCTTGCGATTATTTTAATTTGAAATTTTTTGACTATTTTCTAAACCGATAGAAAATTATCCGATTAACAAGTTTTTGGTGCCGTTGCCGGGGATCGAACCCGAGTCACCCACGTGACAGGCGGGAATACTCACCATTATACTACACTTACACTTGCACTTGCTCAATCTCCTCAATCACTTACACTTGCTCCCTTCACTTACTCATCTCCTTGCTGCTACAACTCTACCTGACAACATCATAAAACCATTCACTATCCACCTCTCAACCAAATCACCTGCAAACCATACATACAAACATTCATTTTCTACCGCAATACTCAGCACTTCCCTACTTGAACTGCAACTGTGCCTATTCTCTGTACACATCACTGCTGCATTTCCCCCACCATATACAACTACCCATCCACAACTATCAGCAATCACCTTACCTCTGCAGCAACTCACCCTTGCTATTAACTATCATCCCACAGTTACAAACAAACCAACCTTCACCATCATCTGCTACCTCCATCTCATCTTACAACTGGCCAACTGATTCCACTGCACTGCCCTCTGCTACAGTCACCAAAGACATCAACTACTGCTTGCTACCACCAAAACAAACTGCGACATTCACTTCACCATCCATAGTTCAAGTACACCAAACAACGACAAAGAAAAAACAAACAAACTGCCATAACTTCACCTGACAACTGCACTGCCTCCAAGTTTAATTCACGCCTCCTCCTGCAACACGAAGTCCTCGACCTCAGACCACGATACAAATCGAATCTGAAATAACCACCATTCTACTGTCATCCACAGTCATCCACAAAGCATTCACCCTCAAACATTCACCAGAAAAAAAAATCTGCTTCCAATTGCCGAAACATTCACCAGAAACAGTCTCAATTGCCACAACCTTCAAACAAAATCACCTGAAAACAAACTACAGGCGACCAACCTCCATCAGTAACTACACGCGACCAACCTCCATCAGTAACTACACGCGACCAACCTCCATCAGTGGCTACACGCGACCAACCTCCATCAGTGACTACACGCGACTAACCTCCATCAGTGACTACACGCGACTAACCTCCATCAGTGACTACATGCGACCAACCTCCATCAGTAACTACACGCAACCACCTCTTCAAACTCGAAGTTCGATCCAATTCCTAATTCGATAACCCAAATTGAATCTCCTCCAGATACTTCGATCTAGACTCGCGACCAAAACCACGAACAGGAGCCCAAGCGATTTGCGAAATTTGAGAATTTATTAAGTGATTGTGAAAAAAAAATTCAAAATTGATTTCGGGAATGTAGAAATTCATGGTTTTAGGAATTCGTGGATTTGATAAATTGTGAATGAGTGAAGTTGAGGAGGATACTTTTCTTTGTTCTTTTGTTTAGACTGGGCCGGGCCAGTGCATTAGTGTTGAAGTATTTCTTTGTTAAGTTATCTATTTTTTTAGCTTCTTTCAAAATATAAAAAAAGTCTGCTCTTTGGTATATAAAAAAAACATTGGTGTTGTTTAATTTGTTTTAACTTTGTTTAATTTACTATATCCTTAAAAATACCAAAAACAAAAGTTTGTTTTAGTTAATGTTGTTTTAAATTGTTATAAGTTCCACTTTTATATATTATAATATAAAAAAAATTGTTTTCAATTGTTTTTAGTTTAGTTTTTTTGTTTTTAATTTCTTTTTCTTTCTTTGATTAAAAAAACTTGTATATATATCTTTTTTTTATTTATAGGATGCCAAAGCAGAATTGCAGAAGGAGCAGAAGTGCTTGCTAAAATAAATTGCTTGCTTGGCTGAGCTTGCCAAAAAAAATAACTGCTTGCTTATTTATAATTTTATTTTTATTTGCATCGTATATATCTATTGCTTTTGTTTGTTTTGAACTGTTGTTTACTTGCATTTAAAAATATATTTCAGAAAACCAAAAACAAAATCAAAATCCATTTGTAGTTGCATTGTTAATACACGTTTAATTTTTGCTTTGCATTTCATCCTAGAATTTAATAATAATGGTTAGACATCGATAACGCTTAATTTTATTTTGACAAATTGTCTTCTTTGAACAATTTAATTTCTTGGTGTCTAGGCTACGGCAGAGTAATAACCATTTATAAATATTATGGTGATTCGTAAATATTATAGTGGTTGTTCCTCTGAAGGTACTTAAACCTTCGGCTGCATTGCTACGGTGATTTGTGGTGCACCGATAAATCTTGTCTGTTACCTGGCTAAGAACTATCTTGTTGAATTAAGACAAAGTGTGGTTATACAATTTTGGGTTAACTTAGGATAAATCATTTGTAATTAACCACTGCATTCATTTAGTTGCATTAGTTCATGCATATTTAAAAAAAACAAAAAAAAAATTCAAAATCCAAAAGTAAATAAATTTGTAAATATTTCTTAACTTAGTTTTTTTATTTTTCCTTTTCCTTTGAAAATTTTCAAATCAAAATTTACTTAGTTTTTTTTTAGAAAATAAAAAATCCAAAAAAATATAATCTTTTCAAAAAAAAATTTGAAAAATAAAAAACAAAACAAAAATAAATTTCCCTTTTGAAAAATAAATTCTTTTTGTAAATATTTTTCCTTAAAAAAAACTCAAAAAAAAAATCATTCTTGAAAATGTCCGAGTTTCCCCAGTTACGCGAATTTTACAATGGTTGTGAAAATCAATATAATCCATATAATTTCACTCCAAATTCATATGGATATTTTAACAACAACTATTGTGTAAATAATTCGAATTTTGAACAACAAAGTTTTCAAAACAATGACCAACCTTCGACTCTCGAAAATAGCATTGAAATGATTTCATCTTTACTCGAACTCTCTACACAACAAAATCAAAGTATAAATGGTTTGTGTAATTCATATTTGTGTAATAACTCGAGTCAAGGATTTCAAAATTTGAATTCAATTCAAAATTCAAACGATTTCGTGTATAGTCCATGCCAATTCAATTTCGAACTCCAAAATGAATTTCAAACTCAAAATGAAAATGGAAACAACTTTTCAAACGAATTTGGCAATGGGAATAATCTTAACCGCGTTACGATTGAAAATCTTTGTTCTCAACAATTTCAAAGTGAAAATCCTCATATTAATAACTATAAATTTGATTTTGTTGCGCAAATGAACGAAATTTACGATGATCGCACGGATTCGTTGTTTGAAACATATATGAAACAACGTGAAAAACAAAATTAAATTTCAACGTGTGATGAGTCAAACAATAATCCATCTTTTACCCAAATCGACAATTTTCAAATAACAACTTTTGAAATTTAAAATAACAATCTTAGTGAAGTTGTTAACACGGTAATTGAGTTGGATTTCAATTCTTTTGAGGGTGTGGAACCAAATATGAAATTCAATCTTCCTTTTCTCGATTTCAAAATTTTGAATACGACAACTTTGGATTTTGAACTTAATATATGCGATGAAGTTGTTGATAATCAAACAAAGGAAGATGAATTTAACGAACACGATTTCTTTGGAATTTTTGAAAACGAGCTGTCGAATTATGAAGGGGATGATTTAAATCACCATTTTGATTTTGAATCCAATAATTTTGAAGAAGTTTTCAATGATAAATTTGAATTTGAATTTGGTGATAATAAATTTGAATTTCAATCAATTATTCTATCAACCCCGAAAATCATCGAAAATAAAACAGCTCGTACGGTTTTCAATAAAACGACATTCGTTTTTCCAAATCAACATTCAACTTTGAAAACTTTTACGATTTGGTTTTTCGAGCTTTAACCGTGTCTCGTATACTTGACGAGGCAAATGAATCGGTTTTTGGAAGACCGTTTCATTTATGCTTTGACGATATACTTTCTGATCTCATGTAAATACCGTTCACCTTCATGTAAATATAGGTCATCCTTTTATTTTTGTTTTATTTTTCTCCTTTCACTTGGGTTGACTGTGGGGACACAGTCAAAACCAAGTGTGGGGGGAGACTCATCTTCTTTTTGTTTTTTCATGATTAATTTTTCATTTTTCCTCCAAAAATAAAAAAATTTCAAAAATTTCAATTTTTTTTAAGCATTTTGATTTATTTTTAAAGAAACACTATAAGATAAATATATGGTTTTGGTTTATTAAATTGAAATTTTTGAAAATTTGCTTGCCTTAACAAAAATAAAAATGAAGTTTTATTACAAATAACAATGGTTTAACTAGTATATAGGAAGATTCATACGTGTTAATTATGAAATATATTCTAATTGAAAATCTTTGTTTTAAAAAGTGGTTGATTTAAAGTAAAGGATATAACATTTTTTTTGTCTTCTAAGTTAAGTGGTGCTAAGATGATTTTGCAAAACTCTCTCTTTCCAAAAAAAAATAAAAAAAAGAAAGAAAAAAAACCATATAAAAAAACAAAACATTTGTATATATGTAAATATTTTCTATTAACACCTACGGTCGATAGGTGTTCAGACTTGTGTGTACACTCGCCATATTCTGTACCTTTCTCAAGTAAACCCGAAAGGCGGTGCATGATCTGTATATTTGGCCTCGGTTTATCTGAGCTAGGTGTATGTATATAAAAATTCTTTTATTAACAATGCCTATAGTCGATAAGTTTTCACACTTATGTGTTCACTCGCCACGCTTTGTATTCCTCTCACATCAATCTGCAAGGCAGTGCATGGGTAATATATCTGGCCTCAGTTTACCTGAGTTAGGCATATAAATATTGTAAATATCAATAAAATTTTCAAAAATACAAGAGAGAGTAAGCAATTGAAATCCTAGCACTATTTTTGACTTATTTGATTTGACTTGTTATTGAAAAGAAACGAATATACCACTTTGATAATCAACAAAAATCCATTTCATAATTACACTGTGTTATCAACCAAAACAACAGGTTAAACTATAGTCTATTTGCTATGATAACTTGATTTTTGTTGGAAATTTTGACAAGTAAATGACTTAAATTTTCAAGATAATAACCAAACCTATATTTAGCTTATTTGTGTTAATTTCGTAAATATTTCCAAAAACTCGCATTCATCTCTTTGTAAATAAACCTTGCATTTTGTAAATATTTTCATCCTACATTTGGATTTTGTGGGTAGTATCCGCTGAAAATCCTCACGAGACAACACTCGTCCTACTGGGGACACCCAGAGGTTTAACGGCTTGTTGCATACGCTTAATGCAATCGTGCTCCATACGAAAACGGATTTATCTTAGTTTTAGTTTATTCGAGGATGAATAAAAAGATAAGTGTGGGGGTATTTGATGTGCACATAAATGAGAATATTTTTACCACCATATTTATTCTATTTAAATTAAATAAATGATCATATTGGGTATTTTAACTTGTTTTAACCAAAATCCATTTTAATTCCAAATTGTCACATATCTATCTTTATATAAGGGCAAAACGGTCATTTGTGTGCATATATTTCTTTGTGAAAAATTAATTGGAAATTTATATATATTTGTGTAGGAATTTGATCTCAAATAAGAGTGGTTTCATGAAGATATGCATGCACAAAAAGAACACAAAGGAATGAAGATGGAAATAATTCAAAGTGAAGAACATGGAGGACCCCACCTACCCACCTACCTTAATGAACAAATTAGAGGCTATTGCACATGCTTATGGAATTAATGGCTTCATGTACACTTAAATGATGATTAGTAGAAGATAATGATTACTTGGCCTCCACACTGTCTCAAGGGTAGTTTGGGTATTCCCCAAATTATGGATTAGGGTTCCATGCTTGTATAAATAACCCATTATGTTCATGTAACCTCTTCTACCTTCTCTTAAGCCCTCTTATGGAGGCCATCTCTTCTCTTAGTTCAGCTTAGCTCTCTTTGTTCTCTTTTCATGGCTACTTAGCTATTTATTTTATTTTCATGTAATTTCCTTTTTATTGCAATTTAATACACGCTCTTTCCTTTCCATGCTCATTTACTTTAATGTTTGTAGTGTAGATTTACTTTCATGGAAATTGGATTAGTGTTAATTCTTGTTAATTAGTTCTCTTCTTTCATTTAGCTTTCACTTTGCTTTATTTTTATTTCATATTGCAAGCTACATTTGTTAATCAAATGACAAATATGAGAGGCTAAACCCCTTCAATTTAGGGGTAATGAAGCTCTCTGATTATGTAGCTTCAGCTAGTTGTTAATTCATGCTCTCTTTTTGTGCTTAGTAAGATGATTGTAGTGGTTTAATTGTTGTTTTTGCTTTGAATTTGATAGCCTATATTGTTGACACCAAATAGGCTATGCTTAAACAATCACTAACAGTAATTGCCTCTCCATCAAAAATTGATTATGACAAAAGAAAGTGATTTAAATTAAAATTTGATGGTCTATATTTCTAATCAATAGTTAATAGGCCATACTTAAAATAGATTTCATTTTCATTGTCAAGTTTCATGAAAGTTAGTAAGTGGTTTAAGAGGTGTGTTATAGTTTGATGCCTTATGTTGGCTAATCAATAGCACAAATATGCCATACTTATGATAAGCACATCAATTAAAGCACTAATGACCATAAAAGAGAGATCATGATTTCATATGTGTTGAACTACATGATCTAGAGAGTGGATTTATTCTCTAAATTGTCACTTAACTCTTATATTTGCTTCTCTTTTCTTTTAGTTAGTTAGTTAATTCTCTAATTCTCTAGCTTAACTTTCACTTGAAATTGGTATAATTTGATTGAATTGAATTTTTAAAATCATCAATTCCCTGCGGATCGACCCGTATTCGCCACGTACTACAAGTGTACGCCATGCGCTTGTGGTTATTTTAATTTGAAATTTTTCGACTATTTTCTAAACTGGTAGAAAATTAGCCGATTAACAAGTATCTATAGTGAACCTGTGTATAACCGATCTTCGGGCTAAATTGTTCTTGGTATCACGGTCTTGCCAAAAGGCAGGATAACATCAGGAGTAGCAGGAAAGGCGACCGAAGGAAGCGTAGCTAAGGGAGACGACCGGAGGTCTAGTCTAAGGAGGTATACTTCGAGGCGACCTCGCAAGAGAGGTCCACAGTATAAACATTAGCGACCTCTTCATAAGGTCCACTTTCGTCCGAGCTCTAGTGAGGTAGCGTAGCTCTAACATCTAGTATATTAATTAGGACCTCTGGAACCTCCATTCATCCGACCGGATGTGTGGATAACGAGGCTACCTTCACAACCTTCTCCCTTCTATCCCGGTAGGGTAGTTCGCTTGAGTTGCTCAACCGTCCCTTTACCCGGTGCTCATGATGCGCTACGGAACCCCCACCCTGCCAGGGGACCGAGCAGGGCATAGCTAGTGGCATAAACACCTACTCAGCGTCAACGGCTTCGTGCCGCACTGGAGTGATCCATTAAGTGGTTCCACACATTCCACCACTTCTCCGTTCATTTCCAATACTGATCGTGAAACAGCATGAGTAGCAAGATGTTGAGGTCCAAAATTCGAAGTGAAATTCTTGATTTGCCCATTCCTAGTCGTCATGAGAAGGTGCTTGCAAAATAAGAAAGAGATTATTCCCCTAGAGCTTGTCCAGTACCACTAGTACTAAAAATGCATCTCCTTCGCCCGCGCGCTTGTAGGCCCTTTCTTTCATGTCAACTAAGTTAGAAGTTAGCTTTTTCAAGGGGGAATGAAAATGAAAATGAATAAGGCCCTTTCTTTTCTTCTATATCTAATTGTATTTCTTGAGTGCATGATGCTTTTCAGGGAGGTTAAGAACCTCTTCCATAACAGATCGTCCACCAGCTTCGCTACCTTGGCATGCCATTTCGGAACTAGCCTGGCCTATTCCGCTCAAGCGATTGATCAGAGCTTCCTTGACCGAGAGCTATACCTCTATCATCTCGATTGTCCGATTAGTTGGGGAACGCCTCTTAGAACCACATTCCGGGGCTTTTCCCCTTACCTGCAACAACCACTACGGAATCCATTATCGTAGAGATTCAGAGCGTACCTGGGTCCTTCCTTCAGTCAATAGAATGGATCGGTCTCCAATTAATATACTGGTCGCCTCACTTACCATAGATTGGGAGAGGAGTCGTTAACCACTTGGGCATGCTTAGTCAATCCCCTGGAAATAGGTAAAGAGAGGAATCTAGTATATTAAGTTGCCTGGCTTCGGGAATGCCAGTATATTAATTGGGCAATACCCACCTTGGCAAATGGTCGCAAGCGCCAGAGAGAGATATATGGAAAGTGTTGACACTAGTTGGCTTAGGAAGATGCTTTCTCTGTTTTGGTTCTAGTAGCACTCGGGTTCCGTTTCTTTGGGACTTCTGGCATCATAGTATAGCAATGCCTTACTCAACTTCCTATCGGTCGAGTAGGTAAACTACCATGAATGCATAGGACGACTATAGCAAACTGCCAATACCAATGCCTTACTCAAACAAGTAAGCATAGTCCGTCGCTACCAATAGTCATGAACGACAATATTCGCCAGATCCGAGAATCTCTAGTTCACAAGGAAAGGTTTGGAAAGCAGTGGCGGCTTCCTGTGCTCTTTCTTCCACCCAAGAGTAGGCAACATACGTAACCAAGCGCACCACCAGGAGCTTCTATTACCCGCGAATATTCCAACAACGGCTTCCCAATGTTTATACTGAGCAAGCCCTTCTAATTCACTTGTTCGAGGAGGAGGCCCAAAGCAGCTCCTTTAAAGACATCTATGCCACCCGCTTCAAGTAAAGTAAGAAGTCCCTCGGTTATCCAGTCCCCTAAGCCTTTATTCTGCGATTCTGTCCCTTAGTGAAACCAGAACAAAAACTCCATTCATATTGTTTTACCGAAGTATCCATCTGGGGCTAGGCACCTAATCTCTTAAAAAGAAGATTGAGGGTCGTATCAACCCGAATCGTTTCTTAGCTTTGACTTAATAGATGCAACAAATGCTCTCACTTATCTTGTAGTTGAGAATCAGATACTAATCTTTGACACCGAATCCTCTCAGGAAGAAAGGCCAGTATATTAATTGGGGTGAGGCGACCGATGGGGAGGTGACTAACAGGAGGACCTGGTATCTTAATTAGAGGTCCAGTACACCCAGTATATTAATTCCGGACGCCAGTATATTAATTGTGATGCCAAGTATATTAATCCGGGCCCAGTATATTAATTGGATCCAGTGTCATCCAGTATACTTATAGGCAACTAACATCCAGTATATTAATTGGGGACGACCTTAGGGAGATGATGACCCGATCAATTGGGGGAGGGGACGTAGTCTTTGTAAGATTGAAGGGGCTAGTGATTTAGAACAAGCTCAATTCTTTGTTTCAGGCCTGATAGGATGAAATAAGTATAATAGCTATTGGTGCGGGTGGTGTTACGCGAAGTTTCTCTCATGTCCAGTTGACCAGTTTTCATCAAAATAGGGCTTTCTTCGAGCCAGGAAGAGCAAGAGTACTAGTGGGGAAATACGAGAATGCTTCATATTCATAGCACATAAATCAAACTGGACTGCCGGGTTGCGAAGCTTCGTTAGCTGCTTAGGAATCCTCCCGAATGTTTATACTGGCGCCTGATGAAAGAGTAGTTGATCAACCTGATTTGGATTAGTCTCAGAGTAACCCTTGCCAAAGTGATAAGAGAGAGAGAGAGTGAATGGTACTACATAATGAGCCGAAGGCCAAAGTCATTCTTATGTTTCCCTTATTGGTCAGGTAAGGAAAGCAGAAGAGAGAGACCGTAGTAACTAGTTTCTTTATGTCAAGTGAGCTAAGAAAGCACATGTCGGCTAGAAGCACGAGTGAACGCAGATTCCTTATGATTATGAAATGAAAAAACAACATTATGAAAGTTATTCAGGCCATCGGTGAAACATTGATTGAGTTCACTTCATTTCTCAAGGCGTTGTTGGCCGAACCGTAGGCCAAAATAGTACCTTCCTCTATACTTGGACCAACACGACTATCGGAGGCTGCTATCCACCAAGCTATAGAATTCTTATAGTTTCGGGTATTCCTTCCTTCCGCATTAATATACTAGCACCTCCTCCGATTCTAACAAGAATGTCCTTATTTGGATTCAACGAGAGATAGTAGGAGGAGAGTTATTTCGCCCGATTAATATACTGGCCTAAGCTTTGTTGGTATTTATTTACTCCATTCAATAGTCAAATCATTGCTCCTTGGAGTTCATACTGGACCTCTAGGTTAGAGGTCAAAGTGTACTCTCACTTTGCTCCCTATAGGTCGCTCCAGTTCCTTCCCTAGCAGTTTTGAATCTCTTTTTTTCAATGGCCCACCCTTTCTTTGAACCTTCTCAATGATCGAACTTACAGATATGAACTGAGTGCCATTTGATGAGTAGGATCGAACAAGGGAGAGGGGTATGGAAAGGATGAAGTAATGAAAGAGGAAGTCAATGCTAGTAGTAATGACTTGTCATGATCTATTGGTTCATATAGAATCCATGTCCTAGGTCTACCAAAAAACATTCTTTTCACTAAGCGTATATAATAAAATAGAGTGAAAGGGTCCACCCCGAAACCAAGGGGGTACTAATAGCTAAGTCCTCTCCGAACCGCAGGAGATAGTTGCCCATCATACGACTCACCAACTTCACTTGCCTCTAAGGGCTCCGAGCAGGTTTGGATCACTTACAATACACGGATCTGGGGTGAGGAGCGTTTTCAAGATGATTCTTTGTCGAGACCATCTTTTCGACTGGAAAATGTGAGTCTGTTTTGTCCACTTTATCCATCCCCCTCTATCAAAAGAAAATGGAAGGCTTCGCCCAGTATATTAATTCCTTGATCTTTTTCAATCTCTGCCCCGCTTCCATGTGGGCAGAGACCAAACCCCTGTTGAGAATGAAGAAGGGCCAAGGCACTTGTTACGCCCTCTCAAGAGTGCTTCTCGAGGCTCCACTCTCTCCCCTAAATAAGTAAGGCTCCTTTAGCCTAGGCTGAGATGGGGATAAGGAGTCAGGATTGAAGCCCCCAACATTTTGCCAGACACTGGATATGGGTTAGCTCTGTAAACATGTAGAACCAAGTGTAGTGTGGTGTAGTAGTATGCACTTCTAGGCCCCTTCCCGGCTACTGGATCACTCTAGTGCTTCGGGTACTACGGAACTTTTGCCATCCATTGCAGCAGAGCCGTTTCATGAGCGAGAGGGCGTTCTTTGAATTGTTGAATGAAATCGATTCTTTTTTAGATATCCAGATAGATGGATGGATCTATCTTTCGATGATTATATAGCAAGAAGCGCCAAATCCTTGATTTGGCCAAGAAACAAAGCACTGCTTTGGGCCCAGGAAGTGAAGGAAGGAGCGGCCGATAGGCGACTAGTAGGAGACCTCTAGTATATTAATTGGGTCCAGTGTCACGCAGTACACTTATAGGCAACTAACATCCAGTATATTAATTGGGAACGACCTTAGGGAGACGGCAACCCCGATCAATTGAGGGAGGGAGGATGTATATCGAGGGCTCGCTCGCCTCACCCAATTTGTTCTCCGTGCCCATTCCGCATGCGCTTCGCGCGCCATTGGCACTTTGCTCTCCACTTATTTCTTCATTGGACGGTTCAGATGGACTTCACCGTTCTTTCCCAACGAAATGTAAAGGGCTATATCACATCGAAATAACAATTCGTTTTCCACCCCAAATGAGATGAGGAATTAGTCACCGCTACGCACCTTCATATTTCTAAATGAATTGAGGCCCGGCCCAGCTCGCGTCATTCCAACAACCGACGGCCTCAGTATACGATCACGCACAGTAATTGGGAGTCCTATTACATGCCAACTTTCATTCACCAAACCCAGGTTCGTCTTGTGTAGTGATTGTGGACTCATACAAGGATATGGAGTGGGTTGATGCATTAGACTCGACCCTGTCTTTCGTAGCATGCATTCCCATCTGTGTCACAACTGATTCGGTAAGCTACTTGTCCGGACGACCTTCGATCCCCCAACCTTACTCATGGCAACCTTCTGGTCGCCCAACGACCTATAACGCTAGTCACTACTTCCATCGAAGCTAGGAAGTAAGCCCCACAACCCAAAGCGGTGAAGAAAAAATAGAATTTGCTACAAAAGCCGGCTAACGGGGGTATTCCTATGTATGAGAACATTGTAATGGAGAAGGTCATAGCCAAAATAGGATTCATTTTGGCTAGAGTGCCCAAATCTGCTATATATTTGACACGGCTTTGCCGTAATGCTGGAACTATGACGAATGCATCTATCGTCATTGATGCATAAATAAATATACCAATTAGTAGTGATTGAATTCCTTCTATGGTTCCACATGAGAAACCAGTACGAATATAACCTATATGTCCAATCAAACTATGAGCTAGAGGTCTTTTGACTTTGGTTTGGGCCATGGCAGCCAGTGCTCCTAAGATCATAGAAGCAATGTTGTAGAAAAAGAAGATTTGTTGCAATGTACCTCCATAGGAACCAACAATAGAAAGGCGTGTCATATTTGCAAAAATAGAGATTTTAAGCGTAATAGAAAGGAATGCTGTCACTGGGGTGGGTGAACCCTCATAGATATCAGGTGCCCACATATATTGAGTCAAAAGAGAGATTGAGTCCGAACGAGAGGGGGATTTGGGGCTCGAGAGATTGAATAGATAGGCCCCATAAGTTGTGAATTTTGGGGAATTCACATAAAAGGGAACGAGGAATTCTCAACGAAAAAGTGCTCTCTGAACCGTATGTGAAAGTGGTTTTCCATCAGACGGTTGTTCAAGTAACTCCACTCTTGCTTGGATTATATATCTAAAAGGGTCCGCTCTCGGCCATTCCACAGGTTGCCTAGCAGAGGCCAAGTATTTAATTAAGATTCTCTTTTTCTTTGTAGTAGACGCCGAACCTGCTGCCTAATCTCATCTAAGGGGGGCGAGTGCAGTAGCTACATGGACCCCTTCCTTTATGTTGTTGCCAACGCCGGGCCGAGCAGGAATTCTTTAAAAGGCATGACTAAAAGCCAGTATATTAATTGTAAGGAAGACATCCATAAACCCGAAAACGAAACGAGAGTCTCGAATAGTTTGGATTCGTCAAGTGGGTAAGGTAGGCGAATTTTTTCTTTGCCTTAGCCCAGTATAAAAATTCGGAACAAAGCTAATCAGTAGGCTAAATGGAAAAAGGGAAAAGGGCGGTCGTCGCTTGGGACGAATGCTACTGGTTCAGTGGTAGGGTACGGTACTAAAGGTCCACGAACTTCCAGGCGGTTTTTCTTTTGGGCAGCTGTTCACCGTTGGATCTCGCCAATACAGCCTCCTATGGTTTTCATTACCGAGATATCTTTTCTTTTTTCCTAGGGATTGATTGGGTAATCAGCTCCCATGCTGCAAACAGTCAAATCTGAACCATGTCGCTCTTCACACCTCGTGGGCAGGAAGCACACCAGCAACGTGCGTTGCATGATTCCACTGTGTTTTTTGCACTTTTTACTGGGTGGACAGTTGACCGAAAGAGAACTTTGATTCGCCCGGCCAATAGGCGGGCGACATGCTTATCTTGTGTGACAACACTATAGAGCGAGTCGCTCTTCTAGTCGGGCAGCTGTGTGACATCCAGAGAAAGTGGCGCTTTTGTGTAACATGCTATGGTCTCAACGCCCTTACGGGTAGTGATGAGTTTCATGCGCTCTAAGCCCGGCCCGCACACAGTTAGGAGGATTGGCCGCAATCTGAGTGGTACCACCCATCTTACCCTACTACCTATAGAGGGCCACCTATAGCCGCCTGAAAAGGAACTGCATTGATCTTGAATAGGGATCCTACAGTGATAGATAGAATCCCCATAAAAATACCACTAGATCGAGCACCATAATTTCGTATCCGGTAAAAATCTTAGCTAATTGATCGAAGTGGGTAGCTCCAGTAGACCCATAGATCATGGAACAAATAGGGTGGGTAGGCCCAACCACGTATAGAAGCGAACCCCCCCCCCCTCGTTACCATACGTGCGACTCTCACCGCATACGGCTCGCACAAAGACTCTGTCATCCATCCCGAGCCTTTTTATTCCACCTCTCCTCCATTCTCCGGGCGCCTCGATCAAACTTGAGTTCCCCAGCTTCATGCTGCGCTAATAGAAACTAAAAAAGCCATTGCTTGCTCCCCAATGTTTATACTGGCGCCTTGCGTGCATGGTCTTTGTTGCTTCAAAACTACGGGGCTAAGACAACCCCGATCAATTGGGTGCAACTGAAAAAAGGTCGTAGCCAGGGTGGGCGCTTCCTTCCTTCGTCTATCGTAGTTCTGAACCAAGGAGGAAGTCTCACTGGTGCGTGTACCGACTGCATAGACTACAAGCTGACTCACTTCTATTCTTGTTGGGATTGGATATAGATGGAGAATCTCTATATATCGTAGTAGTTCCTTTCTAACTAGTATACGATACAATTTCACTTCACGGCCAAACCTTCCTAAGCTGATGCCTACTTTCTCTTCTCTTAAGTCTATAACAAGTGGGGGGAGACAGGATTCGAACCTACATAGAAAACCTTCAACAGATTTATAGTCTGTCGCTTTTGACCACTCCGCCACTCTCCCCTTCCCGAGCCGACGCCCCTCGGGTTCCTGAATAAGAAGGATAGCGGCGCCTGGGTTTATACTGGCTTATTAAGTTAAGAAGATCGATCCAATTAATATACTCTAAACTCTTCTATTTGCTAGCCTCTGGGAGAATAAGGTCATTTAGTAAGTTCGTTACAATTTATGTAAAGCAAGGTGCGGAGCCCTCATTGCCCCAGTATATTAATTGCAGCCTTCCTCGGCTCCACTCCTTCGTCGCTTCTAGCTAAGCATCTGGAGGCGACCAACGGGAGGTAGCGTAGCTCTTCTGGCGAAGCATCAAGAGCGCGGATGGAGGTAGCGTAGGAGAACAAGGAGACCTAATATTAGTAGTAAGTTGTTGCTGTTCTATGGAAAGAGAATAATTGAAGGGTCTATCCAGATTGAAAAAACACCTCCTATTGCTTCAACTATGTTCCCTCACTAGAAAGGGATTAAGCAACTATCAAGGCAAGCGGGAGGCGTACTAGCTATCACAAGATGCTTACAGTACTCTCACAGTGCCATGGTATCGAATCTAAGTGATTTTGACTTTGTCGGGTAGAGAATGTTCTTCCCCTTCAGCTTAAGCTTAGTTTGCTTCTCATTCTCAATTTCTAGGGTAAAGAAGTGCATTTGGTATAGGTTGCTAGTAAGTCATTGATGGAACCGAATCTCAATAAGTTCTTCCCCTGTGCCAGGTGGAGAATCAAATAATCAATATTCAGCTTATTAAGATGGAATCAAGGGGCCTAAAATGCAATTATCTGGTAGATCATCTATATACTAATGTATCTACTAATATCTATTAGCTGGTGATGGAAGTGCTTCTGACCTTACCAATATATCAGTAGCGAACAAACACATTATTAATTAATAGGCTCATTCCACTTAATACCGGCAATGTATCGAATAGAGCATCTATTGAGAATTAAGCTGGTAGAGAATCTACTAAATAAGGGCAAAGAGAGTAAGTCATACCAAATAAGGTCTAGAGTAAGGTGCTGGTAGAGAACTGGTAGATAAGGGCTATAGGTAGACCATCTCATTCTGGTGCTGGGAGGTCTCAAGAAGCTTTTTTCCCCAACATTATGGAACGCCAACCCGGGAGGTGGTGCATACCGAGTTGGTGGCACCAACTCCTTTATGCTTCAGCACCGTAAGTTATTCTGGCCTACACATAGCAGGTATTATATTCGCTACGCCCCTCAGGGCAGAAGGTGGCATATCCCTCTTATGGCAAGACATGCTTCGCACCTACGCTTCTCATGCATTAGCTTTAGCCGATCAACCATATCTAAAACCTTAGATTCTCACTCCTAGGTTCCCCCGCTCTCTGTGTTAGAACATCCTAGCGCAGAAGGAACCTAAGAGTTGGTGGCACTAACCACATCTCTATATGGAAAGAACGCCAACCCACTCTCTACTATGATTCTCTAACATTAGCGAAAGTCGAGCAACCATAAGCATCACTTACTTACTGCTTAGATTCCCTAAGATTCCTATGCCTTAGGTTCTCATGCAGTTTCATTCACTTAGTCTTAACAAGACTAGTGGCCATATTGCCTAATCCCACCACCGGGCTCAAGATCAGCCTCACTTCGCTCGCCTTGGTTACCTAATGCTTTCTCTTTACCAACTTTGCCATTATGCCCTAAGGAACCGCTTCAAGTCCAACTGCACAGAAAGATTCCCAAATTAATATACTTGGCTGTTTGGCTAGCTTTTTAACAACTACATGGGAGCTAGGCCCAGCTTATGGGTAGATTCGATACCAGAGCCTGCTATTAGATCTTATATAAGAGTATATTTTGTACCATTTAATTGCATATGATGCTAATATGGTATTGAATACCTGGTATGACAAATCGATAGCCGTATAGAAGATTACCTGAATGGGTATATATATAGGATCGAGTGCATAAATAATCACTTACTCTTATGTGATGCTTAGACAATAGAAAAAAATCTCCTAACCTGAACTATAGGATCTGATAGAACAGAGTGAGAATCATAGAGTGCCTTACTGGAAGTTGGTGCTCTTTCTGCTCGAAGCTAGGATAGAATGTGTGATAATCTAAGTAGTAAGTAATGGGGCTTCCGCCCTCTTATTTGATTAGGTAATAGAAAAACAGAGTGAGAAGCTTAAGAGTCAGTGCTGGCCTGCCTTAGTTAATATATTGGCCAAGAGAAGTGACTCCCCAAGATATAAGAAGCCATTAGGTGATCCATTCTATTGGCCCTCCCTAGAGAAGAGAATCTGGGAGTGCCTCACACGGACCCAAACTTGCAGTCGGGAGTGATGGCGCATACACCTTAAAGTGGTAGCAAACAAAACCTCTTCTTTAAGAAAGTTACTGAGCTAGAATGAGAAGCTTTCTATTCAGCTGGACTTGAGCCCGGCATTAGGCAATAGGTGGTTACTTTAAGGTGCTTGCGAAACCTGTTAAGGCTAGTGAAACAGCATGGGAACCTAGGCGTTTACTATTACTCCCTACCCGAATATTCATGAATAGCTATTCTCTACCCCTCTAGACTGGTATATTCTCATATTGGTTAATATGATACTTATTAGGTATTCCCGAGCTTATAAGGTATGACGAATAGATATTAGTAGATTTGATTCCATCATATGAAGCTTCTCTACCAACTATTAGACCGGTACTCTTAATTATGTGATTCTCTACCTGGAGCAGTCATCTTAACTTAGATTCGATACCCGGCTAAAAGGGCAATCACTTAGATTCTCTATCATATGATCATCTTAACTTCGATTCGATACCCGGCTCAGGGGAATAACAGGTATTAGATATGGGAATGGATTTCTTTCATGGTTCACAGCGAACTAGCTGATTCAAGCTCACTAGCAGATGCGCGGCTTAGGGCTCATTTCACTTTTCACAATGCGATTGAATATTCACTACTCGAATTCATATCTACTGGACAGAGTGAACGAATACATCTGGATAGGAGAGAACAAAGACAATCATACATCCCACCGGACTTATATATTGGATGGGTCTCCTCAATCTACTGTATAGGTTGGACGAAGCTAAGTATGGAGTTGGTCCCGGCCTGGCTTGTTCGCTGCGCACCTATATGTTCTACTTCCTTTCTTCCCGTCCATCTCCCGTGAAAGAGGCTTGCTTCTTCTTGACTTGGTTTGCATCCTACTTAGCTTGCAAATCAACCAATCAGATTTGTCTTGCATATGCTTCGACGACCTAGGATCACATCTCGAACCATAAGATGCAGCACGACTGGGGTTGCACTCATTGAAATCTTCCTCTGCACCCTTTGTTGATACTTCTTAGGCTTCTTATTAACCTGGGTCATCAACTTCCGCCTTTGCTTTGGTCCTGAGCTAAGGAGTGGGTTCACGAGGAGATGACTAAAAAGATAAGAGCTAGAGTTCGGGCTGCTACGTAACCTCGAGCTATGATTCCCTAATTAGAATAGCTAGGGGACCGGACGATTAACTTCTCTTCACCCGAGCCTATCCAACCTAGAGGACAACCAGGTAGAAAGAGAGGGAAGCGGGACCCAAGTCAGTAATCAGCTCTAATTCGGCTATCTTACTTTGTTGATGGAAGATTTCGATAATAAGCTACCGAGTCAATTCATAGGCGAACCTCTAACCTTGTTGATTCTCATAGGTGATCCGATATTGGGATTCGCCGGTTTGGACCATGGAAGCTGCCGCGTATGCATTTGTGGCCCATATCAATTAGGGACTTTCCTTCTTATAACCAGACGCAGCCAATGCTGCTTAGGCCAGGCCCGCTTTACCTACTAACAAGACTCTTCTACAATAACCGGAAGCAACCTGTATACCTGGTCTAATTGCTGTTATAACTAACAAGGTAATATACCGGTGCTTAATGGATGCATTTCATAGTAGTCTTCCGCTAAGAAAGCAGACCATCTCTTTCTACAGATGAATACATGCGAGGGAATAAGCCAATGGACATTCTTGCCCTGAGCAAACCTACTGCTAGGCAAGGTGCATAAGCCTAAGCTATTGTTCTATGATTGTAAGCATCTTCTATTCTTTGATACATTCTGTAGTCCTCATTGGCATCGATCCATTTGGTTATGTGTGGACCGAAGCCGTTGCTTTCTCTCATGATCGATTCATCTTCAGAAGCAACTGTCGTATGTCGAACCCACTCTTCTAATGAGGGGCTTCCTAGGCCTAAGTATACTGCTTTTTTTCACTGAGTTCCCGCCCTCCTGGTCAAACCACTACTTCCGAGCTAAGCTAAGAAGAGTATACGAGGAAGTCCGGCTGGCTATGTTGATATAGGTCCCCGGGGCTTCTTCTTATAAGACTAGTCGCTCATCCTATTTGAGCTAGCTTCAACACCCCTATTTAAATGAGCTAGCTTCGGAGCGGACTTCGCTATAGCCTCCAGTCAAGCGTCTATTCTCTTGGATCTAACATACCATGGGCTACTTCCAAGCAAGTCAGTAAGGGAACCCTTAGCATCTTATTTCGGATAATTCCATGTTAGCCGACTCTCTGCACAAAAGAATCACATCTAAGCGAACCAGGCGGGAACTCGGTAGCTCCTCCGAGCAAAGGGACCCATGGATAGTAGGCTATTGTTAATGGAACGTTTCTCAATTAGGAAGTGCTTGCACGATTTATTAACGGTAGCTCGAGGCCACTGTAAGAAAGTAGCCCCTTGTGACCCCACGGAGGGAAGCAGTAAATAACAATTATATTAAGCTGAGCCAAGAGAGAGTTAGAGAAGGGTGCCACTGAATTAGTGCGGATGTTACCTCAGGGAGAGGGCTAGTTAGATAGGGCGAATATGGCTCGACCGTTAAGTTCTCTAAGAGAAGGTGGCGAATCCTAATCTCTTTCAATTAGAAGGGTCTTTGGCTGATGCTTCAGGCTAACTAGTGAACTTCACTACTGGCTCGGATTCCACCTTTGAAGTAGGCGCCCTAAGTTACGTAGGGAGGGAGGAAGAGGTGCACCCTAGGCGGGAATCATCAGTTAGGGAGGAAGTTCTTCTATCTTCTTTTCGTGTCTGGGCTTGACTTACCGAACCTAGGCAGCTAGTCCCATAAGAACCATTAGGGTCTACCCCTTCCCAGTATATTAATTGGGCAGACTGCTTCTTGGTTCTCCTCAACCGGAACGGCATGACTCATCCTTTGACTCAAGGTTTGTAGCTGCCTTCTATTCTTGGTTCGGAAGACAAATAAGATCAGAAAGGCCGAGTCAACAATTGATATAAATATCTTCTCTAGCACTTGAGAGCTATGTGACCTGCTTGGGAAGCTTGCATTATTTATAACTCATCAATGGCACTCGTTTGCTTCTTCAATAGACAACGTACTTGAAGACCAGGTAAAGGCTGCCTGCCGCTATCAAAAAGAAAAAGCAGTCGGTCTACCGACGAAATCTATACTTGTTAATGGAGGCTAACAACTATGTCACTAACTCTTTCACTTAGTAATGGAGCGCTCCAATTGGTAGTATATTAATTGGCGCCTACGGTCGCCTCAAACTAAGAACAACAAAGATATGAACGAAACCAAGTTGCAACAATCATAGTTCGGTACACTAAAAGCATTCAAAACGGTCGCAGAAACGATAGATTTTTCGTCACTAAACGCTCTTTCTTAACTAAAACGCTAGCTACTAATCAGCCAGGGGCCGACGTTATCTAGGAATGAGGTTGATCTGCTGCGAACTCGAGTTGCAAGAAAGTGCGCTTCTGCGCTTCCCTGACTCTAGAAGTTCGTGATTCAGAACTATTTCAATATTAGACCTTGGACATATAATAGTTCCGAATTGAATCTCTTTTAGAAAGAAGATCTTTTGTCTCATGGTAGCCTGCTCGAGTCCCCTTTTGAAACTTTCGTTATTGGGTTAGCCATACACTTCGCATGTTTCTAGCGATTCACATTGTATCATCAAATGATACAAGTCTTGGATAAGAATCTACAGCGCACTAGAACGCCCTTGTTGACGATCCTTTACTTCGACATTATCTAGGGTTCCTCGAATAATGTGATATCTTACACCGGGTAAATCCTTAACCCTTCCTCCTCTTACTAATACTACAGAATGTTCTTGTAAATTGTGGCCAATACCAGGTATATAAGCAGTGATTTCAAATCCAGAGGTTGATCGTACTCTGGCAACTTTACGTAAGGCATAGTTTGGTTTTTTGGGTGTGATAGTGGAAAAGTTGACAGACAAGTCACTTTACAGAACCGTACATGAGATTTTCCCCTTATACGGCTCCTCGTTCAATTCTTCTGAAGTAATTGGATCCTTTTCTTCACTCGAGAATCTCTTCCCTTCTTCCACTCTGCCTCGAACAGTAACTAAGACCAATTCATTCACGTTTTCATGTTCCAATTGAACACTTTCCATTTAGGATCAAAGAAGAAGATTATTCTTTTTACCAAACATATGAAGATCAAATCACGATCTTCTATTCTAATCTAATAAGAACAAGAGATCTTTCTCGATCAATCCCTTTGCCCCTCATTCTTCAAGAATCAGAAAGATCCTTTTAGAAATAGTGCCAGTATAATTGGGCCGAAAAAATTAAAAACATATGGGCGGCATCTGAAATTGCGCCAATTGGCGCATTTTTAGATGATGCATCTGCGTATACAAAACAGTAGCCCCCTCTTCCTCCTCACTTTTCCAACTCTCCTCCGAACATCAAAACCGAAACCCACTTTCTCAATTTTCCAAAATTAAAATCCTAACTCTATTTTAACTTATTTCTTCTAAAAATTGAACCATGGCTTATTCGTTGACATAGGAAGCTTCTATAGATATTAATTCTATAAACAATCTTCATTTAATTTACAATCTAGGGTTTGTTGATGTTGAAATTGTTAGAAGTACTAGCTATTTAACTTTGTAATAGTTGTTTCATCTCGTAATTCACAAACTACTTGACTTTATGTTGTTAAACATCAATTTTTAGTTGAATTAGAAATTGTTGATTGGCAACTAGAATTCAGAATTTTACTACGTTCAAATTGTCAACATTTGTTGTAGATTACACCGAGATGTTACTCGGACCGATTGACGGTAGCATTTTATACTTACAAGCACGTCATCAATCGAGCAGCAACGCTATGATGGCGGTAACACACTTTCTTTTGTAATACCGATATACATTGATTTTTGTTATTAGTAGTACTTATATGTTGTATTGTTTTTGATAGAACAAAAACGCAGTTACAACTATTGATCACTCATCGATGCTCGAGACAGCGACTTCCTCTCATCCTGGCATGCTAGAGTTGTTAGATAGAGCTAGCTTCTTGCTTATACATTGATTGGGTTACACCCAATCAGATTGTCACCTTATCACTGCCTTGGTGGATAGATGGAGGCCAGAGACATCTACATTCCACGTTGGAGCCAGTGAGATGACCATCACCTTGGGTAATGTTGATGTGTTGCTTGGTTTACCTATAGATGGTGCTCCATTGAGCAATCCGGAGCTAGTTGATTACTTTTCGATGTGCAAGAGCCTCTTAGACCTATCTCCTCCCACCAGCAGTGGTGGGGTAATGAGATGATAGTTACCACTTGGTTCCGGTAGCAGCTTGAGGGGGACATTCCAGCTGACACCTCCCAGATTCAGATTGAGCAGCGGGCTTGAGCTATTATACTACATTTCATCACTTCACGTTTGATATGTTATCATTCGAAGACCCGTGTCTAGCTTAGGTGGCTTCATTTCATAGAGGACTTTGATGTATGTCGTCAGTGTTCATGGGGTAGTGCAGTTCTAGTGTATACGTACACCGAGCCGACTAGGCTCACTTTGCAGGAGAGTGCATCTATTGGAGGCTCTTTTACTCTAATTCAGGTATTCACATTTTTCCCCTACATATGCATATATTTTATGTATATATACATTTTTTTATACATCTACACGTTTGTAGCTATGGTCTTGATCGTATCTTCCGATCGGAAGAATAACAATAAAGAGAGCGGAAGTTGATTTATCTTTGCCATATGGTGCTAGGCATATTTACTGCATTATTTGATTACACACACATGTTTTACTCCATTAATTCTTATTATATTTCTCTTGTAGATGGATTTGGCCGAAGAGCACGGTGAATACTCCTGGACGTAATGTTATGTTCTACTGCAACGAGTGTGATGTACTCGTTTGTGATGTTGTGACATAGACCTCATGCACACATGCACTTGGACAGCTTCCACCCTTATGCATTTCCTCTATTGATTTATGGACAGTACATGTGCTACTTTATTGTTTCGGCGATGTAGCGTTTCATCTTCCAGATAGAGTGATGCGACAGTTTGGTTTTAGAAAGCATCAGCCAAAAGCAGCTGCTCACTGCCGGATCGACAACTCAGCTGGAGAGTATGAGATGGCGGTTGAGGCATGGAATCACCGTCATATACATACGTAACAAGAACTAGACCTCATGCTATCAGACGATGAGTATTATATATGGTACTGGTACATCACCGACGTTATATTCTACGTGCAATAGAAACTCCTGTTGAGGAAAAGCAGCTTGCCGAGGTAGACACATATACTCCGAGAGCTCCACTTGAGAGGAATGTGGTATGTGTTAATTGCTATTATTTAACTTGAGAGGAAAGTAGTCATATTTAGTTTGCATACATGTTAATTACTACTATTTGGAAGGCGGATGGCATTTACCGTGCTATGGAGTTGGTTGATGAGCTATCAGGAGAGGTGTCAGAGCGTACGAAGGGCAAATGCTTTAGTGTGAAGCGTATATTGCAATCTATTCTGGCGAAGAACAAGCTAGATAGACCTACACCGCCTCCTCCTCCCCACCTCCTCCTCCTCCTCTTGCACTCATTGAAGCACCTCTTGAATCGTTTCCTCCCCTCCTATGACACAATTATACCAATGCAAAAGCCGAAAGGGTAAGGAAAAAGGTCCTTCATCTTCTCAACCTACGCAATTTGAACACGGGCCAGTCGTAGGGGTGTAACCAAGAAAGCGAGGAGTCTTCGCCGGACGAGGTTTCATTAGCATGGAGGAAGTAAAAAAAACTCCTCTAGCGCTAAAGAGGTTGCGGTAAAGCGTTATTGTGGTATGATGTTAGTCAGATGTTTAGCTTGTAGTTTGATTTGTAGTGTTGGTTGAATATTTTGATTTGTGGTGTTGGTTGAATATTTTGACGTTGTATGATTTCAATTGTTGGATTATCTGTGCAATGTTTATGTGATCGTTGGATTATTTATGTGATGTTTAATGTTAGAATGTCGTAATTTGACCGTTTGGAGTTTTTTTTGGTGGATGGTATATGTTGTATTATGTTTGACAGGTCACTGATTTGAAACCTATAAGCCATACCTGGGGCACTGTTTAAAATTGCGCCAACTGGTGCAATTTCAAATATTGCCCGTTGGCGCATTTTCAAATAGCGCCCCAGGTATGGCTTATAGGTTTCAAAACAAAAACCATCCCCTCTTTCTCCTCTCATTTCTCACTTTACCAAACTCAACACAAAAAACCCCAATTACATTCCTTTCCACATTTCTACATCATCCCTTATCAAAATTGTGATTTTATTGTGGATTTGCTAGATAATCGAAGGTAATCTTCAACATTTAAACCAATTTTCACTTTAATTGCTTTTCATTGCTTTTCACTTTCTTTGCATATCTTAAAACCAATTTTTACCAACCAATACTAGAAATCGATCAATGGAAAATTGATGATGAGACTTTAGTGACATGCGTGGATGCGTTTGGATCCAATGCAAACGATGGTGAAGTCAATCATCAAAGGCCGAGTAAAGAAGTTTGCAACGAAGCGAGAGAGGTTTTTGAACAACCTGATCGTGTACCTGGCGAGAAGCAAATACATTTCGTCGTAATACATGGTGGTAGGTGGAAAAATTGAGGTAAAGCACTCTCTATTGGAGAGGCCCCTCACATAAATTTTGTCATTTTAATAGCAGGTGTGAAGTGATTGTCCAAAAAAATGAACTCAACGTTGGTCGTAGGTACTATGTTTGTGCACGGTATACGTTGGGTAGACAACTGCCTGGGTCGTTTAGATGTTGCAGCTATACCGAGTGGATTGATTCTCCAATGTGTTGTACATGGCATGAGTATGCGCTTGAGATGCAGGAAGAAAATTCACGTTTGAAAAAGGAGAATTATCGACTAAAAGAAAAATATGCAAACCTAGAGTCAAGAATTTCGAGATATCCTAATGAGTAACGTATGGTGTTTGGTTGTACGTTGTATCATAAGTTGTAGTGTATGTTATCGTTGGTTATGTTGCATCGTAAATTGTATTGTATGTTATCGTACGTTGTTGTGTTATTGTTATATCGCAGGTTGTGTTGTATGAGTAATTCATGTTGATGTATATTATTGATTGGTAATTTGGAGTCCTTACAACACAAACACAAACATGAACATTATCAAACGACATATGCTGAAGTACAACAATTCTTTTACAAAACACAAACAAATAAAGAGTTACTTAATAAAAACTAAGTTGCTGATATCTAACGACTCCTCTTATGGCCGAGAACTCCACACCTACTGCACTTATTTGCCCATGGAGGCTGCATCTCATCCATGGTCCCTTTAATTCGTGTAGACCTTAGACTTTTAGGTGCTCTACGAGTAGTTGGTGCCTTAACCTTTTGGGTGCTCTACGAGCAGTTGGTGGAAGAACCAAAAGACCTTCTTGTATACTCCAATAACGTTTGTCATGAAACAGGATAAAATTATGGTGTGTAAGCGGCCAAGTAATTCTGAACCGAGTACCAAAGCGAGGCAAAGTCATGATGAGCTCTGTTTGCACCGTTAGCAATTGATGAACAAGCAGCCATAACATGCGTGCAAGGAAGCTGTTGTAGTAAAGGGATGTTACATGTACAAGAACAAGTGTTACCATCAATTATAACTTTGAACTCATCACCATAGTAGTGAATTACTTGCCATTCGGTTTGGCTAAAACGGACTATTCTACAACGTCTTGCTTCAGTTTCTCTCTCAGTTATCATTGCTTCCCACTTTGGAGTTAATCGACATGTCGAAGCCTTAGAAAACTCTCTTCGTTGACAGAAATAATCCACCGATCGGAAGAAGGTATGAGCAACCAAAGCTTTAACAAGCAGTGATCTTGCACCTCTAAGTACGCCATTAAAGCTTTCAGACGCAATCATTGTCATTACATGAAATCGTCCACCATCATCCTTACATAAAGCCCGGTTCTCCTCCTTCCCTGCTGGACTTCTCTCAATCCAATTGTGAGCTCTAATATTGGTGGTATTAATTTCCTCTCGGATTTTTAGATACTCAACCTCCTCTGAAGCACATGCCGCTGCATAGAATAAATCGGTCAAACGTTTATCTCTAAAGTCGATAGCTTGAAAGTGTGCTTTCAAATGTCTAGCACAAAATCTATGCTTATGTGGTGATCTCCATTTGCTTTCCAAAGCGGTCGGTATTTCTTTCGTTCTATCAGAAATGAAAGTAATACTCGATTGTTAACACTATGAATAAACCGATGCATGCAAGCAAAAAACCAACCCCAACTATCACATGATTGGGCCTTAACAATTGCATAAGTCAAAGGATAAAGTTGATCATTTGCATCAACTGTAGTCGCAACAAGTAATGTACCTTTGTAGTTGCCATATAGATGCGTTCCATGGATACAAATCAAAGGTCAACAATGCATAGATCCCTCGATACAAGGCCCAAAAAGCACGGCCGAAGACACAAAACTCATTAGTTGTTACATGTCCAACACTACCAGGATTCGTTCTAGTAGTTTCAACAAAATATTGTCATAGGTTTAAATATGACTCTGCCAAATCACCGTATATTCGTTCTATTGCCTTGCTCAGTGCTCTCCATGCTTTCATATAACCAATCTTAATAAATAATTGTTCTTCCATTAATACTTGCATAGTTGCAGTTGTTATATTCAAATCCGATTTCACAAAAGGTATGATCTTTGAAAACAAAAAAATTAAATGTCACTTGCTTGTGATTGGAGTTAACTGGGTTAACAAAAGTATGATCGCTCGGATATTTAATAACAACCCACTATCTAGATTGCAATTTTTTAGAATCTATAGCATGAATTCTCCATTGACATTTTGCATCGACATTGCAAATGGCGGTGTATTTTACTTTGTTAAACCTGATTGGCTTAAAAAACTGCATATAAAATTGACCATTCACTAAGTTGTTGTAGAAATTTTGCTTTGGTCTCTAATACCATACCAACTTTGAAACCGTTCTGAACACAAGACGATGAGAATAGTTCATCGTTGATTTGCAGGTTTGTGACAATGGATTTAGCCAACATTTTCGCATTACACAAGTCATCATCCAATGGTATCTCCATTTTTCAGGTTCATCACTAACAGCACTAGCATTGTCTTCGCCTCCGAAATCATAGTTTAGTGGATCATTGTTTACTTGCATGTTGTCGATCCATGTTGTATCGTTCTCCGGGATGGATACAATAGTCATGCTATCAAGAGCAGGAACATCATTTAATTGTCCATCTATATGTTCATCCGTGTCTATATCATCATCAGATACATTTGGTTGCATGTTCGATTGTGCATCTATATGTTATGCCGGAAAGCTACAATATGAAAATATGACATTTTAAATATAGTTATATATGCAACACAATTCATTATCATTGTCAAACTTAACTTACTTTTGGCTCATATGGTATAATTCGAGGGGTGTGGGCTGCATCGGACAAGACCTATGAGTAGTAGATGGTCCAACACTATTTTTCATCGGATTATGATGCAAAATATAACTAAACATGACAATAATATTGGATATCAGATTTAACACGATGAACAATATGTCGTTTATGAAGAGTAGAAAGTAGGAGTTACTTTTGACTCATGCGCACAATACTATCCTACGTCGGATGTGGATAGCTAAATTGTAGATTTTGTTGAAAATTCATAAAAGGAGGATTACTGAACAACATTTGTTGGTGTACGTATTGCAGCATGTTCATAAGAGGATTACTGTTACTAGAAGATGGAATTGGTTGCGAAGGATAGATGGTTACATGTGCCGCTACGGATGCAGCTACAGGTTGTTCTACCAACAACTTTCTGTTTTTCACAACAAACAACTCTATGGATTTAGAGACGGCGGAGAACATTAACTCAATGTCGTCGTCATTTACAATTTTAATTGCATTAGATCTAGAATTAGTTGGCCAATTGCAAACTAAATCAATATCAAACTCCTCCGATTTGATCTTGGTTGCTTTGTAAATCGAAGCTTTTACTTGCTCGAAGTTAGATCCTTTATGAACTTTTGCCGGTTTGTAAGATCCACCGTTATATTTCCCACACATTTGATCATCAATAACCAACTCGCCAACATAATAGCATATAGTTGCAATAAAATTAGGAGCCATTCTAGTTTGATAATGGAATTATCAGTATGAAGTGAAATACACAAATCTAAAAAAACTAGGGTCTGCAAAAACATACCTTTAATGATTCAAATGAAGAAGATGTTGTTATTCTTAAAGTAGATTCAAAAAACATTTGTTTTTAGATGAAATATTGATAGAGTTGTTAATTTTGGAAAGAACGGGGAGTGGGTTTAGGTTTTGATGTTTGGGGGAGAGTTGGAAAAGTGAGGAGGAAGAGGGGGCTGTTGTTTTGTATACGCAGAGGCGGCATTTGAAATTGCGCCAAACCGGCGCAATTTCAAATGCCGCCATATATTTTATTTTTTTTGGCCCAATTATACTAGCGCTATTTGAAATAGCGCCAATTATAAATTCAAAAAAAAATAAATTGCTTCAACTGGCACAATTTCGAATGCCATCCATATATTTTTATTTTTTTGCCCCAATTAAACTGGCGCTATTTGAAATAGCGCCAGTTATAAATTCAAAAAAAATTGCTTCCACTGGCGCAATTTGAAATTGCGCTAGTACGTTTTGGCCAACTCAGCGCTGAGTTGGCCAAAAAAGGCCTACGTTTATAAATAGTTTTAAAACAAGGCTATTTGCATAAAATTTTTGTAAAATAGGGCTAAATCAAAAAAATTTCCAAGTTTAAAATCTAGAACAAAATTTCAATGCACACAGTGCGAGACTGCAAAATGTAAATCAGAAGATTATCTGACATTTAAAATACTGGTCTCGTATAAATTTTACCGAGTTTCCATTTTTTCGGCATTTTGTTTATTCTCCAATTTTTTCAACTTAATAATTTTGAAAACCTGAAATATACCCCTAAATCCCTTGTTTTACTCTCAAATTAGTGATGTTTTGCTAAAATGATGAAAGTTTTTAGTTTTGCTTGTGATGCATTATCAACGGAATATGGTGGAGACGAAGATGGTTATACATGGAGCTCTAATAGCCACCGTGTCATAAAGAATGGGGATGTGCATGGTCGTCGATAACATTGTAAGTTGAAATTAAATTGTAGCACTTTACATAATAATTAAATTTAATTAGTTAACTTATTAGATTAAACCCGTAGAAATTTGAACATGTGATAGGTAAGCAAAAAAAACAAATGTATGTTACTATTGAATTTTAAAACAAATGTATTAAATAGGCTTGGGCAGGTCATCTACAAGATTCATTTGCATCTATATTCTGGCTATATAGGTTAATAACAAATATGGAGACTGACCTTGTGATTTCCCATCTATTGCAAGACATTGGAAGGTATTAGATTTGGTTTTTTTAAAGTATGTCTTTTTTACTTGGTTTATTTATATTTCACACATATTCATCTCATACAGTAAACTCACGTCATTGTTATAGGAAAAATAAATTGTTGAATTCAGATGCACATTTGTGTGATACACTAGTTACTTGTGGAAGACCACACATACATTTCATTTTCTCTTTAGAGAGTTGGGTATTACTCCTTTGGATGCTACCATGCCTATTGGACTAGTAGTTGGAATCGGTGAGCCCATCGAATATGAGCAGTTCCAAATACATAGCAATTTACGATATGTATTGTCGCATTTGTGGATGTTTATTAGGGTGAACCTAGTTGAGAGTAAGCCACATTAGTCTATAGTCATAACACCGGTAAATCGTTACAATCCTAGACACAACTTGGAGATTGGCAGACTTTTTGTTCTTTGCATGATGGGGATTGTTTCTTCTCCAACTCATCATCGACACTGCATGTAGAACATGTTGTTATAATTACATGGTTCTCTTTAAATTCACCTAATTTATTTGATTGAGGCATGTGTATCATGGCATATTTATATCAATCATTAGCTTTAGTGTGTTAGTTAGAGAGAGAAGTCTTTGAGTGGCTTTTGGGAGGTACTATTGATAGAGTTAAGGGTATGCCCTAGGAGCAACTATATAATTTTTTACATATATCTAACTCGATGATCAATCTTGTTCGAAATAAAATGTGTTTTTCCTTTATTATATAGTTGTTATATAGTGATATAAATAAATTAAGTAATTAATTTAAAATATATAGATAGAAAATCCTTAAATGGTACGTTATGTGACAGTAATTATACTGTGCTACAATGTTATATTATATTGAAAATAACATATTATTTTAAATTTTCCTAATCAAGATGTTTTAAGAAAGGATATCAATTCATCCGTTGAGACTAGAGTATGTAATGCTCTCTAGATATTGGAGAGTGCATTTCTCATGGTTGCTGGGGGGCATCAAGGGGTTATGTACTGATATGTATAGGATAACTATGGAATGACTCATTCAAGAGTTTTTTGCTTGTTAATATAACTAAGGTCAAACAAAGAATCTCGAAGTGACGTTGTTACACAATTCCCTCAACTTAAGAATACTATGGAACTTCAATATGGACACTCCATTTTAATTATAGTTAAATCATGGTATGACGTCCATTGAACGACTATAATTGAGTCTGAGTTGAAGCATTAGAAGTGAAACACTATTCAGTAGAAGATTGTCTCCTTAGTTATATAAGTTAAGTATCACAGTCAACTATATTCAACTTAAAGTCAAAATCTGTGGTCAGAGTAGTGCAATTAATTATGAATGTTATTATTAAATAAAGGACTCTGTTTATGGACTAACCAAGTTGAATGTGGACCATATTGAAATTTTGACCAAACCAAATTCCATAAGTCCTAACGTGATTAGTGTTAATGAAGAGAATTGGTGTAAATAATCGTTGCTAAAGGGTATCACTTTAGAGAATATGAAATTCGATTTTACTGAAAAGGTCTGTAAGCGATGAATTTGGCAATACTGTCACACCACTAACTAAGGTAACGTGTGAACGTTAATATTTAAATTATTCAATATTAACTGCCGACTGAATTCACACATCTGAGTCACACAACCGTATTTGTGAATTCTTCGAAAAACCACACGATTTATATAAATCATAAAATGTTGTAAGTTAATTAAATTAATTAATATTTGAGAAATATTAATTATTATTTAATTTATATGATGTTTGGGAATTATTTGAAATTATTTGAATTCATATATAAAGTTATATTTGCGCGCATCGATATATGATATCTGTGTATTTTTAAATAAGCTTAAATAAAAGGTAATTGTATAAAGGGATTTATGAAAATTTTATATCATTTAATGGCAAGTAATGTAGCCATACTATGTGAATAGAGAGGAATGGAGACAAGGAAAATTAAGAGAATTGATTATGGAGGTTTTAATTAAAAGAATGTGAAAGGTTTTATTCTTTCAATTAAAAATAAATCTACTTATTCATTTTCTACATACTTCATTTCTATTCACTACTCTCTTCTCTCCTCCTAACTTTCCATGGCTGAAAATCAAATCAACATTTTTTAAATTTTATTGACTCTAATACCAAACGCAAACATTAGTTAAAAAATAAAATAAATGGTTCATCCTTCTCTTGCAAAGCTGGGTGATAATTTACTTGAGATTTGAGGAGAAATCTCAAATCAAGGTGTTATAAAGGACAAGCTTTTTCATGTTATATAGGATGATCTACCATCCAAGGTGTGATCAACGACGACATCTTCAAGGTATATCTCTTATTTATATTTTAATTCACATAAATTGTTTGTTGGATAATTTAAAGAATGATTCCATATTCGCATATGTTATCTCATCCATCCATCTATGATTATGTGTTTTACTCGTTAGATAATATTGAACTATAGATCTTTCACCAAAAAAACAAAAAACAAGTTTGTATTTGGACTCATATATATATGTATGTGTGTATGTATGTGTGTGTGTGTATATTATATGTATATGATTTTACATTATAAAAGTCATTAAAAATATATTTCAATACCTTAAATCATCATTTTAATTTGAAGTTCAAAACTAACATTTAATATGCTATTTTACAAAATGTTTTGATTCTATATCCATGGTTGAATTGAAACTAACATATAAAATTAAAATTTTCATATAGCCTAATACATGGTAGTTATGATTCAAATGTTTTGAATTTATTTTATTAAAATCAATCATCATACAAAATGTTATTTTACCAATTCTATACAAACGTTGTAATTACAAGCATTTGAATTTTTGATTTGGATCTAATAAATGGTAATGAATGTAGTAGTGAATTACGGAAAGTTATATTATAAATTATTTTCAAAATCAAAGTAAGTTTTTACTATATCAGGAAACTTAAAATATACATATCTATAAATTTGCTTATTTTAAATAGTCAAAGAGGCGTTTGAGTCGTTATATCTAGATGTAGTAAATGGTAATAAAGAAAGGAGTAAATTAAGGAGAGTTTGTCTTTTCATCTTCTTCCTTTTAAAACCATCTATGTTTTCAATTTTTATCTTAAAATATATAATTAAATGCATACATATTCAAATACTAGTTTGGAGATAACAAATGCATGTATGGACAACGCATGTGTTTATCAAAGATGTAAATCTCAACATCTATATACGTACACATCAAGTATGCACACTTTATTATATGTTGCACATGCATTATATTTACACATGAGTATATTATGATATAGTCTTATAATATGCAAAATGCCTAATAATTAAATTCATTGATTGTCTAATCAGAAAATTAAATAAAACTGGATTTTACTTGAAGTAATTAGATCAAATATAATAAATGAATTTAGACTTCATAGCCCCAATAAGATCCAAATGCAAAAAATTGAAATTCACTCATTTAACCTGCTGGCCTGATTCCATCAACTAGGGTATTGGTGTAACACCCCGTAAATGAACCATAATTAAATGGATTAAATTGAATTAAATATGATAAGTTAGAATATGGAAATTTTATAAAAGTTGGAATTTGACCACGAAATTTATTCTGTTGCATTCGTGACCAAGTTTTAATCTTCTTCCACATATAATATGCTGAAAACGGAGCTCAAGCAAAGAAGTTATGAGCATTTGAAGTTTTCAGATTTAAATTAATTTAGTCTGAATTCAAATTCAAATGAGAAATTAAATTTAGGGTTTAAATTTCAAAAAAAATAACTTGGGGGCTAAGTAAATATTTAATTAACGTTTAACGTTAAAAATTTAATTAGGAAATAAAATAAATTGTGCAACGGAATAAAATAAACGTTCCCCGAAATAGAGGAGTGGTTGACCTATATAGGTCAACCGGTCGACCGTAGCGGTCGACCGGTCGCACATAGGCGGTCGACCGCTTGGCAATGAAAGTTGCCAGTGGCGGCTAGGGTTTGAAGCTATGTTATATTGAGTTGTACGCTCCAAAGTTATCTGTTTCTTACCTACTTCTATCCTACGGTTCTGGTGCATTTCAACCCCTATAAATAGGACCTTGTCCTCTCCACTTTTTATTCATACTATTTCGGGGAATGCAATGAAACTCTGCCATTGTTATCTCTTCAAATTAGATTCAGAAGCTCTATAGAGAATTCAATTCATTCTCTAATTATTTCTTCTACCTCCAACCTATTCTTATTTTTTTTTCTTTCTTCAACCATTTTGAATCTAATAAAAATATATACATTTTTCCTACCGTGTATATATCAAAAGAGAGAGATTCTGAAGGAGATTGAAAGGCCTGCAAATCTAAGGAAAGCGAAGCTAAGGCTGTTCTATGAGTGATAACCTTAGTATTTCTTTTTCGGTAATTTTTTAGTATATCTCTATAGATTTAAATATGCCTTAGCGATTTTGGGATTGCGAAAAACGATAGATAAAATTCCTTAAAATTCCATTTTATTACGAAGCGTCAATTCTATATTGAGATTCTCAATTATTCACAGTAATTTAATGGAATTTGTTTTGTTTTTGTAATTTTTGATAATTTCATAGTCTATTCCACTTCTCTTACTTCTTTGGTTCAATCTTATTATTCTTCATTGATAAGGGGTTTAGATTATGGATTTTATTCGTGGTTTACACCATTTATTCCACACAAATTTCCTTCTTATCCATTTCTTTGTAAAAGAAGAGTTGAATAGAATATGGAGTTTAGATTTCAATTCCTATTATTTAGGATATTTCACTGAATTGGTTTAATAAATTGAGTTTCTGTTTTATTTACAAGTTTGTTATTACATTTTTGGTTATGAATATTTATTCCCTATTTCAAATATTAGAATCCCTTATTTTGGTATGTTGAAATCTTAGGAATTTGAAGAAAAATGACTTGTGATAGTATTTGGTTAGGGAATTGACATTTAACGCTAGTTTAGGGTGTAAAATCCGTGAGTTTAGAATTTATTGTGCACGAATATTTATTTATCTGTATTAGCGTAATTAACGTATAATTATTGCGTATATGTCGTAGTTAATTGGGTATTTATTTTTATTTATTTCCTCCATTAGAAATGTAATTGATTGTTAGGAGAAAATAAGAAGAAACTTTATTTAGCCTAATTATTATTCTAAGGTGTGATAAGGAAGATTCCATTAAGGTCTTATTTATGAAATGGTGGGATGAGTGTTATTATATATATGGAGTGTATTTTATTTATGCTAAGTCATAAGGATGTGAGGTCAATAAAGTTACATGACGGAAGTCTGCCCTTCACTTTGAGGCTACCAGCGGTTGTGTACACTTCCTATTGATGTGAGATATCCTTATGATAAATATTTATAACAACGCGTGGTTAGTCCCAAATTATGTAGGGGAAATCTACCCAGCTAATATGGCTACTAGTTCCTACGAATAGTTGGACTAATGTGAGACGTCATTATGAGTATGGGCCATAATATAAGGGGCCTGCTTTGGGGTCTTGAGGTACTAAGTAGTTGTTTGAGGGCCCATCTCTTTTTCCCAAATGAAGTATTAAATGGCCTAGAGGACACATTAGGTGGTATCTCTATAAGGGTCCTCTTCTGGATAAGATACTAAGCGACTAATTGAGGGTCCGCCTTTCCGAATAAGGAAGTGTTAAATGACTTGAGATTCCATATGATGCCAGCTAGATGTACCATTGAGGAGCATGCTTTGGAAATAGGTATCAAATGATGGGGTCTGCCTTAACTAAGGTATTAAATGACCAGAGTCTGCCTATTTTTGAATAAAAGGTATTAAGTGGCTTGGGTACTATCTCTTGCATTACTAGCTATTTATGACGTACGATTTGGGTTATGAGATTTTAGAAACCTGCTTCTAGAATGG
Source organism: Allium fistulosum (assembly GCA_030737815.1). Lineage (NCBI taxonomy): Eukaryota > Viridiplantae > Streptophyta > Magnoliopsida > Asparagales > Amaryllidaceae > Allium > Allium fistulosum. The sequence goes on from CM060907.1 coordinate 1,011,460,858, forward strand.
AAGGTATTAAGTAGTTGGTTGAGGACCCGCCTCCTTTCCTTATAAGAAGTATTAAATGGTTTTAAAGGTTTTAAGTTTGTAGACATATTGTTATTTTGAAATATATTGCTCAAGTACCGAAAAGGTAAGACTTGAAGTTTTTATTCACCATACTTGTTATTCTGACTCCCTTCTCATTACAGCACAGGTTAAGGACGGAGTAATGGCAGTGACAATGCTTAGAGATGGAGAAGCTTGGCTTATGGCAGTATTAATCATTATTACTTGCTTTTATATGTACCAATTTATTTAGACAATCATTGTAACAGATTTAATATACGATCCAATGGTATTTTATATTATGACATTTTATGGTTTTGAAATAAATGGGTACACTTTGCTATTATATTTTATTCCAACATCTGTGAGCTCTTAAAGATTACTTATGGCTCTAAGTTGTTATTTCTTTTTCCAACCAACAACCTTCCTTAGAATGGATCTAAGTTTCGATGGGCCTTTTCTGAGTCGAAATTTAGGCCTATTCCAAGGTGGGTCGTTACAATTGTTACTACGGGTACACCCATAATATATCATATGCGTTTATTGAGATGCGACTAGCATTATCTTGTCCTCGAATTTGTGCATAGACCTCTTAGAATTGGCATTAAGTGGCTGGTGGAGATGTATGTCATGTTTATGTTGTTGCATATAACCAGCTAGAGCTCCCCACTATTTATGACACGGTCATTTAGCAGTCATATGATGGCTCCCCATTCTTGACTTACCCAGCCTCGCATCATGTCGGACTCTTATCTGCTCGACGATTTCTACTAATATTATCTCCACCACAGAGGGGTTGTATGTGGTAACTTTGTGAGCATTATTGGAGACAGACCCATGGTTATGACATTATTCCTGAAGATCCACATATAATGAGGTTAATAGTACATTTATACACTTCTTTGCGGGAATTTGTAGGCATAACTGGTGGAGAGCCAACTATTTCATTATTACCAGTGTTGATTGTTTTTCCTTCCATCGTTAGTTTTACACTCCTTCCTTAAGTGATATAAACTGAACCGCTGCCATTAATATTATAGATCCATCTGCCATTTGTCATGGAGTTGTACCCCCGGTCGTTAAGGATTTAGCTCAGTCTGCTTGGAGATTTGTTGTTCCTCCATATATTCCACCGATGATTGCATGTTACAACTGGATAGTTACAATGCCTTCTATATTTGGACTTGATCGTTACATTGATATTCTCTATTACAAGTTCACCAATTATCCTGATCCAACGACTTTACCTTATTCGGACTTGTTTCAGAGCCGGACCAAAATCCCGGTGTTACATATAGAAACATTGTGAGACTACTAGGTATTAAAGACATCAAACCGGGAAGCATAAACGTATTTATGGGAAATGGTGCAGTATAAATTATACTAGTGTGAATGGATCTTGAAGCTACTATAACACTAGAGGGGATGAATAGTGTTATATAACTTATATAGAACTTTTCTAGTAGTTAGGATTTGAATCAAAACAACGATAATCAACATAGATATATATTAACAGGCAGTCACGGATATATATATATATATATATATAAAAGCAATAAAAATAAAGTAAAAGTAACAGGGATGACACCGAGAGTTTTATACTGGTTCGAATTGACAAATCCCACATCCAATCCGGTATAGTATCTGTACAAATTTTCTTTTAAATGCTTACTTTAATTTGGTATCAAGTAAGCCAGAATACAATCTTGAATTTAAGGCAACAATATACACCCTTCTTACTTTTTGAGCTTTGGAATCTGTTGATTTAACTGGGCAACTAGATCAGCTACTTGATTTAAACGGGTAACAAGCACGTCTACTTGATTTGAATGGGCAACAAGTACACCCACTTGATTTGAACGCATAAGAATCATACCCACGCAAATGGCAGTAGAGAGTTGTTGATTCCAAATACAAATATTTGTACTTTGGATACAGAATATCCTATGGCCCTTTGGTAGTACTTTGATCTTTGAATTAATGAGAGAATACTTGCAAATCGGTGAGTAGATTATAGAGAATGAATATAGTAAAGTAGATATTGAGTGAATTTGAAGAGTATAGAAAGTGGATTTTGTGAAATGTATAATGACGATTTGGAGTAGGAAGAATAAAGAGAAAGTAGTTCTTGGAATTCGTTTTCCAGCACCCATTATATAATGTTTGAAGGGACATGTCTATTCACGAAGAGATGGAGCTAAAAATCGCTTCTATTCAAAAGTTAAAAAACATCTCCTCAATAGTACATATGTCGACATACATAGGTAGGGTATGTCGACATACCCTTATATTTTGAGAAAAACAATAATACATTTAAAGTGTTATAAAATTCTGATATTTTGTAAAATAATTTAAAAATAGTTTTATAATACTTCTTAGTATATAAAACTTTTATAAAATATTTGTAGAAATATATTTTGAAATAAAATAAATATTTTGATAAGAGGGTATTCAAAGAAATGAAAGTTGTTATTCAAGGACTTTAACATATTTATCTAACGTCTATTAACTATAATTTATAGTATTGAACTCTTCATGTCTTTGTCTTTAAACTCACGAGTCTTCAATTATCTTGATCATCTCTTAATCTTGATCTCTAATCTTTTTACTAATCAGTCTTCAAACTTGATTATACTGTACTTGTATAAACCTCTATAATATCCTGCAAAATATTTTATACAACTTAGAAAAACATTGGTACCTATATTTATACGGTTGTCATCATCAAAATCAATATGTGTGGTATTAACAATCTTTCTATTTTTTGTAATGACTATAGTAACCTAGGATTTTGGTCATTTGAATTTGAAATATTTATTTAATTTTAAATATGAAAAGTTAATTTTATAATTCAAATAGCTTAAATTTCAAATATAGGGATCTAATGTGAATAAAAATGATTTCGAAAGCTGATTTAAATTCTGTTTAAATAAGAATTAAGATAGTAAACTTTTAAATTTGAATTAAAAGTGATTAGAATGGTTTTAATAATAATTCATTTTAACCAGCGTGTGAAAATAGCATTCCAGGACATTGTCTCAAATTTTGATGAAACCAGTGCCATTGGATCCGTAATAGTGAATTATTGTATGTTAACTAATTTCGTGGCGATCGAACGTATTGTTTAGACATGCAAGCTCGAAACGTGTAGAAATTAATAAAAGGGATTTAAAATAATATAATTTGATTTTGAAAGTTAACTTATGTATATGATGGAATGGGATTCCGATAATAGTTCCATTGTGTTCGAAATAGGGGCATTTAGTATAGAACGCCAGTCTGCACATCACGATTGGAGTTCAAAAATTTAAAGTGTGAATAGTGTTCAAAATTTTTCTATAAAAGGACCTCATCATCCTTTATTTTGGAAAACCCTACCCATCATTTTTATCGTCCACATCCAATGATCCATGATGATCGCAACCACCAAAGGCCGTATCGGCCTTCGACCTCAACTGCGAAGTTGCTCGGCTCGATGAAGTGAAGCGATCTGACAGTTGGATTGGCGATCAATAAAGCATGGAGATGGCAATAGGGAGGCGATGTTAGCAGTTTTATCATGCGATTTGGAGACGACTGCGACGTTTCAGGTGGTAGCTCTTGGGGCATAGGCCTGTCTAGGTTGGGGCTATCATCGGTGAAGTTGCGGTGGGCTACTGTGGCTGTTGGCGGCGACGTTGAGTGATCAAAGTCGTGACGTCAAGTACAATGGTGTGGCCTGGGTTTATAAATAAAGGTGATGAACGTTTAAAACTTAATTAAATTAAGTTAATTAAAAATTAAATAATCTCAAATATTTTAACGTTCGTATCTTGTCCATACGAGAGTGGATTTGGATGCGGTCACTTGCGTTGGACTCGTAGCGATGATATCTATGCAATCGTGTAGGATTCGTCAAATTCGGAGCTTATAGGAATTTCAAGAAAAATCGAATATTGTTCAATTACCACATTGAGCAGAAGCGTGTCAGCATTGTCATGTTATAAATTGAGTTAACTTACCTCTCTGGACCCACTTATATTTCATATAAGTGTGGATATTTTTATTAATGCATGTTTGTTTCTTGTTTGGATGATTTACTGCTTTATCAGTTGGTTTGGATTTATTCTAGCCATTAGAGTGGATGACCTTTTATATGTACCCGCCTAATGGTGGATGGTCCATATTATATAATTATATACTGTATGTGATGCATGGGAACATGTTGGAGGGATCCAACATGATTCCTCACCACTGTTGATTTTACGTTTCATATATATTATGATATATGATTTGTTGGATGTCATATTTGATGACATGGACATGAGTTCATTTATTTAGTGCTATAGTAGCGCTGGGCCTTATTTTTAGTATTTTGAAATACTATAAAATAACGATTTTGAATTGAAGTGAATTTTAAAGTGATACTTGGAATAATATATGTTTTAATAATTATTTGTAAATTATTAAAAGAAGGAGTTTACAAAAATGAAATAAAAACAAAAATAGTTTTGGAAGATTAATTTAACCATTTTGTGAAATATTGTTAGATAGAGATTTTAGAAACGTATTATAAAGGGTTTAAAACTTAATAGATAAACACATCTTTTATTATAAAGGAAATACAGTTTTAAAGAAGATAGAAATAGTTTGAAATAAATATTTCTGAAATGGTTTATATAAAAGATTTATAAAAGTAATATTTTACAAATAAAGTAATAGATTTATAAACGGAGTTAAATGTTAAAAATGGATTTGTAATTGATATTTGGTAAATAGATTTATAAATAGGATTTTATAAATAAATGAGATTTATAAAGGAATGGATTTATAAGTAGAATTTTATAAATAAAGATATTTTATAAAGGGAAGTTTTATAAAATAGATTGGAGATTTATAAACATAGTTTTAAATATGAAAAAGATTTATGTTGAGATTTGGATATGGATTTTTATAGAGAAAATATGTACACGTTTTAAAAGTTAAAATAATCTTTTAAAGGAATATTTTGAAAGTGATATTTTCCTATGGAGTTAAATGGTTTAAAAGGTGATTTAAAATGTACTAAGGGACGAAGACATAAATTTCAACATTTATTATTGCGATAGATGTTTTCAAGAAAGTAAGGAAGGCATAGACTATAACACTGTTGTTATAGTAAGTGATTTCCGAAAGGAAGTGTTTTATATAGTATACGGGATTTATATAAATATAAATAGTCGAATCCCTATACTATTGTTTTGGGTTGTCGTAACGATGTTTTACGCAATATTCATTTTGACCCAGTAAAGCGTATTTTGAAAAATATGAAGCTTTCCTCAAAAGATTTGTAAATATACTTATTATGGATTTAAGTATATGGAAATATTTTCCAAGTGTTGAAAATGAAATGGTTTGTGAATATACTTATACCGTTGAGATAAGTACACATAAATGTTTTCCAAGTATCGAAAGATTAAAATGGTTTTTAAAACATATCTTTTTAAAGATATTTTGAGATAAATATTTGGAAAGTGATTTAATTAATAAAAGACTAATTAAACAAGCCTTGTGATTGCTTGTGTGTTAGATTGTATTTTTGGTCATTTTTGGTTCCTTGACTTGATGTGGAAACTGATTAGTCGTGTACTTAGTACGAGGCCAACTGAGCAGGCTTGATTATCATATGGTGTTAAGAATAACGATTCGAGTAGGGCGGAGTGACTATGGTACTCCAATTTACCGAGCTTCCTTCTTGGCCGAAGGATAGAAAGTTGAGAGGTGGAAATGTGGTAAGTCTATGACTTGGTTTCCATGTAAGGTTGAGGGCCACTTATCGATTGTTGGTCTGGAGAGACCGGGATCAGATTTATCCGAAAACCACTACAGACCAACATATGCGTTCGAAAGTGCAGATTTGTGGAAGATGATGATTTTTGAAGATGGGAGATCTTCATGATGTAGGGCTGCTTGCCACTAGCCCCGCGATTCCATATTATGTATATATGGTGGTAGTAGTGCTTCATTCTGAAAATCTTCGATGCAAGGACTGCTCGTTACTAATCCTAGGGTTGATTCCCAACAGGATGTAGTAGGAGAATGCCTCGGTTTGTCCTATTCCTAGACAACTTTTATGGACGAATGTCTGACATTGAATTTCTAAGAACCACGTACATTGGTTTTTACAACCGTACATCTGTTTAGTGGTGTAGGAGGTAACCCCTCTTGCACTTAACACCCTTCTCCGAGGCGTATGAACTCGAGGGTTGTACTTTTGTGGAAATCAATTAGTGTCTTGTTGGAAATGGCAATGTGGCATTAAAAGTAGGATTTGTTCCGTGAAAGGTAAACGTTACCTTAAGCCTTGCACATCCGAAATGACAAAAATAAGGTGGATGTGGTGAGGCTAAGTGGGTCGCTCCCATTATGATATAGTCATCACCTTTCTAGATTACCCTCTATATTTCGGGTTTATTGTGTATGCTGTGGCTACGGATAGGTCGGAAACAACCGAAGTGATGGTGTATTCGGTGCTATCTATGGGAAAGGTTGGCCGGTTCTATGTTAGTAGAGGTTGGAGCCTCAGGTGCATCCCTCTAGAGATGTACTGTCGGAAGGTAGTCCCTTACCTTGTCGTTGTATGGAATCCATTCTCCAATACGTGCCTTTACGGTTTTAGTTGTAAACCTATTATGCTGGAATTTAATAAATGTAACAATTTCGGCTATGATTAATATGTATTTGTATCTTAGACACTATTATAATATCAAAGGATTTGATATAAAGTATTTTGGTTATCGTAAGGTAAAAACCCGTTCGTGTTTATGTGTGGTGTGGTCTTACGAGATACCTTTGCTTTGAAAGGTTTTTATAACTTTAAAAATTCAATTGAAATGTGTCTTCTCACGCTGGTTTACCAGACTGATCCGGGCGTTTTTCCTTTTTAATGCTCCGGTCAGACCAAGTATATTTATAGATTCAGTTTGGATGCTTTGGAGCTTTCGAAGAAGAGCTGGAGGTCTTCAAGTCGTATTCACGTATATGTTTATTTTCCGCTGTATTGGTTATTTAAATTATGAACATTTGTGAGGATAGATTGTTATAACTGTCCAGGCTGATGATTAGTTATTTGTGTACTCTGATTTGATGTATTTATATTATAGTTTCTCTTTTGTAAAGATCATTGATATTATATTATATGTTATTCCGCTACGTTGGGAGATTCTATGTTGTTTGGTTTTCTTTCTCTCTTCTTTATTCTCTTCTTTCTTCTTTCTTCGTTCTTTCCCCTAACCGTTCGCCTTTTCATTCATTTGGAGCTGGACATGTGTGATTTATTGTCAGCTTAAAATGTACGAGATTGTGGGTCGTTATAGTTGGTATCAGAGCTTATGTTAGCGAACACTTAGGCTTTGGTAGGGTACTTATTCGAGATATGGTTAGTAATACCCTAGAATAAGTTTGAGTGTATATATATATATATGTATATATGTATGTATATATATATATGTATATATATGAGCATGCATTTATTAGTGATACAAAAATGTTTTATATTGTGTTGGTTGATCTATTGAGTGGCTTATGGATTCTGGTCAATACGAGCAATTAACGTTATTGATAGGGATCTCTAAACACTTGAACATAGCAATTCGACATAGTGTTGTTTTAAAATTGGGTAAATAAAATAATTTTACCTTGATTATATTTTATATATAAGGGAATAATTTTTCAAAAATTATTATAGTTATATATGGTATGTGTTGACTCCAAAAATGGGAATCAACACCCAATATAATCTCGTAGAGATTAAACGATGGATGAAATTAAAAACATAGCAGAAAAAAAGTAAATGAACACGCGGATTTTTATAGTAGTTCGACAATCTTGGCCTACGTCCACTTTATATTTTTATTGATCTTGCACTGGATTATGATTACAAGAATGTTTGGATTAGCTAGGATCCATTAATACAAGAGTGAAGAATAAAAATGGCAGAGCCTAGGCAGCAGAAAGGAGCATCCCATTTATAGAGAATGGCCACTGGATTTATAGAGAACTTCTCTAAATAGTTTTAAGATTTGAATCAGAACACATATAATCAACATATATATATATATATATGCAATAAAAATAAAGTAAAAGCAAGAGAGATGACACCAGGAGTTTTATACTTGTTCGTATTGACCAATCCTACATCTAGTCATGTAATGTATATACAGAGTTTCTTTCAAATGCCTACTTTAATCAGTTAGCAAGCAAGGCAGAATACAATCTTAATTTCAAGGTAACAAGATACACCCTCCTGACTTTTCGAGCTCAGGGTAGACTCTCCTGATTTAACTGGGCAACAAGATCACTCATTTAAATTAAACGGGCAATAAGCACACCTACTTGATTTAAATAGGCAATAAACACACTCACTTGATTTGAATGGGCAACAAGCACACTCACACAAATAGTAGTAGAGAGTTGTTGATTCCAAATACAAATAGTTGTACTTTGGATACAGAACATCCTATGGCCCTTTGATAGCGCTTTGATTTTTGAATTGTTGAGAGAATACTTGCAAATCGGTGAGTAGATTATAGAGAATGAATATAATAAAGTAGAGATTGAATTTGAAGAATATAGAAAGTGGATTTTGTGAAATATATAACGAGAATTTAGAGTAAGAAGAATAAAGAGAAAGTAGTTCTTGAAATTCATTTTCCAGTCCCCTTTAAATAGTGTTTGAGGGACATGTCTATTCACGAAGAGATGGAACAAAAAATTACAACTATTTAAAATTTAAAAAATATCTCTTCAACGGTATAATGTCGACATACATAGGTAGGGTAATCGACATAGCCTTGTATTTTGAGAGAAAAAAATACATTTAAAGTGTTATAAAATTCAGATATTTTGTAAATCGTTTAAAAATAGTTTTTAAGTACTTCTTAATATAAAATTTTTATTAAATATTTGTAGAAATATATTTTGAAAATACAATAAATATTTTGATGAGGGAGTATTTAAAGAAAAGAAAGTTGCTATTCAAGGACTTTAACAAGTTTATCTAATGTCTATTAACTATAATCTATAGTCTTGAACTCTTCGTGTCTTTGACTTTAAACTCATGAGTCTTTAATTATCTTGATCATATCTAAATCTTGGTCTCTAGTCTTTTTACTGATTGGTCTTCAAACTCGATTATCCTATACTTGTATAGACATGCGTAATATCCTGCGAAATATTCCATACAACTTGAAAAAACATTAGTACCTATATTTATATGGTTGTCATCAAAATCAATATATATGGTATTAACAGTATTATCATTGGGTTTAAGCTTGAGTGACTAAATTGATGTAATGCATTCAGGAGTTGACTATTGAGGACACTACTTGATATCAGCATAGGACAGGACAATAAGCAAGTCTGGGGAAGAATGTTGAACGGGCATTTAGTGTCCTTCAATGGAGGTCTAAAATTCAACAAAATTAAGTTCATTTGTATCGACCGTAACAAGTATAATGTATTATTGTATTATTTAACGTAATATTACTATTAATAAAGAAAGGTACTGGCTGCAATTATAGAACTACCATGAAATTGCTCACACATTTTAGAAACCGTGTAAAGATCCCAATGCATTTCAAGAGTACTTAACAAGGATTAAGGAGATAAGAAATTTTAAAGCACAAGTCACCCTTCGTAACGAACTAATTAAACATTAGTCTCCAGTATGTTTATTTAATCTCTTATGATATTTTCTCGGCTTTACTGTAGAATTATTATTTTTCTTTCTTCCAAGATGAATATTAAGTGGTTATAATATAACATGAACAACCATATATAAATCTACTAAAAGTTAAACATTCAATAAAAAATAATATATGGAAAGTAAGGACTATAGTCCAATAGATCCACCACCACGGTTGTGGTTTTCTCCGACCATTTTCTCCACTTTTATATGCAAAATTAAATAGAGGTTTATAAGCTTGCAAGTTAACATTGCCATCATTAAATTTTCCTATTGTAAATGAGAGAATTTGGGGTATGCTCTTGGGAAAATTATGTAATTTGTTACATATATATAATTCTATAACCAGTATTGTTCGTAATAAATGTATTTTATTTCTATTATAAACTTTGTTATATAGTAATATGATTAATTAAATGATGGATCAATGGCTGGCCTGCACATCAACCTCACTAAATTTACTGGCTTGCTCATCAACTCCTCCAAATCACATATCCTTCTGGCATCGCTTTCTGGTCCTCAAATTGATCAGTGTCTCTCTATGACTAAATTGCAACCCCTACAAAATGACCGAGTTACCTTGGTATTCTCATGGCCACTAAAACTATATCTTTAGTTCAATGCATTCCTCTCTATGAAAAGATCACTTCCAAATTAAATAGATGGCAAAATAGCTTTTTTGTCTCAAGCAAGCAGGATAACCATTCTTAACTCCATCATCTTCTCTTTGAATGTTTATTGGGGTAGATCCTTCCTTCTCCCAGCAAAATACATAACCATGATTAGGAGTGCCACGATCAAATTCCTTTGGTTAGGCTCCACTTTCTCAAAGGAACTTGCTCCTATAGCCTTTAGTAAGCTATAACTGCCTAAACAGAATGGGGCCTTCACGTTATCTTGAAATCCAAAATATCTTTGGTTTCTCCAAACACTTTGATAGCTTGATCAACAACTCCAATTTTGTTTGGGTTGCCTGGTCTAAAAATCATTGCCTTAAATCTGATGATTTTTGGAAAACGAATCCCAAACCCTCCTCTATATGGATCCGGAAAGCTCTCCTTTAGATGAGGCATGATCTTTTACTACATGTGACTATGAAAATTGAAAGCAACAGTAATGCCAAATTCTGGATGGTGCCGTGGGTTGCTAAAGGAATTATATTGCAAAACTACCTGTCTCATGAGGAGAAGATGCAAACTAGTATACCTATTCAGGCTAACACTGTTAACTACATCAGAGATGGCATTTTAATGCTTCCTAGCTCTAGTTGTACTAATGTCAATATCCTATGGAAAATGTACCCTAACACTCCCTTCTGCTTAGTTGAAAAAGATGAATATGTTTGGACCTCAAGTATGAAAAGTCACTCCCCTGGTATATTATACAATGCTCTTTTTGAGCAGTAGGATCAAATAAAATTTCCATGGTTCAGAAGGGTTTGGAATAACCCTACCTCTGAAAAGCTTAATCTCTTCCTTTGGAAATTTTTAAGGAATGCTATTCATACCTTAAGTAACCTTGCACATGAAAGCATTCTAATCTCTACTACTTGTCATTTTTTCAAATGCTTTCCTGAGGATAATCACCATCTATTTTTCCATTGTTCCTTTACCTTTTTGGTGGGTTGTGGAATTATGGATCTTAAGGCTGATTAAACACTAGAGGGAGGGTGAATAGTGTTTTCTAACTTATGTAAATCCTTTTAAATTTCTTTCAAGTTAAATATTAAATCACAGATTAACAACATAGAATTATACTATCAAATAGTCACAGATGCAATCACAGATAAAGATAACAGCAGTAACGCAAAGTAAAGAGTTAGAGAGATGACACCAGAGATCTTATACTAGTTCAGATTTCTCCTACATCATGTCCCATACAATTGCTTGTACATATTACTTTTCAAATGCCAATCTTTAAACGGCAGAAGCCAAGCCCAAATACAATCTCGATTCCGAGGCTATGAGACACACCCTCCTGAATTTCAGGGCTCAGGGTATACCCACTTGATTTGAACAGGCTACAGGCACACCCACTGTATTTTCGGGTTAATAAGCACACCCACTTGATTAGAATAGGCTACAAGCACACCCAAGAAAATACAAATAGAGTCTGACGGTTTTTCCAAAAGACAATTTCTTGAATTTTGGATATAATGGATCCTATAACCTCTTGGACAACACTTTGATCTTTGGATTGAGTGAGAGATGTTTCCAAAACAGTAAGAAAGTAGACTGAATCAGTACAAAGAAGTATGAATTGATTCTATTTGATTTTGAAGAGAATTAGAGTATATTTTCAATGGAGTTTTCAAGAGAGTAAGAGGAGCGAAGAAAATAAGTAAATCTAAACTTTAAAATTTAGTTAAACTCTTATTTATACAGTAAATCAACAAACGTGTCCTTTCGTGAAGAGTTGCGATGAATAGACACCTTCATTCAAAAATTGAAAAACCACTTGGCGGCATGTATGTCGACATCTCATCTGCTTATATGTCGACATATGCTTGTAAATTTTGAAAAGCCAGTTTCTTTTAAAATGTTTTGAAAATCCTATACTTTGTAAAATGATTTGGTACTTTGTAAAATAGTTTGAACATAGTTTGTAGACATTTTAAACTTCTAAAAACTTATTAAATATTTTAAAATATTTTTGAAAATTTATTTTGTTCAAAAATATAAAAGATAGAAAATAAGAGATAGGGATCAAAGATTGCTACCAGGGACTTTAACAATATACTATGACTCTATACACTAAATTATAATCTTGAAATCATCATATCTTTGTCTCTGTACTCATGAGTCTTCATGTCCATCTTTTGAATCTTTATACTATACTGTCTTTGATTCAACACCTGTGTAATATTCTACACTATATACTATATTACTCACCAAAACATTAGTACCTATATTTTATATAATTGTATATGGTTGTTATCAAGGTTGATACCATCAAAACCAATAACTGGGGTATTAACAATCTCTTCCTTTTTGATGATGAACCATTAAATATTCCTATATATAAAATATGATATAACTGCCCCTGAGTTACATAACTCCCCATGAATATATGCATGTGTATATTTTATATTTTCTCCCCTTTGTCATCAACAAAAATGGGTGAAAACTAAAAAACCCCCCCCTTAAATAAAATACTTAGAAACTACAGAGTCAAAATCAATAACCAAGCACTAATATAATTAAAGCATATTAAGCATGATGTAATATGACATTAAGTATGATAACAATATGATGATTATATATAGAGACTTATAAATAAATAAGATAAGATTTTATTTATTCAAATCAACTTACATATCAAAACTTTCAATCCAAGCATATATAAATAAACAATCCAAATCAAACCAAATCCTAACAAACCAAACTAAGATCGAGTAAACTTAAATTTATGGTTGATAACGGGACACTCATGGATGGGACAAATAGGATAGTGGAGACAAAAGTTTCCTTTTCGTTCCACGGGATTTCCAACCCGATCGAAGCAAACTTCCCCAACACATTTGACTTCGTCATCATCTTCAACGATGTCTTCCTTCTCCTCCTCTTCTTCCTTTTCTTCCTTTTCTTCCTCTTCATCATTCATGGAGTTATGAATGACTAGAGTAGGAGTTTCTTCTTTGATTACTGTGGATTGGTTGCATTATCCAATAGATTCTTTTGGAGATTGCGAAGGATGCGCCCATTCTTCTCTTGTTATTTCAAAAGGCGTAGTTGAACAACTTCTATTTCTGAAAGCATATTAAGGACATCCTTCAGATCATCTTTAATCCTGATGACTTGGACATGGCGGTAGTTTGGAAGGGGCCTAAAGTGGGGGTTTCGAAGGAAAATGGGGGTGTTATCTTCTCTTTGATGTTTAGAACTTGTTGAATCCATTGTTTTAATTTTATTTGAAATTTACAGAAGGAAGAAGATAGGTAAATGAGAAAAAAGTTGAAATTTGGTGTTATATAATCACATTTTGAATGTTGAATTTTAAAGGGAAAAACAGTTTTCAGATTTCTCCTGTACATGTTGACATATACACAGATTGTATGTTGACATATATGTGTTTACTTTGATATTTTATTTTCTTTTAAATATACAATTTATATGTTGTTATATTTATATTTTAGAGAAATAACATATTCCTAGCTACCTTCTAAGTTTAGTAAAAGAATTTTAAGTTAATGGTGTTGTTAAAGTATCGACTGTATAATTTTCAGTATTTATAAATTCGAGTGAAATTACTTCTTTATTTATGTTATCTCATAGAAAATGATGTCGTATATCTATATGTTTGGTTCTAGCATGATGTGTTGGATTTTTAGATAGATTTATTGCATTAGTGTTATCATAGTATACTGGTGATTTAGTACAATTTAAACCAAAATCGTTTAAAGTTCGTTGCATATAAATAACTTGTGAGCAGGCTAAGGCAGCTGAAATATATTTTGCCTCTGTTGTAGATAGAGACATAGAATTTTGATTTTTGCTAAACCAGGAAACAAGAGAGTGTCCTAAAAAGTGACAAGTTCCACTTGTAATTTTTCGGTCTGATTTGCATCAAGCATAGTCAGCATCACTATATGAAACTAAATTGAAAGAATCTTCTTTTGGATAAAAGAGTCCACAATCTAGTGTGTTGTTTACATATTTTAGTGTTCATTTTACGGATTTTAGGTGATTTTCCTTAGATTGAGATTAATATATTTCATAGAGACAGACACTATGCATTATATCTGGTCTACTAGCAATTATATAGAGTAATGATCCTATCATACCTCTATATAATTTTGATCTACATCTTTTGAGTTTTCTTCCTTATTTAATTTCTCATTTGTCGCCATGGGAGTTGGCTTGCCACTAGTATTTGACATATCAAATTTCTTAAGTAAATCCTTAGCCTATTTTTCTTGACTTATAAAAATGTCATTATTAGTTGTCTTATTTGTAATCCTTAAATGAATGTTAGTTCTCCTAAATGACTCATTTCAAATTCCTTAGTCATTATATCTTAAAATTCTTTATTTAACTATTCATTTGTTGATCCAAGAAGTATATCATCTACATATATTTGTATAAGATGAATAACATTATTATTTCTTTTAATAAATAAAGTACAGTCAACTTTTCTTATTTCAAAGTTAGATTGTAATAAATAAGATTTAAATCTATCATATCCTGCTCTAGGAGCTTGTTTTAGACCATATAAATCTTTCTTTAATTTATAAACATGATTGGAAAGTTTTTCATCTTCAAAAAGTGGGAGTTGTTCTTCATAAACGTCTTCTTTAATAAATCCATTTAGAAAGGAACTTTTGACATCCGTTTGAAATAATTTAAAATTATTATGATTTGCAAAAGCAAGTAGAATTCTAATGGCTTCTAATCTAGCTACAGGAGTAAAGGTTTCATCAAAATTTACACCTTCTTCCTGACCATAACCTTGCGCGACTAGATGTGCTTTATTTCTAATGACTTTTCCTTGTTCGTTCATTTTTTCTATAGACCCATTTAATTCCTATTACGGACTTATATTTAGGTCTTGGGACTAATTCCCAAACATTATTTGTGGTGACTGATTAAGTTCTTCTTGCATAGAAAGAATCCATGGATCACCTAATGATGCTTCCTTTGGATTTTTAAGTTCAATAATTGAGATAAAAACAACATTACTTAATTTATTTAATTTATTTCTTGTTTTTAGAACATATTCTATATTTCTAGAATATTTTCTATAGGATGATCTTTTAAATATTTTGCTCTTTTATTTGGATGTAAATTTTCAGAGTTATTATTACTTACATCATTTGTGATTTCATTATTTGTAATTTTATTATTCATATTTTCTTCTTCATCAACATTAGTGTTATTGGTTTTAATTTTTTCATTAAATAAAACATGTAATGTTTCTTCAGTGGTGTTAGTTCTGGTGTTAAAAATTCTATAAGCATTACTTCTTTTTGAATATCGGATAAAAATTCCTTTATCTTATTTAACATCAAATTTATCTAATTTATCTTTTGTATTTAATATAAAACATTTACTACCAAAAAATTCTAAAATAAGATACTTTAGGTTTTTTATTATAAAATAATTCATAAGGAGTTTTCTTAGTCAAATTTCTTCTTAAAATTCTATTTAGAATATAACATGCTGTAGCAACCACCTTAGCCTAAAAACTTTTAGGTAAATCACTATCATTCAACATTGTTCTAGCACATTTTTGTATAGTTCTATTTTTACATTCTACCGCTCCATTTCGTTATGGTGTTCTTGGAAATGAAAAGTTATATGTAATCCCTTTCTAATTACAAAAATTTTCAAAATTTTCATTTTCGAACTCTCCTCTATGATCACTTTTAATTGTTTTGATTCTGATTGACATTTGATTCTGAATTCTTTTAGAATTTTTTTATACATTTCAAAAGCTTCGTTTTTAAGTTTTAACAAAATTGTCCATGTAAATCTAGAAAAATCTAAAAGTGACTAAGGATCGTAATATGAAATATTATCTAAGTTATCTACTAGTGCAGAATATAAATATAAAAGTAAATAGTAAAGTAAATGACACCAAGGATTTTTATACTAGTTCGAACTTCCCGTTCTACGTCCAGTCTCAGACTCCTTCTGGAATTTAACTATCAACCCTCACTTAACCCGGAGGAACAGGTATTACAACGCTTGAGCAACCGAACATGACTTCAACCGCCTAAGCAATAGAATAGGACTTCAACCGCCTGAGCAACCGAACAGGACTTCTAATACAAACAGCAAAAGTAGCTTTTGACTGATTATGCTCTTGAGTAGCACCGATAAGTCAATAACGTACACCCTTCCTATAATCTTCTCTTTTGTGGTATATAGTGTAATTCGTGAAGAAAGGAAGTTAATTTAATCGCTAATGAAGTTTTGCTTGAAAGAGAAAGTGATTAGAACGAGAGTATTGAGTGCAATTGGCAAGATTGTTTTTATAGTAAGAATGAGAAAATAGAATCAAAATTAAGTAATTAAAACAAATGATTTCTTGGCTATATATAGTGTTTAAGTGTTGCAATTATTCGTGAAAAGTAGTGATCAAAAGATATGGAAACAACTCTTGAATCAAGGGTTGTTTCTGTTCGTTGAAGTAAAATGACTTTTCAAAAATATAGCTGTTATGCAATTTCAGTTGACTAAATGAAATAATTCAGTCAGCTGAAATAATTGAAATTCGAACCAGAGAGGAAATAGTGCAAAAAATATGTTATTCAACCGACTGAAATGTATGGTTCAGTCGACTGAATATTCTTATTAAATTGTGCACGTGCACAGGAATTCATTCGACTGACCTATGCATTTCAGTCGGCTGAATTACCTGTCTTTTGCCATATTAAAGATTTTTCAAAAATGCTTTTAGTGTACGAATTCATCTAGTAAAAATCTTGGCATACGAATTATGATTTGAAAGATTTTTTAGTACATGTGCATGCATATACCACTCTGGAGAGATTTTAACAAAAATTAACTACTAGACTTAGACCATAGACAAACCATAGACAATATTGAAGCTTCTATCTGGAATCTGGTTTGCATTCTATTTGTCGAGTAAAACAGTATCTTCTCCTGCAAATATGGTTAGTTCACATAATATTTACTTATATAGTTGTCACAATCAAAATATCAAAAGTAGGTTCTAACATTCTCCTCCCTTTTGATGATAACAACGATGTAAGTTTGTAAATTTATGAAAGCAATTTACTCCCCCTAAATGAATATTCCCCTATCAATCATATTCTCCCCGTTTGTCATAGACAAAAAGGAACAAATAATCAATACGCAAAGTATAGACATATAAGCACACAAATAAGTATATAGTTTAGGAGATGCAAATAAACTTAACATCATAGATAGCAAGCAAATAACCATGAGCATGTAAATATGAGAAACAAAAAACACTGTTACATAACAACATCAAAATACAATAAGCATATAAGAGAATGTATTAAAATAATACGATAAGATGACAATGAGAGAAAAAGAAAAAACTAGAAATCCTCACTGTCGTGGACTTCTTCCTCCTCTTCTTCTTCCGAAGTTGACCATGTGAATGGAGCCGGATTTTCAACAACACTGGTAGAAGTAGAGCCAGTGTAGAAGACTTTTTCCCAAATTTTGTTTAAAAAGCCTTTTATTGAATTCTATTTAATAAAGTCCTAGCACATTCTTGAACTGTTCTATTTTTCCTTTCTACAACTCCATTTTGTTGTGGAGTTCTAGAAAATGAAAAATTATGAACAATTCCTTTCTTATTACAATATTTTTCAAAAGAATCATTATCGAATTCACCACCGTGATCGCTCCGAATATTTTTAATTTTTAAATTTGTAATATTTTGAGTTCTTTTAGCAAATATTTTAAAATTTTCAAAAGTATCACTTTTATTTTTCAAAAAATATTGACCAAGTGAAACTTGAGAAATCATCTACAATTACGAAAACATATCTATTATGGTTTATAGATTGTACTTGAGTTAGTCCAAAAAGATCTAAATGTAATAACTCAAGTGGTTGTAATGTAGAAATTATTTTCTTTGATTTAAGAGAAGATTTAGTTAATTTTCCTAACCGACAAGCATCGCAGATACTTTTTATTTTAAAATTAATTTTTGGTAAACCTTTTACTAAATTATTCTTAGATAATTTGCTTATTGCTTTAAGGTTTATATGACAAAATCTTTTGTACCATAACCAAGGATCATTTCTTTGGCTACTAGACACATATTTGTGTTATGATTAACTTTCATATTTAATATGTATATATTTCGTTCTCTAGTTCCATCAAATATAAGATTATTGTTTTGATCAAATATGTTGCATTTATTTTCCAAAAAAGTTATATTAAAACCTTTATCGCATAGTTGACTTATACTAAGTAAATTATGTTTTAAATTTTTAACTAGTAAAACATTTGTAATAAGAGGTAAGTTAAATGTACCGTCATTGGTCACATCACCTTTACCGATGATATAACCTTTGGAATTATCTCCAAATGTGACAGATCCTCCTTCTAAGTAGATAATGTTTGTCAGCATATCTTTGTTTTCTATCATATGTTTTGAGCAACCACTATCAAGTATCCACTTTCCTTTTTTTCTAGTTGGTACCTGCAAAAAAACATAGAGATGATGTTGGTACCCACTTTTTATTAGGGCCTGAGAGTTAGATCATAGGAAACCAAACCCAAGAGGGTTTAGAATTCTCTTTATAAGTAAAATCTTTATTTTTATGAACTGAATTTATAAAAGATTTAATATACTTATTTTTGATTGAATTATTATTAGTTTTTGGTACCCAAATCTTTATAGTATTTGTATTGACAATAACCTTTTTTTGAGTGAAATCTTTTGGTTTTGGTTTTTCTTTTACAAAATTCTAATGTATATTGAAATCTTTATACGATAAGTTATTCTTCTATGAACTAGATTTTGAAGAATTTGTATATCCTAACCCCGTTTTATTAAAAGTAGTTTGAGAATTATTAATAATTTTAGAAAGATTTTCTCTACCTTTGTTAAAATTAGATACATTTTTAGTGATATTCTCTAACTCAGTTTTGAGGCTGGTATATTTTAATTCAAGAATTTTGACATTTGATTTTAAATCATGATTTTCTGGAGCTAATGTCATATTCTTTTCTTTTTGCACTTTAATTTCATTTGATAGCATAGTGAGTTGAGAAGAAACGTTAGACAAAGATTCTTGTGTTTTAACAAGTTCTTCTTCTAAGATTTTCTTTTCATCTCTGAGCATATCAACTTCTATTTCACTTCTTTTTAATTTTTCTAAAGCATCTTTAAATTTTCTTTTAACTTCTTTTAGTTTATCTAATAACTCTGACTTTATATCTATTAAATCGTCAAAAGTTAGATCACTTACATCGTTAGTCGATGCCATAAAACAGACATTGTCTTGTTCAAAATCACCGTCGATGTCACTATCTGATGATGAAGACGATTCTAAATCCTCCCATGTAATAGAGAATGCTTGCTTCTTTTTGTACTTGTCCTTTTTTATTCTTGTATCTGTCTTTCTTTCGATTAGGATAGTCCTTCTTTATGTGACCCTTCTTATGACATTCTTAACACTTGAGATTTGAAGTTGATGATTTATTGGTATTGTCTCTACTGTGTTACTAAATTTCTTGTTCTTTCTAAATTTCAAATTTTTTTGAAGTTCTTTGCTATAAATGCCATGTCATCTTCATCTGAGTCCGAGTCTTCTTGTTCAGCTTGAAAAGCTATATTCTTTCTATCTTGGGCTTGATCACGTTTTGCCTGCAAATTTACTTCATATGACATGGGATTTCCTATCAACTCTTCAGGTTTGATGGTAGAAATGTCATTAGCTTCTTTAATGGCTAAGACTTTTTGTTCCCATTCATCCGTTAAAGAGTTTATAATTTTCAAGACAATATCAAAATCCGTATATTTTTCTCCTAATGCCAATAGTGAATGATATATGTCTTAGAATCTAGAATACATATTATTTATAGTTTCATCTGGTTTTATTATGAAATTTTGGAATTGATTTTTAAGCATAGTCATCTTGCTTTGTTTCACTTTGTTTGTTCCTTCATGTGTAACTTTAAGAATTCATCGGATTTCATAAGCAGTTTTATACATACTAACTCTATTAAATTCATCCTTATCTAAAGCACAAAATAACATATTCATGGCTTTTGCATTTGAAGTAGCATCTATTTTTGTGTGTTTGACCATTGTGCATATGGTGTGGTAGGTATAGTGTATTCATTTAGAGTGATATTCCAAGTATCATATCCATTTGCTTGCATATAAATACTCATGCGAGTTGACTAATAGTTGTAATTTAAACCATTAAATAGTGGTGGTTGTACAGTGGATTGACCTTCAATAAAATTTGTGTTAGTGTTATTTTCCATATTAACCGAATATCAAATAACTGTGTTGTGGTTATATGATGACCTTGCTCTGGTACCAAATAAAACTGACTAAGGACCGTAATATGGAATATTATCTAAGCTATCTACTAGTGTGGAATATAAATATAAAAGTAAATAGTAAAGTAAATGACACCAGGGATTTTTATACTGGTTCGAACTTCCCGTTCTATGTCCAATCCCGGACTCCTTTTGGAATTTAACTATCAACCCTCACTTAACCCGGAGGAACAAGTATTACACCACCTAAGCAACCGAACAGGACTTCTACCGCCTAAGCAATAGAATAGGACTTCAATCGCCTGAGCAACCGAACATGGCTTATACCGCCTAAGCAATAGAATAGGACTTTAACCGCCTAAGCAACCGAACAGGACTTCTAATACAAATAGTAAAAATTGCTTCTGACTGAGTATGCTCTTAAGTAGCACCGATAAGTTAATAACGTACACCCTTCCTATAATCTTCTCCTTTGTGGTATGTAGTGTAATTCGTGAAGATAAGAAGTTAATTCAATCGCTAATGAAGTTTTGCTTGAAAGAGCAAGTGATTAGAATGAGAGTAATTAGTGCAATTGGCAAGATTGTTTTTATAGTAAGAATGAGAAAATAGAATCAAAATAAGTAATTAAAACAAATGATTTCTTGGCTATATATAGTGTTTAAGTGTTGCAATTATTCATAAAAAGTAGTGATCAAAAGATACGGAAACAACTCTTGAATCAAGGGTTGTTTCTGTTCGTTGAAGTAAAGTGACTTTTCAGAAATATAATTGTTATGCAATTTCAGGCGACTGAATGAAATAAATCAGTCAGCTAAAATAATTGAAATTCGGATAAGAGTGGAAATAGTGCAAAAAACATGTTATTTAGCCGATTGAAATGTATGGTTCAGTCGACTGAATATTCATATTAAATTGTGTATGTGCACAGGAATTCAGTCGACTGACCTATGCATTTCAGTCGGCTGAATTACCTGTCTTTTGCCATATTAAAGATTTTTCAAAAATTCTTTTAGTGTATGAATTCGTTTAGTAAAAATCTTGCCATATGAATTATGATTTGAAATATTTTTAAGTACGTGTGCGTGCATATACCACTTTGGAGAGATTTTAACAAAAATTAACTACTAGACTTATACCATAGACAATATTGAAGCTTCTATCTAAAATCTAGTCTGCAATCTATTTGTCGAGTAAAATAGTATCTTCTCCTACAAATATGGTTAGTTCACATAATATTTACTTATATAGTTGTCACAATCAAAAAATCAAAAGCAGGTTCTAACAAAATCACCTATAATTAGAAAAACATATCTATTATGGTTTATCGATTATATTTGCTATGGACCGAAAAGGTCTAGGTGAAGAAGTTCAAGAGGGTGAGAAGTAGAAACCATATCTTTGATTTAAATTAAAGAACTTTTTCGAAGTTTTCCTAGTTGACATGCATCACATAAGTTGTTTACATTGAAACACATTTTAGGAAAACCTCTAACAAGTTCATATCTAGCAACTTTAGATAGATATTTAAAATTCAAATGACCAAATCTTTTATGTTAAATCCAAGCAGTGCTAGATCCAACCAAAAGACACAGATTGTCATTAGACACTTTCATGCTTAAAATATAAACATTATGTTTCCTAATACCTTCAAAGATAAAGTTTGGCTCATTTTCTTTGATGTGGCAGTTATATTTTGCAAACTTAATTTTAAAACTTTTATCACATAATTGACTAATACTAAGCATGTTATGCTTTAGATTATTAACTAGCAAAACATTAGAAATAGTAGGAGTTTTGGAGTTACCGACATTGCCAATGCCAATCACATATTCTTTTGAGTTGTCTTTGAAGTTAACCGATCCACCAGCTTTGTAGACAATATCCTTTAAGATCTCCAGATTTCCAGTCATATGTCTTGAGCATCCACTTTCAAGAATCCATTCGTCCTTCTTGATTTGTGATGTTTGAATATCAACCGCTATTCACCGTTAACCATATAATAAACTTGTTCCTGCAATTCAAAATTATACCTTTCCAAGAAATCAAGTGCCTTTTCAAAATGATTAGTTTCTAATCTGCTTGAAAGAAATTGATAGTTTTCACAAAATTGTTTTTCCATAGAAATGTTGAAAAGGAGATTAAAAATATTACTAGTTTATACTTTACAAAAATCAAATTATGAGTTTCGAAAACCTTTGCTCTGATACCAAATGTGGGTTGCGGAATTATGGATCTTAAGGCTAATTAAACTATAACACCCTGTAAAATGAACCATAAATAAATAAAGTAAACTGAATTAAATATGATAAGGGTAGGATATGGAAACTTTATAGAAGTTGGAATTTGACCACGAAAGTTATTCTGTTGTGTTCGTGGCGAAATTCTGATCTGTTTCCATATATAATATGCTGAAAATAGAGCTCAAGCAAAAAATTTATGAGCAATTAAAGTTCTCAGATTTAAATTAATTTAGTTTGAATTAAAATTAAAATTCAAATAAGAAATCAAACTTAGGGTTTAAATTTCAAAAATTAGCTCTAGGGCTAAGTAAAACGTTTAATTAATGTTTGACATTAAAAAGTTAATTAGGAAATAAAATAATATGACAACAGAAATAAATAAGCGTCCCCTGAATAAGAGGAGCGGTCGACCTGAATAGGTCAATCGATCGACCGTAGAGATCGACCGGTTGCCCAAGGGTGGTCAATCGCTTGGCAACAGAAGTTACCAGTGGCGGTTAGGGTTTGAAGTTATGTTTTATTCGGTTGTACGCTCCAGATTTACCCGGTTCCTACCTACTTCCATCCTATGGTTCTGGTGCGTTTCAGCTCCTATAAATAGAACCCTATCGACTCCACTTTTATTCATATTATTTGGGGAATACGATGAAACTCTTCCATTGCTATCTCTCTCTCAAATAATATTTAGAAACTCCATAGAGAATTCAAGTAATAACTCAACTGATTTCCTATTTGTTTCTTCTTCCTCCAATCTATTCTTATCCTATTCTTCTTCAATTATTCTGAATCTAATGAATATATATACATCTTCCCTATTGTGTGTGTGTATATCAAAAGAGAGGGATTATGGAAGAGATCGGAAGGCTACAAATCCATTTGAGTAAAGTTATGGCTTATCTGCGAGTGGTAACCTTAGTATTTCTTTTCAGCAATTGTTTAGTGTATTTCTTTTTGGATTTGAATATGCCTTAGGGATTTTGGGATTCCGAAAATATGATAGATAAAATCCCCCAAAATTTCTTTTTATTTTGATATGTCAATTATATGCTGAGATTCTCAATTATTTACATTAATTCGATAGGATTTGTTCGTTTATGCAATTTTTGATAACTTCATTGTCTATTCCACTTGTCCTTCTTCTGTGGGTTAAATTGTGATCCTTCAATACAATAAGGGGTTTGGATTACGAATTTTATTCGTAGTTTACACCACTTATTCTTATGTATTTCTTTGTGAAAAGAGGAGTTGAATAGAATATGAGGTTTAGATTGAAATTCTTATTGTTTAAGCTTTTCCATTGAATGGTATAATAAATTGAGTTTCTATTTTATTTACAAGTTTGTTATTGCAGTTTTGGTTATGAATATTTATTCTCTATTTTGGATATTGGAATCCCGTGAAATCTTTGGAATTTGAACAAAAAAGACTTGTAATAATAATTGATTAGGGAATCGACAGTTAATGCTAGTTTAGAGTGTAAAATCCGTGCGTTTAGAACTTATTAGGCCAGAATATTTATTTATCTCTATTTACATAATTAATGTATAATTATTACATATATGGCGTAGTTAATTAGGCATCGATTTACATTTATTTCCTCCATTAGGAAGGTAATTGATTTTGAGGTGAAAATAAGGGGAAACTCTTACATAGCCTAATTTTTATTTTAAGGCGTAATAAGGAAGATTCCTTATAAGGCCTTATTTATAAAACGGTGAGATGAGTGTTTGTGTGTGTGTGTATATAGAGTAATTGATTTATGACTAAGTCATATGGATGCGAGGTCAATAGAATTACATGACGGAAGTCTGCCATTCACTTTGAGGCTACCAACAGCTGTGTACACTTTTATTGATGTGAGATATCCTTATGATAAATATCTGTAGTGACGCAAGGTTAATTCCAAATTCTGCAGAGGAAATCTTCCCAGCTAATTTGGCTATCATTTCCTATGAATAGTTACTGATGTGAGACGTCATTATTGGTATGGGCCATAAGACGAAGGACCTGCTTAGGCTTTTTAGGTATCAAGTGGTTGGACCGCCTTTTTCCCCATATAAGGTATTAAATGGCCAAGGGATTACGTTAGGTGGTATCTCTACAAAGGCCCGCTTCTGGAAATAGGTCATAAATGATGGGGTTTGCCTTATTTAAGGTCTTAAATAACCAGAGTCTGCCTATTTTCCACTTGGAACAATTAAGTGGCATATTAGATTCCATGTGATATCAGCAAGATAGTACCATTGAGGAGCGCGCTTTTGGAAATAGGTCTTAAATGATGGAGTCTACCTTAATTAAGGTCTTAAATGGCCAGAGTCTGCCTATTTTCCAATGGGAAGTATTAAGTGGCTTTGGTACCGTCTCTCACGTTATTAGCTATTTATGACATATGATTGGGATATGGGATTCTAGAAACCTACTTCTGGAATGGAAGGTATTAAGTGGTTGGACCCGCCTCCTTTCCTTATAAATAAGTATTAAATGACTTTAATGGTTTTATGTTCGTAGACATATTCTTATTTTGAAATATACTACCCAAGTACTGAAACGGTAAGACTCGAGGTTTTTATTCACCAAACACTTGTTGTTCTGACTCCCACCTCATTACAACACAGGTTAAGGACGGAGTGATGGCGGTGACAATGCTTAAAGATGGAGACGCTTGGCAAGTGGCAGTATTTATCATTATTTGCTTTCACGTGTACCCATGGATTTAGACAATCGATGTAATGGATATTATGTTATGGTTTTTATGAGATTTTGTGTTATGACATTTTTATGGTTTTGAAATAAATGGGAACACTTTACTATTATATTTTTTTCCATCTGCTGCGAGTTCTGAAAGTTTAGTTATAGCTCTGCAATGTTATTTCTCTTTACTTCCAATAGCTTGCCTTAGAATGGATCTAAGTTTCGATGGGCCTTTTCTAGGTCGAATTTAGGCATGTTCCAGGGTAGGTTGTTACATAAACATTAGAGGGGTGAATAGTGTTTTCTAACTTATGTAAATCTTTTTAAATTTATTTCAAGTTAAATATTAAATCATAGAATAACAACATAGATTTGTATTATCAAATAGTCATAGATACAATCGCAGATTAAAATAAAAGTAGTAAAGCAAAGTAAAGAGTTAAAGAGATGACATTAGAGATTTTATAATGGTTTAGATTTCTCCTATATCTAGTCCCGTACAATTTCTTGTACTATTTATTTTCATATTCCAATCTTTAAATGGGCAGAAGGCAAACCCAATTAAAATATTAATTCCTAGGCTATGAGACACACCCTCTTGAATTTCCAAGCTCAAGTTACATCCACTTGATTTGAACAGGTTACAAGCACACCCACTAGATTTTTGGGCTACTAAGCATACCCATTTGATTTGAACGGGCAACATGCACACCTAAGCAAATACAAATAGAGTTTGATAGTTTTTCCAAAGACAATTTCTTTAACTTTGAATACAATGGATCCTATAGCCTATTGGACAGCACTTTGATCTTTGAATTGAGTGAGAGATGTTTCCAAAAAAGTAAGAAAGTATAATTGAATTAACACAAAGAAACATGAATCAATTCTAATTGATTGTAAAGAGAATTAGAGTATATTTTCAATGGAGTTTTCAGGTGAGTACGAGGAGTGAATAAAATAAGTAAATCTAAACTTTAAAATTCATTTGAACTCCTCTTTATATAGTAAATTAACAGATGTGTTTATTCGTGAAGAGTTATTATGAATAGACACTTCCATTCAAAATTTGAAAAACCACTTGGCGGTATGTATGTCGACATATCATCTGCCTATGAGTCGACAATTGCTTGTAAAATTTGAAAACTAGTTTCTTTTAAAATGTTTTGAAAATCATATACTTTGTAAAATAATTTAATACTTTGTAAAATATTTTGAATATAATTTATAAACATTTTAAACTTCGAGAAACTCTGATAAAATATTTTGAAATATTTTTGCAAATTTATTTTATTTAAAAATATAAAAGAAAGAAAATAAGAGATAGAAATCAAATATTGTTACTAGGGACTTTAACAATATATTATGACTCTATATACTAAATTATAATATTGAAATCTTCATATCTTAATCATTGTACTCATGGTCTTCATGTCTATCTTTTGAGTCTTTATACTGTACAACCTTCGATTCAACACCTGTGTAATATTCTACACTATATACTATATAACTCGGCAAAGCACTAGTATCTATATTTTATATAATTGTATATGGTTGTTATCATCAAAATCAATAACTAAGGTATTAACACTTTTTTTTCTGAAAGAAAATAAAAATGAAGGCTGGTTTTTTCATTCCTTTACGTGAAAGAAAGGAGTGGGAAAGCATTTAAAAAAACTATATGGATGGTAACTTCTTCCTATGGCCTTCTGTTGATCTTAAATTTTTTTGCATACACTATTTGAAAGGAGAGAAATGCTCGAATCTTCACTAGGAAATGTAAGAACAGGATGGGGCTATTTAATGAAATTTCAAATGGAATCTTTAATGCCATGCATGTTTCTCCATATCGGTTTACAGAAGTGATGATGGAGAAATAGAGCCTTACTTTTTTTCCTTTTTTGCCCTTTGTTTCCTTTCCTAGTTGCCTCTGTATATTTCTTATTTATTAATTGCTTAGTTGCTTGTAATATTTTTCAAGTTATTAATAAAATGGTAGGGGACCATTCAACCCCGCTAGCCTTGCCAAAAAAATATGATTAGTTAAATAAATTTAAAATAAATTAAAATAGAAAATCCTTGAACGATATGTTGCGCAATAATAATTACAAGGAGTTCTAATCATGAGGCAATTACCACAATATGAAGTAAAATATTATTTTAAATATTCTTAGTCAAGTTATTTAGAGAAAGGATATTTATATATTCGTTGAAAAAAGAGCACGTAACGCTCTCCTACTGTTAGGTAGTGTTACTCGTGGCTATTGGAGGCACCATGGGGTTTTATATGGATAGTTATTGGATAACTACATATTGAATCGTCTGAGAGTTTCCTATTAGTTAATAAAAAATAGGTCAAATGGAAATCTCGAACCGACGATATTACACAATTCTCTCGACTTGAGCATATTGTTGAACTTCGATGTCGTAACTCCACTTTGATTACTGTTAAATTATGGCGTGACATCCATCGAAAGCCTATAGTTGGGTCTAAGTTAAAGCATTAGAAGTGAAACACTATTCAATAGATGATTTTTCTCCTCGGCTGTATGAGGCTAGTATCATGGTCAACTATAGTCAACTCAAAGCCAAAATCATCGAGTAGAGTCGTATGGTTAATAATAAATGTTATTATTGAACCAATGAATTTGTTTATGGACTAACCTAGTTGAATGTGAATATTTGACCAAAAGCAAATTCCATAAATCCTAAAGTGATATAGTGTTAATGAAGAATTGGTGTAAATAATCATTACTAAAAGGTACCGCTTGATTTTGTAAAACTGGATTTTACTGATGAGATTTGTAAACGATGAACCAAGTCAAATTGTCACAACATTAGCTAACGTGACATCTAAACTTTAATATTTGAATTGTTCAAGTATTAATCGCTGGCTAAATTCACACATGTGAGTCACACAATCAAATCTAATTAGCCTTTGAAACACCGCTTGATTTAATTGATTTATAGTAGTTATAAATTAATTTAAATTTGTGAAATATTAATTATTATTATATTTTGTATTAGGATGTGTTTAGTAAAATGGTGTGGTCCCTAGAATTATTTAGGGTGCTGTTAGTAATTTATTGGGTGAATATATAAAAGATATATATGTGTGTGTATCAATATACAATATCAATAAGGATTTAAATTGAATTTAAATTAAACAAATTACTAAATGATTTTGTGGAATTTGTACCCATATTAAATGTAACAACCTAGAATTTTAGTCATTCGAATTTGGAATATTTAATTGATTTTAAATATTGAAAGGATAATTTTATAAGTTAAATAACTTGAATTTCAAATATAATGGTTATTTGAATATTTGATATTGTTTAAATAATTGAATCTTAGGTTTAACTTGCATAAAAATGATTTTAAAGCTTATTTAAATTCTGTTGGAATAAGAATGGTAATAATAAACTTTTAATTTAAATTTAAAAGTGATTAAATCGATTGTAATAATAATCGTTTTAATTAACGTGCAAAAATAACCTTCCGGGGCACTGTCTCGGATTTTGACAAAACCGGTGTCATTGGATCCGTAATAGTGAGTTATTTATGCCGATGATTTACGTAGCAATCGGACGTATCCTTTGGGTTTGCGAATCGAAACACGTAGAAATTAATTTTAGAATTTATATAATATAACTGGCTTTGAAAAGCTATCTTTTGTATATGATCGGATTATGTCTCGAGATTAGTTCCATTGTATTTGCAATAAGTGTATTACATATAGAACGCCAGGCGGCACGTCTCGATAAGAGTTCAAGATTTTTCGGACGTGAAATGTAGGATTTTATTAAAATAAATAATATGCTCTTCACTATTTACCCATACCCAATACAACAACCCATACTTCATCGTACCTCCCTCAACTTACCGTACTACATCCCACTTCCTCTCTATTTATTCATCCTTGTAAAAGCAAAAAAACAAATTCCCTCTTTAAAAATCGAAACCACAAACTCTAATCCACGAAAAAAAATGTAAAGATGGATCCCTTTTGTTCATATATGCAAGATCTTCGATCTGTATGAGTTCGAGTAGTTGCGGTGGTGGTTGCTGATGCTCGTCATGAGGAAGGGGAGACTATGGTTAGCAATTTTGGTTGATATAGGACAAGTTAGTGGATGGGGTTTGTCTCTTTGGCTTTGTGATGTTGGCGAGCTTCTGGTGGCCGAAAGAGAGGGGGTCCATTTATGTATTAGGGAATGCGACATTGCCTTGTCATGACTTGATGCTCCCAGTCGCTTTCAGGAACTGGCGAGCAAGGATGAGGAGTCGGGGTGGGTTAGAAGGAGATCGAGGAGAGAGGAATGTTGGTGGAGTTGGTTTGTCGAATAATGGACGGTGGAGGAGGGAATTGACGATGGAAGTTTTGACTAATGGTGGTTCCCTGTGCAAGGCGGGGAGAAGGATTTAACTAGAGATGAGGAAGTGGTTTAAAGGGTAATTAAGGGTGATTTAGTTAATTATTGTAATTAGTTTATTAAAATATAAATTTAAATTTCAATAACTTATAAATCTAATAACTCTTGCATACCAATCGAGGCGCGGATTTTTGCATTGCACTCGTAACGACGGAGGCTACGTGATGGAACCGGTTTGGTCGAATTATAAGCTAGTGGAAATTTTGGCTAAAATCGGATGTAATTCGATTTTAGTTCCAAACCGGAACGCCTCGGCGATAACTGAAAATTTATGAGAGTTAAACTCACCTTTTTGGTTAACCAGAAATATTATATAGTTAATAAAAATTGTTGATTGGATGTTTGGATGATTTACAATTTTATCAGTTGGTTTGGATTTATTCCCAGCCTGGAGCGGATGACCCTTTATATATTCCCACCTAGTAGCGGATGACCCATATTATATAATTATATATTGTTTGTGATGTAGGGGGACAGGTTGGAGGGATCCAACGGGATTCCTTACCACTGTTGATTTTAATTACAAATAAATTCCTGTTATATGAATTATTGGATATGAAACCTGACTTATGGACACTATTGGTTATGACATTGTTTATGTTTAAAATTGAAACCCGGTAGTAATAGAAAATCAATAATCGATATTGGTTAAACATTGGGTAGCTATTGAACTCAAATTAGTACTTTAAAAATAATATAAATTTCCATTTGAATTGGAATTTGTTTTGAGACAGGAATGATTTCAATCCGAAAATTGGGTTTCGGAAATATTTTGTCCTAAAGGATTTGTTAACCCACCTTTTGCCAAGGCAGTAGACAGGCGGATTTAATCCAACAGACTTCACGATTATCAAGGCCATTAGTTAACAACAACGATTGTGAGGTCTAGTAATCAAGTGCATGCAATGATATGAAGCGACGATCAACCGATACCAAAAGATAAAAGCGCCAGAATATTCTAAGTACATATTAGTGCCTTGCCCAGGTAGGGATCATGCCTATCTGTTCCCCTAGGGATCAGTACAAGTCCTTAATTTTTTTCCTAAACTGGGTGAGACCAGTATAAAGTGATAAGGAAGGCCCCATGAGGCTACATTTCAAATCTCAAGGGATTTGGAGTTTGTATGCACAAGTTATGGGCAAATTACTTCACCTAAGAAAGGGATCGTATAAAAGGGATCGGTATAAAAGGGATCGACATATTTCAGCCAATCAAGTACAACTCAATGTAAAACAGTACATATCTCAAAATCCATAAGTCCAATGCATATGAGATTTTGTGAGCAAGATGCGGGGATCCTAGGAAGCCTACCCTAGGGACCACACGTCAAAAAGATGAAGAAAGAGGGATCGGCCCTCTTCCCTCTTAGAGATCGACTAAACCCAAATTTATAGCAAAGGTCGATCAATATCTCAACATCTACACATCCAATTGACATGAAACTTGGAGGACAAGCTAATTACAACAAGTAAAACACACTATAGGGATAGCATATGATTTGGAGCAAGTTGGAGGGATCGGTACCTATCCCTCCATAGGGATCAGCTATAATCAGCCTTTACAACATATTGCAACAAAGATTGATCAATAACTCGAGTTCTACTAATCCAATTGGCATGAAACTTGGAGGTTAAGCTAATACAACATGGAGAAGCTCCACTAGGGAATGCATGACATTTGGAAGAGATTAGAGGGATCGGTACCTATCCCTCTAGAGGGATCGGCAGAAATCAGAATTCAAGCAACTCTACTTCACGAAAAATGCGATATCTCACAAATCGTTCGTTGGAATTGCACGAAATTTGGGGAGCAGGTAGCTAACATCATGGAGCACCCCTCATAGGGATTGTACCCTATTTGGACACACTAATAGGGATCGGTACCGATCCCTATTGTGGGCCCCAATGAGCGTGGAAATTTTTGGGTGGCCTCATCTGAGTCTCCTGGACTTTCTGTTAAAAAACTTCAGCCCGATCCATGCACATCTTTCCTTATAAAATATAGTAGGCATGGCGTAAGAAAAAGGATCTCCTTTTTGCTTCTCTTTATCTTTAACCCAGGCTACACTCTGCCAATTTTATTCTTGGATTTCAGATTGTAATTTTAAACAAACTTCAATATAATAAAAATGATTATTTGGGAGTGGACGTAAGCCGGAGTTAGCCGAACCACTATAAATCTTGTCTCCTTTTACTCGCTTTTCGATTGTTTTAATTATGTTCTCCATTTATTTCTCTTTGAATTTCTGTGATTGGATTGGATATTGGTACTTTTACATAATTGGTTGTTGATGGCCAATTTAAATCCACCAGGAGTTAGTTTTTGTTTTTTTTCAAACTTTTTAACTATCTTGTTCTAAGTTATCTATTTATCTTTATTTTGTTTTCAAAAAGTTATTTATTTATATTTAATATTGTTTTTAAAAGTTATTTATTTATATTTAATATTGTTTATAAAAGTTATCAATATTATTCTTAAAAAGTTATTTATTTATTTTTATATTGTTTTAAAAAGTATTTATTTATATTTAATATTGTTTTAAAGATACTTATTTATAATTAATATTGTTTTAGGATTATTTATCAAAGTGTTAATATTTTGAGGATTAATTATTAAATAATTAATATGGTTTGAAATTAATTTATTAACATTTTTTGGAAATTAATTATTATTATAATAAGATTGAAAATTAATTATTAGAGTTTTATTAACAATGTCTTTGAAATTATTAATTATTTTTTTAAGATGTTTTAAGGTCAGTAAATATTTATTTATTAGGTTTATTATTTATAACTATTATTATTTAATAGTGTTTGAAGTAAATGATTATTATTATTTATAAATGTTCGAGATTTATAAATAGAGTTTTACAAACAAGATTTGGGTTTTAAAAGGGAAGTTTCTTCGAATGATTTAGAGACTTAAAGGGATATTATTTACAACAGGAAAAGAGTTTATAAATGATATTAGATATTTATAAAAGAATTTTAGAAACGAGTTTATGAACTTCTAAGTAGAGTTTTATAAATAGTTTTATGGAACTATAACGAGTTTACAAATGTTTTCAAATTTGTAAAAGTGTTTATAATTGGAAATGGAGGTTGGTTTTTTAAGGGATTTCTATAAAGAGCTTTATAAACGGTTTCAAAGATATATAAAATAATTTTATAAATGATTTTTGAGATTTATAAGGGATTTATAAATGATTTTAGAATTGTGTATAGAGGAAATCTTTCTCAATTTTGTAAATATACTTATAGCGTTAAGATAAGTATATAGATATTTTTTTAAGTATCAGAAATATAAGGATTTGTGGGTATATCTTTGTAAAGGTATTTATATATGTTTGCACGAAAAATGGGCAAACACCTCCAAGACGTTGTAGTAGAGCTATGAATACTGTTTGTAGTATACAACTATCGTTTGATGAATTTTAGTCGCGAGTGTATGTGATAGAAAATCAATAGTTTGCAATAAAGAATAAATAAAGGACTAAAATGTAAAAAGACACAGAATTTATAGTGGTTCGGCCTGAATGTGCCTACATCCACTGTTTCTCTTTTATTATCTCTTTCATATCTGATTACAAGTACAAGCTTTGAATATGAATAAACTTGTTGTTAGGACTAAGGAATTTCTCTCTCTTAGTTGTCTGCCATTGTTGATGGAAGCTTCACTATTTTCCATCCCTCTCTCTTTATAATGTCATACGTCTAGTATTTATAGAGTGATGTTGTGGAGAGGGGCAGATGGGTACATGACTACTAGGCTTTGGTTCAACCTCTCTTCCTCTAGGCTTTGGTTCAACAATTCTTCCTCTAAGCTTTGGTTCGACCTTTCTGTTGTTCCACTACTCTTGGACGCGAGTTGAATACTATACTGGCAACTTCCTTCAGTTGCCCATCCAGACCTTGGAGTCTTGAATTCCGGAACAGGTATGTTCAGCCTAAAAGTACAAAAAAAGAGTGGATCCAGAACCGAAAGGGCTGGACCGGATATGTCTTGTGGGTCCAGCCCCAGAAGGGCTGGACCAAGAGGGTCCAGTGGGTTCATCCCCAGAAGGGCTGGACCACGTGGGAGCAGCCCTGGACCAGATGGGTCTGGGGTAGGTGGATCCGGCCTGGGGCTGGACCAGGTGGGTCCGGCCCCAGGGTGCCAGACCAGGCTGGTCCGGCACAGTGCCGGACCAGGAATCTGGTCCGGTATTTGTCGGACCAGGTGGTCCCTGGTCCGGCACTGCGGACCAGCTTATTGGTCCAGCCCTGCTGGACCAAGTGGGTTCGGCACTGTGCCGGACCAGGTAGGTTCGACATTGTGCCGGACCGGAAATCTAGTCCGGCATTTTCCGGACCAGGTGTGGGTCCGGCATTTGCCGGACCAAGGGGTCCGGCCTTGGACTGGACTAGGTGTCCAGTCCTAGAGGGTTGGCCAGACCAGGTTGTCCGACCTTCCTGGGCCGGATCAGAATGTTCGGCCCTGTGGGGCCAAACTGTGCGGGTCCGGCCTTCTTGGGCCGGACTAGGATGTCCGGCCAAGTGGGGCCGGACCTGTGCCGGTCCGGCCCTCCTGGGCCGGACTAGGATGTCCGACCAAGTGGGGCCGGACCTGTGCGGGTCTGGCCCTCCTGGGCCGGATTCAGCTGGGCCGGACCCATGTGGTTCCGGCCTGGGATGTCAGGCCCTGCAGGGCCGAGCACGTGCGGGTCTGGCTCTGCTGTGCTGGCTTTTGGCGAGTCCGTCCCTGCTGGGTCGGGATTTAATGGGCCTGTGCGGACTTTATTTTGTAGGGCAGTTCCTTTGCTGGTGTAGGCAGTGCCAAGCCTCAGTAGAAAGCGGTCTTCGAGGCTTTATCGTCGGACCGTGTTAGGAAAATATTAGAATGACCATATCTTTCAAACCGTTATTCGGATTGAGACGCGGTTTAGACCATTGCTGAGATCTTCACCTCGCAAACATTTCTTAGCAGCTCTGAGTCTATTTCAAAACTCTAACAATTTTGACTTTTCATATCCAATATGCGGTGGGAAACAATGCCCACAACATTTGCCCTCCAAACTATACTTTCGTGAATGCAAAGTATGCTTTGTTTGATCTAGGGTTGCTTCACCAGTAATGTAGGTGTCATCCTGATGTTTGACTATCCACATCTCATCATCGTACCCAAGATGAGTTTCCTTTCGTTAATTGTATGTGACGCTTCATTTGTCTTGAGGAGGACTTGCTGGTCACTTGACGCCATTTTTTAATTATCCTGCATTTGGCAGGGTGGTATTTCCCCTTATCCTTCCTATTTCTAGCTTCAAGGTCTTGAGTAGAACTTGGACCTGGTGATGTTCCCTTCGTAGTACTTGGCTTGGGACCCGTGATGTGGAATTTCTACTTTCGACCATCATATGGCCAGGTTGAGTGAGCACGACCTTACCATCTGATTGCTGAGTTTGTATATTTCTTCATTAATTTTTTCATGCTTGGTTAAGGTCAATTATTGATGGACTAATGATTTTCCATTAAAGGGTATTTGTACGTAAAACATTATGCATAGCGTTATTGAGTGGATGTTGGCTACATCTGACCAAACTGGGCTAATAGGCTTACGTTTCATCTAGTCTGGTAAAGTGATGACATTTGGAGTAATTCCTCGCTCCTCTGTTAGCTCTTCCAGGACTTGCCCCCCAGGCACATTTGTATAAGATTACCTTAGCCAATTTCCTTTGTAGTTTGCCTATTGATGTCTCGTGTATCCGTTTGGAGTTGATTACTGACAAGCGTTAATAGGGTAGATGCTGGGTCTAAGCGAGTGGTCTTGGCTCTTTTGAGTGGAGCTCAAGGAAATTTGTCGGCATCGCAAATTAGGAGTCCAATTGCCGGTCCAGTTTATGTCAATTATCGTAGTCAGATGTCTCCGACATGGAATGTCTATTGGTGACATCGGCTTTCTTTCTCTACATCGATCAGATAGAATCAACCGTTTAACTCAAATGTCCCGTTGGTTTTGGCGGTAGAGGATCGTCCTATTCTATTGACTTTACCTATAAGTTTAGGATCCTTTCGAGCCTAGTGAGGTCAAGGACTTTCATCCTTGCCTTAGAATTAGTTACATACAATCAATACATTTTTATTTGGAATTTTACCATAGTTATGTGTTAGAGTCATCCCGTGTGTCCTCGGGATTGATTTATTAGGTAAAGGTATCAAGATATTTGTGTTAGAATAGACTTTAATATGATTTAATTACATTCGAAAGGTTAGAGATCTAATCACTTCTGCTTTGAGTGGTCATCGTCATTCGAAGTGATTCCCTATTACTAAGGTTTAGAGAGTAATTTTGGGGGGGGGGAGATGGCCGTCCATAAATACTCATCACATCCTCCATAGCTCCTTCTAGCGAAGGTGTCAAAAGTCAACTGGGAGCGTTCATTATTTGTCTGGGTTTGCCCTTAGCATAGTGCGCTAAGTTGCTTCTCCCAACATGCTACCTTGTATCATGAATGGGTTTTAAACTTGCGAACTTAAGATTACGATTCCAATATGCTATTACCAAGCTGAGTGGTAGTGTACGTGTATGATCAAGGGGTGAGGTGGTGCTATGCCCCCAAGTACTTTTTATCGAATTAGCTTATCTTACAAAAGTTATTCATACCTTTGCACTGAGTTTTTTCTCAGGTACCATAAGTGTTCTCAGCTTTGGGAGAATCCTTACAATTTTTCGAGCGAAGTTGGCTGGAAGGGATATTCTAATTATTGTGGCAATGTTGGATTGAATTTCCACTATCTCTGACGGAGTTGAGTCGATGCTCTGTTTCCTCTGGTGGAGTGGAAGCGAATGAATGTCCTGCTGTGGTTGGCAGAGTGGAATTCATATTTCTACTATATATATATGTAATGCCACAAGACAAAAAGAAAATGTTAGAAGCTTCTAGTTTAAGTAAAATGAACTATACCCTTCCTCAAGAGAGTCCTTCTAAACTTAAGATTCGTGGCATGTGAGTTACTTGCCCTGATTGTGGATTTTGGTGACATATGGTTTGTCAGCCCAACCTACGTTCCAAGGGAGTGTAACTTTTGCGACTGCCGTACTTAAGATTTAGAGCCGGGATTCGCACAAAGTAACTGCCCGGGCCATTATGGCCTATATCGTGAGTATTATTCGATTTGTTTTGGCTTGGCTAGCGTGGGTGCCGATCGTCAACTACGAACTATCCCTGGCTGCAGCCATGCCTTAATCGTGGGATTTATTATCGGTTCGCAGTTAAAGGCGAGCCAAATGCCAATGATTAAACTGCCTAGGCTATAATCGCGCCTAATCCGTGGCTTATAGTTGGTTTATCATTGCTGACTGGGGTGCCGATCGTCAGCAGTGAACTACCCAGGCTACCTTCGTGCCCTTAGTCATGGTTATCTTGCTTTCACAGCTGCCGGCGAGAACTTGTGATTGATCACAATAGGAATAATGTCAGATGAGCAAAACATCAATTTTTTTTAGTGGTTTCAGGTGACACATGCTTTTTACAAGCTGAGAGAAGTAATGGCAGAGATGCTGGAGATTCCTTCCTTTCCAAACACCTTTCCCGTTAACTGTCGACGGAATGTAAGCTCTGTTGTGGAGATCTTTATGAACAACAAATGGTCCTTCCCAAACTGGATCTAACGCGCTTGGACGGGGAAAGACTTGCTTGAGAATAATGTCTCCCTCTTATAACTCTCGAGGCTTCACCTTAGATTTGTATTGTTGCGTCGCTTTTCGTCCATGTGTGGCGGTCTTGAGGGCGGCATTACTGCTTCTCTCCTCAACTTGTTTGGTCAAGTATGCTTAAAGCAAACAGAATATGTCCTGTTGCTGTTTTGTAGGAGGCCCGGTAGGCCTCCAGTGCCGTGGGTAGTTCGTCGATCCGCGCTCCTTTAGATTTATCTAGTTTTTCCTTAATTACTGTTTGTAGGATTTTGTTTACAGCTTCAACCTGCCCATTGACCTGGGACAACTCCTGTTATGAGTCAATCCATGGTAGGCTTCGAATGCATCTATTCTTTGAGTTACTCAAGCTAGGTTTGTGTCTGGATGCCCGACTGGTATGTCATTGCTAAGGAAAGGGGCGGTTGTCAGCAGTGAACTGCCCAGGCTATTGCCCTTAGTCATGGCTATCTTATTTTCACTGTTGCCAACACATGCTTGTGATCTAGGTTGCTAATCACAAAAGAAGGAGTGGTTATAACAGTATAGGTGTTAAGTGAATATAACCATGTGTGTTAAGTGCATATAACTGCATATGTGTTAAGTGAATGCATTAGTCTTTTGCCTTTGTCAAAGGGAAAGAGTAGTTTAGACCAAACCTGCCGCTTCGAAAGAAGCGCAAAGTACTAGGTTGTGTAGTATGCTTGGTTTAAGATTTTCTCTTAGATAGGAATTCTCGCTTGGTTTTTTTGTAAGACTCTGTGGAACTTAGGAGGTGATGGCATTGTCCTGGAATGACAACAACCGAGTTAGATAAAAACAAAAGAAGAGGTTTGTTATGGTACCTCCTTTGCAGAACCATCTATTGTCATGCGTGTGACATGTTTATGCGAGCATATTGTGTGATTTTAGAGCTCCTCATAATAATTTTTTGCAAGTACTCTATTTGATAATGGGTGTTTTACTGAGCCAAGATTCTTGTTTGGCGTTTTAGTGCTGCCTTTTAGCAGTCATTGATCTAGTCATTTTGTCAAGTTGACTTTGGCTAGTTTGGTGGACTTATAGTGGATGTCCCCAGTGTGCATCCTTCTATCCTTAGTTCTTAATCAATTTGAATTGTGTTTTTTGATTATTGGATCATGATGGAGTGGTGAAGCTAGCATCTTGATTGGTGACTGCAATGTCCTAGCGGTTTACTATATATATATTGTTCATTCGTGTTGAATTGTGATATGAGGAGTAGTGGTGGTGGTTCTGGATATCTTTCGCCTTTCTGCCGCAGACCAAATATGTTAGAATTGCTGGAGCTCCGTCTTTCGAAGCCTTTCTGTATAAACTATTATGTTATCCAAGTTCTCGGCAGATGTCGTTTCCATCGCATCCTCTTCCTTACCCTTTGAGGTAACACCATACTCAAATGGATGGCTTCTCTCTGATTATTGATCATTCGAGCTCCGGGGGCAGAGAGTTGTATCTCTTCCATTTTGCTATAGCATTTGTGCTGCAAGCTGTGCTTGCGTCCCTAGGTGACCATCTATCTAAACTCCTTTACTTCGTGTAGTGTGTAAGCACCCTCGGGTCGATCAGCACATGCAACGGATTTACGAATCCTTCCTTTACATTTTTCCAAGGATGGAGATCCAAGAGTAGATGGTAGAGCCCTGCAATAGCTTAAGATTGATTAGAATGAAAGAAAAGTAATTATACAGTACCTCCTTTGTGCCCCCCGTTTATCAACAGGTGTCTAGGGGGGCGGGTTAGCCCCTTATAAAGGTTTGTAGTGGGCACTCAAAAAATTTTGTTTTCCTAGAGGGTGGACTAGTAACTCTTGGTCTTATCTCCTTCTCTTTTCATATTTATTTAACATATCCCTAGGTAAGGAGAGCTATTGACATTATTTGAATCATGTCTGGTATGCGTTGGATTGGCGATGCCTTCGTGCATGATAGGAGTGACGAAGTGTCGTGCTTGTGCTATCTAGACTTTGAGTATTCAATCATCATGACTTCGGTCTTCAAGTTGTGATATTTCAATCCATTAGTGGGATCTCAATTGTAGTACTTTGATTTGATGCTGGATGGAAAAAGGGTTGTGCTTGGGGTTCATTTGGTTATGTGGAATGCCCCCTACGTTCTCTAGACTAGGACTTTCCTTGTATAATGACGTTGAGGTCGAATACTTCTGTCTGCCCTAAGCGTGTCAAGAGTTTATCCACCAAAGCTTTATGTTAAGCAGTGAAGTGTTTACTGATTTCAATCACAACAATGTTGAATTTACGTCTGATAATTTTTAGCACCGGGAGGTTATTAGACTAGTCTTCCTGCTTTTTCACATCTGGATAACTGTTGCATTCTTTGCAGTGGAGTTCTCTTACTTTAGGCGCCACATCGAGAAGTTGTTCTCCTTCCCTTCCCAGAGAGTTTGTACCTTTCGAGAGAGATAATTCAATTTTCGGAAAGGATTGGGGGGTTTTGTAGCTTCAAAGGGTTGATGGTCCAACTATTAAAGAGAGAATCTTGAGATAGGAGGTATAGCTTTTCAATTCAAGAAATGGTGATTACAAACTTGAAAAAAGGAAAAGAGAAAAACTCTAATTTCAAAGAGACAATGACTTTAGATCATGAGAAAGAATTTCGAGTTTGGAGGGAGAAAAGGATTTTCTTAGAACCATAATTTACATTTTACTAGGGGAATAGATTCCTCTTATACAAAAGAGGAAGATAGTTTTCTTATGTTAAAGAAGCAATGCTTCCGGATGGAAAGAGAATAAGATTTGATTTTAGATCTGAAAAATGACTAAGTGTTCCTTTTGGTCAAAAGAGTGTATTTTTTTCTTTTTCGCTGAGAAACGGTGTTTGTAGATCTAAAATAAGAGAAAAGGAAGTTAGATTTTTTTAACTTCAAGGAATAGTGATTGCAGATCTGAAAAGAGAAATAGATTTTTCAAAAGTAACGGTTTCAGATCTGGGAGATATAGAGTATTTTAATCCAAGAAACAATGATCTCAAACTGGGAAAGTAAGAAAAAGAGAACCTCTCATGCTAATGAGACAGTGACTTTAGATATGAAAACAAAAAGGTATAAATTTTATTAAAAAATGCAATTTCAGATCTCAAGACTAGAAACAGGTTTTCATTTGTGAAAGAAGATAATGATCCAGATCCACATAGAGGAAAAAGGAGGGGTTTCTTATACCAAGAAACCATATATTTGGATTCCAAATGAGAAAAGAGAGGTGGTTTGATTTTAGATCCAAAGAATGGGTTCATGTGCTTGTCGATCCAGAATAGTAAAAGTAATATCTAGAAAGAGGACAAGAGAATTTCTCTATATATTAAAATGGATGTTCAGATCTGAAGAAAAAACGAGGATTTTTTGTTCTATGTAAAACAGTCAGGATAGATCTGAAAAGAAACATAGATTTCAAATCTTAGAAAAGGGGAGAGAGTTTCTTAAAAACAGAATTGATAATCTCTAGTCAGAAGGTTAGAAATAGCAGGTTTCAAAATAAAAAGAAAAGTAAGAAATAGAGAATTTCTTTTTGAAAAAGGAAAGTTTACTTTTCTCAGTGAAAGCACCAAAAATGTTGCACAAAAAATGGGCAAACACCTCCAAGATGTTGTGGTAGAGCTATGAATACTGTTTGTAGTATACAACTATCGTTTTATGAATTTTAGTTGCGAGTGTATGTGGTAGAAAATCAATAGTTTGCAATAAAGAATAAATAAAGGACTGAAATGTAAAAAGACACATAATTTATAGTGGTTCAGCCTGAATGTGCCTACATCCACTGTTTCTCTTTTATTATCTCTTTCATATCTGATTACAAGTACAAGCTTTGAATATGAATAAATTTGTTGTTAGGACTAAGGAATTTCTCTCTCTTAGTTGTCTGCCATTGTTGATGGAAGCTTCACTATTTTCCATCCCTCTCTATTTATGATGTCATACGTCTAGTATTTATAGAGTGAGGTTGTGGAGAGAGGCAGATGAGTACATGGCTTATAGGCTTTGGTTCAACCTCTCTTCCTCTAGGCTTTGGTTAAACCGTTCTTCCTCTAAGCTTTGGTTCAACCTTTCTGTTGTTCCGCTGCTCTTGGACGCCAGTTGAATACTATCCTCATAGCTTCCTTCAGTTGCCCATCTAGACCTTAGAGTCTTGAATTCCGGAACAGGTATGTTCATCCTAAAAGTACAAAAAAAAGAGTGGATCTAGAACCAAAAGGGCTGGACCGGATATGTCTTGTGGGTCCAGCCCCAGAAGGGCTGGACCGAGTGGGTCTGGTGGGTTCAGCCCTAGAAGGGCTAGACCACGTGGGTGCAACCTTGGACCAGATTGGTCCGGGGCAGGTGGATCCGGCCTGGGGCTGGACCAGGTGGGTCCGACGCCAGGGTGGCAGACCAGGCTGGTCCGGCATAGTTCCGGACCAGGTGGTCCCTGGTCCGGCACTGTCGGACCAGCTTACTGGTCTGGCACCGCTGGACCAGATGGGTCCGGCACTGTGCTGGACCAGGTGGGTTCGGCACTGTGCCGGACCAGAAATCTGGTCCCGCATTTGCTGGACCAGGTGCGGGTCCGGCATTTGCCGGACCAGGGGGGTCCGGCCTTGGACCGGACCAGGTGTCCGGTCCTAGAGGGTTGGCCAGACCAGGTTGTCCGGCCTTCCTGGGCCGGACCAGAATGTTCGGCCCTGTGGGGCCGAACTGTGCGGGTCCGGCCTTCTTGGGCCGGACTAGGATGTCCGGCCAAGTGGGGCCAGACCTGTGCGGGTCTGGCCCTCCTGGGTCGGACTCAGCTGGGCTGGACCCATGCGGGTCCGGCCTGGGCTATCAGGCCCAACAGGGCCGGGCACGTGCAGGTCTGGCTCTGCTGTGCTGGATTTAGCGAGTCCATCCCTGCTGGGTCGGGCTTTACTGGGCCTGTGCGGACCTTATTTTGTATGGCAGCTCCTTTGCTGGTGTAGGCAGTGTCGAGCCTCGGCAGAAAGTGGTCTTCGAGGCTTTATCGTCGGACTGTGTTAGGCAAATATTAGAATGACCATATCTTTCAAACCATTATTCGGATTGAGACGTGGTTTGGACCAGTACTCACATCTTGACCTCGCAAACATTTCTAAGCAGCTCCGAGTCTATTTCAAAACTCTAACAATTCTGACTTTTCATATCCAATATGCGGTGGGCGAAAATGCCCACAACATTTGCCCCTCCCCCCAAAGTATACTTTCGCGAATGCAAAGTATGCTTTGTTTAATCTAGGGTTGCCTCACCAGTAATGTAGGTGTCATCCTGATGTTTGACTGTCCATATCTCATCATTGTACCCAAGATGAGTTTCCTTTCGTTAACTGTATGTGATGCATCATTTGTCTTGAGGAGGACTTGCTGGTCACTTGACGCCATTTTTTAATTATCCCATTTTGAATTAAGTCCCTGATTTGGATGTGTGTTTTGTTGATAGTTAAATAACTGACTATCAAATATGGATCTAAATGTAATTTTAGAAATATTTAGGAGAAACACATGAGTTATATGGCATAGTTATCTCTAATGATGCTGTACTATGCATATAAATCTCGTTTCGTTCTCCTAGGACAAACGATAAGGAAATCCATCCATTAACGGTTAGGAGATGATCTACGTTCTTATCTTTGACTGTTTATTTCCTAAAGAATCGAGGTTGAGTTTACCGAAAACTATCAAATGTTGTTTCGAAGAGACCGGGATCGGATATGTTATCCTAAAAGCACTTCGATCCAACATAAGTATTTTGAAGTAAAGACATATTGAAGATGATGGAATTAAAGATGGAGCTCTTAAGTGTTTCGTTCAATCCCAGAACAAACTTGTATGGATGAATGTTGGCATTGCTTTGCTGCCTGGAGGTAGTATTAGCATTTCAAGTGGGAAGTGCTATATAAAAGGTAAAACATAGCCTCAAGCCTCATCCACTGGGAATGAATAACACATGGGAGATGCAGTAGGGCTAAGTGGGTAACTCCCAAGTAGGGTATGATCATCCCTATCTAGAGTCGATATTATCTCTCATTTGTATGCTTCGGGGCCCATTATCGGAGAGGTAATCATATTCGGTACTAGTAGTAAAGTGGTAGGCCGGTCCTGTCTTGGTAGGGGATCCTGGTGAGGTCCTCAGTGTTATTTTATCTAGAGATGTACTGTGATGGGCGGTACCCTAGTAGCTCAGTCATTGTAGGGAATCCATTCTCCAATACGTGCCTTTACGGTTTTAGTTGTATACCTATTATGCTGGAATTTAATCAATGTAACAATTTCGACTATGATTAATAAGTATTTGTATCTTAGACACTATTATAATACCAGTGAATTTCATACGAAATGGTTTGGTTATCGTAAGGTAAAAACCCGTCCGTGTTTATGTGCAGCATGGTCTTACGAGAAACTTTTGAATTCAAAGGTTTTTATAACTTTAAAATCTAGTTGGGTGTGTTTTCTCATGTTGGTTTTCCAGACTGACTCGGTGTTATTTTATTATAATGCTTGGGTCAGACCGAGCATATTACAGATTA
This sequence comes from Allium fistulosum, assembly GCA_030737815.1. Classification (NCBI taxonomy): domain Eukaryota; kingdom Viridiplantae; phylum Streptophyta; class Magnoliopsida; order Asparagales; family Amaryllidaceae; genus Allium; species Allium fistulosum. The sequence continues at coordinate 1,011,505,141 of CM060907.1, forward strand.
GTTTGGATGTTTTGAAGCTTCAGGAGACGAGCTGGAGGCCTAGAGACGTATTTCTGCATATGGATATTTTTCCGCTTTATTCATTGTTGTATTTATCAGCAATTGTGAGGACAGGTTATTATAACTGTCCGGGCTGAAATAGGTTAGTATACTCTGATTGATGTCTGTATATATATATATATATATTACAATTTTACTTTTTTGTAAAGATTTGTTGTGTATTATAGATTATTCATTCCGCTCTAAGATTTTATGTTGTTGGTTTTCTTTCTCTCTTCTTTTTTCTTTTTTCTTTCTTCCTTCCTTCTTCTTTTCCCCTAACATTCGGGTTTTCCGGCATTTGATTGCTCGGCATGCAATACAGTGGACGTATTAATGTCGATTTTCGAGGGTCGAATATTCCTAGCTGTTACATTAAAACTAGTCTATTGCCAAGGAAGAGGAGTTCTTGGTGTTTGGATTTGAGAGAGAAACTTGCAGATATTTCTCTCTAACTCACACTATAAATTCAAGCACTATCCTCCACTTTGTTTCTTTACTTTTAGGCTCCTCTCTCCCATTCACGGCCATAAATCCCATTAGCCCAACCTCCGTTTTTTAGCTCCATCTCATCCAATCGATTAGAATTCTACTAGATCCAGTGGTGAAGTATTAACTACTAGCAACAATGGTGCTGATTCACAATCTTGGAGACTGATTGATCAAGGTATTGTTCTAAGGTAATCTCTTTTAAGGTAATCTTCTATTTTACATATTTATATGTTATTAGTTCCATTTTAACAATTTTACATTTGTAGTAATTGTCTCCTATAAATAATAATGCATCAAACAAATTTTAAACAAATAATCTAAATGAAACTATTATTTAAGATTCAAAATTTTTAAAATAAAAATTATGTAAATTTAATCATCAGCCATGGATAATTATTTGTATATATATAAAAAAATTCTGAATATTATAAATATGTTTTATTATTTTTAAATGAAATACTATTTTTAAATCCCAAAATACTTTAATCCAATTTTAATATATATTTATTTATTAAATACCTTTTGCCAATAATAAGAAAATTAAATTTTTGGCCAAAAGTAATTTTATGACATACTATATATATTTATCAATAAATAGTTAATACAATAATACTATTAACATTATTAAACGATATATTTTATATTAATTAAATTTAAATAATTTGGTTGTTTAAAAAAATTTCTTTTCATTTGTATATATGTATGTGTATGTATGTGTACGTGTGTGTGTATTAACTCATCATTATGTACATCGTTTATTATTAGTTTATTATATACATATGTATATACAACCAAGTATTAAATTAATTTAAGAAAAATTATTATTTTTCTAGCCGAAATCATTTACACATAGTTTATAAATTTTAAAATTTATATTATGATATATGTATAAATCTATAAATTCCTTTTACATGTTAAATTGTCTTATGTGTTTATGTTTGTACCAAAAATGGGCACAACACTCTTCGGAAGTTTTTGAAGAGATAAAAGTGAAGAATGAAAGTTAAAACTGTGGATTATCTAACAAAAACTCCAAATAACAGAAAGTAAATTGCAAAGACAAGCGATTTAGAGTGGTTCGGCGTTTTGCCTACGTCCACTATGAAGTTTGATGATTTTATTGCTCGATACTTGAAGGTTACAGTAGTTGATAATGTAATACAACTGAATTCAAATGCTAAGTGTCAATCTAAAACAGCGACGGTGTTCTGGAGTAAATTTGGCAGAATCTGGGCGCTCTTCAGTACTTAGAATTCTCCGACCCCTTTTCTGAATGACCAGGGGGTCTATTTATAGGTGTAGGAGGCTGGTATTTCGCCTAAAATGTGGGGAGACCAGTTCTGGTACGTCAGGGGGCCCACATGGCCGAAATCTGGAGATCCGGGCCCGCTTTGGGATCGATTCGACCCTTGGTTCGAATCGATCAAGAAATCATCCAATCGAGCTGAAATTTGGTGTGTACATTCTTCATCATGTGTTTGAGCTTCTGTGAAAATTTCATGGGATTTGGACTTGTAGAACTCGAGTTATGATCGATTCAAGTTGGTGTTTTTCGTATTCTGGAGTCCTTCGAATCGATATGCTTGAATCGATTCGTTCGAATCGATCTTCCTGCTCGTGAAGATGGTGACGTGGTGCGCTTTCTTCGAATCGGTCCGCTTTGCACTCCGCTTTGACTGGGTCGAATCCACGACTTGGATTCGAAGATGGTGGAGTCGAGGTAATGGATTCGAAGGACCTCTTCCTTCGAATCGATGAGACTAATGCTCGTTCGAATCGACTTAGACTCGTAGCTATGGACCGGTTCGAAGTTTGTCTTGGCCTGGGGATTCGAATGCATGGATTCGAAGGTTCCTCCCTTCGATGGATTCGAACTATGATGTAGGCGAGGGTGGATTCGAACTCAAGTCACATGAAGGCTCGCTTGATGTAGTCGAACGTAGTGACTGCCTCAATCGGTTCGAAGCTACTGATTCCGCCTGATGGAGTCGAAGCAATGGAGAGCTGATGGAGTCGAATTGGTCCCTGGCCAATCGATTCGAACCAAGGGTGGCCTACTCCATCTTTTGTCGACGATATCTTGAGCATACGAACTCGGATTGACCTGAAAATTGGATCGTTGGTTTCCACGGCTTTGCTTGGCGTGCCTTATCAATTGTAGCCCGATCCGGACTTGAACAAATTTCATCAATATCCGTAGCGATCCTTACGTGTAACCGACTTCCGAGACGACCCGTCATCGGTATCTAGTCAAGTCTTTGGTGTCACGGCCTTGCCAAAAGGCGGGATAACATTTGCCCCCCAAAGTATGTCTTGTGTAAACATGACGTGCTTTGAAAAGTTGCAGTCTCTCACTGGACAGCTATGACATGCTTTACCGAAAGTTGCATTCTGTATCGCTGTAATCGACCGTCGTACAATAGTGACTGGCTGTCAGTTTTTTGAGTCATGACGAGATGAACATTCGATCCCTGTAAATGATAAAGATCAAACATTAGTCAGAAATACATGCATACGTGTATTATCTTGACTTTGATTAATGTTGCGTGATCGCAAGTCGTTGTCAGTTCGGTTTACTATCGAAATCTGCATCGGTCCTCTCCTGGATCGATTTGAGATCTGAGTTAAATCATTACTTTTATGATTGTCTATGGTCATCCTCTCGTACTGATCCTCTCCTGAATCGGTACAAGAGTAGACAAGCAATTTTAAACATTGAGACTATTCGTCCATTTTCATCAGTGGTTGGCGATGGATTCGAAGCTGTGCCTCTTCGAATTGATATTGCGTGGGTTCGATGTTCTCTGAGTTGATGGAGTCGAAGTTGTGAGTGCTCGAATCAATGTTGCTTTGTTTCGATACTGCTGGAATGGATTCGATGTGGCAAAGGATTCGAAACCGGATGGATTCGAACTAAAGGAGGGATTCGAACTTGACTGTTCGAATCGATGGAGTCGAACGTTCCCCCTAGCTCCTCTGACGCCGTGCTTCGAGTCGATGCTGCGGATTCGAAGGAAAAGCCTCGAGGTCGTCTGGTGTAGATATTCGATTCCGAGTCGATGAGGTTGCCTGGTCAGCTCCGAATCGATTTAGACTTGTAGTGATCGATTCGAAGACACTGCTTCGAATCGATGGGCTAGACCCGTTATTCCCGGTTGCGCTTGACCGGGAGACGAATGGTCTCGTTTCCCCTATATATACCGGGGTCCTGTTCACTTTTTACTTTTCACTGTTTCGAGAGCTTCTTCTTCGAATCGATATTTCCAAGGCCAAGACAAACCTGTTCTCCTTAAAACAATCGATCCCTTCCACGCCTTTACTCGAAATCAGAACAGGTATTCAATGGATCGATTCGAGACGAGAAAAGTATACTATTCTCGCTTTAGAAAAACTCTAAGGAGTGACAAGATCTGAATGAAGTGGGTCGACTCGTTGAAGTCGAGGAGTGATGTCTTTTGGGTTCCAGCGATTAGAGTGTCGTTTCCCGCTGCTTCGCATCGATCCAGGAACGAGCCATTCGAATCGATCTTGAATGCATAGCTTCGAATCGATGGCTTTAAGAAAAAGGAAAGAAAGTTCACGGCAATCGATTCGAAGTAGCAATACTCTGATCGATTCGAAGAACATCAATCTCGATCGATTCGAAGTCAGGCATAGACCATGGATTCGAAGGTTCCTCTTTCCCAATGTTGCATCGAATCGATCCATATGGATTCGAAGCAATTGGAACCAAACTTCATCGATTCGTCCTGCATCGATTCGCACCGATGGATCCGAACATCTTCGTCTCAGGAGACCATTACTTTTTGACTTGCTCCATCATATGAACTACGACCAGTTTCAAGTTATTCTCTGACGAACTTAATGAACTTTGGCATACTTGACTCCGACGAGCTTCGGCCTTGCATAATCGAACTTGACCAACAGACTTGAACTTGAATTTCCTTTGAAGCTCGTCGATGGAACCATGACTTAACCAATAATACAACTGATTTATACTTGAAGTTGGTCCGTAGCGTTTGGACGGTGCGGAAATGACGGTCAGCGATGACGGTCATTTTCTTTCTTGAATTCCCAAGTTATGTTGTACGAACATCTCGCTTCATTCTGTTGAATTTGCTCGAGTGATGTATAATACTTGCACTGCACGACACGCTCACACACACTACACTGGGGCATGCACGGGCTTGTTCATAAACTTAATGTTGCTTTCTAATGAGTTAGCTAATTATGGAATCTTCGAGCTCTCAACAACAAGAGGTGCAGAGCTCGACTCCTCCGGTGCTGGAGATTCCCGATATCCCTGCCGATATAATCGATCCAGCTCCAGATGAATTGCCGGAGGCGATATTTATTGAGGACCCTGTTGACTCGGTTCAGTCCAGTATTTCTGAATCCTTATTGGGGCGAATATGCTTAAAGCATAACATATCTCTTGGTGACGTACTATTGCCCAGCACCACCGATAGACCGCACAATCCTCCTGAAGGATATACGGCATTCTACCGTCATGCTTGTGCGGCTGGAACTCTTCCTCCCTTCAATCAATATATCAGAAGGATGCTATCATACTTAGGGATCGCTCCTTCACAACTTCATCCCAACGGGCACGCGTTGCTGAATAGTGTCTTCATAATTTTTATGGACTGTCTCTTCCGCCCGCCGAGGCCCTCCGAGATCAGACACATATTTAACTTCAAGAGCAGGGGCGATAGCCCGTCGTTTACATTTTTGGAGGCAGTTAGAAATTGCCAAGTTGTAGTTGGAGCTTGGACGCGACTGAGCTACTTCAAGAACGAATGGTTCTACGTTCGATGCCCTCCGGGTTTCGCTAGGCGATGGTTGTCTAGACGTAAGCGCCTTAACCTGTTTCCTTGACCAATATCTCTTTGGTATTAAAATTGACATTTCACTCCTTTTACAGCTATTATCTCTAGGCCCGATGGAGGGCGTTTCAAGGGTACCGTCCGGAGTCTTCAAGAAGTTCCGAGCGAGCTGAGGCATATTGACTCGGTGCTGAACGACTACAACTTAAGAGTTCTGGGTTTGATCGACATTAATCAAAGCATAGTTATTGAGGGATTTTCAAAGTCCGTCTCCAAGAAGGAAAACAAGAAGAAACCCAAGAAGAGAAAAGCGAAGAGGTCACTCGGGATCAGAATAATCGAGGCGAGTGACGAAGAAAGAACTCAGACGGATTCAGAGCCAATGGCCGACCTTTCGGGAAACTTGGAGGAATTGGGAGAAAAACGGAAAGGCAAGGCCGCCGTTTCCAAAAAACTTAAGTCAAAGGGGGGAAAATCTGTAGATGTGTTTCTTCCCGCTTCCGGAGTTATGATTTCTGAGGCCGCCCCTTCTCATTCGAGAGATTCTCTCAAAGGGCTTGACGATATTCCTATCCCAGATTATATATCAATCTCTCATAATCCTGGGTTGGAGGAATTACAAGATGTCTTAAATATGAACGAGCCCTTTCCTTTAAGTGCGGTCAACACTTCCGGTCGGTTTGGGGGTTTACACATTTACACACACTTCCACGGCACTTCATGACTTCTGCATAGTAAACATTGCTTTATGGGATTTTAATCCGTAATTCTTTCTTATCGCAGGTGAGATGTCAGGACGTGGCTCCACTCTAGATAGGCTTAGGAATGTGCGCCAATCTTCTCCATTTTATGATTCCCGTAGGAGAGAGACAGATAGGGACCATGGGCGAGGCTACTCGAGTCAAGAACGTTACGATAGAGACAGAGATTACTCGCGTAACCGTTCTGGTTATGATTACTCCGATAGAGACCGGGGATACCAGCACCGACCCCGATCTCGTTCTCCTCCGCCTCCCAGGGCTCCAGTAGACCTCCCAGGGCCATCTCATCAGCAACAATTGCCTTCTCAATCTTCTCGGCCTGACGCTCAACGGCCAAGAGTGGAACCAACGGCAGCCGCTATAATTGAACAGGCTCCGGCTGAGTTGACAAGCGAGGGAGCTGCTAAACTTGCCCAAATGAAAAACGACTATTCGGAAATTTGCATGGATGGCTATATCTTCCCTCCTAACTTTAAAAGAATCCCTCCGGAAGCTGAGACCACTGCTCATAATTACATTCACGACTTCTATGCTCAGTACAAGGAGTGGTATAAGGCAGCCGTGAAGGCTTCTAGAGTAGCTTTCGACAGGGCGAAAGTCATTGCCGAACGTGATGTTGACATTGCGAAGCAGAAACGCATTATTCAAGTTCTTCAATCCGAAGTGGAGACGTCCCGAAAGTCAGAGCTTGAAACACTTAAGAAACACGAAGGTGTCGTGGCCAAATTAGCGAGGATGCAGCAAGAACACTGTGCCACAGTGGAAGAGATGGGCCATCGCAATACCACCGTTGCAGCTGAGCGAGATTTAGCCGTTAAAGAGCTGAACGAGCTCAAGGCCAAATTCGCTGAAATGGTGAAGGAGAAGGACGATGCGAACACTACTGCTCAAGAGGCTTGCGACCAAGCAGTATCCCTTAGGGCCGAACTTGCTGCGGCGGCGGTCAAGGCTAAGTCTGTGGAAGCGGAGATTCAGGAAAAAGTCTTGGAGGAGAGGTCTAGGCTAGATGCTGAGTTTGACGATCTCTTAGTCACGTATAACGCTAATGTGCTGGAACACAGAAATCTAGCGTGGCTGGGAGATGACTCCATGATCTTGTATAATGCCTGGACCCGGCTGGTGAATGAGAAGAGAGCAGCGCATCCAGATGGAGCTCTTGACGACTTTGAACTGGAGATGCGTCTGCTTACTGAGGATGAGAGGAAGACCCTTTATGAGGTGGTAATCTCTATGGCGAAAGAAAAACTCGGCGTCCAATCATTAGAGACAGGCGAAGGTTCGGGGACCGTGCATCACGAGGCAAGTGTTGGAGCCGTAATCCCAACATTGCCCGAAACCACTGGTGCGGTAGACCCCCAATCTGTTCCTGCATATAATCCTGATCAACCTTTATTATCTTCCGCCGATGATTCCACCCATGCTTCGGTCCAGACTAAGGAAGGTATTTGAACGCTTCTCGTAGTTCAGTTGTGAAGGACTTTAAGCAACATACTTGGCTAACAATCTTCGTTTTGTCGTATTTCAGTGATCGAAGTTGTAGTTTCTGCGCCCCTTGCTTTATCAGTTCCTCATCAAACACAAGGGGTAGTTTTTTCTGAAGCCATCACGACTTCTACTTTGATTGGCGAGGAGGGAGATGCAAATATGTTTTCTTTCAGCGCTCAAATGATTGAGGAGCTTCTCAACGAACCCATCGATCCCTCTGCTAATCCGTCCGATGCTGTGAGTGAGGCTGCTCCGGCCGTTAATTTACCTATGCCAGCTATTGGCACATCTGATGCGGCCCAAGCATCTCGTGAGGACGACGTTTTAGCTGAGATTGCTGCCGAGATGGCGTCAGGGAATGTAGGTTCTAGTCCGCCCGGGCCTGCCCCGTTAATGGTGATTTCGCCGGGTGGTACTGTATTGATCGAGACCGCTCCTGTCCCTCCTCCTGCTACTACTCCTATGCCCCCAGCTCGTCCTCCTAGAAGAACTTCCGTCGCCTCCAGCTCTGAGGAAGATGTCGACATCATATCGCTGCCGGAGGGCAAGCCTAAAAAGAGCAAGCGATTGAGGAAGAAGTCGGGCAGCGGATCAGGTGGAGCTACTCCAAAGAAGAAGATAAGGAAGAAGAAAGAATGAACTTCTTTCCCTAAATCTCTGTTGTGTAGGGTAGCATTTTGTTGATTTTTCTATAGCCGTGTATAGATGTGGATTCGGCTCCCACTAGCAGAATTTTTCATAAACACTTTGTAATCGGATTCTTTTTGTTGATAATGGAAATGAAAATTTATTCCCTTTCTGTCTTCAACTTGTTATGTGTTATGGTTCTGCCCCCTGTATTGGAGAGAAGTGTGGAGTTGACGTATGTTTATGCCCCGTTTCGCGCTCCGGAGTTCGGGGTAGGGTGAGTGTTTATACTCCATCTCGCACTCTGGGAGTACGGAGTTAGATGAATGTTTATACTCCGTCTCGCACTCTGGGAGTACGGAGTTAGGAGAATGTTTATACTCCGCCTCGCACTCTGGGAGCACGGAGTTAAGTAAAAGGCTTGTACCCAGCTCGCGCTCTCGGAGTACTCTGGGGTTTAGGAAAAATGTTTATACTCCGCCTCGCACTCTGGGAGTACGGAGTTAGATGAGAGTTTATACTCCGCCTCGCGCTCTGGGAGCACGGAGTTTAGTAAAATGTTTATACTCCGCCTCACGCTCTGGGAGTACGGAGTTCAGTAAAATGTTTATACTCCGCCTCGCACTCTGGGAGCACGGAGTTCAAAGAATGTTTATACTCCACCTCGCACTCTGGGAGTACGGAGTTGAATGAAGGGTTGTCGTGTATCAACCCATTTTCGTGGCCTAAAGTGATGGCTTGCCCCCGAGCTCAGGTTTCATTTAGCGAGTGGTTGATTGCTTCACAGCCACTCCCTACTTGAATAAATTCCACTGTGTGATGGAACTTAGCTCTTCGTGCATCGTGATGTTGTACATTGTATTTAATGAATCACAGCTCTGGCTCGAAGAGATGGCATTTTATTGCTGAAATAAGAAAATATGGCAAATCAGTTGCCTTATTACAAATTCTAATTTCGGAATGCAAAAGTAACTTGCTGAATAAAAAACATAATGAAATAAATAAAGCCTATCATATGTAATAGCGACGGAGACTCTCGCTGTTCCAGGCTCTTGGTAAAACTAGACCGTCCACGGTTGATAGTTTGAATGTGCCATCTCCAAGTCGTTGCGTAATCACGTATGGTCCTTCCCAATTTGGTTTCATGTGTGAAGGAACCGGGTACACTCTCTTGAGGACCAGATCACCAAGATCAAAGGTTCGGGGGCAAACTTTGGTGTTATATAATCGGGTGACCCGACTTCGGTAAGCGGCCGCTCTTAAATCAGCTTCTTCTCGTTTCTCGTCCAACAGATCCAAAGACTCAGCGAGTAATATAGCGTTCGTTTTCGGATCGTAATAAGTTACGCGGTGAGAAAATACTTCTGTCTCCACTGGAATGACGGCCTCCGAGCCATAGGATAAGGAAAATGGGGTGTGTCCAGTTGCGGTCTTGTGAGTTGTTCGATAAGCCCATAACGCCATAGGAAGTTCATCGACCCATTTGCCCCCGGCCTTTTCCAGTCGTTTCTTTAAGATGGATTTGATAACTTTGTTAACAGCTTCGACCTGACCGTTCGCTTGTGGATGCGCGACTGCAGAGAACTTTTTATGAATATGAAATCGTTGGCAGAAATTCTTGAATTCTGAACTTTCGAATTGGGTCCCGTTATCGGTGATGATAGTATGCGGGAGTCCAAATCGGCAAATGATATTGCGGACCACAAAGTTTATCACTTTCTTTGACGTAATCGTGGCGAGAGCTTCGGCTTCAGCCCATTTCGTGAAGTAATCAACTGCGACGATGGCATACTTCGCACCACCTTTTGCCAGAGGCAAAGCGCCAATGATATCGATACCCCACATAGCGAACGGCCAGGGACTGACCATTTGAGTTAACTCGGTAGGCGGGGCTCTTGGAATTCGAGCGTGTTTTTGGCACTTGTCGCACTTTCTGGCGTAATTGGCCGCATCTCGATTTACTGTTGGCCAGTAATATCCATATCGGAGTATCTTCTTAGCAAGCGCTTGTCCACCGGTGTGATCGCCGCATTCTCCCTCATGTACATCATGTAACACTCGTTTGACTTCGTCGTGAGCGATACACCGGAGGAGTGGAACAGAATAACCTTTTCTATACATGATCCCGTCCTGAATGATGAACCGCGAAGCTTTTCGTATAATTTGCCTTTTCTCATTTCGGTGCTCAGGCAATATCCCATTCTCAATATAATTTCGATACGGAGTCATCCATGATTCTCTGCTGGGAAAGGTCTCTAACACATCATTCGTTTTGATTTGGTCGATGCTTGGGAAAGGCAACGTTTCGACCGGGACGAGTCCCATTTGCTGTGCTTCACCTGTGCTGGCCAACTTTGCCAACGAATCGGCCTTTTGATTGCGATCTCGTGGTATGTAGTAAATAGCATAATAATCAAACTGATCCAGCGCTTCCTGAACTCGGGCTAGATAAGCAGCTAACCTTCGATCTCTCGCTTGATATTCTCCTCGTACTTGACACACAACCAACTGCGAATCACAATAAACTTCTATAGCGATAATTTTCAGATCTCTGGCAAGCTTTAACCCAGCCAACAGGGCTTCATACTCGGCTTCATTGTTGGTTGCGTGAAAATCAAACTTCAGAGCATAGCATATGGATCGACCTTCGGGGGTTTCTAGTACAACTCCAGCGCCCGAACATCGATCGTTTGATGCACCATCTGTATAAAGTTTCCATACGTATTCAGGAGACTCGCTGGTTTCAGGTAATTCATCAGGAACAGTAAATTCAGCTATGAAGTCAGCTAGGACTTGCCCTTGAATGGCTCTCCGTGGAGCATAAGTAATGTCAAATTGGCTCAGTTCAATATTCCACTTGAGTAACCTTCCAGACGTCTCAGGCCGCGTGAGGACCTGTCGTAACGGCTGATCGGTATACACAGTAAGCGGATGTGCTTGAAAATAAGGACGAAGCTTTCTCGAGGCAATGACCAAGCAGTAAGCCAGTTTCTCCAACCTGGGGTAATTTCTCTCAGCTCCAGTCAATCGTTTACTGACATAATAGACCGGTTTCTGCACTCGATCTTCTTCCCGGACCAAAGCAGCACTGATCGCATGCTCTGATACCGCCAGATAAAGGTATAATTGTTCGTGATCAATTGGTTTCGACAAAATCAGTGGCGTAGAGAGATGCTGAACCAGCGATCGGAATGCGCCTTCACATTCCGTGGTCCATTCAAAGTTTCGTTTCCCTTTCCGGATTAGATCAAAGAAAGGAATACATTTATCAGTGGATTTCGAGATGAACCTGCTTAGCGCTGCTACCTTCCCGTTGAGACTCTGGACTTGCTTGATGGTCTTTGGAGTTTGCAAATTCCTTATTGCCCAGATCTTCTCGGGGTTTGCCTCTATCCCACGAGCGTTAACAATGAACCCTAGAAACTTTCCGGATGCGACGCCGAAGTGGCATTTTAGCGGGTTAAGCTTCATTCCATACTCACGCAAGATACAGAACATTGAATTTAAATCCTTGACGTGATCTGTGGAAAATCGGGACTTAACTAACATGTCATCCACATAGACTTCCATGGTCTTCCCGATCTGATCAGCGAACATTCGATTAACCAAGCGTTGGTAAGTTGCTCCGGCATTCTTTAAACCAAAGGGCATGACTCTGTAGCAGTAGAGTCCCAGATCGGTTACGAAACTAGTATGTTCTTGATCGGGTAGATGCATGGGTATTTGATTATAACCTGAATAAGCATCCATAAAGGATAACAATTCGTGACCTGCAGTTGAGTCAACGAGTTGGTCAATTCGGGGAAGTGGAAAACTATCTTTTGGACAGGCTTTGTTTAAATCAGAGTAATCGACACAAGTTCTCCATTTCCCGTTCGGTTTCCGAACCATTACCGGATTTGACACCCACTCTGGGTATAGAGCATCTCGGATGAAACCATTTGAATGTAATTTGTCAATTTCTTCTTTAAGGGCGGCAGATCTCTCTGGATCCATACCACGCCTCTTTTGCTTGACCGGAACATGTCGCGGATCAATATTTAAAGAGTGACTTGCGATGTTCGGTGAGATTCCGCACATGTCGGAGTGCGTCCAGGCAAAGACATCAAGATTCGCCTGAAGAAATTCAACCAATTCCTGTTGTATCTGTTTTCCCAGTTGAGATCCAACTTTCAGTACTTTCGAGTCGTCATCCTCACTGACCGGGACGTCCACAGTCAGTTCGGCTGGAGACGCTTGATTCTCTTCTACTTCATCTTTATCTTCGCTATCTCTAGGGTCAAGATCTCTAAGGAATTGGTAGTGGTGCCCGGGCCGGGGCCCAGGCGTTAGCTGTCAATTATCAGAAAAACGGACGCAGAGAGATTCCTCTACGCCCTTTCCTTTCTCCTTCTTCTGTGCTTCTCGCAATTCAGCAACATAACAGGCTCTTCCTGCTGCCTGATCTCCTTGAACGATTCCTATACCATGATCGGTTGGGAATTTTAAAGTCAAACACCATGGGGCAATGGCTGCCCTGAATTCAGCAAGAGCTGGTCGACCCAGGAATGCATTGTACGGTGAAGCAATGTCAAGAACAACAAATTGCAGTAGTCGGACTCTCCTGCGCTCTCCGATCCCCGGTTCCACTGGTAGTTCTACTATTCCAATAGGTATTGTTGCACTGCCATTGAAGCCATGAACCCGGGATTGGCAGGGTTTTAGGTCCTTTGCTTCCATCTTCATTAAATCGTAAGCTCGCTTGAATAGAATGTTTACAGAACTTCCACTGTCAACCAGGATCCTCTTCATCCAAGCAGGACCAACCTGGGCAGATATGACCAGTGGATCAATCGTTGGAGCTTCGATTTTGTCAGCATCTCTGCTTCTGAATATGATATCGTCAGACATCGTTTTTTGTTGCTTAGCCGGGGCTCCATCCTCACAATTACTGCAACATTCGAAGCTCGCATGCCTGATAGAGCTAGCATACGACTCCATTTCCCTCCAGCTCCTGTCCGCTGGATGAGGACCACCACTTATGGTATTGATAACTAGCCTCCCGCCTGTACGGGCGGGTTCCTCTTGCCTATCCTGGTCTTGCGCACGGTTTGGATTCGATGGGCCCGCACCACCAGACTGCGGCGCCCGCACGAATTGTTCTAACTTCCTCTCCCTGATCAACTTTTCTATGAGATCTTGCAAGTGGCGACAGTCATTAGTATTGTGGCCATAGCTCTCATGAAACCTACAAAACTTTCCCGTCTAAATCTGCCTTTCTGACGACCGCTTCGGAGCGGGTTTCTTATACTGTTCTGTGTTGCAAGTTTGCAGATACACATTCTCCAGTGATGTGTTTAACGGTGTATAACTTTCGAACATCGGAGCCCTACGCCGTGGGCCTGGATTCGGATCTCTCTTCTTATTCTGACCATTGCCACCTCTTGGCTGAGTTTGTTTGTTTTGTATGTTTAACTGGACTTTTCCGGAATTGTCACCGGATTGTTTAACTGCGACATTTCTTTGTATTCCCTCACTTCCGGGTTTTGCATCGTCCTGCTTCCTAGACTGTTTCGCGTCCTCTTGCCGTAAGAATTGAGCGGCTTTGGAGTAGAAACGGTCCAACGATGCGGGGGGTTTTCCGGCTAACCAGTTTCCAAATTCAGAATCGGGATCAATTCCCTTTGTCAATGCCATTAGAATTGAGTTGTCGTTGGGATTACTAATTTCCACGCATGCCGCATGGAATTTCTCCAAGTAACGCCTTAATGTTTCCCCACGAGCCTGGGTAACATTGGACAGGGTGTTAACATCTTTGGGTCTGGCAACATGCATACGGAACTGTTCAACAAATTTCTTAGCCAATTGGTCAAATGACGAAATAGATCTTGGAGGTAGTCTTGTAAACCACATTGTTGCAATTCCTCCCAGTGAAATGGGGAAGCTGCGGCATTTCACTGCATCGTCGGCCCTTGCGGCGCTCATTGACCATTCGTATTTCAGTATGTGCTGATTGGGATCAGAACTTCCTTCGTACATAGGGAGAGTTGGCATTCTGAATCGCCGAGGAGGTTCAGCGTATAGTATCTCGTCCGTGAAAGGAGTATGGCTTCGAGAAATTCCCCAATCGTCATTGGTAAGCCCTTGGCTTTCACGGATCATCTGACGTATCATAGTCGGGATGTCCGGCATTGCTACATTTTGAGCATGCTGAGCTAAGGTGTGGTCGGGTTCCACAATGCGAGTTTGGACCGGGCGCTGTCGACGGTCCAAGTTTCGCCTCCTTGGCTCAGCGTCTTCCGGGACGTATGGTTCAGAAGTACGTCCTTGCTGTTGATTACCCGAATCTGGAAGATATCGGGTATCGACCCTTGTTTCTGCTGTTGCAGCTGTGACATGATTGTCCGTAGTATACTGTGGAGTGCGGCCACCTCGTGCTGATGGCCCAGCCTGGAAGCTGGTTGAAGGTCCTACCCTCAATTGCCCGACAGTCAGGGCGGGCTGATATCCCGTAGTCTGAGCATAATCTCCGTCTAATCGGGGACGGGTAGATCTACGATGATAGTCAGATGAGGCAGAACTTTCAGTGGGTGAGCGGGAAACATCATCCCTCCTGGACCTCCTACGGCCCTGGCGATTCAGTTGATTTGTCAATTCAATATTGGCTCGTAACTGTTCGGCTAACTGTTGCCGACTCTGAGTCAACTCTTGGAGTAACATCTGAAATTCTTGTCTAGTGACTGCCCCAGACGGATCTGAGTGGGCAGTGTTGTCTTGGTTGGGTGGCTGCTGTTGAGCAGGATTTTGTCCATCCCTACCTTCTTGTCCTGGAGCCGCAGAAGTGGTTCTCGTGCTAACCAATTTGAACGATGAATCCTTTTCCTAGATTTTATGCAAATCTGAGTAGAATGGAAGGACTGTGAATCGAAGATCTGGATCTTCCTCTTGGATTTGTGCAATCCGGTATCGATGGTAGATCCAAGGAGCGGGAGAAAAAAGCTGGTTTTTTCTCAGTGAAAGCACCAAAGTGTTTGTACCAAAAATGGGCACAACACTCTTCGGAAGTTTTTGAAGAGATAAAAGTGAAGAATGAAAGTTAAAACTGTGGATTATCTAACAAAAACTCCAAATAACAGAAAGTAAATTGCAAAGACAAGCGATTTAGAGTGGTTCGGCGTTTTGCCTACGTCCACTATGAAGTTTGATGATTTTATTGCTCGATACTTGAAGGTTACAGTAGTTGATAATGTAATACAACTGAATTCAAATGCTAAGTGTCAATCTAAAACAGCGGCGGTGTTCTGGAGTAAATTTGGCAGAATCTGGGCGCTCTTCGGTACTTAGAATTCTCCGACCCCTTTTCTGAATGACCAGGGGGTCTATTTATAGGTGTAGGAGGCTGGTATTTCGCCTAAAATGTGGGGAGACCAGTTCTGGTACGTCAGGGGGCCCACATGGCCGAAATCTGGAGATCCGGGCCCGCTTTGGGATCGATTCGACCCTTGGTTCGAATCGATCAAGAAATCATCCAATCGAGCTGAAATTTGGTGTGTACATTCTTCATCATGTGTTTGAGCTTCTATGAAAATTTCATGGGATTTGGACTTGTAGAACTCGAGTTATGATCGATTCAAGTTGGTGTTTTTCGTATTCTGGAGTCCTTCGAATTGATATGCTTGAATCGATTCGTTCGAATCGATCTTCCTGCTCGTGAAGATGGTGACGTGGTGCGCTTTCTTCGAATCGGTCCGCTTTGCACTCCGCTTTGACTGGGTCGAATCCACGACTTGGATTCGAAGATGGTGGAGTCGAGGTAATGGATTCGAAGGACCTCTTCCTTCGAATCGATGAGACTAATGCTCGTTCGAATCGACTTAGACTCGTAGCTATGGACCGGTTCGAAGTTTGTCTTGGCCTGGGGATTCGAATGCATGGATTCGAAGGTTCCTCCCTTCGATGGATTCGAACTATGATGTAGGCGAGGGTGGATTCGAACTCAAGTCACATGAAGGCTCGCTTGATGTAGTCGAACGTAGTGACTGCCTCAATCGATTCGAAGCTACTGATTCCGCCTGATGGAGTCGAAGCAATGGAGAGCTGATGGAGTCGAATTGGTCCCTGGCCAATCGATTCGAACCAAGGGTGGCCTACTCCATCTTTTGTCGACGATATCTTGAGCATACGAACTCGGATTGACCTGAAAATTGGATCGTTGGTTTCCACGGCTTTGCTTGGCGTGCCTTATCAATTGTAGCCCGATCCGGACTTGAACAAATTTCATCAATATCCGTAGCGATCCTTACGTGTAACCGACTTCCGAGACGACCCGTCATCGGTATCTAGTCAAGTCTTTGGTGTCACGGCCTTGCCAAAAGGCGGGATAACAGTTTAATGTGCGTACGTATGTATGTGTGTGTTTTTAACAAAATTATTTTTGGCAGCTAATTTATTTTATAACATAATCATATATTTAAATTTAATATAGATATTTTAGTTAATAATTTTACGATCCAAATTTGAATTTAGAAATGTTTTACCAAGTCTTAACTAGGTATTTTAAGTATAAAATTTGAATTTAAAATATAAAGACTTAGTCAAAATTAAATTAGACGTTTTATATTTTATTTTATATAAATATATTCGAATTTTAATTCATTTTTATATTTTTGTGTATATTACTCATTAATTTGAGACAATCATCACGTATATAAACGACTAATGTATACGTTATAGATGCAAATCCCCGCATCTATTTACGTATACATTAACCATGTAAGAATTATTATGTTGCACTTGCATATTACACATATATGAGTATATAATGATGTACTCATTAATTATATGATTTATTAAAATTGATTGATCAATTAAATCATAAAATTATATAAAATATGATTTTACCTAAATTAATTAGATTGGTCTAATACAATCCTTTAGGCTTCATGGGCCCAATATGATCCAAAATATGAAAAAAAAATGAAATCTACTCATTTCATCCATTGTCGACCGGCTCGGTTCCAACAATGACATCAAAGCCATAGTGATCTATGTAGTCTAAATTAGCGTTTAGAGCCAACTACTAAAGCATTCTTTTTCTGATGGATGTCTATAATAGTAGTGTCAAGGCTTAGGGTTGGATAATCAAGTATTCTCCTCATTCTAGCTATCGGCCTGACCCAATGTGTGGAGTAAATCCAAAGGCTGACCCCATTGTAAAGGCCCAAATTGATTTGGACATTGGGTAAATTTTTAAATCCAGACTGAAATTTTCACATATATATTATAAATTTAAAATTATGTTTAAAATATAAAATAAATTTTTATAACGGTTATAAAATATATTTCAAAATTGTTTTGAAATTAAAATTAATATTTTCAAAATTATTTAGAATTTATTTAATTGGATTAATTAAATATATAAATAATTAAAAGTTAATTAATTAGAATAACCATATATCTGTGTATATATGGTTGTTAATATTATAGTTCAATATATATATTTACCTTAAATTGCTTAAGGTAAATTTAAAAAATAATATTTCGAATTTATTAAAAGTATTTAGTTAAAATTGTTTTATTTATATAACATATATATTTATTTTATAAATAAATTAATTAAATGTTGATTAAATATATGTATATATAGTGATATATTTATTTATAACTACAAATGTTATAGTTAATGTTTATCTTAAATTGTTTAGGATGAAAAAATAAATTTTGAACTTTAAAATAATTTAATTAATTTGTTAATTAAATTAATAAATTAAAATTAATTAAATGATTTAATCAATAATACACATAAGAATATTATATAAGTTAACTAAATTATAAACAGTTATAAATGAATTAAACTTCTATAATATAAATGTATAAAACTTAAGTAGAACTGTAAGAATCCCTACTTAGATTTAAGGAACGAGTACGTGCATATTGTATGTATATCGTTATTTCAATTGTGTCTGATGGTTGAATCACGAGGGTATTTCATGAGAAATATATTGTTCCCTAAATCGATGTCACTCAATGTGTGTGTGTGTGTTAAAGATTATGAATCCTTAATATATAAGTTGTCCTCTACCATTTATATATTAATATATTACTTGCATACTCTTTTGTTGTTGAGCTTCCTAAAGCAAGGGATGTTATATGTAGTACTATTAATATTTTTTTAGCAAAGATAGTAGGGTTTTATGCCGATCTTTCTAGTTTTATTAACAAAAACGAACACAGAATACAAGAGTAACTAACAAGCTAGCCACTCCAAAAGGGAACAAAGAAAGAAGATATAAATAAACACACACAATAGGAAGCCCAAAGCCAAAAGGACTACATCCAATAGTTAATCAAAGAAGCATTAAAATTAAAGTTGGAGTTTTTAAAAGCCATGGATAAGACTTTATTTAATGTAACTATCAAGGTTGCCACACCATTTTCCTTCCCTTCAAAACATCTAGAATTCCTTTCTTTCCCAATTTGATTAATGAAAACTTTTAGAAAAACCAATAAATCTAGCCCATGTTCATTTTTCCATCGAGTTGATTTGAATATAAACCTTTAAGGAGAGTGCAAGTAGCATTTCAAAAGAATATATCTCCTAAGCTTGAAGGTAAAGGAACGATTAAAAAATAAGTGCAGAATATCTTCATCACCTAACCTACAAAAGCAACAGTTGCTGGAAGTAACAAGGCCATATTTCTGATGGTTTTTCCAAGTATGAAGGCCATTGCAAATAATCTTCCAGAGCAGAAAATTTTCGCATCTCCATCGATACAAAGTCGATACCAGAGATCGAAGGTCGTTAATTTTCGCATCCTCACCAATTACCCATTTTCTTCTCCAAGCCACCAAGGCGCCATTGAAAAACGCCTCTTCGACCTCACTCCGGCCCCATCCCAATGTCAACGACATTGGAACTGGCCGATGCCCCTGATGGAATGGTGTTAAAACTCGAGTCTGGTCATTTTTGAGAAATACTGATAGATCATCTACCTAGTTTAAAGAGATCATTTCGAAGGATCAGCAGGACGTGGTGATTTGGGGACGAAGGCAGTTGATTCTTTCCAGGGTTCTTTATCGATATGAAGACAAAGTAAAAAGTAAAAAGTAAAAAAAAGCTAAGTCCACAGTATTTATATGCACTCGAGTGTGAAAGGAAGAAACGATTCGCCTCCCAGTGAATTCGACTGGTTACAAAATGTCACCACAGAATCGATTCGAACAAGCTATTCGAATCCATCAACTCGAGCCTTTATCAAAGCAAAATTCAAAATGAAGGCTTTTCTGAGCCACCCAAATCCATCGATACGAAGCCATTGTTCGTATCGATCATTTTCGACTCCATCCCCAGTGCAACGATATGAACTGTGCAGTTCGAATCCATCAAATCACAGCACCCAGAAGCCAGTACTCATCGATACGAATTGTCTATTCGTATCCAACGACACAAGGCCCATCGATTCAAAATACACAACGAGGGCTGTTCTGAAGGCATTGAACTCCATCGATACGAACGATCATTTCGTATCCATCGAACCTCACATCCATCGATGCGAAATGTTCATTTCGTATCCATCAATACGATGTATGCCGATGCAAAGACAATATTTCAACCTTTTACATCGATTCGGGAGAGGATCGTTACGAAGGAACATTCAAAAACAACCATCAAGCGTTGTTACAATTCAAATTTCACATCGGTTTAGGAGAGGATCGATATGGAATTCGATACGAGATAAACTGACAACGACTCGTGAACGTGCAGCGTTAACGAGAATCTGATTAACATATACGCATATATATCGAACTAATATTCAATTTTTAACATTCATAGGAATTGGATACTTATCTGATAATGATTACAAACAACGAACAGCTAATCACCAGCATACAGCAATCAGTTGCAACAATATAGGGTACAACAGTTGACAGTCAACAGTTTACATTACTGAGGAAATCAGTCAAAGATTACAACTTTCAGCGAAAATACGATAACTGTTCGGAATGAAGGTTGCAGCTTTTCAAAGCACGTCATGCTTCCACAAGACGTACTTTGGGGGGGCAAATTGTTATCCCGCCTTTTGGCAAGGCCGTAATACCAAGGAATTGACTGAAAACCAATGATGGTTCGTCTTGGAGATCGGATATGCGCAGGCTCACTATGGATATCGATGAATTTTGTCCGAGTCCAGATCAAGCTACAATTGATATGACACAACAAGTGAAGTCATGAAAGCCAGCATTCTAAATTTCAAGTCAATCCGAGTTCGTATGCTTGAGTTACGATCGATGCAAATTGATGGAAACAGCTCAATTTTCGTATCCATAGCTAATCCTCTGTTCGAATCCATCAGCTTCGTATCGATCAGAGCGGCAACGTCCTCGCATCCATCTGCTTCGAATCCATCGTCTTGCAGTTCTTCGCATCCATCTAGTTCGAATCCATCGTCTTCGTATCGATCAGAGTGGCAGCAGCTCCATAACCGGCTTTGCTCTTCAGTTCGAATAGGCCTTATTCGTATCCATTATCGAGCCTCACTTCGTATCGCTTTTATCGATACGAACAAGTCAACCTCCATCGATACGAACTAGACTGTCTTCATCGATTCAAACTGAGTATGCTATAGATCGATGCGAAGAGCGCACTAATGATCGATTCGAACGAGACGATGGCATCGATATGGACGCGGCGAAAACTCCAGAATGACTCGATCAACTCGGCGAAGAATATGGATCGATACAAAGAATGCGCGCCACGTCACCACCTGATCACACGCAACCATTGATTCGAAATGATCGATTCGAACGAAACAGCTTGCCGAGTAACTCCAATTCGAATCGATCATAACTCGAGATCCACAAGTCCAAATGCTATGAAATTTTCACAGGAGCTTACGTGCATGCTAAAGAATGTCCACACCAAATTTTGACTCCATTGGACACAATCTTGATCGATGATAAATTCGTTCGTATCAATCATGGATCAGACCGAAACTTCACGGGCTTGGTCGCGTGGGCCCGCTCACGTGCCAAAAGAAGTCTCCCGAAATCTGAGGGAAATATCAGCCTCTCGCACTTATAAATAGACCCCCAGGGCCTATAGAAAAAGGATCTTTGAATTCCCCAACGCCCAGACTCTGCCGGATTCAGTTCTAAAGTCCATTACTGCTGCGGCTAACGAATTTTACTACTGTAATCAATTGTTATCTGCTGTAACCCGCTGCATCAATTGTAATCATCAAAGAAACATCAATAAAGTGAACAATTTCATAGTGTACGTAGGCAATACGCCGAACCACTATAAATCCTTGTGTTTCTGTGCGTTTTTATTATTTTCATATCTGTTTTTGGAGTTTTTGTTTGATAATCCTCTTTTTCCATTTGATTTCTTCATTTTATCTCTTCAAAAATTTCCGAAGAGTGTTGTGCCCATTTTTGGTATTTAATAGAATTAATTAATCCTTCATTAAATACTTAATCAATAATTAACTTTAATTACTTCACTAATCATGATTAACTTAATTGATTAACAGTTAAGTATAAACAACTTCTATTAACTAGTGATTAGTGCTAATTACCTTAATTAATTAATTAATCATTAAATGAATAATTAATTAAAAACTTACTAATTACCATCAATTAACTTAATTAAAGTTAGAAAAACATTTACTATAAAGTTTCTAAGGGTAAACACTTAAATTTTGTAAACTAGTTCAGTTTAACGAACTGTGCGTATAGCGACTATCGCTATACGGACCCGTAATTCTAACTTGTTGAAATTTGATTTTCAAGTTATAACAACTTCAACTTTGAACCCTTATTCCTTTAAAACATAAAAGTAAACTTTTGGAAGCAAAACTAAAGTTTAAAACTTTAAAACGTTTCACTTTGAAAACAAATTCAAACTTTCGACAAAAGTGGATTTCTACGTCGCTTTTGGTTAGCTAATCGCTAACTTCATGTCACGAACCCATATGCAACAATTAACTCATTTCAAACACCATACCACACATATATCATAACACTAACATAAGCAATAATATTTCTCCACAATCGCTGACTAACTTTTTCCCAAAATACAAGATATAGACTTTCTTGCCTACTCAAACTTCGACGTACATAATTATCACCAAATCATCACATAATCAAGCACACATCATATATAACATTCATACACTAATATACATCATCAATTTTCTAACTTTAATAAAGTTAACCAATTTTTTAAAAAGTGTTAACTTTACTCATAGAAACGTGCTAAAACAAGGTCGAATTTCATCGGAATTCGAACACGACCTAAAGGAACCTCCTAGCTTTGGAATTTTTGGACTTTGGGTGCTAAAGTGGGTCAATATGGCTCGGCTTAGGGGGTTTGGTGGCCTCGGCCAGCAAAGAAGTGAGGTGATGGGGTGTTGTTTTGGTATATATGAAACATAGAAGTGGATAGAAGTGATTTAGAGTTGTTTTGAAGTGGTTTTAGTATATCTTGAACTAGTTTCTTCTTGAAATATTTTTCCTAAGAAGCCATTAGAATGGATAATAGCAAGAAGAATATAGAGAATGGAATGTAAATGAATTTTTGGTGAAGATGGTGGGGTATTTATAGGCTTAGGATTTAATTTAAATATTATATAAGTGTTTAATATAAAATATATGTATGCATGCTACACCATACCCCTCCACATCCTAGAACGCGTTGCCCCCTCTACCTCCCTATATCATGCAACTAAAGCCATGTGTGTACTTTAGGTAAGGAGGTATGTATGTATATGTATAAAAGTGCGTAAATAAATAAATATATATATATATATATATATGTTTATATTTTAACCATAACTTGTCATTTCATGATTAAATATATATATATATATATATGTATGTATGTATGTATGTATAAGTTAATATATTTTTAAGTGAGATTTATTATCACTAATTATATCATTTAAAAGTGTGTTACATGGTGCATAAATGTGCATAACGTTTCCGACAGCTTTTCGGTGTTGAAAGGTCGAAATTTCAAAAAACGTTCTTCAGTCACATTTTCTAATTTTCTGTGAACTATCTATATTGGTAAACTAATTTTGGAAACTATTTTTTCAACATTAATAACTAATTAAAATAGGTTTATTTGTTGATAAACATCCATTTATTCATTATTTAAAATATATTTAAATAGCCTATATTAAAGTGGTAAAATTTTGGTTGTTACACTCATCCCCCTTAAAAGAAATTTCATCCCGAAATTAGCAAACAATGTGATAATTCTAACTACGCAAAAAGTTATATATTCATATCATAGGACACATACAAAGACATGCACTAAGCATCCATAGCAAACAAACCTACACCATACAAACAAACAACCAAAGACTATCCTAACATCAACTCCGGATAGGCTTCCCGCATTTGATCCGTCGTCTCCCAAGTACAATCTTAGGGATACCCACTCCAATAAACCTTTACCAGCTTCACCAATTTATTCCATAACCTTTTCTCATCTTGGTCAACAATATAAACCAGATGCCTAATCATAGTTAGATTTGGCTCTATCTCCAAATCATCTTGAACCAATGATTCCACGATCAAAGATGGACCATGAAAACTTTTTCTTAAATGGGATACATGAAAAACATTATGGACCCCTGACAATTTTTTCGGTAACTCAACTCTGTAAGCCAATGGTCCACTCCTTTCTATCAATTTAAATGGTCCAATGTACCTTACTGCCAATTTTTCAGCTCTTCCAAATCGAACGACTCCTCCAAATGGAGCTATCTTTACTAACACAGAATCGCCGACTCCAAACTCTAAATCTCTTCTTCTTTTATCAGCATAACTCTTTTACCGATCCTAGGCCTCTTTCATTCTTTTCTTAATCAATGCAACTTTTTCTGTAGCCTCTCGGATCATGTCTGGCCCAAGTACTAATCTATCTCCTGTCTCTACCCAACATGCTAGTGATTTGCACGGACATAGAGTGCTTCATAAGGTGCCATGTCGATGCTTGTTTTGTAAATATTGTTGTAGGAGAACTCAACTAAATGCATGTGATCTTCCCAAGATCCGCCAAAATAAAGAATACAAGCCCTCAAAAGATCTTCCAGAATTCGATTTACCCGCTCTATCTGTCCATCAATTTGGGGATGATAGGTGGTACTTAAGCTCAATTTAGTTCCTAGAGTTGTCTGTAGTGCCTCCCAAAACTGACTAGTAAATATTAGGTCTCGATCGCTTACTATACTCATGGGGACTCCATTTAACTTGACTATCTCTCTCATATATATTTCAGCTAACTAAGTTGCGGTCCTTGTGGGTTTTATTGGTATGAAATGTTCACTCTTCGTAAGTCGATCTACGACGACCCATAGTCCTTCATTTCCTTTCCTAGTTTGGGGTAACCCATCGATGAAATCCATTGATATCATTTCCCATTTCCAGTTAGGTATCTCCAAAGGTTGTAATAGTCCGGTTGCCTTTTGATGATCGCCTTTGATTAGTTGACAGTTCAAACATCTGCAAACATAAATCGAGATATCCCTCTTCACCCCTTTCCACCAAAACACTCTTTTCATATCACGATGCATTGTAGAAACACCTGGATGAATACTCAATTTTGATCGATGACATTCTGCCAAACTTCCTGCCTTAGGCCATCGACATTTGGAACACAAAAACGTCTGTTCATCCTTAAAGTACCTCGGCTATCCAACCCAAAATCCGAACATCTACCCTCTTCAACGCCATGAATAAGTTCTAATAGAAGACTATCTTCCCTTTGTTTACTCGAAATCCTTTCCAAAAGAGTTGGTTTTACTTCTACGAGTGCTAGACTTCATTCCTGCTCAAAGCGTCTGCCGTAACATTCGCTTTCCCAGGCGTATAAAGGATATCCAAATCAAAGCGCCAAAAACTCTAACCATCTCAGCTGTCTCAAGTTAAGATCCTTCTGAGTGAAAAGGTACTTCAGGGACTTGTGATCCGTGAAGAGTTCAAACCTTTCACCTATTTAAGAAGGAAGTTACTACAAGAATTCCTAAAAGAAGGAAATAGGCTAAAGAAGAATAGAAGGATCCTTAACCAACAAGCTGTGTCTCCATATATTCAACGCAAAAACCACTGCTAACAACTCTAGATCATGAATTGCATAGTTCCTCTCATGAGGCTTTAACTGTCTACTTGCGTAGGCTATAACCTTCCTATGTTGCATAAGCACTGCACCCAAACCCACTCTACTAGCATCGGTATAAACCGCCAGTTCTTCACCTCCATCAATAATTGCCAAAACTGGCGCACTAGTCAACCTTTCCTTCAACTTAAGAAACGCTCTCTCACGCTTTGGCGTCCATTCAAACTTTACATCTTTCTTCGTCAGCTTAGTTAAGTGTGAGGCGATCTTAGAATAATCCTCAATAAATCTTCTATAATATCCTGCCATCCCTGTAAAGATTCTCACTTCCATGGGAGTTTAGGGTCTCTTAATGTCTCTAACAGCTGCTACCTTGGCCGGATCCACTGAAATACCATCTCCAGATATAACATGACCAAGATACCTTACTTCTGATTTCCAAAAGTGGCACTTGGAAAACTTTACCTTTAAAACGTTCTTCCTTAATGTTTCCAATACCACTTCCAAATGGTATTTATGTTCTTCTTCAGTTTTGGAATAGACAAGGATGTCATCAATAAAAACCAATACAAACTTATTCAGAACATTCCTAAATACTTGGTTCATCATATCAACAAAGAATGCATGTGCATTGGCCATCCCAAAAGGCATAACCAACCACTCATAGAAAAGTTCTGAAATCCTAAAAGCAGTTAAGGGTATACTATCCTCGGCTACCTGTAAACTATGGAAACCTATAGCAAGGTCTAACCGAGAGAATATCCTAGCCCCATGTAGTTGGTCGAACATATCGTCTATGCGAGGTAATGGGTATTTATTTCGAATGGTCAGCTTATTTAGTTCTTTATAATCTACATAGCCTTAACAAACCATCAGACTTGGCTACAAAAACTACTGGGGATGCCCAGTTCGATTTACTTTTTCTAACCAATCCTTTGCTCAGCAAATCATCGATTTGATCCCTCAACTCCTACCTCTTGGTGCCATCCAACGCAGGGATTAGAAAACTGGTCTCGCACCGGGAACTAAATAAATACGAAATTCTATTTCCCGATGTGGGGGTAGACTATTAACTAGTTCAAAGATATCCAGAAAATTTCTAACAACTTCTATCAATTCCAATTCATCTTGAGATGATTCCAAGGAGTAAAGGAAACTATCTATACATCCATTAGGCTTCCTACCCTTTATACTTTCCAGCACATTCCCGGAACTGGCTTTCAATACTATCCTCCTTTTAACGCAATCGACAATTGCTCCAATTTTTAACAACCAATCCATACCAAGATTTACATCAAATCCCCCAAAATCCAAGACAAACAAATTACAAAAGAAATGGTGTTTTCGAAATATTTTTGTATGTTTTTACAAATTAAACATAAGTTAGGTGTACATCCTATAGGGTTTGACACACTTATAGGGGTTTCAACCATTTTTGGTTTAAGCTCTAACTTATCTACTAACTCTTTAGAGATGAAACTATGAGAAGCTCTAGTATCGAATAAAACATGAACAAAAACGCCATAAATAAGTAAAGTACCTTCTAAAATTCCCTTCCCTTTCACGTTCATAGAGGTTGAAGGCTTATCCTTAATTGTATACACCTTAGCCTGCTCTCCCTTCTTCATCAAAGGACAATCCTTAATCATATAGCCAGGTTGATGACAATTGTAGTAAAGAGTCTTCTGGACTATCGGGGCGATAGCCTTTGCTTGCTAACAATAAATTGAAATATGTCCCTTCTTCTTACAATTGTAACAAACGACATCTTTGTACTTATTTCCCTGATCATTTCCTGCGGGTTTTCCTTTCCCTTGCTTCTTCTTCCATTTTAGGTTAAATTTTCTCTTATTCGGATTAAAGTTACCCCCACCGATTGCTGCTACTGCTGTCGGCTTTGCTTTCAAAAGTGCCTCATACCTATAGGCCATATCAATTAAATCCACAAATGGTTCCTTCACATGCCCGATCATCTTCTCATGGAACCCCTCTTTCATTCCTGCTACAAACATTTCATTTTTCTTTATTGGAGTATCTATAAGGCCGGGTCCAAAATGGGATAACTCGTTGAATTTTGCCTCATACTCAGCCAGTAATAATTATTATTGTTAGAGATCCATAAAACTTTTGTATAACCTTGTCTTGCTTTCAGCTGGCATAAACTGCTCTTCAAATACCTCCTTGAATCGGTCCCATGAGAATTCATCTTCCGGGGTGCTTATAGTGACCGAATCCCACCAAACTGCGGCACTTTCTTGCAACTGCAATGAAGCTTGGAACCTTTTTTGTTCATCCGATATGTCTAATCCTTTAAAAATTTTCTCACATGATCTCAACCAAGCTTAAAGTTTAATGATTGACTCTATGCCCTTGAATGGTTTCCCTCCTAAGTTGGTAAAATTCTTGCATAATGCAGCGAAGTTAACCCTGGGCTGAACTGGAGCTACAATCTCAACTGCTATTCCACCCCTTTTAGCATTAGGGGTTCTTCTATTAGTGGTTGTGGTACTGCCAGTTCCCCTTCCTCGTCTTCCACTGGTGCTCATTCTTACTACTTGGATATAGCAAGGTAACTCTTAGAATACTTAGACGAGGTTAACTTAGGGAAAAGATCATAAAGCTGGACATAAAAATGCTGAGCAGAAAAAAATAGAAATGCACTCTCATAAACTGAACTCATTCTAGGGTATTGCTAACCCTATCTCTAATGAGTTGACCGCAACCAAGGCCTAGGTGTTCTCTCAACCTAAGCTCTGATACCATGTGTGACGATTTGCCTTTCTTACACCTAAAGACGACACTTAATACATCCTCGGTATTCTTGTGCCGATCATTCAAGTGTCCGAAAGACAGGTTGCGAGGTAAAGAAATAATAGTCAAGAGAAATAAAACACAGATTTCATAACAACATGAGAGTCATACACAACACCACCAAATAGAACATGAAGTTACTCCAAAATATTACATCAAGTTACAATTGGTACTACTCCGAATCTAAGTCTTAAGATAGCTAGATCAAACTGCCCATTAATATTACATAATATACACAACACGGTGGAAATACAAATATAACCACCAGATGCTGGGAGGACTCCTGCTCCATCTTGCTCCAAAATGCTTCTCTAAACCTTACTACTCAGCTACTCAACAAAAATTTGAGTACCTGAGAGTTTAGGGGAAAGAAAAATAAACTCCGGGTCAAACATGGGTCTAGTGTGAGTAAAGCATAAAGTTTAACTTTATAAAAACTCTAAATAAAAGCATCTCGTAAGACCACGCCCCACATAAACAAGAATGGGTTTTTACCTTACGATAACCAAAACATTTTGTATTAAAATCATCTGATATCATCATAATGTCTAGATTTAAACTAAAATACAGAATCTTAGCCGAAATTGTTACATTAATTAAATTCCAGCATACTAGGCTCTACAACCAAAAATCGAAGGCTCATAGCGGATAATGGATTCCAACTATGAATAAGTAAGGGTCTACCCACCGAATTAGTACACATTTAGATAAAATGTACGGGAGGCTACAACACGTTGCACCTTCGTTACTCAGGACCGGCACTACCTCCTTCTCGACTAGCACCGAATATGGTCACCTCTTGGTTGCGATCAACAACCATATAATGGGATCCCGAAGCATACAAGGATATTGCTCTAGATTTGGAATGATCATACCCTACATGGGTGCAACCCACTTAGCCTTGCCGCATGTCCTTGCTTTATTCATTTCCCAGGTGGAGGCTTGAAAAGGCCACACTCTTACCATTTCCTCCTAGCAAGCCATCTTAGAATGCTAATATTGCCCTTTAGGTAACCAATGCAATACTAGTATTCATCCATACGAGTTGTTCCGGGATCGAACAAACAATCACAAATTACTATTTTTCATATTGGAATCACCCTCAGGAAGAATAGTATAGCTCCATAGCATACTTCATAACGATCCAACAAGAATGTTATTAGTTTGGAGTGGTTCGGAATATTCATATTACCCGAAACCGGCATCTAACTAAGCGATAATTCCGGCTAACTCAATTCCGGTTATCTTATAAGTATGCAAATATATTCAAGTCCTCACCGAGGAATTCGAACTTACAACCATGCTCCCTGAGTCAAAACAGGTCAAGTGATCAACAGCGGAGAATTCTCTATTTAAAGGTGATTATACAAGGTTAATATATGATAACCATGTACTTAATTAAATGTGAAACATTCATGGAAATTAAATCTCCCATATCTATCACGTTTCCAACATTTCAACTTTATCCTTCCCCTCGCCTAGAGATAAACTCTAGATCTCACAGGTAGACGATCAACATACTCATCGGCTTTAGTGCTAGCTATGGGATGACTTACTTCACATACATGTGTCACCATATTACTTGGGTTTTGATACTTGTTCATGGTTACTTAAGGGTAAACGACATAGAAATCCCTTGATTAAAATATTTGAAAATATAAAGTACTTTCGAAAAGAAAATAAATCGATATTTGAAATCAGTTGATAATTAAAACTCCCAATCTTAATTGGTTAGTTAAGTAATCAAATTTAAACCTTCCTTAAATAGTAATTAAACCTAATTAAACCCTAATCAAGACTTGGCTATCCTTAATCAGAAATTAATTAGTATTAAACCTTTTTAAATAATAATTAACTCATAATTAATAAAATAATAATAAATTAATCCTTCATTAAATACTTAATCAATAATTAACTTTAATTGATTTACTAATCATGATTAACTTAATTGATTAACAGTTAAGTATAAACAACTTCTATTAACTAGCGATTAGTGTTAATTACCTTAATTAATTAATGCTTAAATTTCATAAATTAATTCGGTTTAACGAATTGTGCGTATAACGACTATAGCTATACGGAGCCATAATTCTAACTTTTTGAAATTTGATTTCCAAGTTATAAAAAATTTCAACTTTGAACCCTTATTTCCTTTAAAACAAAAATAAACTTTTGGAAGCAAAACTAAAGTTTAGAACTTGAAAACATTTCACTTTGAAAAAAATTCAAACCTTCGACAAAAGTGGATTTCTACGTCGCTTTTGGTTAGCTAATCACTAACTTCATGTCATAAACCCATATGCAACAATTAACTCATTTCAAACACCATACCACAATGTACATCATAACACCAACATAAGCAATAATATTTCTCCACAATCGCTAACTGACTTTTTCCCAAAATACAAGATATAGACTTTCTTGCCTACTCTAACTTTGGTGTACACAATTATCACCAAATCATCACATAATCAAGCACACATCATATATAGCATTCATACACTAATATACATCATAAATTTTCTAACTTTAATTGTTTAAAAAGTGTTAACTTTACTCACAGAAACATGCTAAAACAAGGTCAAACTTCACCGGAATTCGAACACGACCTAAAGAAACCTCCTAGCTTTGGAATTTTTGGACTTTGGGTGCTAAAGTGGGTCAATATGGCTCGGCCTAGGGGGTTTGGTGGCCTCTGACAGCAAAGAAATGAGGTGATGGGGTGTTGTTTTGGTGTATATGAAGCTTAGAAGTGGATAGAAATGATTTAGAGTTGTTTTGAAGTGGTTTTAGTATATCTTGAACTAGTTTCTTCTTGAAATATTTTTCCTAAGAAGCCATTAGAATGGATAATAGCAAGAAGAAAAGAAATGAAGAATATGGAGAATGGAATGTAAATGAATTTTTGGTGAAGATGGTGGGGTATTTATAGGCATAGGATTTAATTTAAATATTATATAAGTGTTTAATATAAAATATATGTATGCATGCTACACCATACCCCTCCACATACTAGAACACAATGCCCCCTCTCTACCTCCCTAAATCATGAAACTAAAGCTATATGTGTGTACTTTAGGTAAGGAGGTATGTATGTATATGTATAAAAGTGTGTGTGTGTGTATGTTTATATTTTAACCATAACTTGTCATTTCATGATTATATATATATACATACATATATATGTATGTATGTATAAGTTAATATATTTTTAAGTGAGATTTATTATCACTAATTATATCATTTAAATGTGTGTACATGGTGCACAAACGTGCACAACGTTTCTGACAACTTTCCGGTGTCGAAAGGTCGAAATTTCGAAAAACGTTCTTCTGTCACATTTTTTAATTTTCTATGAACTATCTATATTGGTAAAAAAAAATTGGAAACTATTTTATCATCATTAATAACTAATTAAAATAGATTTATTTGTTAATAAAAATCCATTTATTCATTATTTAAAATATATTTAAATTGCCTATATTAAAGTGGTAAAATTCTGGGTTGTTACATGGACTTTTGTGTAAAATCCAAATTTTATTTCTTTTCTAAATTTAAAGTATTGTGTAAAAGTCTATACTTATTGTTTCTCTTCTGAATTAAATGTATGTTTATATATCGTTGCCTTTAAGATTTAGCAAATCCACACACATTAATATATATTAATTTATATGTTTACATAAATAATTTAATTTAAGTTTTGAAACATCACATGTTATTTTTTTCTATATAAAAGCATATTTGTGTTGCCCCAATTCAAATGAATAAGATGGATTTTATGCATTAATGTGATTCTTGATTTCAAATCTTTCCCCAATAGAAAGTTAATTCATTAATGTTAATTTTAGATTTCAAATTATGTATGTTTACCAAATGTATTATATATATATATATATACGAGTAGTTTGGCACGTGCGATGCACGTGCGTAGAAGGAACTGGTGTTAAGAAACAATATGTGTGTGGTTTGTTGGATTTTATAAAATGACTGTGACGTACACATAATGCTGAATGTTTTGAATACTGTCTTTCAGAATGCATCCACATCCAACAGACATATGCATGGAACGTTTCTATCAAACATGGGAAGAAGCTTTATATCCGACCGACCTTATATGGACAAAAAGAGAAGTAATAAACGTATGGAAGTATGAATTATTCTTGCTTGTTCATTCAAACCGTAGACAACAACATTGATTCGTAACGAAAATAGAATATGTTCTTCGTTACATGTAGTAGGTAATAAGAAATAGATATGGTATCAGTTTGTGATGAGAAGGAAATAAAATGACCTATTGTAGCTCACAAACTATTTGACAGTAAATTGTAAGTACTAAGTGTAGATGTCATAATCGTTTTCTCTCCTCCTTCTTTCGAGCTTGAGACCGACATCAGTAATAAGTTGATGGCGGAGTTAAAAATGTTTTATAAGTGATTTTTTATGTTAACTGAAAATGAGTTGTAGTAGTAAAGGTGGAAATTTTTGTTTGTACAAATGTACATAAAAAATTAACCCAGTGCTATATTTTGTAAAAGCTATAGTTGAATATATGACCAAAAACAATAAAATGGAGAAAACGATTATAACTGCAGTTATTACTCATTTATGGTCGTATAAAAAATCCTTTATTTAAATATAGTAATAAAACAGGTGTGAAGAACATATGTGTACACATGGCGAAGAATAATATTTAGAGTAAAAGTGCTGCATGTGAAGTGGAAAAATGAAGTATAGTTAATTAAGTTCATGATTACATGTTAATAACACATCCTTATACACAACATTTCTAGTATGTGTACCCTTTCTATTTCAAATCTTTCCATTTTTCACCAAAACTTTTGTTGTTTTTTGTGAAACTCCTCTTGATAAAGCAACACATAGCTGACCATGGCTGAAAACATGTTCGAAAAGATAAATACCAACTCGAGGGATGGTTTGTCCATGTGATTTATTAATCGTTAAGGAAAAAACTAATTTAACGGGAAATTGTTTACATATTAGGTTGAAAGGCATGTTAGTATTCTCAGAAGGCTTTAGTGGTATACGTGGATAAACACTCTTGTACCACGAAAATGTCCAAAAGTGATTTTTGCATCTATGAGATTTCTGTTAAAGACACGACATATTAATCTGGTTCCATTACGTAATCCAATTTTTGGATCAATATTCCTAAGCACAGTTGGAAAGAAACAGGAACCATAAAGTCACCTAGGTAGAGGACTTCATGCTTTCAAATCCAACATATGTACAGTATATATGCGCAGAACTACTTGATAGTTAAAAACTAATTAGATTTTGGACTGTAAACCACATATATACGTGTACAGAAAAACTTGCATATTTAAAAATTGACAGTGAAAGTTCTAAAAATCCACTGTATTCAAATCTTTCATATACTTAACACGTGCAAAGCTATTATACGTAAAAGCTTTTGTGCATACAAACCTAGTATATGTCTCAAAAACCATGTATAAAACCTTTTGAATATTCAGAGCATTTACCCATAAAATCACACATTGGACAAAATATGTTAAGTTTGTGAATAAAAGATAGGAGAGAAGTACCTTTTTCATTTAGTATAAAAAGTAATATGAAGGTTTAGGAAGCTTGGATGGAATTTACAAAGACGAAAGAATTTATAGAGGTGAGTTGTTGGGGATAGGCAATGTTGTGTGTTAAGGCTGTTAATAGAGATGTGGTTATAATATGTAGTGTTGCACGTACTAAAAATTTTGAGTGGAAAAGTACGTATTAGCCTAGTCTGCAGCAAAATTTAATTTGAAGGAGTATTTATAGGGAACATGGTAACTAAGTCAACAGCGGAGGAAAAGGTAAATGTTTCACATGCTTGCGCTAAGAAAATTAGTATATACAAAGTGAATGTCAGTTACATAATTTTTTTTGGCAGTTACGTAGAAACGTTGAGTTGTACGGTTGCAGAATATACAGTGAATGACAGTATACGAAGGTTGCAGAATATAAAGTTTGTGTCATGAAATACTGAGTGAATACACATATCAAAATTTGAAGGGTCCCACAGCAGATCTTGAGATGATAGTGCAGGCTGTAGAATCAAGCAAGTGCATGAACACGTTGGCATCGAAACTTATTTATATAGGATAATGTTTAGGTGATCTTCGATAATATATGTAAGCATATACTAAGAATTATACGGTTAGGTATGCATATTGTCGAAATAACATATTGGTTTCACATAAATGTATTGCTGAAAATGATATGCTTGGTCAAATTATTGTTCTTTCCGGTAAAAGAGCGGACTTGAGTAGAATACTCGACATTTATGATTAAAGGTGATTTCATTGTTATTATATGTACAGATATATTTCATATAATCATTGATAACAGCTCACATATACAGACAGACGAATACACAGAATCATTAACCATTATCCACAACTACCAATTCGAGCATATGGACGAAAGATAGAAAAACTAAAGTTTTTAAAATCTTACAAAATGATTAAGAAAGCATGAATCTCATATTCATCAACCAAACTTTTGATATTCATTAAACATCATTTAGTAATAGACACGTATCAATCATGTAAAACTCATATTTCATTTATCAAAAGTAAAATACAGTTGCGCTCAAAATTTGCACTACCTACGGATCTGCCATTGATATGGACTCATCATTCTTGCTCTACTCCTTTCTCACCACTTACCTGCAATATATTACAGAATTTTCTTGTCACAATATGATGAAAACATGTTCTGTTGCATAAATATTTAAATGAACTTTCAATTGTATCATATTCTTTTTATGTTTTAACTTTCGGAATAATGTGGTTCCATATATACAGATGTCAAGTATACAGTAGTTTTATATATATATATATATGTGTGTGTGTGTGTGTGTGTCTAATTTCAAAACTGTCTGCTTTGTATAAATATGATCTTGAGAATATAAGAGCACTGAACGTATATAATAGATTCCAAGTATATACCAGTTTGAATATTAAAGTTTTGGATTCACACAGTCTATAATGATGTATATCTTTATAAATAAGTGAGCTTCTAATAGTGACAGTATAAAGAATGTCATTCATGCATAATTAAGGATATATAAATTATATGTATATGGTTGTGAAAACTGTATCAAATTTCTATAAATTCTTTCGTAATATATAAATTTTTAAGAAAATATAAGGTTTCATACCCCTAGTTTTATACATACGCCATGTTTGATTTAATTTTGCAGTACGTGAGCATAATCTTTGGTCAATTGCATTTACAACTGAGCATAATGCTCAGTTGCAAACTGCAACTGGGCTCTGTACTCGGTTGCAAACTGCAACTGAGCAGCAAGCTCAAGTGATGTATACTAAAACAGAGCAGCAAGCTCGAGTTTACATGAAGTTGTGTATACAAAAACAGTTAGTTTTTTTTCATAATGGAAGCCTATTAAAAAAATTAGTAAGTTTAAATTACCAAAAGGGATACTAACTCATTAGTGGAGTGTCCTCTTTGAGAGAAGCTTTGTTTCAGTTGAGTGAAGTTGAACACTGGAGCTGGCAAAAATCTAGTTTCACTCGCCTTTGAAATTCTACCATCTAATTTACCATTAGGAACATCCAATGTTGGATCATGGCTGTAAAAAATCATAAAATCGAGTCATGTGCATGTTTCTATTAACATAAGTTCTAAGATAAAGAAATTCGGCAACTTTTACTTACTACAACCGCATCTCTTGCAGCAATAGCCAAAATATCAGCACATGACACAACATTGGGACAAATAGATTCTTTTGCTTTCACTGCATTGTCAGTCACATAAAAAGCATGCAAAGATATGCTTGTAGGTCTATCCCTCTCCGCTGCGTTGCTCCCAGTATACTTTGGTAAGATTAAACCATCAAGGCCCTTTCAAAACAGAGAGGAAACCAACTAAGAAAGATGCGTACATATGAATTAGGAAAGTAGAAAAACTGAAACAGTAATTTCAATTGTATCATATTCTTTTTATGTTTAAACTTTCGGATTAATGTGGTTCCATATATACAGGTGTAGAGTATACAGTAGTTGTATATATGTGTCTAATTTCTAAACCATCTGCTTTGTATAAATATGATCTTGAGAATATAAGAGCACTGAACGTATATAATAGATTCCAAGTGTATACCAATTTGAATATTAAAGTTTAGGATTCACGCAGTCTATAATGATGTATATCTTTATAAATAAGTGAGCTTCTAATAGTGACAGTATAAAGAATGTCATTCATGCATAATTAAGGATATATAAATTATATGTATATGGTTGTGAAAACTGTATCAAATTTCTATAAATGCTTTTGACATATATAAAGTTTTAAGAACAGATAAGGTTTCATACACCCAGTTTTATACATATGCCAAGCCTTCAAAGATAAACCGCTTTGAGTGTATATACAGTTTCATCTGCATATGATTTCTAGTATATACGTTGTTCTGACTCAAGTTTACATGATCTAATAATATCTCTAGCTTTTGAAAGCATATCAATTTCATACAAATATTTAGTTTTAAATACATATGTTTAATTGCAAGGGTGTGAGGTTCCACATACATATGATGTCAAGATTTGGAATATACTTACAGTTTAACTTGTCTTTGTTGCAAAATACAATAAATCCATGTAGAAAGGAAAAAAAATAGAAACAATACTGTTAGCCTAGCATACTCCTACAGTGCGAGGTAAAAAACAATTTTTAGTGGTAATATAACTATTTGACTTAACTTACCCTCTCTTTTAGTTTGTCAACCTCACTATTTCGTTTACAATAGATCAACAAAAACATTATCGGTTCAATTCAAAATCATCGTCACATTTAAACACAAACTTCAGCCCTAAATTATTAACCGAAGGCCTAACACAGACATCTTAATTTGCACCCAATCTTAATTAGTGCATCTTAATTGATGTAAAGAGTGAAAAGAAAGAATGAGATCTAAAATCAAACTAAACTTATGATTTAATTGCTATTGAGAAGAGTTATAATTTTGCACTTGAAATAAAGAAGTGGAGAAGAAGGGATGTCATAATCTTATAATTGTATCTTTGAAAACATGGTCTAAGAGACTTATAGAAATATCCTTAACTGATCCTATTTGTATTGAAATTTTTGGTTGATTGTATGAATCATATTAGTATTGAAATAAAGAGTGACAATACATGCATGCACCCACATTACATAGTCCCTCCTGTCTTGTATACTTTATTCAGAAGAACTTTTTTTCTTGTTAAAGCAAGTAAAAATAAGAGAATGATAAGCATAAATATATGTCAACTGACAGGTCGTAGCATAGAACTGAATAACTGTTATATCACCTATTAATCATTGCTTTTGTTTATAGCTAAAGAAATGTAGGAGGAGACATAGCGTTAGTTACCTTGGTAAGATTTCCCAAAAATGCAAAGAGGAAATATCGTGGATATAAAGGAGTGGGGAGGTCAAATATACTGCATAATGGATTAATGCATAGTGCTTGAGAACTGAAACATATTTCATGGATTTGAATACGCTTTATAAGGATGAATTTCAACCATACGTTCGAGCACTTCCAATGAAATCTCCATATATACTCAATTGCTTTAGGCTGTTACCAGAAAGTCCATCAATGGCCGATAGCGCCAAGAACATCTATAGATACCTATCTAAAAGATACAAATAAAGAACAATGAACGATATCATATAAATATATACTTACTTGCATACACATATGTGTGTATGTGCGTGCACGCCTACATGGGTGCAGTCTGCATTATAAATAACTAAAATAGTGACTGGTCAGGGAGAAATCTTGCAATATAATTTGTAACCCACATTTTTTAGATATAATAATTGTTGCATAAATAATGGACTGGTAATCAATATAATAGAAAGCCACCACTTAAGCTTTGTATCATAATATAAAACCACCCAGGCAAAATTTTATGGCGTAAATGTAAGAAACTAAAGAACTATGGGTGAACCCATATCTGGTGTATTAAGTGTGAGTTCTATAGTCTTCTTACATCACCATGAATAACGAAGACCAAAATAGGAGTTGAGTGCACATTTGATCATCAAACCCAAAAAAGAAGAGCAAGAGCGTAAAAGAAAGAGTTATTCATTGACGGTATAAAGAGAATTTATATCATATATTGGATTATTATGTGGAAACTGAAAATTGTTAACAGTTAAATAAAACCTTTTCAAGCCCAATAGATATAAAAATTTAACTTCGATAAGTTGTACCTAAATTGTAAGTTTAACTCAAACATTAAATCAAAGGTAATCATAAAAGATACGTGGAGCATGCACGATTACCAAACCATAGAAGGAAAAATCAAACTTTTAATCACAAAAAGATGCATACAAACTTTCTTCTACTTTAGCCATGGGTAAGACGAATTCTGAATTGTATTCATATTTAACTTAGATATTTTTTACCAATACCCATCCATCCTCCATGGCCATATCCTCCTCCTTTTCCAGGCCATTTTTCTCCGAGGTTTGGTTTCGCGTCTTTAAGCTTGTAATCTTCTGCCTTTGCTTGACTCGTTTTTTCTTGTATTTGTTCTTGATAATATTTGAGATTTTGAATAAGAGAATGTTGTTATCTTGATAGATTAGTATTCATAATGGAAGAGAATATATTTGCTGTGAGATACATGAAAGTGAGTGGTATATTTAAAAGATGAAAGTGGAGGGAATATTAGACTTTATGGATTTATATATTGAAAAATTCTGTGTAGTTTGTTTACAGCTTATTAATTATATATGACTGGTAAAAAATAAGTGATAAATGGAATTCACAAACTTGAGCACTATTCATAAAAAATTGGCCAACCAAAACAAAACTGATATATTTAACGTTACAAACAAAACAACCCAGTAATCTAAAAGTATTGTATAAATTTTTCTACATACATTTAGAACACAGTTTAAAGTTATTAAAGCATTACTTATGATGATGAAATGATATATGATATGCACAGTTAAAATGGCAATCAACCTAAACTAAAACTTTGAGAAATGCAAGTCATGATTAAATTCACAATAGTGCTTTTCATTCAATTGAAAAATCATGCTTACTAACAGATCCGAGTAAAGTGACGGACACAAAACATCCTTTAAATTTTCTTTAATGCTTACTTTTCTTTAAGCAATTTAAAGAGTAATTTTCTGCTATTTTCTTTTCTTCTATTATTGTAACATTGCATTTGTAATTTTCATGTGCCTTAAAAAATTACATCATTTCCTACGATTTTATTATGAAGTCTTGAAATAACTATATGAATATTGAATGGAACAACTGTTGGGTCCATATGCATCAACGTCCTTTGGATACATTCTATACTTCACAAACTGGAAGATACTATAAGGCAGTTGGTCCAGATATTGTTCAAGAAGGAAAAACACATAAATTCATAATGACCTCAGGTAATAATCGTAGATTGAAATTTTAAATCCACATTTTGGACATTGTTTATTTCAGACCGAAATAGATTGATCAAAAGTGTACTAATTTAGGAAAATATGTTGAATGTAGTCAGAAAAAAATTCATGTTAATCTTTGGAAAAATCTATTGTACACTTTGATATGTATTGGGAATCAAATTTATAAACCATCCAAAATAATGGAGTTTTTCAACAAAATGTGAATAGAACAACAGTTTTTTCCAGTCTGAGTTTCGGATTAAATTGAAATAACGTTAATTTTAAGTGAAATATAGCCACCAAATCAAAATATATGTGAAAGGATTTACTAAAGCTAAAAACCAAAAGCCTAATCTTTTATTTCACTGACAAAGAAATTGAAAAAATATGGTGTATTTCAGGTTTATATGTGAAACAAAGAGTGATGAACATGTACCTGCCAGCATCGAAGTCCGCGTCAGCCACCACACTGTCTCCATCAACCACATGGCTCGGCATCGCCCATCACTGCCGGCTATTTTCATTGTCACCATCATCTAGAGCCACTACAACAGACTTCGATGTCGCCCAAAACCTCACGCCTCCACTGCCTGTAATACTACATCCCGACTTCCTTCTCTATCTTCAGCCACAATTCCCATCATCGTCATCAGAGTCACGGTGTCAAATATTTCCAGGCGCTAAACTTGGAATTCAGCCACAATTCACCAAATCGCCAGATGACTTCATCGTCAACAAATGCTTCCACATCCAAATCTATGCCACCGGCCCTTCATAAGTTCTGTAGAGATGGAAAAAAATTTAAAAGTATCAAAAACATCTCCATGGGATCTGTTCAGATTCAATTCAGATTCAGTTTTACTTACAATTCACATCCAAATGATGCGCAGCGAGATCGGAAACATCGATCTTCGCAGCAGCCTCTGCCATAATAATCTTAGGGTTCTTAAATTTCTTCTATTTGACTTTATTCACTGCTGCAGCGTCAATGCCTCCGTTCTCGTTGACATCATCACCGCTGTCGTCGTCAGATCTAGGCACCGCACTTGATTGGCTGCGGGTGGTAGAAGATAACAGCAATAGGTGAAGAACGTAGGGAAAGCACATAAGCGTGGGTGCATCGCCTCCTTCTACGATGATTAAAGGGGGAAAAAGAGTTTAATGTGATGAAAGAGATAAATTAGTTGGAAAAAACTTTGATTTGATGAAAGTTGCGGCGGCACTCATCCTGCTTTCTATTGTGGTCGAAGAGGGTGAGGCTATTAGGGTGATGGGTATTGGATATGCTGTGAGAGGATGAAGAACTGCAGGTAAGAAATGGACGTGTAGAAGAAACAGGTGATAAAAGAGTTGGAAACGTGGAGCATAACGTGGATGGAAACCGTTTAGGTTAGAAAAGACAACCGTGTCCCTATTTTCTATTTAAA
The DNA here is from genome assembly GCA_030737815.1 of Allium fistulosum. Classification (NCBI taxonomy): domain Eukaryota; kingdom Viridiplantae; phylum Streptophyta; class Magnoliopsida; order Asparagales; family Amaryllidaceae; genus Allium; species Allium fistulosum. The sequence goes on from CM060907.1 coordinate 1,011,546,137, forward strand.
ATCACAAAATAGTTTATAGGGTAGTTTGGGCAGTTCGAAAAAGGCTTCACCTCCTCAAGTATTCGTTTTATATATAAGATATATATTTGCAAATTACTATACATCTTTTGTTATGTATGTTTTTAATTCAAAACCTGGACAATGAAGGAATATGTAAAGGGGACATGGGCCTATTGCAGTGCAAATCATAACACCAACATACAGTCACATTAACTGTGTACACTTCTTATCCGTTGTACTTTCACAATATACACTAGAGTATATTTGGATATACTCATAGTTTACGCTATGCATAAATCTCCCACTAATGACATCTAATAAATCAATCAATTTAATTAAAGGGAAATAAATGAAAAGTTTCTCTCTCTAATTAAAGCAAAATTTTCCCTTAATTAATTACATAAGTTTTAGAGAGAGAAACGAAGGTTTCCTCCTCTAGATTAATTTTAACCAATAAATGTTACATACATGGATGTATTTGATACACTCATACATTTAAATTTAAATCAAATTTTTTAACATATTAAATAAAATAAAGGTTTTATTTAAAATATTTTAGATTGGATTTAAATTACATTTAGGCTCTATAGACTAAACAAAGATCAAAATGGAATTATTTTGAAATTCACCCATTTAACCTGCTTCCAACTGGCCCAGTTCCAACAATAGTATCAGAGCCAAATAATCTATGAGGTCTATAGTAACAATATTAGGGCCAAATGATTAAAGCCCACTCATTTGGTAGGGTGTCTAAAAAGGTAACGTCAAAGGATTAAGTTTGGATTATCAAGTACTCTGCCCTACCTGACTACTGGCCTTGCCCAAAGAATGAAGTAAGCCTAAAGGTTATCCTCAATATAAAGCCCAAATTGATTTTGGGCATTGGGTTAAATTTTTTAAATTTTTTTAAAATTCAAAAGATATTTTGAATATAAAATTAAAGTTTAAAATATAAAAGAGAATTCTGTAGAAGTTATCAAATGCATTCGGATTTTTCAAAATTTCTTTAAGAGATTAAATAATTAATTTTGAAAATTTTAATTTTAATTAATATGATTAATTAAATTAAATTAATATTAAAAGTTAATTATTTAAAACATATATATTGATATATGTGCATAACTATAATTTTATAATTATTTATTTACCTTAAAATTGTTTATGATAAAATAAATTAACAAATTAATTAAAATATTAAATTAAATTGTTTAATTAAATTAAATTTATTAAATAAAATTAATTAAAAGTTAATTGATTAAAATGAATATATTGGTATGTACACATAAGCAAACTACTAATGTTATTGGTGATTAACCATCTTAAATTGTTTAAGATGGGTAATGTAAATTTTAGAGATTTTATATAAAAAATAAATTAAATAAGTTAAATATGATGTAACGACCTGAGAATTTTAACGATTTAAATAACGTAATTAACTAAATTTTCTTGTATTAAATAATAAAATTTTAGCAATGAAAATTTGATATTTGGAATATGCCTATTTAAACATAGCAAGTGTCAGATTTTCGTTGGAAAATGTGAAGGTTTGTTCAGTTGTGAAATTTTAATTTTAAAATCGGTTAATTCGTTGAAAATAAAATATTTTGAAATCTGAATATTTTTATGTAATAAAAATGTAAATCATTTTCTGAGTGATATTTCGTTTTGCCAAATTTGGACTACTTTAGCCTCGTTTATCTTATTTTCGGCAATTTAGCAGCAGTTGGCAGCGAAAATGGGTTTTGATAGTTTGGTCGTATCGCTGATATCTGTATACCATTTTATTCGTCTTATCGTGCTGATCTCCGCGGTATATTCATTTGTGCATTTCGGTGTCTGGTACGCGGCGAATCCGCGAAACGGTTAGCCGTATCAGTTCTGCATTTGAGCCTTTTTGGTTTCCTACGTCCTTTCATTATCCACCGTGTAAACAAATAGCCATTAGCCGTTCATATTTTCAACTTTTGACTTTCAATATTCTCTGGTTTCAATATAATATGTGTTGATTCATTTTCCTCCGGTTCATTTCTCTCTTCCCTTTGCTTTTTGTTCTATCTTCTCTAAAAAAACGGAGAAAATATATGTAAGGTAAGCATTCATATTGCTGAGAACACTACTCATCCTCGTTTGCTTTAAAACCCTGCTATCTTCTTCATGTCGTTACCCACCCTCTCCCTCCTCAGCCGCTAACACAACCTTGCACCACCCATCCAGTCGCCGCCCAGACAGCCTCCCTCTCCGCCTTTTACCCATTGCATGAGCTCCAAGCACACAGATCCGCACTCAACTCCCCATTACCCAAACCCAATAACCCACAGTCCTCCGCTCTCTGTCACGGCCATGCACCTCTGTTGTTTCCTTCACCACAGCTGCCTCTTGCCTCGCCATCATTCAACAATAGCCTAGCTCCACCGAACATAGAAGCCCTCCACCCACCTAGCCTTCCAGTCTCGCCACCTATCATCGAACCATTTCCTCTACTGCCGAACTAACTGCTCTGACGACTGTCCCCCTCTCCACCTCGCACTGCCGCCCATCAACCCTTCGGCCCACCTATCCACGTGACAGCCTACAGATCTGTTCCCAACACCCCACTTCACAGCCCACCCATGCAAATAGTCGTAGCCCACCTCCATCTCTGCCGCCATCTATCCCCTCGCCGTGCCTGGTCCTACAGCCCTCCAGCCACCTGAGCTCGGCCGAACACCAAGCAGAATCTTCTCCACCTTCCTTTTCCGTGCACGTGCTGCAAGCCTTCCCTTCCTCTTCTTATTTATAAAAAAAGGGAAAAGTTATATATATTATGTGTGTGTGTGTGTGTGTGTGTGTGTATATTTGTTTTCTTCAATCAAAGTTTATATATATAAATTTACTTATATATTTGTATTCCATTGAAAGCTCACCGTTGTCCAGAATTCGTCGTAGCAGCTTTTTGTTATCCTTTGTGTCATGTCTGTATCCGTGTGCATGTTCGTATCACTTTCGTCGCCATCATTGTTTCCATAACCACGAAAGGTGAGCGATCACTCACGATTAACATTCATTTGTTTAGTAAATTAAATTCACATGAACTGACTGTTTGCACCAAAAATGGTCACAAACCCCAAGTGTAGTGAAAGCACCAGCGTATGAATACAAATCAACAGTATTCACACACAAATCACAGATCTAAGCAAGTAACAAGCAGCAATTAAGAAATAATGAACAGTGACACACAGTTTATAGTGGTTCGGCTATCTCCGGCCTACGTCCACTTCAAGGTTTTTATGATTTTATTGCTCGATGCTTGAAGATTACAATTTCGTATGTTGTATGACAACTGATTTACTGAACTAAGTCTGAATCTAAGGCAGCAATGGTGATCTGGAGTAAATCTGGCAGAATCTGGGCGCTCTTTGCTCTCAAAGTTGTCCGACCCCTTTTCTGAATGACCAGGGGCTCTATTTATAGGTGTAGGAGGCTGATATTTTGCCTAAAAGGAAGGGAGACCAGTTCTGGTACGCCAGGGGGCCCACATGCCCGCTTTATGGAAATCCGGGCCCACTTTGGGATCGATTCGACCCTTGGTTCGAATCGATCAAGAAAGTGTCCAATCGAGCTGAAATTTGGCATGAACATTCTTCAACATGTGCTCAAGCTACTGTGAAAATTTCATAGCATTTGGACTTGTAAATCTCAAGTTATGATCGATTCAAGTTGACGTTTTTCGCTTCTTGGAGTCGTTCGAATCGATATGCTCGAATCGATTCGTTCGAATCGATTTTCCTGCACGCGAAGACTATGGCGTGGTGCGCATGCCTCGGGTCAACCCTCCTTTATCTCCGAGTTTTACTGAGTCGTGGCTGGGGTTTTAGCTATGTAGACGTGGTGGATTCGAGGTGATCGATTCGAATACGTGCATCCTTCGAATCGATCTGGGTAACCTTCAGTCAATTGATGCGAAGACTCCACTGTTTGAAGGGGTTCGAAGGTGGGAACGTTCCAATGGATTCGAGCTATTGGATTCGAACTAAGGCTTGCTCAATGGAGTCGAGGCAAGGCGTATTCTGATGGGTTCGAGGCAAGGCTCGTCGTGATCGATTCGAGGCAAAGGCTTGATCGATGGATTTGAAGTAAACTGACTTCTCATGGATTCGAACTTGTGGCATATTGGGACGGATTCGAACTATGTTCTCGTGGATGGATTCGAACCAACGATGTCTTAGATCGATTCGAACATAAGCCCTGCCGATGGATATAAAGTAAATCGAGTCGAACCAGGTGGAGTCGAAACTGATGGATTCGACTCATATGGGTGCGAACCCGTGGTTATGTTTTCCACTTGCTCCGATGATATCTTGAGCGTACGACCTCGGATTGACTTGATATTTGGAACGTTGACTTTCACGGCTCTGGTTGACGTGTCTTGTCAATTGTAGCCCAATCCGGACTCGGGTGTAATTCCTCGATATCCATGGTGAACCTGTGATGCACAATTGATATTTGTGACTAGTAATCATTGATTTTCAGTTAATCTTTGGGTATCTCGGCTTTGCCAAAAGTTGGGATAACATTTTGCCCCCCAAAACATGCCTTTTTGGTAAAAGGCGTGTTTTGATCAGTCTTAAGTTGGATGCAGTGAGTTCATGTTTTACTCGTAGCTTATAGCATTTTCAATCAAGTCCATGGCTGTTCGAAGCCGAATTGTTATCAATTTTTTTCAGTGGAAGTTAAGAATGAAATTCTACGGTCTCTCCATACTATTGATGGTCACTTAGCGATTGAATAGAAAGATCCTATTGCACTCCGGCGTTGCTTTCTATCCCTTGCACTCTGGCCCCAGCTAGGGCGTATAGCGATGTCTTGGTCGTTCTCGACCGATTATAGCCTCTCCAGGCTCATGCTGGATCCCATCCTGTCACTCTCCGGTGAAGGGGAAACAACGTTAAGTGAGTCAATCATGTCGCTCTCCGACGAAGCGACTCACCTCCTGCACTCCGGTTCAGTGTATCTGAATATTAAGCGATGTCATGACCTGAATCGTCGGTCGATCACAGCCTCTCCGGGCTCATGCTGGATCCCATCCTGTCACTCTCCGGTGAAGGGGAAACAACGTTAAGTGAGTCAATCCTGTCGCTCTCCGGCGAAGCGACTCACCTCCTGCACTCCGGTTCAGTGTATCTGAACATTAAGCGATGTCATGGCCTAAATCGTGGGCCGATCATAGCCTCTCCGGGCTCTTATCGAATCCTGATCCAATCACTCTCCGGTGAATAGGAAACGATGCTTAAGTGAGTTGATCCTGTCGCTCTCCGGCGAAGCAACTCACTTCTTGCACTCCAGACCCTGCCTCTCCGGGTAGGATCATAAAGCGATCATGTTTATATTGATATTTAATGTTTATCCTTTAACTCTTCGGTCAAAGGTTTATTTTAATAAGTGTTTCTTTATTAAATTCAAATCCTAGATGTTCAATCTCAAACACCGGGAAAAAACAAGATAATGCCTCTCCGGGCGGAGCGGTCCATTTCCATCTCAGAGCATACCTAGGGATCTCTCCGGTTCCCGTACATGAGTAAGTGGGATAGCCGTTTTATTTTGGAAATCAAATCTAAGAAAACTAATCGACCAGAGTCCAAATCTTGAACTTGGCCCTTGCCATCATAATCAGTTGATGACGAGTCGTGATCCCGATCCAGGATCATTCCTGTTTGGTTGGGTCGGTAGTTGTTCGGGTCTAACCGCCGTCGTACGTTCTCTGACATACTGCGGCAATCTACCATTCCTGGCATGCTCTTCCACCTCATCCTTCAGGTGGCGGAATTCATCGGTAGTGTGCCCATCCAGCTCATGGAATAGGCAGTATTTTCCGGTCCTACGTTCCCGCTCCGTGGGATCTCTCCTAGGTGGCTTTCGATAGGGGAGTTGCCCCCGAGTTTCGGTGTAAATTCGTTCCAGTCCTGCCACCAAGTCTGTGTACTGCCTGAATCTAGGCTCTCGGAATTTCTTCCGTTTGTCAGGACCATCAGGTGCGTCATCCTGCTTTCTCTTTCCTTTGTCTGCCCTGGACTGTTCCCTGGCGGTTCCTTCGCCTTGTGCAACATTTATTTCCTGCCTCTCGGCTCGTGATTCCTCTAATCGAATGAATTTTTCAGCTTCATGGAAAAACTCTCCAAGATCTTGCGGTGGATCTTTAGTCAAAGAGTCTTTGAATTCGGTGCCTTCTCCAACTCCTGCCACTGCCACCATCAAAATCATCGACGGGTCCGGGCGATCTACAGAAGTCACCGTCGCATTAAATCGTAACAAAAAATCTTTTATGGACTCTCCGGTCCTTTGTTTTATCGATGCCAAAGTCATCACGCTCTTAGGTCGCGTCACGTGAACCCTAAACTGCTTCATGAAGCAATCCACAAGCTCGCCCCATGTCCTGATTGATCCGGTTTCTAGCTGCCTAAACCAAAGCGCAGCCAAATCTGATAAGAATAAGGGGAAACATCGTGCCATCACTTCCTCGGATGCCCCCAGCACTTCCATGTGTCTGATATATCTGGTGATATGCATGGTCGGGTCTGACTTTCCGTCATAAGGATTCAGCGTTGGTAGTTTGAACTTCGGAGGGTTCCTTGCATTCCTGATATTCGGAGCGAACGGACTCCGACTAACTTCTTCCAATCCTCCTCCTGACAACCCTCCTCTCATGAGTCGTCTCACTAGGCCAATCATTCTTTCATCTCCATCCAGGGGTTGCCCCCTTGTCATATCTCTGTCTTGCCCTCCGAGTCTTGTAGGGAATTCTGGTACGTACTCTTCGGGCGGCTCGTTAGCATTTGTGTTGGCCCTAGCCGGTTGAGCTCCTTCCAAAGGTACTTCTGCGTTGGATCCTGCGGGCCTGCCCCCAAGCCCTTGTTGATTGCCTTCTGGTTCTGTATTCTGTCCTCCGTTGGGTTCCATAGCCCTAGCTCCTTGTTCCACATTCACAGCCGCTGTAGCTGGTCCAAGGTTCTGTGTTCCCGCAGCTCTCATCTGTTCAAAGAAATTCTGCAGCATCTCTTGTTGGCTTTTCATCATTCTTTCGTGCATCAGATTGGTCATGGTCTCCATTTCGTCTCTAGTGATGTAGATCGAAGCTGGTTCTTCTCTAGCACCAGAGGATGCCTCTTGACTTCCTCCTTGTTGGCTTCTTTCAGCTCTTTGTCTTGTTTGCCGAGTCATTGTCTTCAAACCTTCGAGTTTTCAAATCTGAACTTCGAATCTGGTGTAGCGGGTGCTAGTCCTTCTCAGTGAAAGCACCAAAGGGTTTGCACCAAAAATGGTCACAAACCCCAAGTGTAGTGAAAGCACCAGCGTATGAATACAAATCAACAGTATTCACACACAAATCACAGATCTAAGCAAGTAACAAGCAGCAATTAAGAAATAATGAACAGTGACACACAGTTTATAGTGGTTCGGCTATCTCCGGCCTACGTCCACTTCAAGGTTTTTATGATTTTATTGCTCGATGCTTGAAGATTACAATTTCGTATGTTGTATGACAACTGATTTACTGAACTAAGTCTGAATCTAAGGCAGCAATGGTGATCTGGAGTAAATCTGGCAGAATCTGGGCGCTCTTTGCTCTCAAAGTTGTCCGACCCCTTTTCTGAATGACCAGGGGCTCTATTTATAGGTGTAGGAGGCTGATATTTCGCCTAAAAGGAAGGGAGACCAGTTCTGGTACGCCAGGGGGCCCACATGCCCGCTTTATGGAAATCCGGGCCCACTTTGGGATTGATTCGACCCTTGGTTCGAATCGATCAAGAAAGTGTCCAATCGAGCTGAAATTTGGCGTGAACATTCTTCAACATGTGCTCAAGCTACTGTGAAAATTTCATAGCATTTGGACTTGTAAATCTCAAGTTATGATCGATTCAAGTTGACGTTTTTCGCTTCCTGGAGTCGTTCGAATCGATATGCTCGAATCGATTCGTTCGAATCGATTTTCCTGCACGCGAAGACTATGGCGTGGTGCGCATGCCTCGGGTCAACCCTCCTTTATCTCCGAGTTTTACTGAGTCGTGGCTGGGGTTTTAGCTATGTAGACGTGGTGGATTCGAGGTGATCGATTCGAATACGTGCATCCTTCGAATCGATCTGGGTAACCTTCAGTCAATTGATGCGAAGACTCCACTGTTTGAAGGGGTTCGAAGGTGGGAACGTTCCAATGGATTCGAGCTATTGGATTCGAACTAAGGCTTGCTCAATGGAGTCGAGGCAAGGCGTATTCTGATGGGTTCGAGGCAAGGCTCGTCGTGATCGATTCGAGGCAAAGGCTTGATCGATGGATTCGAAGTAAACTGACTTCTCATGGATTCGAACTTGTGGCATATTGGGACGGATTCGAACTATGTTCTCGTGGATGGATTCGAACCAACGATGTCTTAGATCGATTCAAACATAAGCCCTGCCGATGGATATAAAGTAAATCGAGTCGAACCAGGTGGAGTCGAAACTGATGGATTCGACTCATATGGGTGCGAACCCGTGGTTATGTTTTCCACTTGCTCCGATGATATCTTGAGCGTACGACCTCGGATTGACTTGATATTTGGAACGTTGACTTTCACGGCTCTGGTTGACGTGTCTTGTCAATTGTAGCCCAATCCGGACTCGGGTGTAATTCCTCGATATCCATGGTGAACCTGTGATGCATAATTGATATTTGTGACTAGTAATCATTGATTTTCAGTTAATCTTTGGGTATCTCGGCTTTGCCAAAAGTTGGGATAACACTGACGATTTAAATATGTTGTTAATTTGAATTGTTTAGTAATTAAATCGTTAAATGATATGTTATGATTTAAATTGTTAACCTATGTTAATTGCCATATGACACCATAACCATGTTGTATCTAATATATAAATTGTTAATTATGATATATGCTTGCGATTGATATGTTATTCTATTATATATATTAATTTATGTTCTCACACTGCAAGTTCCCTGTTATTTAGGAAATCCCTATGGGTTGAAATGATACATACCCGAACGATTTTGTATATTAGGGAAAAATCGTTATGGGTTGAAATGATAAACCCAAGCGATTTTATTAATTTGTAATTTTGGGATTACAGGTTGAAATGATATATACCCATAAATATTAAATTATTGCAAATTGAAATGATAAATATCCGTATCACTTGACCATAGGCTAGAAAACTTTATACGGACACCGTTGGTCTATTTTTAAAGGATTTCCAAAATTTTGAAAAGGAAATATATGAGTTTTGATTTTTAAAATATAATATAAAGATTTTTATTTTAATATGTGTAAAATTTAGATTTTAAATTATACGTTTTGGAATTTTTAAAATTTTAAGTTAAGTTGTGAATATGTAAATTTTAAGATTTTACTTATAATTTTATTATTTATATATATAAAATAAGATTTAATATAAAATAATTTAATAATAAGATTTAATTTAATAAAAATTTAATATAATAAAATTTAATTTAACTAATATATATAATATGTTTTAAACTATTTATTTGAATTTATATTTATATTTTGAGAATAGATTTTGTAATAACTCTAATAAATTAAGGTTGGGAAGATAATTGGAATTGAGTTGTAATTTAATTTGTTTAAGAATTGTATTTAAATAAGATTGATTTGAAACTTATTGATTTTGAGATTTTACAGGTATGATTTTTATAACTTAATAACTAGATTTTGATTAAAGGCGATTAAATGAATATTTTCAAATTTAAATAAAATTGAAATTGAATATTTAGTATTGATTTAAATTTGTGATTTGAGATTTTATTTAAATGTTATTAAAATGATTAAGTAAATATTTTCAAATTCAAATAAAATTAAAGTTGAATTTTGGAATATAAATGAAATTTATCAAATTGAGATATTGTAAATGTTTGAATATTTAAACTTTGAAGCCTAGTGAATTGGAAGTGGTTTAAATTTGTAGTTCAAACCTGAATTTGAAATGGATATAAATTAAAAATGGTTTTAATGAGAATTTGAATTGAACCTTTAACCTTTTAATTGAAATCATTGAACTAAGATTGATTTAAATTGAATTTTGGAACTAAAATTGATTTGAATTGATTTATGAAATTGGAAGAAAACAATTCTAATTTGAAACTATTTAGATATAAACTCTTTTAAATATATAAAATATTTTAATATATATTATTTTAAATTTATAAACAATTTTAAATATATACATTTTAATATATAAACTATTTTTAATATATAAACTATTGTAATCTATAGCCTATTTTTAAATATAGACTATTTTTAATGTATAACTGTTACAATATATAAACTACTTTCAATATTCAAACTGTTTAAGTTGGAACTGTTATGATTTAGATTTAATGGATTTAAATGCGAATACTTTGATATGATGGTTTAACCTATGTTGTGGTAATGATTTTGAAAGTGAATATGATTTTGAAAGTGATATGATGTAACGACCCACTTTTCCGTACAAATTTAAACTGACATTTTCCACACAGCCCAACTTGCACGGGAAGGCGGATAGTTAAAAGAAAGAAAGTTGAAAGAAGATAGAAAGAAAACTAAACAACACAGAATCTCACAACGAAAACGAATAATCTATAATATAGAACAAATCTTTACATAAAACAAAACTATAATGTTTATAGTACAAACATCAATCAGAGTATACTAACCTATTCAGCATGGATAGTTATAACACATGTCCTTACAATTGCCGATAACCACAGCTAAAATGCAACTGAATATAATCATCTACATGGATACGTCTCTGGCCTCCAGCTCCTCTCCTGAAGCCCCAATCCCTCTAACTAAACCTGGAAATATGCTCGGTCTGACCCGAGCAATTTGGAAAAAAACCATGCCCGGGTCAGTCTGGTAAAACCAGTGTGAGAATTTAAATCACAAGGAATTTTATTCGTTATAGCTTTCAAAATCCTTTTAAAAATCAAAGATATCCCGTAAGACCACGCCATATATAAACACGACGGGTTTTTCCCTTACAAAAACCAAAACCTTTTATAGAAAATCCAGTGATATTATAATAAGGTCTAAGTACAAATACTTATTCAAATAGCCGAAATTGTTACATTATTAAATTCCAACATACTAGGCTCTACAACCAAAACCGTAAAGGCTCGTATTGGAGAACAGATTTCCATATAATGACTAGGCACTGGGGTACCACCTATCATGGTACACATCTAGAAAATGTACCGAGGACCTCACCGGGATCCCCTACAACACAAGACCAGTCCTACCCCTAACCTGGATAGAACCGAATATGCTATCACCCCGGGTGTTCCCACCCTTACCGAGTTCTTCCCATGCACCGTCGTTATAATATCTGAGGGTATCTAGAAAGGTGATAAACATACTCTAATTGGGTGTGACCCACTTAGCCTTGCTGCATCTCCCCTGATTTTCAATCATTCCGGTTGATGAGGCTTGAGGCTACGATTACCTTTTTAAGGAATTTATCTTGGAATGTTATTGTCCTCCAATGACAATGTGCTGAGAGAATTCATCCATACAAGTCTGTTCTAGGTCTGAACGAAACCGAAGGCACTATTCCTACTACATCCATTTTTGGAATCATTCTCAGGATTAGTAGCGATTAGCCCTTGTACTTCAGTGCTCCATCTTCGATTCCATGCTCTTGTCTTCACTTCGAAAACGTATTTGTTGGATCGAAGTGGTTTTTGGATAACTTATCCGATCCCGATCTCTTCGAAAACAACATTCGATATTTTCGGTAAACTCAACCCCGTTTATTTAGGAAATAAATAAACGAAAATAAGATCGGAGATCGTCTCCTAACCGTTAGTGGACGGATTTCCTTATCATCGTCCTAGAAGAATGAAACGAGTTTATTCGTACAGTATAGCACCTTCGACGGTAACTGTACCATATAACCCCATGTTTGTCCTATATATTTCCAAAGTTATGTTTTTGGGTCAAGATTTGATAATCGGTTATTTAACTATCAATAACAATCATTCAAACAAATATTCCATTTCTCACTGAAATCATAAAGCCTTATTTAATTTAAATTTCAATAAATTAAATCTCTTAATCAAAAAGTATATACTTATCTCACAGGAATAAGTATATTCACAAACCATTCATTTCAAAAATATTTGAAAATTTTTCAAAATAAATATGGAAAGTACCCTACGGTATCAACATGGATTCGTAGCTCAATGATTACGTCTCTATCCCAGAGAAATCCGAACTTAACTTAGGCAATCTATGCCTCCCGATTACGCCATGAAAGTATACCATTACATTCTGAAAACTGTATTTACTAATTATCTAAAAATAATACTTATAAAGTTTATATATATATTTTCCAAGTTTAATTTAGGAAAAATACTCTTTTATAACAGTTTACTATATAATATATTATTTTTAAAACATTATTAATATTTGAACAAATTATCTTGAAATAATAATAATATCTTAATACCGATTAATTCCTAAGTAATAACAATCTTTTTATCAAAAACATTATAAAATAACTTTAATTAATAGTTACATATACTTTAAACAATTTAAATAATTAAATAGCTTTGAAACAATAATTAAATACTTTTAAATAATTTTTAAGAATAATAAAATAATTAACTTTAAATCATTATCAAATAATTATTAATTAACTTTAAAATATCATTAATAAATAATAATTATCCATAAAACAATTTTGGTTCAAAGGTCATTCCAATCGAAAAGGAGGCTTATTAATTTCAATGGTGCTTAATCAAGTTACCATTCATTCCATAAATATCTAGAATAACAAATACAGATATTCACATCAATCTATTTTTAACAATTAATTCAACATCATATTGCCCAATATAATTATCAAGAAAATAATAGATGTCCATACAAATTCGATGGCAGAACAGGGTTTTATTTCTGCTAGTAAATGTCCAAAAACATATATATTCAGTAATAATGGCATAACGGTGATTTATTCTGCCAACAGGGGTCCAATTAAATACAATTAGCAGAACGGTGTTTTATTCCGCTAAAACAGATGCCAAAACATCGTAAGTAACTCAAATTAACTTATCGTTATTTTTAACTGGCGAATAACCTCAATATACGGGTCATATAAATTTAAACGACGATATTTGTTTAAATTGATTACTCAAAACTCTGACCGTTTCAAATTGCTATAAATTTTCACTAATTCAAACTCGACAACAGATTATAAGACGACGTAGTGTTCATCGATACGAACTAAACGCAATCAGTCTCGCGTCAATCGGGTTTCATATGCATCAATTATGACATTTATATATATATATATATAATTTAACATTTTAAACCTTTAAAAGAAGTTTATTTCACCTTTTTCCCCTGGGGCCGAAGCCCATAACCACTCTTCCTCTTATTTTATTTTTATATAAAACTGGGCCGAAGCCCGTTCTACTCCTACCAAAGGAAAAAAACGCTTCCATTCTTCCTCTTCTTCTCTCTCCTTTCTCCATTTCAAATTACCAGTATCAAATTTTAAAACCACGAAATCGGAGCCTCTTTCCAGTTCGTCGATCAACTTGCTCGAACCTACCCACACGCGACCGCACCATCACCCAAGCTCGACCACCCACTGCCTGGAATACCCTGCACACGCGTGCACGAGTGTACGTGCACAGACCCTCCTCGTTTTTTCCAATTCAAACCCATCACACGAAATGGCTTCGTCATGCCATTTTCCTACACTAGAACGCAAGCCACCTCCACCAACGTGACCCCCACGTCACATGCCACCTCCCAGCCGAGTGCGGCACCACTTGGTCAACCCCGCCGTCTCCAGTAACGATTTTGCCAAACCCAAAGAAGTCGTGCCCTTAAACCCTAAAAAAATCACCCTACCCCAAATCAATCCTAATTCAAAAATGCACCACGGTGAGTCGCTTCCCCGCGATGCGACGCTCCTCCTTGGCCAAGCCCCGCCTCCCTCGACGATCACCTTGCCGGAAATTATTTTTTTAGCAAATTTTGATCAACTCGATATTTATCTCAACCTAATCTCCTAGAAATCCTGATTTCTTCACTAAAATTCATGTTTTCACCTAACGATCATGATTATATATATGAATCAATGTTTTAAACATATTGATTTTCATCAAAACTAAGTTGTTTACTGTATTTTTGAATTTCTCACAATATACAAAACAAACAAGCCTCAAATCATTTCTATCATGATCTATGCTCAAAAACAAACACTTCGTTAGTTTACATCGTTCACAAATTCAAATTGAGGTAAAAGATATTGATTTTTGAAGTTAAACATACATAAGTTTATAAAGCCTATTGAATATACAGAGTATATTTATAACAATTCTAGGCATTCCAAATTCAAGTTCTCACCTTAAACATGCTTGAAACTTCTGAAATCTTCTATCTGAATCTTAGCATATGATTTGATTTTCTTGAAATCTTGCTTTTGTTATGGATCTTGAGAGAACAGGGGGTGCTTTCCTTTTTTTTCTTTTTTTTCTAGATCTTTTGTGTTTTATAGAGCTTTGATATTATTTTTGTTACAGGCTTTTTGTTTACAGTTTCTAACCACTGAAGCTACTCACATACACCTCTATATATACACATTCTATCAAAGAAATGATATACGTGTGTACTGTATCTTGGCTCAAGAAAATTTGATCTGATATAAAAATGCTTTTTTATGGATTGAAATAAGTTTGACATGAGGTTAAAATGAATATTTTGGTTTTTCTCTATTTGGACTAGACAACTATATATGTTTATATATTTATTTTACCCATTTGCTTGCTTACTTTAGGTTGTAATTTCTTTTTTTTCTTCTTTTACCAAGAAAGCTTACATTATTTGCTTTGTAATTTTGATGTTTTACTTTTCTACTTTCATTTGATTTAAAGTGTGCCTTCATAAATATTTTGGAAACAAATTTGCAAAGTGGTTTTTGAAATAAACAAAGTCTTCATATTTATATATGTTTCTATTTAGAATATATAACTCACGGCATTAAAAGTTTTTGTTATTTCATTTCAAAAGTATGAAATGACATTTTTGTCAAAACCTCATTTTGTAAAAGATTTCCTTTTTAAAATGATTTTATAAATTTTATCATTTCTATCATCATATATTTTCATATATATTCCTTCTTTCATTTCCAATATATATATATATAATTTTAAATATACTACATTTATACTTGTTTATAAATATTATATACATATTTTACATTCTTCTTAACTAATATGTATATATATATAAGAAAAATCCCATTTTAAACTCTTTCTATTTATAATACATTATATTATTCATAAGCCAAAATCATTTCTATTAATAATATATTCTTCTTATTCATTTGAATTTGTTTTCTTAAATTACATATAATTTCTGTTGTTATACATACATATATAAGAATTCAAATTAAATCAATTCTCTATTTTATAAATAAAATCTCGAAATTCAAAATTTTATCTTGGTTTAAACTATTTATTTTTACCAATTGTCATTTAACGGGGATTTTTATTTTGATTAAAATACCTTATTATTCAATATAAAAACAAAATATTCAAAACTCAAGAAGATAAAAATTCCGGGTCGTTACATATGATTTTGAAATGAATATGATATTTTGATATGAAGTATGAACTGTTTGAAATGAAAAATGACCACGGTGTGAAATAAGCGTTTGGTTGTTAAAGAGACCGGGATCGGATATTGTCATACTCTCTACCAATACCGAAAACTACTTTAACAATTGTATACGTGGTGGAGAATCCAAAACGAAGTAGGATAGTTTGGTGAACGTATGTATGAGGTATGAACGCAGCCCTAACTCCCGCAAGTCAGCTTGATGTGACTAAAATAGGAGCCACGTTGGGCCAAGTGAGGTCGCACCTCCGATCGAGCATGCTTCTTCGATACCATTTTACTTTGTGATTTGATTGGGTGCACCTTTGGTTATGGGAGTGTGTCTCAAGGTGGGCGGTAGTAGCTGTTATGCGCTACCACCAGTCCGGATCCGCAAAACGATAGTATCCTACCCTAGGCATTGCCTCACATGCCTTGTCACATGCCTTATCGCGCCCTCTACGAGTTTGGTTTGTTTCGTAAACTATGGAGTGCCCTCTGATAGCCCTCCAGTTTACGGAGGAATTACGGTACTGTATGGACTACGAAATTTATATAAAAATGTGTTAAGGGGGATACGGGTAATGCCTTAACGCTATTTTAATATTTTACTTTATTGTAGATAGTATCTATATAGTGTATTGTACTATGTATGTAGATAGTTTAACAGATCCTTAATGGATGGAATCCCAAACGTCCTTTAAGTTATATTGCATTTCACTTGGACGTTTCACTTGAGTTGATTTACTTGCATAAGAATATTAATCCTGACTCGAGTGTTTTGTGTTTTGCTTTATGCCCGGGTCAGCCTGAGTGTCACAGCATTTGAGACTCACCTTTGGAGCTTAGAGCTTTGCTTGGAGATCTATATGTTATCTATTCAGCTTTGCAGTTATTTCAGTTATTTCCAGTTGTATATTTCATACTTGTCATTTGCTTTTGTATTAGAGACTTCTTTATACTTAGTATTTTCGTTGTATTTTGTTTTGGACTCTGGTATTTCTGTAGTAGCTTCATGAACTACTATTTATCTATTCCGCTGCTTATTGTTGTAAAACTCTGTGTCTGTGATTCTGTGATTGATTTATTTACTGTATATGCTAAGTTTTGCCAAATATAAATTAACAATCCGTTGTTTAGAGCAATTCAAGTCTGACATGTGTGGATTATTTTCGATTTGAATGGTTCGAAATAGTGGGTCATTACATATGATTTAATTAATAATAACTCTAAACTAATTAAATAAGATTCAATAAATAATATACATAAGAATATTATATAAGTTAATTAAATTATAAAAAGTTTTAAATAAATTAAACTGTATAATATGAATAAATAATATAAGTGGAATTGGAAAAAACCCAAATTAGATTTAAGGAATAAATACATGCATACGGTACATATACCATGATTTCAGACGTGTTCAGCACTTGAATCACAAGGGTGTTTCTTAAGAAATGAATTGTTTTAAAACTAATATCACCCTTGAATATAAACATATTAAATATTATGAATTCTAATATATATAAGTTGTCCTCTACCATTTATATATTAATAGAATATTGCATACCCTTTAGTTGTTTATCCTCCTTAAGCTAGATATGTTATCAGTAGTACTACCAGTATATTGCCTAGATGTGGTAAGACATATGCACGTAATTGTTGATCTTCCTCGGGGTATGTGCATTGTACTTAAGCCATCACAAAATGGTTAGCATGAGTAAATAATCTCCTTTGATTTGTTGATCTTCTTCAAGGTCGAGATAAGATTATGACAAAGACCATGGGTTAGTAGTTGTATGTGATATAACCGATAAGGTGTTATCCATCGCATATGGGCCTATGATCCCAAGGCATGTGAGTCCTAACGCCCACTAATGAAATCAAAAGATTTATTTCTTTTTAGGGTTTTGAGAAACATAAAAGTCTAGTGGGAGCCTTATTAGGAAAATGATATGGTGCAGTACATTATTTATCAGTTTGGATACACTAACCGATAAAAGAATGAACTAAATTAAAGGTTGACATAGAAATATAAAATATGCTTACCTTTAAACCTTTTGGCATGTTATCGCTTCAAGACCCATGCAAAATCCAATTTATACAACCACTAAAACATTCGTGCCTCGATCGCTTAACTGTTTATTTGTACAAGGCTGTATATTATCTTATATGAGTGTTGAACTCTAATAGCAATACAAGAATGTGGATATTTGATCCATATTCAATCACATATAAATCTTATTTGGTGAATGGACATCGTTCGTAATGTACGAAACTTCGATGAAATTAGTTTATTGGGAATAAGCAAATAAACCTTAATGCGAGATCGTGTATTTAATACAACTGATTATAATAAGGATCTTATTTTAATGGTTCGACCATTTAGAAGAAGGAAGTGAACGTACAAAAGTGAATGTAACTTAAGAATGGTTGGGATGAAGAGAATAAATAGTCAACTTTGCTTCATGAAGTGAGATCGGAAACAAGAATTGTATAAAATACTAGTAAATGCTTAATATGGAATGAGAAATGTAATTTTTATTTCAATTGTGCTTTTCATATAGAAAATTGTTTTTTACAAGAGTCATTGCTATGAGTTTAAGATATTTGATTGAAATATCTCGACTGTAAACTAATTACAGTAAAAGAAAGAAATAGCCCATAATCAGTAGTTGAATGGAGCTTCGTATTTCACACTTCGTTGTAGTAATGGCGGAAATAGTGGAGCATGACCATATAATATTTATCAGCAGATGCATCAAGATTAGAAAAATTATTTCGTAAATATACCAAATATTTTTTATGAAATAATAATTAATTTCGTATTAGATGAAAGTGAATATAGTTTTATTTTGTTATGAATGTTTTTAATATTCATTATGAAATAAATATATTAGAATAATTATATTGTTACATTAGGATTATTATGGAATTAAGGAAAAGGTATCTATTTAGTGGGAACAACATAAGAGTTAGTGAACTTTTTATATTTATACATAAAGATGTACGTAACCAAAAAGTCTAATTATACCAAAACAGTTCCACATACTTCATTTAAATCATGTATGAATTAAAATAAAACGAACATGTGTATTTGATACACAAGTAATTTATATATGATAATTCGTTGAATATAAAACGAAAGTATAAAACGTAACATGCAAAGGAAGTAGGAAAATTCAATTTGATCGAATATGTGAGTATATTAGAAAACAATTCTAGAAGTACCTAAAAATGAATAAAGATTCAACCTCAAAACTCACGTCTCCCTATAATACATAAAATTGTATCGATAAGGAGTAATCAGATTTTGTTGAACAATGTACGGTTGATAATGACTAAAGTTGAGTTAACTTCTCTTTGCAAGGTCGAATAATTAAAAGTAAGTACATAGGGTTAAGTTCAATTTCATTTAAAATAAAGTTTACAAAATCATACAAGATAAAAGTTGATGAAACCACCTCTACATATCCTAGGTCAAGGAGTTGACAGGCTGTGTAATTGGAGAGATTGCACATAATATTTGCCCTTGAGGGATCTTGTGTGAACCATTCTAATGCGGTTTGGGATCAATCAATGTCACCAATCTATATTATGAACATATTGTAAATCTAAAACTAAATCAATTTATATATATATATATATGCAACTCATAAAATGTTTATGAATATCTATTCTGTTGCACATAGAAATAATTGTTATTTCAAGAAACACTAGTTTCATGACGAAGGAATTTATTTTAGAAATAATTGGTGGTAAAATAGATTTGGATATGATCCAAAGATAAAATTGATTACAAAGGATGAAATGAAATTATCTTAGCCAAAAAGGGCACAACTAATTAGAATGTCTAATAAAAACTCTCTCACGTTGAAAAGAAACTATGAATTTTTTATCGATGTTGAGAAAATAGTTTCCTCGGTTGTCAATAAGCTATTAAGAGTATTGACTCTACCATATGACATGAAGCGCAAATCCGGAATGTATTTTAATACATTACCAAAATATGATTCTGATGGCTGTACCTGAAGTGATATGATCCATCAACCGCAAAAGTGTTTCTAAGAAGAAGACCAATGCAGTTAGAATATGTTATGCTATGTTGATAGAATAACACTGTAAATATCGACCATTGAAAATAACGTAATAGATTCATCACTCAACATTCTAAAGTCAATTCGGATATTGCGCGTAAAATTATTGCTCGATATGATTATAAGTTTTGATACATGTGAGTTGAAACAAAAATTATAAATAATGATTTGAAATATGCTATTTGCGCTTAATAACCAAATTGTCTCGAAGTTAGCGGGAGTGATTCTGAGTTCGTGGGTTATTACTGGATATGATTCAAGAAATGATAAATTAGTATTATTTTATAAACATCAGAGTCAAGTGAGTGTTTTGATATAGAAATCAAATAGTTTGAATTTCAATAAAAATGTAGAGGAAGCGTGTGTCTGTTAGAAAGAAATTAACATATGCTAAAATATTTCTAAAGCCACAAGTAAACAACAAACTTATGATTGTTAATGATGTATTCTTGTTGAAATCATTTCAGTTTGGTTGTTTAATTCATAGTATAGGATTTGAAAAGACGTCTTTTATAATCAGTATAAAAGGAAGTTGGGAATGTCCCAAAATGATCTATGCAAACACCGTATTAAATTATTTCATACGGTGCATGTTAGATGAAATCCTTATGCATTGGCAATAAGAATTATCATACATGTTATATTGTCTACAGTATCGCATTATTCTTACGCATTTGATACATAAAGCAATTATCAAATCTGAAATAAGATTACTAAATGATAATCTATAGTGCTCTCCAATATTGATGAAACGCTAGAGAATTATTTATAGAAACAATGAACTACTTATGAAGGAGTGCACAGACTCGAACTTCAAAAGTGATATCAGGTATAATATGTCAATCCTAAGTTCATGTTCAATCTTAAGTTAGGAACTTTAAGTTGGAAATGCTCCAAACAATAAATAGTGGCTGTTTCAACTAAAGGCTAAGTATCGCCTTGAATAAGCACTGCAATAAAGCAGCATAAATAAATGCACAAATTTATAACAGAGCTAGGGGTGATTCCAAATATCGAGAATCCCATGACATTTTTATATGATAATTGTAATGACCCGCCTATTCAACCCTTGAAGATCGATAGTAGTGCATCGTCGGTATTCACATGCCATAAATTTAAGTGCCGGAGAGGCAGATAATCAGGGGTAAAAGAAAATAAAGGTAGAAGAAAGAACAAAATAGATTCTCACATCGCATTTAACAACTTGTAATTATACATATAGATAGTACATACAATCACTCTCAAAATGAGATATCAGAGTCATAGTAAGTACTAACCCAACTAGGGAACATTATAACTGCTTATCCCTACAATTGCCAGTAGATACTTATACATAATACATCGAAAATAGAAATAGAAACTATCTATATAGGACCCTCCAGCTTCATGCTCCATGCTCCAAACAAAATGCTCCAAGCTACCTAATTACTTGGCTGTCCGAAAAAATAGGGCACCTAGAGTTTAAGGAAAAAAGAAAATAAACTCGGGGTCAGTTATTATACTAATGTGAGAAAACTCAAAACACGGGTTTTTGAAAATAAAGGGTATTTCATAAGATCGCACCGTACATAATCAAGGATGGGTTTTTACCTAATGATAGCCAAACCATTTTCTATGCAAAATCAGAGATATTATTTTTAATGACATTCTTTGAAAACTCTTTCAAATAAATATATATAATCTTGGTCAAAATTGTTACAGTTATTAAATTCCAGCATAATAGGTTTACAACTAAAACCGTAAAGGCTCGTATTGGAGAATGGATTCCATACAATGACAAAGTAAGAGACTACCATCCGACAGTATATCTCTAAAGGGATGCACCTGAGGCTCCAACCTCTACCAATGCAGAACCAGCCTACCTTTACCGTAGATAGTACCGAATATGACATCACCCCGGTCGTTACCGACCTTTACCAAGATCCTAGAGCATACACAACATACCCAAAATATATAGGGTAATCTAGAAAGGTGATGACCATACCCTAATGGGTGCGACCCACATAGCCCTACCACATCTACTCTGTTTTTTCATTCTCGATGTGCGAGGCTTAAGGTAAAGTTTTACCTTTCACAGAACAAATCATAATTTAAATGTCACATTGCCATTTCCAACAACACGCTATTGATTTCCATAAAAGTACAACCTCTGAGCTCGTACGTCTCAGAGAAGGGTGTTAAGTATAGGAGGGTTTGCCTCCTACACCACCGATAGATGTATGTTTGTAGAGATCAATGTATGTGATCTTAGAAATGCAATGTCAGACATTCATCCATACAAGTTGTCCAAGAATAGGATAAACTAAAGGCACTTCTTCTACTACATCTTGTTTGGGAATCACCCTTAGGATTAGTAGCGAGTAGTCCTTGCATCGAAGATTTCAAATTGAAGGAACCACCACCACCATATATATGATAAGGGAATTACCCCAGAGGTTAGTGGAAAGAAGCCTTACATTATGAAGATCTCCGTCTCCAAAATCATTGTCTTTGACATATTTCACTTTCGGACTTATATTGGTTCGAAGTGGTTTTTGGATAGGAGTCAACCAAATCCGACCACGGTTCCTTCGAACCAATTTGTCGATAAAAGATGTTAAGTGTGTGGGTGATCATTATTCAATTTATCAATATCTTTTATATAGATAAAATACCTTTAAGAGATATACATCTTTAAACCATTCCTTTTTCGGTATATACAAAATCATGAAACCTCCTTTTAACTTTGGAAACACCAACCATTTCTCATTAATTACATAGGAAAATGTTTCTATAATTTAATACAATTTTAATAGAGGTTTCATAGTTTCAAAACATATCTTTTAAATGGGTTAAAACCATATTATCTAAGATGATAAATTCAAAACTAGTTAGTATTGAGTAAATAGGATCCATAGGAATTATATTAATTATACTCAATACTAATTTCTATATTCAACCTGTACTATTTGTGGAATAATGGTGAAATCACCTTTTAAATTCATACGGATAGTATGAGTTCCCTCCTCGAAATTTAATATAGAGTTTCACCAATATGTTTCATATATTACCAAAATCTTATTATTTAAAATCTTATTTAACCTTTAGAAATCTCCAAATCTCTTTTTATCTTAGGAAAATTTAGTCCAAGTAAATCAATTTTAATATCCCCTCCGTCGGGCCAGTCTGGATAGCTAGGGAGAGCAGGCAACTGTTTCCCAAACTCAAGTCTAGAGACTATCTCTCTGTCATCCATAAGGTGATCAAGTTATCTGATCGACTTTAAACTCTTTAAAGTATTTGATTTATTATTTGAAAAATATTTGCAAAACATTTGGGAAGAAAATACCAAGTTTAAATCTTAATTTTAAAAGTTACCAAAAAGTGTTGCAAAAAGGGCTACGAATAGTGTTTTTAAAAGCTTCTTGGATAAAAAAATTAACTTCATTCCACATATATCCATTTTATAACTCAAATTTCTATTAAACCATTTTAATATATTTATGGAATTTATTTCATATTTTTAAAGATCTAAAAATATTTATTTTAAATGTTTTGCCATTTTGGTTTCCGAACTGCCAAAGCGCGACGTGTTTGGTAACTTGGTTTGGATACATCTAATATTTCACTTTATGAAATCTTGATTTTTCTTCTTTATTTAAAAACCATAGTTATAAGAGTTTGGAAAATTCTTATTTTGAATCATTGCGAGCTATATTCTACTTTACACATTGATTTAACTTTTATGGCACGGAATAACGAACTGTCGTTACGTGATGCGCCTATTTTTGACTCCAAATTCATATCTTGTCAAAACTTTTCCAAACTGAATTTTAGTGTTTTAAGAACATTTATAAACCATTTTAAATCATTTTAAAGAGGTTTAACTAGGCTGTAACACTTCTATAATTCATATCGGAAAGTGATTTCATTTGTGTAAATTTGCCGTCTATTTAAGGTGAATTATTTCCACAATCAAACAAACATATCATCCCATCCAAATATGACAAACAACCATAGAAAACAAGCATATCAAATAACCATATAATTTATAATAAAAATAAGCAGAGTTTCTCACTTGATATCCTTTTGATCTAACTTTCAATCGACTGTAGCTCCGCTATTTCGAAACTGGAGCTTACGAATCTTGCACTAAGACTCCTAGGAGTTTGGACTTGGGCTTGCAAGGGTGGTGGGATGCATAGATGGGTACGGCCTAGGTAAGAGAAGAAGGAGAAGATCACTAACTCGATTACGAGCTCGAAGTAGTATATCTCTCTATATTTTACGACTTATTCTAACAGAACTTCGACTCTATTTTTGAATTTTTCCGTGAGGCTTTGGAAATCATTAATGTAGAGGAGGAAGAAGATGAAGAAACTTAAGAAATGAAGAGAAGAGAGAGTGAATGAAAGGGAGGATGGATGGCTTATATTTATAGGCAAAAATGTGAGAAAAATATCATGATATTTGTTTTGCCACACATCACCATTACATCATCCTCCTCCATCATCCTCACGGCCGAACCTTACCCTCTATGTGCCATACCTATGTGCTATGTGTACAAGTGATGGAGAGTATTGTTTTTTTGGTTAGGAAATATCATGATATTTGTAAATAAATATCATAATATTTATATTATTTTACCATTAGTAAATATAAATGTAAATGGTAAGTCTTAAGTGTTTTCATATGTTCATGGATGTATATATATGTCACATATAACCTATAATGTTGCACAACTTCTCTACGTCAAATAGTCACGAATTCTGATTCCGATTGTCGGTCACTTTATCTATATTTTTCCAAAGTGTATATTTTTGTAATTACTTATTCAAAATAAGGTCACCATTATAATCATTGTTCAAAATAATATAATTTGTGTTATAATACCTTTTATTTGAATATTTTTAAATTAAATATTTTCCAAAGTGATAAATTCATGGGTCGTTATAATAACAATGTTGCGATATATTTCATAAAAAATCTAAAGCTTACTAGAAGTCAAGAAACATACTTCGAAAAATTCCGCATGATAAAGGCAGTTTATCAAAGAGAGTTGATTGACATAGTAGATAGTTAAAATAATATAGCATACCCGTTCACTGAGGGACCAGCTTGATTAGTTTCTAAGAAAATCGATCGAAGTAGTTGGAAGAAGATTCCATAATTGACCCCAACTGCAAGTTGGAGATTGATTGAGTAAGGAATATGCCCTAGGGGCAGTTATGTATTTTATTACGTATATCTAACTCAATAACCAATATTATTCAAAATAAATGGTGTTTTTATTTCTATTATAGCTTGTTATATTATGATAAAATTAGTTAAGTAAATTACTTTAAGTATATCAAATAGAAAATCTTTAAATAATAATTTATATGATAGTAATCACAATGTTTTGTAATCATGAGAAATTTATCGCATTTAAAAACATATTATTTTAAATATTCTTAGTCAAGATGTTTTGCGATTGGATATCAATACATCCATTGAGACTAAAGTGCGTAACACTCTCTGAATGTTGGGTAGTGTATTATTCATGGTTGTTGGGTACACCAATGGATTACATACTAATAGTTATCGGATAACTATGGAATAACTCACTTGAGAGTTCTCTGTTGGTTAATACAGCTAATGTCAAATAGATAATCTCGGAGTGACGATGTTACACAGTTTCCTCAAGTTGAGAATACTATGGGACTTCAATGCAGACAGTCCACATTGATTATAGTTAAATCGTGGCATGGAGTCCATTGAATGACTATGCTTGGATCTAAGTTGAAGCATTGGAGGTAAAACACTATTCAATAGATAATTTGGCTCCTCAGTTATAAGAGGTTAGTATCAAGGTCAACTTTAGTCAACTCAAGCCTTTGACCGGAACAATACGATTAATAATAATTGTTATTATTGAATCAAGGATTTTGTATTTGGAGTCTCTAGACTTATAAAGTTGAATGTGGATGACATTGGAATTTTGATCAAAATAAAATTCTATAAGTCCTAACGTGATATAGTTTTAACGAAGAGGATTGATGTAAATAATCGTTACAACTAGGTACCGCTTATAATAAATAAAATTGGATTTTGCCAAAAAATATGTAAATGACAAATTCTACCAAAATATCATACCACTAGCTAAGATGATGTGTAAACATTAATATTCGAATTATTTGATATTAATTGCTAGCTGAATTTACCCCTTTGATTCGCACAACCGAAATGATGAATAATCGGAATAAACCACACAATTTAAGTAATTTATAATTATTGTAAACTAATTAAATTGATTAATATTTGTGAAATATAAATTATTAAATTTTATTTGATGTTTGAATACCATTTTTATTTAATAAAGTGTGCATATAAAAGTAATAAAAGCTTGTATCGATATATGATCTTAAATGAATATTTAAATTAGATTTAAATGGAATAAATGCTGAATGGATTTGGAAATTTTTTGAGGCCCTTTACACGTCATTCTGTAACCGGCCATACATGGTGGGAGGGAGATGATTTGATGAGATTTAATTGAGAATTAAATATCGAAGGTTTTAAAGGAGGAAATTGAAAGGTTTCAATATTTCTTTTAAAACATATTCTCTCTCATTCACTCATGATTATTCTCTCTTGACAATGTTCTCTCTTCCTCCCATCAAGTTGGCAAAAAATTTCATGGTGGTATGGGATTAAAATTCCAAAATCAAATACAAACTAAATTAATTATCAAATCTTGTTTATACCTCTTGATCTTTGCAACCACTTGAGGTTGATTCAAGAATCAATGGGCTTTTGATTCATCATTGCAGGTGTGATTTTTAGCAACTCCTAAGGTAATTATCTGATTTAATTTGTTTATGATTATTTATATGTTTGGATTCCATATAATTTATTTGGGCTTGTAATGGTTCATCTTGCAAGAAGTAATTCAAACCCTTTTATGCTCATCTCCATTGAAAATATGTCAAATACATTTATTTAATTCAAACCACTTTTATCCATTATCGCTTTTCTAAATATTTTCATTATTACTTATATGATTTAGACCTTCTTTCTAGAGAAGAACTGTGGAATTAAGAAGAAGAAGAAAGGTCTAAGTAGCAATGCCTTACCATGCCCGGCTCCAACGGGTAGAGCATGATGCAGACTGAAGAGCTTAAGTGTGAATTGTAGGCATGTTAGATGCAAAATAGCAATGTCTAAAGCAAATGCGAATTGTAGGCATGGTAGGATGTAATGTTAGCTTGTGTGATAGTATGAACTTTATGTGTATAGCCACAGTATGCATATTAGATGCCGGAGATTTTTTTTCATTTGGTGAAAATCATTTTGGATAACATGGTACTTGTTCTAATCATGTTAAGGTATGTATTAAGTTGATATTTTCATTCATTATAATGGAAATAGTAAGAACACAAAAATTGTTAATATCACTTTTAGTCCAGTCACGCATACTATAAAAAATTAGTAAAAACAACACAAAGATAGAAATTAATAGAAACAAATTGCAGTAGTCTAAAGTCACTCATATTTATTAGCTATAGGCAATGCTTTCCACCTTGATTATTAATATGTGGCATTCGTTCAACTTCACTTATATTTATTTGATGCTTGAAAATGAAAATAGGTTAGAAAAATAAAAATGCAAAAACGTCGTTTTAATATAGAAAAGAAAAAAGAATATTGTTACAAAAATGTCAAATTGTCACACCACTAGCTAAAGTGACCTGCAAAAGTTATTATTTGAATCGTTTGATATTAATCGCTAACCGAATTTACACTTATGAGTCACACAACCGCATGTCGAATACTCTAGATACCAAATTATAATTATTATGAATTAATTAATATTTATGAAGTGTTAATTATAAAATTTTATTTGATTTATTTGGATCAGTATTGAAAACAATATGTATATAAAAGTTATATATATATGTATCAATATACGATATCGATGTGCATTTAAGTTGGGTTTAAAGTGAATTTACTGATATGGTTTGAAAAATCAAGTGGGCCCATTAGCCCATGTATAGTGGCCGGCCAATCAAGGGAAGGGAGGGTGTAATATATTTGATATTTTGGGTTTGAATTGGTGGAGATAGAAGAGTAAAGGATCAAATCTTGATCACGTTTTTCCTTTCTCCTTCTTTCCTAATTTAGATCCATTACCCCTTTAATTTTTTGAGTTATTTTTTAGCTATAGAATCCTTAGTCCTCTGGCCAAAAATCAAAGCCACCCGTCCTTTAAAATTTACAAATCCGACACAAATTTAAATCAAATTAGATGAAGACATGTGGATCTCTCTGGTTACTAGCAATTTTTGGAAGAGTTGGAACCAGATTATAGAAGAACGATGTGTGAGGTGTTACAACTAGGCCACAGCTAAGGAAATATTCACATATATATATATATATATATATATATATATTATATTTATAATACAATATATATATGTGTGTGTGCACTTAAATTTACATAATTTAAAATATGTGTGTGTATTTATATACATTTGTTTATATATTTAAAAAAATTCGTGTGTGCGTATATAAATGTGTGTTTTAATAATTTATATGAAAATTTTAAATTTGAATTTGAATTTTTAAAGGTATTTTAAATTTTGATCTAGTGTAAAATTTGAATTTCAAAAGTGTTAAATCTTGAATTTTAATTTGAGTTACATTAATTAAAAATAGTTATTTACATATGAGTATATATATATACATATATATAATTATTTTCATAGTTATATGTTAATATTATTTATATACATAATTAAATATATTTTATATTATATTAATATTATATTATTGACATTAAATATGTATAGGAAGCGGCTAACATGTCCATTGGGGTGTAAATCCTAGCACTTGGATATGGGCATCTTAAATCATATACACTTTACTTGGTGCACATGTATGTGCACGTACAAGTGGATATGATACACATATGCACCTTATATATCATATATACAATCAAATAAAGTCCTTTATTAATGAAGAAAATAAAATGATGATTTTATTTTAAATTTATTTAGATTAGATCTAAATTAATTTATACTTCATAGGCCCAATAAGATCAAAAATGGTATTTTTTTTTTGAAATTCATCCATTTAACCCACTGCATGATGGCCATATCCAACAATTGTATCAGAGCCTAATAACCCATGTAGTCTAAATTAGCAGGTCTAAATTAGTGGCATTAGGGCTAACTTATTAAAGCCTACCCATTTAGTAGGGTGTCTAGAAAAGTCATGTATAAGGTTGGGTTTGGATACTCAAGAACTTCGCCTTACTTGGCTACTGGCCTGACCCGAAAGAATGTGCTAAACTCATAGATTATCCCCAATAGAAAGGCCCGAATTGAATTTAGACCTTGGGCTGGTTTTCAAAATCAGTTTTGAAATTAAATTAAAAATTTAAATTTAAATGGTCAAATTTAGAATAAGTAAAAATATTGATTTAAATTTAAAAGGTTAAATTTAAAATAAGTAATGATTATATAAATGCTATAAAATAATTTTTATATTGTTTTGAAAATAAAAAATAGTTTTTGAAAACTATTAATAATTAATTATATTAATTAGATAAATAACTGAAAGTAAATTAATTAAATTATACAACATATGTTGATATATGTAACATTATCTTAAAATGCTAAGGAATTATATATCTAATTTTTAGAATTAATTAAAATTATTTTAATTAAATAAATTATTTAAATATTAATTAATAAATAATATAATACATACATATTAAGATATATGTGTATAATTATAAATGTTATAGTATCCATATTTAATTTAAAATGTTTAAATGAATAAAATAAAATAAATTAAAATGTTAATTACTTAATTAATTAAATTAATCATGATTTAATTAATTAAATCATATAAGATTATACACAAGATTATTATATAAGTTAATTAAATTATAAAATGTTATACAAGAACTAAACTTGTATAATATGAACTTATAATAAAAGGTGGAACGGTAAGAAACCCAAAATAGATCTAAGGAATAAATACATACCTATATTACATTTACTTTGATTTTAGATGCATCCGACACTTGAATCATGAGGGTATTTCAAAAGAAACACATTATTCCATATGTCGAAACTACTCAATTAAATATATTAAAGGTTATGAATCTTTAATATAATGTTGTCCTGATCTTCAAAAGGCTTATGACACTGGTTGGTGGGATTCCATCATCGATATTATGTCTAAAATGAACTTCCCATTACCTTTTCTTGCATAGTTGTATACATGCATATCCACTCCAAAATTTTCGATCATTGTTATGGCCAAAGTTTAAGTTATTTCTCTTCTAAGAGGGGGATTATGCAAGGAGACCCCATCTCCTCGTATTTATTTATCTGTGTTATGGAGTGCCTATCTTCAATGATCAGTCAAGAAGTCACGCTCAAACGAATTGTCTGTCACCCTAGGTGTGCTAAACACAATATATCATCCTTGATGTTCACGGATGATCTCCTTATGTTCTCTAAACCAACTGATTCCTCAATACAACATATTATGCTTACTCTTGAAAAGTTCTATAAGTTGAGTGGACTTTCAATAAATAAGGACAAATCGCATATAAAAATTGCTGGGCTAACTCCTGTTGAAGTGTGGTCTATCCATCTCACTACGGGTCTAAAACCATTTCCGGCTGATGCAATATACATGGGTGCTCCTATATTGGATACTAAAATATCTATTGTGCATTGTTTACCGCTGTATGAGAAAATTACGAGTAGGCTCAATAGATGGTCATCATCTCAATTGTCAATGGTAGGCAGGCTGGTGATTGTAAAATCAATTGGTTTTTCTATGATGACCTATTTCTCTAGGCTGTTCATTTTGCCAAAGAAGCTTATTAACATGTTAAACACTGCATTTAATCACTTTTTTTGGCATGATAATCCATTCTCAAAGAAACTAATTATCATAAACTCCTTCTTCCTCTCAAGCAGGGTGGTCTTGGTATTATCAACCTTGAATTATGGAATCAAGCGGCGGCTTCACATTATGTCAATCTTATACTAAATAAAAGTGACGGTCTGTGGGCACAATGGAATATTCATTACAACTTAAAAAATAACAACTATTGGAATATGGTCGAATCTCCAGATTGCATTTGATTTTGGCGTTGTCTGCTAAAGATAAGACACAAGCTTCTTCCCCTAGTTATGAGTCCCCCAAACTCGTCTTTCTAGCACTCTCCGTGGTCCAAGCAAGGGGTTATTTTGTCAAATCTCATAGATTACAATCGTAGAGCCCTTACAGCTATCCCTGAGAATGCTGTTGCTGCTGACTATATATCTAGAGGCATTGTCTCATTACCTCACTCTAGTTCGGCTGAAATTATTGCTATATGGAATGATATTCAAGAAAATTATATTATGCCTGCTTCTAGTTGTACCATGTAGAACTCCATTTCAAAGCATTCTATTGCAGCTGTTTATCAGGCAATGATAAATGAACATCATGCGCGTACTTTTCCATGGAATAAGAGGGTTTTGGTCTTATAAAAAAAGCCTAAGGATAACATTATGCTGTGGAAAGTTCTTTTCAATGCTCTGCACACTCAGGATAAACTCTTAAGTAGAGGAATTATTACCTCTACTGACTGTCGGTTATGCGGTAGAAGGAATTAAAGTACCTTTCATTTGTTTTTTGCTTGTTCTTATGTCCATAGTTTATAAAGAGGATTCTAGCTGCTCATAATTTTCACATTCCATCACGAGATCCATTATTGAATGGGCTAGGTTATTTAAAGATACATAGTGGAGAACTGATAGAATTAACTTGCATTTGTATATATGCAGTGTTGGAGGAGAGAAACATCAGATTTTTTTAAGGAAGTTAAAAGTCCCACTTCCTCTCTTTTACAAGCCATTTTAAAAGCGGTATGAGTGGGCAAGCATAGAAAATTAACGTGCTTTTCGGAGCTTTGTTGATTTTCCCTACTGGCCTGATTGCATACTTCATGTGTTGTTGTGCTTGTTTTTTTCTATTTTCCTTTTCTTTTTTCTGGTCTTTGTTATCTTTGTACGTTCTAATTTTTCTATTTTAATAAATTAGTGGTCGGCCCACTCAAACTGTCGGCTTGCCTTGCAAAAATAAATAAATAAATATAATGTTGTCCTCTACCATTTATATACTAATAGATTGCTTGCATACTCCTTAGTTGTTGAGCTTTCCTCAAGCTAGGAATGTTATGTGTAGTATTATTAATATATAGAATAGAATAGGTAAGACAACTGCATATATATTTATTGAGTTTTTTCTCAAGGTACATGCATTATACTTTGGCCATCGCCCTTGATATCCTTTTGATCTAAGTTTCAATCGACCGTAGCTCCATTATTCCAGAACCGGAGCTTACGATTCTTACACTTAGAGTCCTAGGGGTTCGACCTTGGGCTTTCAAGGGTGGTGGGATGCTTAGATGGGTACGGCCATGGTACGAGAAGAAGGAGAAGATCACTAACTCGATCTCGAACTCGAAGTGGTATATCTCTCTATATTTTTCGACCTATTTTAACAGAACTTCGATGCTATTTTTGAATTTTTTCTAAGAGGCTATGGAAGCCATTAATGTAGAGGAGGAAGAAGATGAAGAAGCTAAAGAAATGAAGAGAAGAGAGTGTGAACGAAAGGGAGAATGGATGGCTTGTATTTATAGGCAAAAATGTGAGAAAAATATCATGATATTTCTTTTGCCACACATCACCATTACATCATCCTCCTCCATCATCCTTACGGCCGAACCATACCCCTATGTGCCATACCCAAGTGCTACCCATGCGTGAACAAGTGATGGAGAGTATTGTTTGTTTTGGTTAGGAAATATCATGATATTTGTAAATAAATATCATAATATTCATATTATTTTACCATTAGTAAATATAAATGTAAATGGTAATTCTTAAGTGTTTTCATATGTTCACGGATGTATATATGTGTATATGTATGTCACATATAACCTATAACATTGCACAACTTCTCTACATAAAATCGTCACAAATTCCAATTCCGATTTTCGGTCACGTTATCGATATTTTTCCAAAGAATATATTTTGTAGTTAATTATTCAAAATAAGATTACCATTATTAATCATTGCTCAAAACAATATAATTTGTGTTATAAATCCTTATTTTTGAATATTGTTAGATTAAATATTATTTTCCAAAGTGATAAATTCATGGGTCGTTACAGACTTCCCCCTTTAAAAAATTTCTTCCTCGAAATTTATGATAAGAACAAGATACTCAAACAGGAATATACTAGGCACGATGGAATACAAAGGTATGATAAGTGACTACACTATAGGCGGTGAGTACACTACATGAATACAATATGCAAACTATGCATCAATCTTAAACTCAGGATTAGCTTTTCTCATTCTATCCTCAGTTTCCTAAGTGCATTCTTCAGCATCACCACTCCATCGAAATTTAAGTAATCTTACAACCTTTCTCCTTAATTGCTTCACATCACGATCTACGATTTGATTAGTTTGTCTGATAATAGTTAAGTTTTGTTGCACCGTTAAATCTTCTTGGGCAGCTGTCTCTATGATTTGTTCTAGGTCATACACATACTTTCATAGATGAGATACGTGAAAAACATTGTGTACACCCGACAACCTTTCTGGTAATTCTACTCGATAGGCTAGTGGGCCAATCCACTCAAGAATGGGAAAAGGTCCAATATATCGAGGTGATAACTTCCCAGTCTTT
This sequence comes from Allium fistulosum, assembly GCA_030737815.1. Lineage (NCBI taxonomy): Eukaryota > Viridiplantae > Streptophyta > Magnoliopsida > Asparagales > Amaryllidaceae > Allium > Allium fistulosum. The sequence continues at coordinate 1,011,579,600 of CM060907.1, forward strand.
CAAAATCTCGTTACTCCCCTCATCGGAGAGATTTTAAAAAATACAAAATCTCCAACTGAGAATTCTAAATTCCTACGCCTTTGATCGATGTAATTCTTCCACCTACTTTGAGTTTCCTTCAGCTTCTTTTTGATCATATCTTTGAGGCTTCTCGAATCATATCAGGACCAAGTACTAACCAGTCTTTGGTTTCAATCCAACATGCTAGTGGTCTACATGGACAACCATATAAAGCTTCATAAGATACCATATCAGTACTTGCCTGGTAGCAGTTGTTGTAGGAGAATTCCACAAGATGAAGATGATTTTCCCACAAACCTTGAAAATCTAAGATACAAGCTCTCAGAAGATCTTCTAATACTCGGTTTGCTCTTTTAGTTTGCCTATCATTTTGGGGATTGTATGCGGTGCTTAAATATAGCTTCGTTCCCAAAGCTATCTGTAATGCCTCCCAGAACTGACTGGTAAAAATTAGATCCCAATCACTCACTGTGCTTCTCGGAACTCCATGTAATCGAATAATCTCTCTCATTTATATTTTAGCTAAGCTTGAGGCTGTCCTTGTTGGCTTTATTGGAATAAAGTTTGCGCTTTTGGTCAATCGATCTATGATAACCCAAACGCTTTCATTTCCCTTTCTCGTTCGTGGTAAGCTGTCAATGAAATCCATTGATATATGGTCCCACTTCCAAGTTGGAATCTCAAGAGATTTTAGTAGTCCAGCAATCTATTGTTGATCACTTTTGATTTGCTGACAATTTGCACATCTACTAACATGGATGGAAATGTCCCTCCTTATACATTCTCACCAGAAAGTCCTCTTCATATCTTGATACATCTTGGTAACTCCTGAATGTATTCTAAGTTGAGAAATATGACATTATGCTAGAACTTTCTGCCTAACCTCATCAATATTCAAAACACAAATTCTGTCATGCATTCTTGAAATTCCTTGCTCATCCATCTTCCCGGTATCATGTTCTCCTCAACTTCCTTGGCTATCCTTGCAACCAATGGATCCTTAAGCTGGTTCTCCTTTATATGATTAATCAAGGTTGGATGTACCACTAAATACGCTATAACGGCATGCCTTCTGCTTAGCGCATCCACTACAACATTGGCATTCCCAAGCATATATAAAATTTCAAGATCATATGACGCTAGAGATTCTAACCAACGTTGTTGTCTCATATTTAAGTCCTTTTGAGTGTAAAGATACTTCAAAGATTTATGATATGTGAAGAGATTGAACTTTTCACCCAGTAAATAATGCCTCCACATTTTTAATGCTAACACAACGGCTAATAATTCTAGGTCGTGTGTTGCATAATTCCTTTCATGACTCTTTAGTTGTCTGCTCGCATAAGCGATAACTTTTCCACATTGCATTAGAACTGCACCAACTCCTTCCCTACAAGCATCAATATATACATTTAAACCACCACTTTCATCAACAATGGCTAGGACTGGAGCACTAGTTAACCTTTTATTCTACTTATTAAATGCTTGCTCATATTTCGTTTTCTAGTTAAACTTAACATTCTTCATAGTCAACTTTTGTTAGATGAGAGGAAATCTTTGAGAAGTCTTGAATAAACCTCCTGTAATATCCTGTCGATCCTAAGAGCTACGGACATCCGTCGGAGTCTGTGGTTGCTTCCAATCTTGTATAGCTGAAATCTTTCCTGGATCTACCGAAATTCCATCTCCTGGCACAATATGTCCAAGGAATCTTCCTTCTTTCTCCTAGAAGTGAAATTTTGAGAATTTGGCTTTAAGAACATGTCTCCTTAATACCCCTAATACAATCTCCAGATGTCATTTGTGTTCCTCCTCGGTCTTTGAATAGGTAAGAATATCATCAACAAAAACCAACATGGATTTGTTGAGCACATCTCTAAATACTCTGTCCATATGATCCACAAAATAAGCGGGAGCATTGGTCAGCACAAAAGGCATAACCAACCACTCGTAAAAACAATCTAGACTTCTGAAGGTAGTTAATGGAATGCAATCTTCAGCTATCCTTAGCTAATGGAACCCTATGGCTAGATCCATTTGCGAGAATACTCGAGCACCGTGAAGTTGATTAAACAAGTCATCTATGCGGGATAGAGGATACTTGTTTTTAATAGTCTACTTATTCAGGTCTTGATAATCCACACAAAGTCTTAGGGAGCCGTCAGATTTTGCAATGAAAACTACAACTGTGCCCCAACTAGAGCGACTTGGTCTAATTAGTCCTTTCTTTAACAACTCATCAGTTTGGTTTACCAACTCATACTTTTCATCCTTCGAATAGAGTGAATAATAGGTCTTGCACCAGGAATCAAGTCAATACGAAACTCAATTTCCCGATGTGGCGGAAAACTTTTTACCTCTTCAAAAACATCCTGAAACTCCTTAACAATCGATATCATCTCTAAACCGTTTTGGGATTAATCTAGCGCATACATGAAACTATCCATTACCGGACTAGGTTCTTCACAAGATATTTCTATAAAGTTCCCGAAGTGTCACGACCCGACTTCCTATGCCCAGGAAATCGTATCGTTTTGAAGAAAAGAAAGAGGTGAGAAAGTAGAAAAGAAAGAGAAGAAGAAGAAAACAACAACAGAATCTCAACAGCGGAACGAATAAAATATAATATATCATATAAATTAATACATAGTATCATATACATCAGAGTACACAGACAATACAACAGATACTAGACAGTTATAAACATCTGTCTAGTTAATACAATTCACACATCACAGAGATACAACACAGCGGAATACAGAATAAACACTAACACAGCGGAACCACTATATATCTATACGCTGAAGCCTCCTGCTCCATTGCTCCTCCAGAATTCGTCAAAGCTAACCTGAATCCCTTGGCTACCCGTAAAAATTTGGGTACCCGAGAGTTTATGAAAAACAAAAATAAACTTCGGGTCAGACATGGGTCTGGTATGAGTAACAGGTTAAAGTTGTTTAACTTTGAAAATCACTTGAAACAAAGGTATCACGTAAGACTTCCCACACATAAACATGGAAAAGTTTTTACCTTACGCTAACCAAAACATTTTTATAGGAAATCCAGTGATATTATAATAGTGTCTAGGGTTTTCAAGTAAAATACAGAAATAGCTGAAATGCTTACATCTCACATTTCAACATAGTTGGGCACAATCAAAACGTACGGCGCTTATTGGATTTTGGATTCCATACAATGGCTGGGCTACTGGGGTACCGCCCGTCACAGTACGTGGCCTAGATCATCGTACCGAGGAGTACGCCCGCTCCCCTGCAACACAAGGCCGGACCCATCCCTTACTGGACAGTTCCAAATAAGATCACCCCACAGTTGGCGCGACCAACCGTACACTAAACCGAAATAAATAGGGACATCTAGACAGGGGTAAACCTTACTCTCAAGTGGGGGCTACCCACGAAGCCTTGCTGCACCTCCCCTGTTTTAGCCATTCCCGGTTGATGAGGCTTGAGGTCACGATTACCTTTATAGAATTCATCCCTTAGAATGCTCATCGCCCACCTGACGATGTTCTGAAAGCATTCGATCCATACAAGTTCGTTCCGGGTTCGAACGAAACCGAAGGCATTATCTCGTTACACTCGTATTGGAATCACCCTCAGAGTTAACGACAATAACCCTTGCATTCTGAATCACCATCTCGAATCTATAAGTACTATCTCCGTCAAACTCATTACGGAATCACCCACAGAGTTATACTGACGTATAGTTCTTATACCTCGAGTCTTCACTTGCTCCACTTGGATTTCACGACCTAACGTTATTTTGGATCGATGTGGTATTCGGGTCTCCAGACCTGGAATCCTGGTATACGGAAACCCGATCCCGGTCTCATCGAAATCCAAAACGTGTCTTTTAAGGCCAAGTTGTTTTAAAGGTTTAAAACAGTTTAATTCAATTATCTATATACACAAAGATAGATAAATCACAATATCACAATGGATAATAACATCATCATCGTAAACAGATAATTCATATTATCTACTCAAACAGATAATCAATATCATCATACTTACAACAAGCATCCATATCACAATAGATATTACTCATCCCATATCTGAGATCACAATCAATCAAGGAAATCAATATCCTCCATCATAAGCAATGATTAATACTCACACCATTTATAATTAATTTAAAATGAATTAAATTAATTACAAATCTCTAATTAATTTAAAGTAAATTAAATTAATTACTTCATTCTATAAATCCTGCTTACTTAACCACTGATTAATTACAAATTAATTAATTAATCATTCTCTAGATTTCCAACTTAATTAATCATCCTGGATTAATTATCTTTTAATTACATTCAAGTAATTATTCTTTAATTAATTTCACAAATTAATTATTTATAACCAAATACAGTGATTAATCTTTAATTACTCTATTTATTAATTAACCATAATTAATTACATTTATCCTTAATTAATTACAATTAATTAATTACTCTTAACACTTATTATTAATTAATTAATCTTAATGAATCAATCCTTTAAATTTATCATTAATCATATAATTAATGATTCCTAATACATTTTTGAATTAACTATTCCATTTACATTAATTACTCTAAGTAATTAATCTTTAACCATAATTATTAATCATCCTTGATTAATCCCATTCAGTAATTAACTACCCTTAATTACTTCACTTAATAAATTAATTACTCCTTAATTAATTTCCTAAATTAATCCCTTGATTAATTTCACAAAATAATTTAATCCAAATTACTATCATACTCAAACCATCTTCAAACAATTACATATAGTAATTATCATCAATTACTTCATTAAGTAATTTCACTTCATTAATTACATTTAAGTAATTATACTTATCAAATCATCGAATGGTTTATTTAAAATTAATTAAACTAAATTAATTAACTTAAACAAATCGTTTAACTCGATTAATTTTATTAAGCAATAAATTCCTTAATTACTTCCATTAAACATTTTCACAAATGTTTATCTTTAACTAATTTATCTAATTAATTATTAAAATTAATCACATAAATATACCAATTAATCAACTTAGATAATTCAAATTTACTAAATTAATTATCTTGAGTAATTAATTCCTTTAATTATACTTAAACAATTCCACAATTGATTTTCTTTAATTAATCAATCTAATGAATTATTAAAATTTTCATACTGATTAATTATAAAACAAATCTTGAGTTAATGACCATTATTACTATTAACAGTCCTAAATTTCTTTTCTTAAGAAATTTAACTTAGATAAACCCTTATTAATTCCAAATTAATTTATCCTTAACCAATTATTAATTAACCACTAATTATTTAATTAATTCAAGTTTTTAACCGTAACTTAATTAACCCTTAATTTCTTGATTAATTAACATTTAACCATTAGTTTAAAAATCTAATTTATTCAAATTAATGATCTTAACTCCAATTTAATTATTTCTAATTAATTTACTTAGAACTTAATTAATGAGTTTAAAACTCATAATTACTTAATTAATCCACTTATTAATTAAATTTATCAATCTATTTAATTAACTTAATAATTTAATGAATCCAATCACTAAATTCCACTTTACAGATTTTAAACTAAATTTCTTTTTAAATTTTCAAATCATTAAAGTATATTTTAACTTTAACTTATTTACCTCATTTTAAAGTTATAAACTTTATCCATTTTCAAAACTTAAGATTCAAATTCAATTTGAATTTAGATTTAAAATCTTAATTTAAACTGGGTTTTAATTTTGCTTCAGATTTTAATTTCAAAAATCCTTTTTTTTTTAGTTGAAACAAATCAGGTTTCTAAGGAAACCTGTAACTATTACAATACCCGAGTCTCCCCTTCAGTTACTCCGGGTAAAACTCTCTACCACTTCGAACAAATGATCAAATTACCCGAGTAAAACTCGGGTACACCATCCCCTTTAACAAAACATCACCTGACACAGATCACTGCACCGTGCATATGCACGGGGGTTCTGGCCACCTCCGGTCACTTCCCAAATAACGAGCACATCGATGTTCATCCCTGAGACACATCACGACCATCATCAGCCTATCATCCATTCGAAATCACACTCGAGTTTCCCAAATCAAAACCTGGCAAAAACTGGAACAACACCACCATTTAAACCCCAAACCTGGAAACTCCTCATCCTCTTTCCTCCGGCCATCGGCGGCGTTGGAACTCCGTCCATCTCTTCCTCAACACCCAAACTACCATCTCCCCAAAAATTTCAGCACTCGATCACCGAGAACAACCATGCCGATCAAAACTACTGCACTGCCCAAAACTAGGTTTAGAAATGAAAAAGGGTCGTCGCCGCCACCACGTCCACCTGACCACCACCGCACCATTTTTCCCATCACCTCGGTAAACCCCTCCACCTCCTGGCAAAACACCGACTACCCCGAGTGCCTCAATCGCCAGAAAAGCCTCATAATGGATTTTCTGTTCAACTTTGATTTTCTCGATCAACAGTTCATTAAAAATCTTGATCTTGCTTTTTAAAATCATGATTTAGTTCAGGGTTTCAGTTTATATTACTGGATTGTCAAATTTTCATATTTGAAATTTTCACAAATTCAAGCTTTGTTCATTTGATTTCCAGTTGAATTTTTAATGCATTTTAACTTGATTAAAGTTTTAATCTAAATCTAGGATTGAACAAATAGTTATATTTTTTTCTTCGCTTAAATCCTAACCAAAACTATATCAAGAGATTTGGGATTTTAAACAGAACTGATGTCTGGAAAGAACAGAGGAATCTCAGATGAAAACTATCATACACAAACATACAATCATCCATATATATATATACACAGAAAGGCATAGATATATATACATATAAACATACATATTTCAGGCATTAATCAAGCAACTGATTTATTTTAAGTTTTTTAAAAAAATGTTACTCACAGGAAAATAAACAGAGAGCAACTTGAAACTGGAAATGGTATTTGCATGCTTTTGTTTTGATTCCAGAAACTTGAAAACTTTGTCTAGCTTTAATTTCTTTAAACTGGGAAGCTTTAATATTTGAATCTGGAATGTTTAGGACTTTGGAATTTTGAGGAAGTTGTTCAAGATTGCAGCTTTGTTTAGTTGAATGATGTTTGAGTTGAAACTAAGCTTTAGTTTGTAATTGTCTTTGAAAACTTTAAAATGAAGAAAAAGCTAAGTTTCTTTTTGGCAAACGAAAATGAAATGAAAAAAAAGACTAAGGCAGTTTGATAAATAGATAGAAAGATGTCTCTTTTTCCCAGGGTATTGTTTCTTGCTGGTACAAATATATTTCAGAGATTTTTATCTCTATGGGGCTGAAGTGATCTATACAATGTACACTAGAGATATTAGCATTTAATGACAATGTCCTTTATGTCTACACCTTGTATACTTTATTTCATTTCGAAACCTATATCTTAGTGTATATATTTCTTCTTTTTCAAGATACATACTTGTTCTATGCTACCTGTACAAACATGAACATTACCCTTATTCCTACTTGCATTGCCATCAAGTATTTCCAGAATTGTCTAAGTGTTTATAGATATTTCTATAATCATTTACAGTAATTGGTATTGCCTTCACTTCCAAGCTTACACATTTATTCTTTATTCGTTTGTACAATTCTTGTATCTAACCTGTTCATACAGAATGTATTATATTTGTTATTGTTTGTTACACATTTCATACTTATCTTATTTGTTCATATTTAAATATATTCCTTAGCTAGGGTCTTATTACTTTATAATAGAATGAAATCCTATACTTATTTTGTTGTTATATTTTAGCTATGAGTTTTACTTTACATTATATAATTCATATAATTTATCTTATATATTTCCATTCCCATTTTTACCCTAAATATTTATTTCCACTTTTATATTTATTATCTTGTATGTTCACAAGTATACATGTTATTTGAGAATAACAATTTGACACATTTAAATAGTTTATAAAAGAGATTATAAATTCCTATTGTTATTAAATAAATTAATATATCATATTTATTAAACAATATTTTACAACAACCCTTTTAATTTATCTTAACTTAAGCTAAGATAAATTAAAATCAACTTAAACATTTATCTTAAGTATTTTAAAACCATATAGTTATTTATTTAATAGCTTAATATTAAACTAAATCAAATTTCCAAATTATCAAAAATGTTAGAATTATAAAATAAGATTCATTTAATTATTAAGTTCAACCCAAAGATTTCTATTTATAATATATACAAATATATATATATATACATTGTAAATAGAAAACAATTTATTAGCTTTTAAAAGATAAATTCTCAATTAAATATTTATTCAAAAGAAGATTATTAAGTCAATTCAGATTTTATTAACAAAAATCATCAAATCAATTTAATTTTAAATGCAGATTATTAAATTGATATTGTCAGAAATTTCGGGATGTCACACGAAGCTAGTTCGTAAAGATATAGTCCTTTTAACGCAATCATGGACAGCTTTATTCTTGGCTAACCAATCCATACCGACCAAAACCTCAAACCTAATAAAATCGAGGACAAATAGGTCACATTAAAAATGATGGGGAGGGTAAATGATTCGGACATCTTCACAAATCATATAGAGATTAGTTGTATCGCCTATGGGATTAGACACAAAGATATGGGTATCTACTATTTTTGTGATTAATTTTAACTTATCTACCAATCCTTTAGAAATAAAACTATGGGAAGCCCCTATATCAAATAATACTCTAACTAGATCATCATTGGTATAGAAATTACCTTTAAAAACTCCCTTGCCCCTTACATTAGTAGAGGTTGAAGGCTCAGCTTTGATAGCATAGACCTTACATGCTCTCCTTTCTCAATAATGGGCATTTATTTTTCTAATGTCGGGGTCGATGACAGTTGTAGCAGAGACTATTATGAACCATATGAGAGATGGTTCCTTACTGCTGCCTTTCAAACTTAGGACTCCTAGGATACTTTAAATAATGGACTTTCTTTCCACAATTAAAACATTCAACATCTTTAAAATGGTTTTCCTAAGATCCTTCTTCGTGCTTGCCTTGACATGGCTTCTTTCCATTGTTATTGAACTTCCTCTTGTTGTTGTTGTTGTTGTTGTTTTGAGTTGCGACCGGGTTCTTCTTATCTAAAACTTCATAACATAAACCCATATCTATTAATTCCACAAAGGTACATGAGCAGTCATCCTATCCTGGTACTGCTCCTTCATGCCAGAAATGAACATGCTGTTTTTCTTCAGAGGCATGCCTATCAGTCCAAACCCAAAGCAAGATAATTCATTGAATTTGTGCAAATATTCTTCCACAGACATCTCTTCTTGTTTTAGATCTATGAAACTTCTATAGAGGTGGGATTTACCAGCAGAAGGCTGTATTGTTCTTCAAAAAATTCTTTAAACCTTGCCCAAGAGAAATTATCTTCTAACTCATTAAAAGTAATGGACACCCACCAAGCTAGAGCCCCATCCTTTAATTGCCAGGAGACCAAGAACCACTTTCGATCATCATCGATGTCTAATCCTTTATAGATTTTCTCATAGGATCGGAGCCAAGCTTGAACTTCAATAATAGACTCTATGCCCTTGAATGGCTTTCCTCCCAAGCTAGTATAATCTTTGCAAAGAATGGCAAAGTTAACTCAAGGTCGCACAGGAATCATTACTTCTTCAATTACCGCAGCATTTGGAATTTGACCACTGGTGACTATTGTGTTGCTACCTCCCCTTCTACGACCTCTTGGGTTACTCATTTTACACATCTGGATATAATAAAGAGATAATTTAGAATATAGATGAGACTATCTTAGGGAACGGGCATAAAAATTGAATATACTTATTTGGATAAAAAATTTAAATACGCCCTCTCACTGATGAAACTCATTCTAGGACATTACTAACCTTATCTCTAATGAGTTGACTCCATCAAGGCTTAAGTGTTCTCTCAACCTAAGCTCTTATACTAACTGCAACGGCCCGCCTTTTTGACCCTCGAAGATCGACAATAATACATCATCGTATTCACGTGCAGCAAATTCAAGTGCTGGAGAGGCAGATAATCAGGAGTAAAAGAAAATAACGGTAGAAGAAAGGACAAAATAGATTCTCACATCGCATTTAACAACTTGTAATTATACATATAGATAGTACATACAATCACTCTCAAAATGAGATATCAGAGTCATTGCAAGTATTAGCCCAGCTAGGGACAGTTATAATTGCCTAGCCCAATAGGTCCTGGTAGATACTTATACATAATATAGCGAAAATAGAAATAGACAACTATCTATATAGGACCCTCTAGCTTCATGCTCCATGCTCCTCCCAAAATACTCTAAGCTACTTAATTACTTGGCTGGCTGGAAAAATAGGGAACCCAAAGTTTAAGGGGAAAAGAAATATAACTCCAGGTCAGTCATGAGACTGGAGTAAGAAAACTCAAAACATAGGTTTTTCAAAACAAAGGGTATCTCATAAGACCACGCCGCACATAAACATAGGCACGTTTTTACCTTATGATAACCAAACCATTTGTTACGCAAAATCAGAGATATTATTTTTAATGACATTCTTTGCAAACTCTTTCAAATAAATATATATAATCTTAGTTGAAATTGTTACATTTATTAAATTCCAGCATAATAGGTTTACAACTAAAACCATGAAGTACTCGTATTGAAGAATGGATTCCATACAATGACAAGGTAAGGGACTACCTTCTGATAGTACATCTCTAGAAGGATGCACCTGAGGCTCCAACCTCAACCAGCACTTGCTGGTACATCTCCAGTTTCAATCCAACTTGCTGGTGATCTACATGGATGACCATATAAAGCTTCATAAGGTGCCATATCAATACTTGCACGGTAGCTGTTGTTGTAGGAGAATTCCACAAGATGAAGATGATTTTCCTATGAACCTCCAAAATCGAAGATACAAGCTCTTAGAAGATCTTCCAATACTCGGTTTACCTTTTCAGTTTGCCCATCAGTTTGGGATGGTATGCGGTGCTTAAATCCAGCTTTGTTCCCAAAGCTGTCTGTATTGCCTCCCAGAACTGACTGGTAAAATTGGATCCCAATCACTCACTGTGCTGCTCAAAACTTCATGTAATTGAACAATCTCTCTCATGTATATTTTAGCTAAGCTCGATGCTGTCCTTGTTGGTTTTATTGAATAAAATATGTGCTTTTGGTCAATTGATCTATGATAACCCAAATGCCTTCATTTCCCTTCCTCGTTTAAGATAAGCCATCAATGAAATCCGTTGATATCTGGCCCCACTTCCAAGTTGGAATCTCAAGAGGTTTAAATAGTCTGGCAGTCTTTTGCTGAGCACTTTTGATTTGCTGACAATTTGCACATCTACTAACATGGATGGAAATGTCCCCCTTCCACCAGAAAGTCCTTTTCATGTCTCGATATACCTTGTTAACACCTGGATGTATTGTACGTCGAGAATAACGTCATTCGGCTAGAACTTCCTGCTTAACCCCATAGAACACAAATTATGTCTTGCATTCTTAAAATTACTTTCTCATCCACATTGAGTCCCATCCATCTTCTCGGTACCATGTTCTCCTCAACTTCGTTGGCTATCCTTGCAATCAACATATTCCTAAGCTGGTTCTTCTTTATATGATTACTCTAGGTTGGACGTTCCACTAAATAAGCTATAATGGCATGCCTTCTTCTTAACACATTCACTACTCCATTGGCTTTTCCAAACGTATATAAAATGTCAAGATCATACGATGTGAGAAATTCTAACCAACATTGTGTCTCATATTTAAGTCCTTCTTAGTGAAAAGATTCTTCAAAGATTTATTATATGTGAAGAGATTGAAATTTTCACCCAGTAGATAATGCCTTCACATTTTTAATGTGAACACAACGGCTAATAATTATAATTCATGTGTTACATAATTCCTTTCATGAGTCTTTAGTTGTCTGCTGGCATAAGCGATAACTTTTCCATGTTGCATCAGAACTGCACCTACTCCTTCTCCACAAGCATCAGTATATACAGTTAAACCGCTGCTTTCATCAGCAATAGCTAGGATTGGAGCACTGGTTAACCTTTTCCTCAACTCATTAAATGCTTCCTCACATTTTGGTGTCCATTTAAACTTAACATTCTTCATAGTCAACTTTGTTAGATGGGAGGAAATCTTTGCGAAGTCTTGAATTAACCTTCTGTAAAATCTTGCTAATCCTAAGAATCTGCGGACATCCATTGAAGTTTGTGGTTCTTCCAATCTTGTGTAGTTGAAATCTTTCCTAATTCTACCGAAATTCCATCTCCTGACATAATATGTCCAAGGAATCTTACTTCTTTCTCCCAGAAGTGACATTTTGAGAATTTGCCTTTAAGCACATGTCTCCTTAATACCCCTAATACAATCTCCAGATGTCTTTCGTATTCCTCCTCAGTCTTTGAATAAGTAAGAATATCATTAATAAAAATAACACGAATTTGTTGAACAGATCTCCGAATACTTTGTCCATGAGATCCACAAAATAAGCGGGCGCATTGGTCAGCCCAAAAGGCATAACCAACCACTCATAATAACAATTCGGACCTTTGAATGCAGTTAATGGAACGCTATCCTTAGCTGATGTAATCCTATGGCTAGATCCATTTGCGAGAATATTCGAGCACCGTGAAGTTGATCAAACAAGTTATCTATGTGGGGTAGATGATACTTGTTTTTAACAGCTTGTTCAGGTCTCGATAATCCACACAAAGTCTTAGGGAGCCGTCAGATTTTGCAACGAAAACTAAAGATGTGCCCCAACTGGAGCGACTTGGTCTAATTAGTCCTTTCTTTAACAACTCATCGGTTTGGTTTGCCAACTCATACTTTTCCTTCGAATAGAGTGAATAACAAGTCTTGCACCAGGAATCAAGTCAATATGTGACATCCCCTACTTGGAGGCCCAAAACTAACGGCTACGGATGCTGCAGTCATCCATAGTTATTAATCCTCAACGACCAAATACGGTAATGTTAGATACATTGATATAACAGAAACACGTGGATATGGAAAATTTTAAAAAATCAACATACAACTTTCTCATTCCATTCAAAGAATTTCAAATTCATTACATAATCCAAATACGAGAACCACGTTTAGAGAAAATATAATTATTACAACATACGCTAAGAGCGACATAGGAAGATGCCCTCTTGGATGATTAGAGTATATAACTAGGAAATTAAACATTTCTGCCTTTACAACAAAACACACCAAAATCAAAATAGAAAAGAACTCTAAATAGCTATCATGCCTCCTGCACGTCTCCAGAAGCTTATTCGTCTAAAGAGGTACTTGAAAACCTCAACTCTCAAACTACTAAAAATCAATTGAGCACCCGAGAGTTTAAGGGAAAACATAAACTTCGAGTCAGACATAAAGCTTGGTATGAATAATAATCTACCATCTCAAACCATTTAGATATCTAGTGAGACACGCTGTTTAGCGGAACGGGTTTCCCCCTCACTGGTATCCTAAAACTTTATAAAACCGTATATTGTGCTCCTGCATCCACAATGGTTAAAACATAGCAATTCAAAATATTATGATGATATGCAAAACAAGTAAATCGATTCTGGATTACCCATCCCCGTTCATTTTGACTATCTGTCTTATCTATAGTTTCTAGGATCACTATTAACCTAATAGTTTTCATGGGCTAACTACTAACCTGTTTAATGTTTATGGACTTCCTGTCCGGTTTCATAGTTTTCATGGGATCACTAAGAACCTATTGGCCCCTACCAATAACTTCATTATTTCATCGGTTCTCCCTGTACCTATTGGTATCTCCAATAACTTCCCTCTTATCCTAGTTTTCATGGGTTGACTAGGAACCTATTGACTTCTATCAATAACTTAATTCGAATATAGTTTTCATGGGTTCACTACAAACCTATTGGCCCCTGCCAATACTATTTCTAATCATAGTTCTTATGGGTTTACTACAAACCTATTGGCCCATGCCAATAACTTATTCTAAGCATAGTTTTCATGGGTTTACTATGAAGCTGTCTACCTGACAATTTCTTTAATCAATATTTTGGCATCCTACATACTGATCTATCTGACCTCCTGGATGCAATTCTACTCATTCAGGAGTTAACTTAATTTATATTTACTACTGGGTTTGTAACACCCGTATTTTTTATAATTGAAAATATGAAATTTACTAAGATTTTGGAATTTAATATTATCAAAGATTAATATTTATGATTTATAAATGGAAAAAAATTATTAGAATATAATTTCATAGTGTTGATTGAATGAAATTGACAACTATTTGATGTAATTTCAATTAATGGTAACAATAAAGGTTAATAATGAATGATATTCCTAGTTGAAAGATAATTGTAGAGGTTAGTTTGGATATAATGGTAGGTTAATAAGAAATAGATTAAATGTTGTATTAAAGATAGAAATAATAGGTATATAATTGAAATTGGTTATTATAGAGTAGGAAATCAGTTTTAGGTAAGTAATTTATAACCCTTGGTTGTAAACAATGAATTAATAGATATGAATTATCAAGTTGTAACAATTGATTTATTATCATCGCATTAATTAAATCAGTTGAAATTAATTGGGAAATCAATGGAAAGTAAATGTAATTGCAATAGTGCAGTTAATATAAGAAAAGATGTTAACTGTAGAGTGATGAGAATAATAAAATGGAAACTTGTGTTAAATAAAATTCATAAGGTATTTGATGATTTGATGATAAGAATGTAAATCAAAATAATAGAATTTGTTGAAATTTAAATTATAATAAACGAGGATTTATTGCTATTGTGATTTCATGTTGGAATTAAGGTAATGTTTAAATCTTGAAATTAACATGGAATATTTAATTTTAAAAGATTGCTAATTTCTGTGTAATCAAGAATGATAAAATTGTTAAATTTTAATTTTGAATTTAAAAGTGATTAAATTGATTTTAAATTAATAATTCATTTAATTAACGTCAAAAAATAGTCTTTAGGGCACTGCCTTAGATTTCGATGAAACTAGTTTCATCGGATCCGTAATAGTGAATTATTATAGGATTTCAAGTTTTGTAGCAATCGGACTTATCGTTTGATCGTGCAAGCTCAAAACGCGTAGAAATCAATTAATGGAAGTTGAATGATTATAATTCGATTTTAAAAGCTAACTTCTATATACAATAGAATTAGGATTTGAAATTAGTTCCATTGAGTTTAAAAATATTGAAAACCTATATTTTAATATGTTAGATGACCTATTTTTGTTTCGGGAACGAAACGGGCTTTTCGGGTCTTTGTTATCGCTTCGACCCATTCGATCGGTTCCATCCATTCTTATCCATCTCTACCTATATATATGTTGTTATAAACCCTAGCTGCTTCTATTCTATGTTCTGAACGTACAATTTCTGTTCTTATATGTTCCATTATATGTTCCTTCTCAATGGCAGACATCTCAAACCCTAATTGCAATTCCAAATCAAACTCCAAAATTCAAACTGCTCAAACCCTATCATATGATATATGATCGTGAAGCTCTCGATGAACGTAATTTTCTTCTGCAATCTTTTTCGATTGGAGGCTACGTTTGTCCAGAATTTGGCGATCTTTCTCAGCCGTTCGTTGTTAGGGTTTCGCGATCGATGGTGGATAGTCGACCAATCGACGATCGGAAGGCACCGTCGCATAGAGGGTAACTAGCAGAGTCGATCTAGTGCTTTGGATCTGGTCGAAGGCCTCAGGGTTTGCCAGAATTTGCGAGATAAGCGGCGGCGGCTGTGTCTAGGTGGTGGCGGTAGGAGGCCACCAGAGGTGGCGGCGCGGGGTTGGTGGGAACGCCTGGCCTCGGCGAGTTCGGTGGTGGTGGTCAATTGGCCTACGATGGCATGTATGGGCGGCTGTAGGTGGTCAAAGAGTGGCGCCCGATAGGGTTCTCGTGCGATCTGTGATATAAAGGTAACCACAATTACTATTTTGCCGTTTAGTTTGTTTTAATTTAAAATTTAAAATTCAATCTTCTTACTGACGTATCTTTTACATACGAACTCCGATTGACGCGTGGTTTCTTCCATTGGGATCGTATCAAAATTCCGAACAACATGGAACTAGTTTGGTTGAATTTGGAGACTGTTCAAATTTTAGGCTCTTATTGGATTTTTAATCGACTATAAATCAAAGGTGAGTGATTTAACCCACTCACGCAATACTAAATTTTCTTATGTTGGTTGAATTAAATTTATGAAGCGATAAGAATTTATTGGTTGTTGTTTGGTAGTTTAAATTTGACATTTTAGTTGTAATTGAATTTTATATTGAATTAAATTGACATTTAAATTAATATTGGATTTAATTGCTAGTTAAATACCTGATATTGATAACAAGTAAATTGTTATGAATTATTGGCTGATTTGGATGTTGATTATGATAGATGTCTATTTGTTGACATATTGGATGATTGGATGTTTATTTATTTATTTTTTATCCCAGTTATCACTCTGTATATTAATTGAAAGCATATAAACTGTTATTTTAATTATTTCGAATAAATTAAGAAATAGGTTGAAATGATATATACCTATGACACTTTGATTTGGATTGAAATAATATATATTCATCCTTATTATTAAAATTGAAATAACTAATCACTTGGCCATAGGGTAGAAAAATATATACGGACACCAGATTAGTTAAATTAAATGGTTTTAAAATCTTGAATTTGGATTTTAATTAAATGATATTTTTTAAAAGGAAATAAATTATGGATTTATATGAATTGAATTATTTCTAATTCAAGCTTTGAAAGTGAAATTGAAATGGGTTAAAAGAAATTGTTTAAAAGAATTGAATTGGAAATGTAAAGTTATAATTGATATTTGACTATAATTCGGAAAATTGAATTATTTTAAAGTTTGGATCTTGAAATTGAACAATGAAGTTTAATTTGATTTAAGTGCTTCAAATCGGTAAATTGAAATTGGACTTGAAATCTATATGAATTGAAATGGTTTAAAATAAGAATTGAATTGAAATTTTAGATTATTGAATTGAATCATTGAATCGAATTTGAAGTTAAAAACAAATGTTTCCGAAATTGAAGTTAATTGGAATTGAAATTGAAATCAAGTTGATTTGAAACTAAATTGAAATTGAGTTAATTGAATTAAAAGATTGGAAATTGAGTTTTGTTGATTTGAAATTAGGACATGGGTCCAGATTTGTTGAAATGGAAGGAAACAGTTTGATTTGATGCTATTTTCAAAATAAATTATTTTAATATAAACTATTTAAAATCTATCTTTCTAATATTTAAATTATTTAGATTTTCCAACTATTTTACTATGAAAACTACTTTCAATGCTCAAACCATCTTATATTAAACTATTTTAAATATTTAAGCTATTTAAACTATTTAAAACTATTTAAAACCATTCAAACTATTTTCTAAAATTTCAAACCGTGCAAAGTTGGAATGTTTATATTTAAGTCGTTGATTTAAATGCGGATGTGGTTAAATGAGGTTATAACCTAAGTTGGAATTTGAAATGATATTTTCGGACATATTTTGAGTAAATATGGTATTTTGAAATGAAGTGATATTTTTGAAGTGAATATGATA
This sequence comes from Allium fistulosum, assembly GCA_030737815.1. Taxonomy (NCBI): domain Eukaryota; kingdom Viridiplantae; phylum Streptophyta; class Magnoliopsida; order Asparagales; family Amaryllidaceae; genus Allium; species Allium fistulosum. The sequence continues at coordinate 1,011,597,278 of CM060907.1, forward strand.
TTTGATATCAAATATGAATCGTTTTCGAAATGTAAAAGAACCAATCGGTGTGTAAAACGAGTTTGGTTGTTAAAGCGACGGGGCCTCTTATTAGCATACTCTCTGTCAATATTGGAACCACTTTAACAACTGTGTACGCGATGGATGTTATTTAGAATGGAGTGGTTGAATTGGAGGCTTTTTGCTGGATTTGAAGAAAGTGAATGATGATGGATGACCCGGACACTTGTGTCAATTGGAAATGACTAAAACAGGAGCCTATGTCTGGCCAAGGGGTTCGCAACCTTTAGGGGCCATCACCCCTTCGTATTATTATATTGATATTGGACTTGATCGGTGCACCTTGATTTGATTTGGGGATGGTGGACTTGGTGGGCGGTCGTAGCTACAATGCGTTACCACCAGGCAGAAAGGTTAAACTGGTAGAATCCTACCTTGGGCATTGCCTCACGTGCCTTGTCATACTTTTATCCTTATACGCGACCACTATGATTTTTTTAGTGTTGTCTTATCATGGCGCCTCCATGACTGCCGACGTTACTAGTGGTGTCAAAGGAAAATTGTAGGACAATGCTTAAAAATGTGTTAAGGGGGATTAACGTAAAGTCTTAACGCTAAGAATAATATTTATTTTACTGATTATACACTACATATATAGTGTATCTTACTACATATAGATAGTTTAACGGATCCTTAAGAGATGGAAAATCCCGTAAAATCTCTTAAGTTATTGCACGCACGATATACTCTGGATAGGAGATGTCAAACCCCGTAAACATCTCTGATGTTATTACACTCCTGCTATTGGTTTTATTGATTTAACTTACATAAGATCTTTTAGTTCCGACTCGAGTGTTTTGTCTTTTCTTCACGCTTGGGTCAGCCTGAGTATTTCAGTGTTAAAGACACTATCCCTTGAAGATGAAGTTTTCTAGACCATATTTACTATTATTATTTCGCTGCATTATTTTGGTATGTTGTTGATGGTACTCTGTTTTGTTGTAAAAATTGTGTAATCACCTGTATATTGTAAAACAGCTTCATGAACTGTTATTTGATTATTATATTTGTCATTCCGTTGTGAGATTCTGTATTTTGTTTTCCTTCTTTTCTCCTATTTTCTTATTAAACACCATTGATAATCCACCCGTTTGAATGGTTTGAGTTAGACATGTGTAGTTTATTGTCGATTTAAACCATCCAAAAAGGTGGGACGCAACAGTTAATCTTTTAGTTCTGACTCGAGTGTTTTGTCTTTTCATTACGCTCAGGTCAGCCTTGTTGGATCATGGGTTTTGATTGCTGACAAGACACAACAATTCACGAATCTACGACTACGACAACATCCAGACTCAATGACTTAAAGTATGGTTCATATAGTTATATATTTTAACAAGAGTCATCAAATATGTATATAGAGTCTAGTTTAGTGCTTTGTTAAAATCTTTCCTCAAGAAACATCATTCACATTCAAATAAACTTGCATGCATATTTAATCAAAATCAAGTTTTAAAAAAATGCATGGAGCGGGGCTCGAACCCGGGTCACTAGTTTAGAAGGCAAGTGCTCTAACCAAATGAGCTATGGTGAATTTTGATTATCAACAGAATTCAGTTGACTGAACAAGATCGACCAGTCGACTGAATATCTATAAACAGCCTAATAAACTTTGCACTGCTTTTCTTTTTTGAATTTTTGAATAATCAGTCGACTGATCCAAATCGACCAGTCGACTGATCTGAACCCAACTGCCATATTTTGAAAAGACATTTCCATTCTGCAAAAGGTTGCGATCCTTCTCTGAACGGGAATGGTTGCTTCTTTTGGTCAGAACTCTTCACCAATGGCAGCAACCCTCTGTCTACTATAAATAGATGTTTCCAAACACTTCATACACATCGAAAATCTTTCTAACTATCTTGTATTCTTCTTGTGCTCTCATACTCACATTCAAAACAGCATACAAGCATTTTATTGCTTTGAATCTCCAAATTAACTTTCATAATCTTCGATTCTTAGCAACACTTTCTTTTCATATCTTCACATACACTTCATACACTTGAGGATTTGATTATAGGAAGTTTGTTCTATCAGAGACAAATCAGTGTTATCAAGAACACACAGTGTCAGATATTCTTTTGTACTAGTGAAGTCCTAAACTGCTGCTTAGGCATGTGAAGTCCTCTTTGGCTGCTGAGGCAAAAATCCTGTTCTGCTGCTCAGGTGTCTGTTCTACTACTCAGGCTGTGTATACCTATTCCTCCGGGTTAAGTGAGGGTATTGTTGTTAGTTAAATTCCAGAAGGAAGTCTGGGAATGAACGTAGAACGGGAAGTTCGAACCAGTATAAAAATCTCCGGTGTGCTCATTTATTATTTCATTTACTTTACTACTTTTATCTGTTATCAAGTTTATTATTCCGCACTATTCCATATTACACAGTCCTACACACTTTCATTTGGTATCAAAGCCAAGTTTCATATAACCATTACACAGTTATCTGATATCTTGCTAATATGGAAAACAATACCAGCACTACCACTAGCACAGTCACTAACTCCAGTTTTATTGAAAGTCAATCCACTGCACGACCACCTCTATTCAATGGTTTAAACTATAATTATTGGGTTACATGAATGCGTATTTATATGCAAGCCAGTAGTTTTGAATCATGGAATATAACACAATCTTTTAAGTATCAGCCAGTTATGTGACAAAGGATTCAAAATCTCTTTTTCTGAAGATAAGTGTAGCATTTTTGATAAAAATCAAAATCTTATATTTAAAGGAAATAGAGACAGAAATATCTATATTCTGAATATGAAAATCAATCATAATTCAGATATGTGTTTAATAGCTAATGAAAATGATCCTTGGCTATGGCACAAAAGATTCTGTCATATCAACTTCAAAACTATAAACAAGTTTTCAAAAAATGATTTAGTCAGAGGTTTACCAAAAATGAATTTCAAAGTCAATCATATTTGTGATGCATGTCAATTAGTAAAATTAACCAAATCATCTTTTAAATCTAAGAAAGTTATTTCTACATTACAACCACTTGAATTACTACACATGGATCTATTTGGGCCAACCCAAGTTCAATCTTTAGATCACAATAGATATGTGTTTGTAATAGTAGATGACTTTTTTAGATATACTTGGACCATTTTTATGAAAAATAAAAGTGATACGTTTGAGCATTTTTAATTCTTTTGTCAAACGAATCCAAAATTTAAAAGGTTTGAAAATAAAGAACATAAGAAGTGATCATGGAGGAGAATTTGAAAACGAAGTTTTTGACCATTTTTGTAGAAAGAAAGGAATTTTTCATAATTTTTCGTTCCCTAGAACTCCATAACAAAATGGAGTTGTAGAACGTAAAAACAGAACTTTACAAGAATATGCAAGAACTTTATTAAATGGAAGTACTCTTCCAAAACATTTTTGGGCAGAAGCTGTTGCAACTGCTTGTTATGTTTTGAATCGTGTTTCTATTCGACCTCTCACGAGAAACACCTCTTATGAACTTTTTACTGGAAGAAAACCAAAGATATCTTATTTCAAAGTTTTTGGTTCAAAATGTTTTATATTAAATACCAAAGATCAGCTTGGAAAATTTGATGTGAAATCCGATGAAGGAATCTTTCTAGGATATTCAGATCGTAGTAAAGCTTATCGGATATTTAATAAAAGATCAAATACTGTTGAAGAAACTTTACATGTATCTTTTGATGAAAATTTTCAACAAAAACCAAGTATAAAAGATGATGAAGATTTTTCAGATAACATCACAAATACGGAAACTACAAATCTTGAAAATGATGAAAACATTATTCATAATAACGAATTAAGGTCTCCACCAAAAATATTACGGGATCATCCCGTTCAAAATATTATCGGAGAAATTAATTCAAACATACAAACTAGAAGTCAACTAAATCAAATGGGCCAAGTAGCATTCCTTTCCAATATCGAACCAAAGAATCCTAAAGAAGCTTCCACAGACGACTACTGGATCATTGCAATGCAAGAAGAACTAAATCAGTTTGAACGCAATGAAGTTTGGGAACTAGTTCCTAGACCAAGTGATCAAACTGTTGTTGGAACGAAATGGGTATGGTTTCCTAAAAATTAGGAAATTATAAGAACCTTGGGTATCGCATGCTTTAAATGTTAAATTTTTTTGATACCTTACATTATAAGTAGTAGTTATTTTGTTTTATATTGTTCTATGTTAACACTTATGTGGAATATAATTTATGTCATCATATAAACTCTCCTGTTTGTCGATGAAAAAGGGGGAGAAAGATATTGCTCTAACACTATTTGCAGGAATAAACGATGCAAGCACAGATTAAGGGGGAGAAAAGATTAATTATTTACAGGAATATATAGCATAGATTCAGGGGGAGAAATCTATAGCACAATTACAGGAATATATTCAGGGGGAGAGATAAGTCAACAAAGCTTGTCGAAGATTCGTCCGTAGCAAATGGAGTTGTCATCATCAAAACGAGAGAGAATGTTGGATCATGGGTTTTGATTGCTGACAAGAAACAACAATTCACGAATCTACGACTACGACATCATCCGGACTCAACGACTCAAAGTATGGTTCATATAGTTATATATTTTAACAAGAGTCATCAAATATGTATATAGAGTCTAGTTTAGTGCTTTGTTAAAATCTTTCCACAAGAAACATCATTCACATTCAAATAAACTTGCATGATATTTTAATCAAAATCAAGTTTTAAAAAAATGCATGGAGCAGGGCTCGAACCCAGGTCACTAGTTTAGAAGGCAAGTGCTCTAACCAAATGAGCTATGGTGATTTTTAATTATCAACAGAATTCAGTCGACTGAACAAGATCGACCAGTCGACTGAATATCTATAAACAGCCTAATAAACTTGTGCACTGCTTTTCTTTTTTGAATTTTTGAATAATCAGTCGAATGATCCAAATCGACCAGTCGACTGACCTGAACCCAACTGCCATATTTTGAAAAGACATTTCCATTCTGCAAAAGGTTGCGATCCTTCTCTGAACGGGAATGGTTGCTTCTTTTGGTCAGAACTCTTCACCAATGGCAGCAACCCTCTGTCTACTATAAATAGATGTTTCCAAACACTTCATACACATCGAAAATCTTTCTAACTATCTTGTATTCTTCTTGTGCTCTCATACTCACATTCAAAACAACATACAAGCATTTTATTGCTTTGAATCTCCAAATTAACTTTCATAATCTTCGATTCTTAGCAACACTTTCTTTTCATATCTTCACATACACTTCATACACTTGAGGATTTTATTATAGGAAGTTTGTTATATCAGAGACAAATCAGTGTTATCAAGAACACACAGTGTCAGATATTCTTTTGTACTAGTGAAGTCCTGTTATGCTGCTCAGGCGTGTGAAGTTCTCTTCGGCTGCTGAGGCAAAAATCATGTTCTGCTGCTCAGGTGTATGTTCTGCTGCTCAGGCTGTGTATACCTGTTCCTCCGGGTTAAGTGAGGGTATTGTTGTTAGTTAAATTCCAGAAGGAAGTCTGAGACTGGACGTAGAATGGGAAGTTCGAACCAGTATAAAAATCTCTGGTGTGCTCATTTGTTATTTCATTTACTTTACGACTTTTATCTGTTATCAAGTTTATTATTCCACACTATTCCATATTACACGGTCCTACACACTTTCAAGCCTGAGTATTTCAGTGTTGAAGACACTATCCCTTCAAGACGAAGATGGAGTTTGCTAGACCGTATTTACTATTATTATTCCGCTGCATTATTTTGGTATGTTGTTGATAGTACTCTGATTTTGTTGTAAAAATTGTGTAATCAAATGTGTATTGTAAAACAGCTTCATGAACTGTTATTTGATTATTATATTGTCATTCCGCTGCGAGATTCTGTATTTTATTTTCCTTCTTTTCCCTTATTTTCTTATTAAACCCCATTGATAATCCACCTTTTTGAATGGTTTGAGTTATACTTGTGTGGTTTATTGCAGATTTAAACCGTCCAAAAAGGTGGGACGTCACAGTTGATATAAGAGCTTTGGTTTTAAGATACCTTAGCCTGTTGGGGTTAACTCATTAGGGATAGAGTTATTAATACCCTAGAATGAGTCTGAGGTGTGTGTGTGTGCGTATGAGAGAGAGAGCGTATTTGTTAGTGTTTTAAAAATGTTTTTAATTGTGTTAATTTGTTCTGTTGAGTATTTATGAATTATGGTCGGTACATAGAACGCTATGGCATTGATAGGGGTTTCTAAACACTTGAACGGGGTAAACCGACACAATATTGTTTTAAAAATAGGTAAATGAAATAATTTTATCTAGTATTATATTTTTTATGTAAAAGAATAATTTTTCATAAATTGATTTTTGTTATTTTGGTGTGTTGGTTGTTAGGAAATGATAATATTCAATTATTGTCTCTTATTGTTGGTTAGTCAAAGTTCTTAAAAACTATTGACTATTGTATGTTATAAGAAGTGTAATTTTATAAACATGGTTAGTAAAATATGATTTACAAGTAAAATGAATATAAATTGAAAATTTGAGAACTTAAATTCTGGTGTTTTGAAATTTGTTTCAAAGATTTGGAAAAATATATTAGTATTATTTGGAAGTATTTGAAAATATAAATGCTTCAAAATGTTTTCAAAGGGTACTTGAAAGGAATGTTTTTAAAAGAATTTTCAAAAGAAATAAGTTTTGTACTCCCCTCTTCTGTCGCTGGAAAATAATTTCGGTGATGACTGCACAACATCATCGACTTTCATTTTCGAGTCTCAAAGTGGGAACACCGCTGTAGTAGCTTTGCTACGCATTTGGTTCGATAAACAGATTTTGGTTTAAAAATTTTAAATATGATTTGATATATATAAAAGATATGTGTATATATATTATTTCAAAATGATTGGAAGCGAACCCCGTATTTGAATTCTTAAGTTCCTGTTAATCAATGATTTTCAGTTGTAGATATAAAGTGAAATTTTAAATAGTTGAAAACTTCTAAAATGAGAAATAAGAAATTAGAAGCTAAGTGTTTAATGAAACTGTAAAGAAATTGGAGATTTGTAACTTGTAAATTAAAAGATAATGAAAATTAAGAAGATGTAAACTATTGAACATTTTTGTTAACTAAAATGAATAAGATAAATTTGTATAACACTCAATTACATTCTATGCACATATAAAAACTACGAGAAATGTTAAAAAAAAGTTGAAATGTTAAATATGAATATGTAATAGAATATTATACAAGTAAAAGCTTAATGACAAAAATGCTTCAAAATGAACATATGTTTATAAATAAAAATTTAAGATGTACAAGAAATAACCATGAATTATAAAATAAAGACACTTAAGTATGAATTGATTCATTAGTGAATATTAGTATTAAATGGAAATCAAAGTTACATAATAATAAATGTGAATTAAACTATAATGAAATGTATGTAATACTTTAATAATGGATTCGTTGATAATTTCAAATATTGAATGGGAAATAAATTATATAAGTAATGAATGTAAATTAATAAAATAATAAAAAAAGATCTTGTATGAATAAATGGGAATTGAAAATAAATGAAAGGTAAATAATGTGAAAAGAAACCAATAGAATAATATTTAAAATTCTATGTTGTTTGGCTTATGGGAAGTTTGGGAAATGATACTTCAAATTGTTAAGGTTGGATGAATAATCTATTAAGTAGTTATCTAAGGTTGTTGAGTGTAAGGTACACTTGGTAGTTTATTTATCACACTTGTACAATGAAAAGTTTCTAAAATTGAACAAACCATTAGTTTTGATTGCTACGGATGTATGATGGGTTCTTTTGTTGCATATAATGGTTGTACTGCTTTTGTTTGCATATGGTTATTACATATGTTGTGTTGCTTGTGCTATTAATTGAAACAACTAATATATTACTCTTTTTACATAATTTTAACTCTTTTGGATTAAGTAAGATGCAAGTTTATGGAAGCAATAACTGTTGCTTTTGGTTTCATAAATAGAGTTCTGTTTGCCCGACAAATATGTACGGTTTATAGCGGTATTTTATTATTTTTCCCATGGTTTGGGATGCTTTATTATTAAAATTATGACATATATACAATGTAATTATTGATATTGTTATTTTTCCGGACCTATCCGTGCAAAGGAGATGCTGCCGAAATTTTTCGTGAATTTAGGACTTAGAAAAATTTTCGTGGTAAATTGAGTTATATCAAATTTTTATTAAGCTTGAATTTGAAAGTTTAATTGTTTATAAATTGACTATTTTAAATAAACTATGTCAAATCTCTTGGTTCCTTCTTGTTCCTTTTCGGGGAAGAAAAGTTTTGAGTGGGGGAGATTGTAACGACCTGTATTTTTGATAATTGAAAACATTAAATTTAATAAGATTTTGGAATTTAATATTATAAAACATTAAAATTTATGATTTATAAATGGACAAAAATTATTAGAATATAATTTAATAGTGTTGATTGAATGAAATTGACAAATATTTGATGTAATTTCAATTAATGGTAATAATAAAGGTTAATAATGAATGGTATTCCTAGTTGAAAGATAATTATAGAGGTTAATTTGGATATAATGGTAGGTTAATAAGAAATAGATTAAATGTTGTATTAAAGATAGAAATAATAGGTATATAATTGGAATTGGTTATTATAGAGTAGGAAATCAGTTTTGGGTAAGTAATTTATAACCCTTGGTTGTAAACAATGAATTAATAGACATGAATTACTAAGTTGTAGATTGGTTTATTATCATCGCATTAATTAAATCGGTTGAAATTAATTGGGAAATCAATGGAAATTAGATGTAATTGTAATAGTGCTGTTAATATAAGAAAAGATGTTAACTGTAGAGTGATGAGAACAATAAAATGGAAACTTGTGTTAAATAAAATTCATAAGGTATTTGATGATTTAATGATAAGAATGTAAATCAAAATAATAGAATTTGTTGAAATTCAAATATAATAAACGAGGATTTATTACTATTGTGATTTAATGTTGGAATTAAGGTAATGTTTAAATCTTGAAATTAACATGGAATATTTAATTTTAAAAGATTACTAATTTCTGTGTAATCAAGAATGATAAAATTGTTAACTTTTAATTTTGAATTTAAAAGTGATTAAATTTATTTTAAACTAATAATTCATTTAATTAACGTGAAAAATTATTCTTTAGGGAACTGTCTCAGATTTCGATGAAACTAGTTTCGTCAGATCTGTAATAGTGAATTATTATAGGATTTCAAGTTTCGTAGCGATCAGACTTATCGTTTGATCGTGCGAGCTCGAAACGCGTAGAAATCAATTAATGGAAGTTAAATGATTATAATTCGATTTTAAAAGCTAACTTCTATATAAAATAGAATTAGAGTTTGAAATTAGTTCTATTGAGTTTAAAAATATTGAAAACCTATATTTTGATATGTTGGATGACCTATTTTCGTTCCGGGAACGAAACGGGCTTTCCGGGTCTTTGTTATCGCTTCAACCCATTCGATCGGTTCCATCCATTCTTATCCATCTCTACATATATATATATATATATATATTGTTATAAACCCTAGCTACTTCTATTCCATATTCTGAACGTACAATTTCTGTTCCATTATATGTTCCTTCTCAATGGCAGACATCTTAAACCCTAATTGCAATTCCAAATCAAACTCCAAAATTTAAACTGCTCAAATCCTATCATATGATATATCATCGCAAAGCTCTCAACAGATGTAATTCGCGTCTGTAATTTGTTTTCCATTGGAGGCTTCGTTTGGCTAGAATTTGGTGATCTTTCTCAGTCGTTCGTTGCTAAGGTTTCACGATCGATGGTGGATCATCGACCAATCAACGATCGGAAGGCACCGTCGCATAGAGGGTGACTAGCGGAGTCGATCTAGTGCTTTGGATATGGTCAAAGGCGTACTGGTTTTCTAGAATTCATAAGACAAGCGGTGGCGGCCGTGTCCAGACCGTGGCGGTAGGAGGCCACCGGAGGTAGTGGTGCGGGGTCAGTGGGAGTGCCTGGCCTCGGCGAATGCGGCGGTGGTGGACGATTGGCCTACGGCGGCATGTATGGGCGGCGGTTGGTGGTCAAAGAGTGGCGGCCGATAGGGTTCTCGTGCGATCTGTAGTAGAAAGGTAACGACAATTACTATTTGCTATTTAGTTTATTTTAATTTAAAATTTAAAATTCAATCTTCTAATTGACATAACTTTTACATACGAACTCTGATTTACGCATGGTTTTATCCGTTGGGATCGTATCGAAATTCCGGACAACATGGATGTGGTTTGGTTGTATTTGGAGACTGTTCAAATTTTGGGCTTTTATTAGATTTTTAATCGACTATAAATCAAAGGTGAGTGATTTAACCCACTCACGCAATACTAAATCTTCTTATGTTGGTTGAATTAAATTTATGAAGCGATAAAAATTTATTGGTTACTGTTTGGTAGTTTAAATTTGACATTTTAATTGTAATTGAATTTTATATTGAATTAAATTGACATTTAAATTAATATTGGATTTAATTGCTAGTTAAATACCTGATATTGATAACCAGTAAATTATTGTGAATTAGCTGATTTAGTTGTTGATTATGATGGATGTCTATTTGTTGACATATTGGATGATTGGATGTTTATTTATTACTTATTTATCCCTGTTATCACTCTATATATTAATTGAAAGCATATACACTGTTATTTTAATTATTTCGAATAAATTAAGAAATAGGTTGAAATGATATATACCTATGACACTTTGATTTGGATTGAAATGATATATATTCATCCTTACAATTAAAATTGAAATAACTGATCACTTGGCAGGGTAGAAAATTATATACGGACACCAGATTGGTTAAATTAAATGGTTTTAAAATCTTGAATTTGGATTTTAATTAAATGATATTTTTTAAAAGGAAATAAATTATGGATTTATATGAATTGAATTATTTATAATTCAAGCTTTGAAAGTGAAATTAAAATTGGTTAAAAGAAATTGTTTAAAAGAATTGAATTGGAAATGTAAGTTATAATTGATATTTGACTATAATTCGGAAAATTGAATTATTTTAAAGTTTGGATATTGAAATTGAACGATGAAGTTTAATTTGATTTAAGTGCTTCAAATCGGTAAATTGAAATTGGACTTGAAATCTATATGAATTGAAATGGTTTAAAATAAAAATTGAATTGGAATTTTAGATCATTGAATTGAATCTTTGAATCGAATTTGAAGTTAAAAATGAATGTTTCAGAAATTGAAGTTAATTCGAATTGAAATTGAAATCAAATTGATTTGAAACTAAATTGAAATTGAGTCAATTGAATTAAAAGATTGGAAATTGAGTTTTGTTGATTTGAAATTAGGACATGGGTCCAGATTTGTTGAAATGGAAGGAAACAGTTTGATTTGATGCTATTTTCAAAATAAATTATTTTAATATAAACTGTTTAGTATCTATCTTTTTAATATTTAAATTATTTATATTTTCCAACTATTTTACTATGAAAACTACTTTCAATGCTCAAACCATCTTATATTAAACTGTTTTAAATATTTAAACTATTTAAACTATTTTAAACTATTTAAAACCATTCAAACTATTTTCTAAAATTTCAAACTGTGCAAAGTTGGAATGTTTATATTTAAGTCGTTGATTTAAATGTGAATGTGGTTAAATGAGGTTATAACCTAAGTTGAAATTTGAAATGATATTTTCAAGTGAAAAAGACATATTTTGAGTAAATATGGTATTTTGAAATGAAGTGATATATCAAATATGAATCGTTTTTGAAATGTAAAAGAACCGACCGGTGTGTAAAACGATGTTTAGTTGATAAAGAGACCGAGGCCTCTTATTGGCATACTCTCTGTCAATATTGGAACCACTTTAACAACTCTGTATGCGGTGGATGCTATCCAGAATGAAGTGGTTAAAGTGGAGGCGTTTTGCTGGATTTGAAGAAAGAGAATGAAATGGATGACCCCGACACTTTTGTCAATTAGAAATGACTAAAACAGGAGCCTATGTCAGGCCAAAGTGTTCGCAACCTTTAAGGGCCATCACCCCTTCGTATTATTATATTGATTTTGGACTTGGTCGGTGCACCTTGATTTGATTTGGGGATGGTGGACTCGGTGGGCGGTCGTAGCTACGATGCGTTACCACCAATCAGAAAGGGTAAACTAGTAGAATCCTACCTTGGGCATTGCCTCACGTGCCTTGTCATAATTTTATCCTTATACACGACCACTACGATTTTGTTTTACTGTGTCTTATCACGGCGCCTCCCTGACTAACGACGTTACTAGTGGTGTCAAAGGCAAACTGTAGGACAATGCTTAAAAATGTGTTAAGGGGGATTAATGTAAAGCCTTAACGCTAAAAAATATATTTATTTTACTGATTAGACACTACGTATATAGCGTATCTTACTACATATAGATAGTTTAACGGATCCTTAAGAGATGGAAAATCTCGTAACATCTCTTAAGCTATTGCACGCATGTTATACACAGGATAGGAGATGTAAAACCCCATAAAAATCTCTGACGCTATTACACTCTTATTATGGGTTTTATTGATTTAACTTACATAAGATCTTTTAGTTCTGAATCGAGTGTTTTGCCTTTTTATTATTCTCGGGTCAACCTGAGTATTTTAGTGTTCAAGACATTATCCCCTAAAGATGAAGATGGATTTTTCTAGACCGTATTTACTATTATTATTCCACTGCATTATTTTGGTATGTTGTTGATGGTACTCTGACTTTGTTGTAAAAATTGTGTAATCAAATGTATATTGTAAAAGGCTTCATGAACTGCTATTTGATTATTATATTTGTCATTTCGCTGTGAGATTCTATATTTTGTTTTCCTTCTTTTCTCTTATTTTCTTATTAAACCCCATTGATAATCCACCCTCTTGAATGGTTTGAGTTAGACGTGTGTGGTTTATTGTCGATTTAAACCGTCCAAAAAGGTGGGACGTCACAGAGTCAACCTAGCTGGTTATTCTGCCCTTCCCCAAAATATTGGGTCATTGCAATGTGAATATATATATATGTATGTATGTATGTATGTATGTATGTATGTATGAAGAAGTAAACATAATAACATAATAATTCCAACACCTGTGATTTAATATCCTTGAAATCATTTTATCTAAAACTTGGTTAGTCCTTTTAACCTATTAATCGAGGAAAACTTCTTCAAAAACTCCATACTTAAAATCATTTCAAAACTCTTTTATTATGCCATGGTTTTTCTTTAAAATGAGATCGAATTATCTGTTTAGAAAACTAAGGCTTTCGAAGCCTTAAAATTTACTTTCTAAATCATTGGTAAACTTCCTTTCGAAAGCATTAAAATCTTCTTTTCAAAACTCTAGGCACCTGCCTTTCAAAACACTTTAAAACCTTTCTTTCGAAACCTTTCGAATGTATTAAAGTATTACCATTTAACTATGGAAGCATATCTTTGAAACCATTTGAAAGTACCCCGTTTGAAACCAGTGGGTTTATTTTAAAACATATCTTATTGGATCTAAGTGAATACAAGTGAAAGTACCCCTTTCGAAACCTTTAATCTTTATATAAAATTGTTTGGGGAAGATTGATGACTTCGGGACCATTCTTTCGAAAGCTTAAATCATTTAAGTAAAACAATGAATGATAACATCAGAACCCCCTTTCGAAGCCATTGCCTTCGAAACCCTTGAACACATTTAAAAGCTTTTAGGGAAGTGGCTTAGTACAGGTTTAAAACAAAGGCTACCTTTCGAATTAGCTGATGACTTCAATCCCTTCAAAAGGCATAGGGATGGAAGAAGGTTTCAACTTGGTCAAGATTACTCTTTTCGAAAGCATTGATTTTAAGCTAAGTAACTCATTTGAAAGCTACCATTTAAACAAGAAATGGCAACCCCTTTCGAAAGCCATTTAGAAAGACCACTTCGGAAGCATCTGTTTCGACTCCTTCAAAAGCATTTAGTAACACAGGAATGCACATTTCACTAGAGAATAACACAAAGGTTCGGCCCCATTGAAAGCTATGTTTTGACACCATGCCTTCCGCCCTTCTCCAATCCATAATGTACCAACATTGTGATACCTTGTGTATTGGTTTCGGGTTAGTTGGTTTTGACCTGGTAGGTTTTGACTTGATTGAAGGTGGAAGGATAGGGTCGAAAGGCACTTCTGAAAGAGGCGGAACTTACTTTTCTGAGTAAAGGCTGAGTTAATACCATTTAAAGTAATTACTTTATAACAAACTTACCTTTTTGTAAACATTTAATTGGTTGCCATAACTTTTCAAATTCTTTACCAAAATAACTGCCGCATGATTTGAGATCTAAACAAAAATTAATTTTCACAATTAAGCCCTTTCATTAAGGAAAACAATTAAATCTTTCTTCTAAAATAATTTATTTTCTATAGTAAATTACTTAAAATCCCAAAAATTATAGAAATTCACCTTCAATATGTTATCTAACATATAAAAATTCCAGACCCAAATTCTTCATGAAATAATTGAAATTAATTTTTAAACCCAATTATACATATTTTCCTTTGAAAATTCATAATAAATCTTCTATAGCTTGGAAAATTACAAAAATTAAAACCCAACTCCAAAATCATATTTTACATGACATAAAATCTTCTCATGGCACCTTAAAACCATATAAAATCATATTTAAACAATTTTGTTTAAATCAAACATGTTATAATCCAAGCATATCATCATCCAAATCATTATTAAAATGGATTTAATCTTAAACCCGAAAACAAATGATCATAAAACCAAATAGAGATTATTTAGATTATTATTCACCTTGGGTATGATAAGGACTTTGAGATTTGATTGAGATTAATCCCCTTGCTTTAATTTCATAGCTTTAGATTTAATTTCTCCTCTTTTCTCCTAGTAATGGTTGGCTCCTCTTATGTTTGTGTTTTTATGTTTTGTGAAAGTGAAAAATGAATGTGAGAAAGAATGAAACGTGGGTTATAAGGGTTATGGTAATAAGGTGCGACTATTTCCTAATAAGCCCTTGTGTAAATTAATTAGCCTATAAGCCATTCTTAATCCCATTTAAATAATAAGCACGACCCTTAATTTATTTTCAAATCTCAATCCCCTTATCACTCTAATTATTTACATTATTCTATTTAACTTATCTAATTAAATCTCCTGAATAATGTTTTCAAAAATTAGGGGTGTTACAAGCTCCCCTCTTTAAAGAATTTTGTCCTTGAAATTCAGTAAGGACTAAATACTAAATGTAGCAATCATCTGTAACAACTCCTAACAACCATACTAGCCTACCTAACTAGCAACTATCTATATAAATCTAATATAGACATATCCTCAAAGCAGATCAGGATAAGTATCTCTAATCATGTCTTCTGTCTCCCTAGTACAGTCCTTCTCGTTGTCGCTCCACTAAACTTTTACCAACTTAACTCTCTTGTTCCTCAATCTTTTCTCATCTCTCGCTACAACCCGAACAGGTTGTCTAACAAAAGTCAAATTAGGCTCTATTACCAAATCTTCCAACCCTGTCGGAGGAATAGTAGTCTCTGGATCATGCACATATTTGCGAAGATGAGACACATGAAATACATTATGGACACCTGCCAAACTGCTCGGTAACTCTACTGTATGCAAGCTTTCCAATCCACTCTATAATCTGGAATGGACCAACATATCTTGGTGCCAGTTTCCTTGACTTTCCAAATCGTACCACACCCTTCATTGGTGATACTTTAATGAAAACCTTATCTCCAACTGAGAATTCTAGGTCTTTATGCCTCTCTAGATCTGGACCTAAGACCAATCTTTCTCCTGTCTCCAACCAATATGCTGGTAATTTTCATGGTCTTCCATACAAAGATTCAAAAGGCACCATTGCTATACTAGTCTGCAAACTATTATTATAGGAAAACTCAACCAAATGTAGGTGATCTTCCTAAGATCCACCAAAGTCCAACACACAAAAGCTATTAGTAAATCCTCGAGTACCTTATTGACTCTCTTTGTCTGCCCATCCATCTGAGGGTGATAAGCAGTACTCATCTTAAACTTGGTACCCAATACATCCTGTAGACTCTTCCAGAATTCCCTAGTAAACAAAGCATCTCTGTCACTGACAATACTACTAGGAATCCCATGAAGTCTAAGTATGTTCTTCGTGAACAACTTAGCTAAAACAGGTGTCGTCCTGGGTGACTTAACTGAAATGAAATGGGAACTCCTGGTCAACCTGTCCACTATGACCCATATACTTTCATTTCCCCTATTTGATCTTGGCAACCCGTCTATAAAATCCATGGATATCAAATCCCATTTCCAAACTGGAATCTCTAAAGGTTGAAGCAACCCCAGCCGGCTTCTGATGTTTGGCCTTCACTTGTTGACGGTTTGCACACTGCCAAACCCACAAGCCAACGTCCCTCTTTATACCTTCCCAATAGAAGCTCCTCTTCATATATTGATACATCTTGGTCCCTCCAGGTTGAATCGTAAATTTGGACCGATGACATTCTCCAAGAACTTCTCTCCTTAAGTCCTCAACATTCGGAACACACAACCATCCCTTCTTTCTCAACCATCCTCTCTGGTCAAGTCTAAAATCCTTCAGATCATCAATCTCGGTTCCAACCTCAAGCCTTATAATCTTCTAGGCTAATAATGGATCCTCCTTCTGCTTAGAAGCAATCGTCTCAATCAACATTGGTCGAACTTCTAAATAGGACAACATGACGGTACTTTGACTAGAACTAGCAGTCGATCTGAACTGCACACTACGGGTAGTCGAAGCTTCTAAATCCTTCCATTCTGCTAACATAGCTAACACCACATTCTGATGTCTTCTACTAAGAGCATCCGCTACTTTATTTTCTTTCCCAGGAGTATACTCTATACCAAAATCATAAGCTGCCAAAAACTCCAGCCACCTTAGTTGTCTCATATTCAACTCCTTCTAAGAGAATATATACCTTAAAAACTTATGATCTGTGTATAGCTCAAATCTCTCCCCTAAGTGATAATGTCTCCAAATCTTCAATGCGAAGATCACCGCTGCCAACTCCAAATCATGAGTAGGATATCTCACTACATGCGGTCTAAGCTGTCGTGAAGCGTAGGTAATCACTTTACCCTTCAGCATTAACACAGCTCCCAATCCAATTCTGCATGCATCAGTATACACCACCAACCCTTAGTTTCCGTCTGGAACTACTAACACAGTTGCATTGGTCAACAAGTGCTTTAACTTAAGTAATACTTCCTCACATTTGTCGGACCAAACATACTTCACATCCTTCTTGGTTAACTTAGTCAAAGATGTTGTTATCTACGAGAAATCCTTGATGAATCTCCAGTAAGTCCAAGAAAACTTCTTATCTCAGTCACCATCTCTGGTCTCTTCCAATTATTAACAGCTTCGATCTTATCTGGATCAACTGACAAGCCCTTCTCTGAAACCATGTGACCAAGAAATTGAACCTCTTTCTTCCAAAAATGACACTTAAAAAACTTCGCCTTCAGCGGATGTTGCCTTAGCGTCTCAAGCACTACTCTAAAAAGATTCTCATGCTCTCTTTCATCCTTAGAGTATACTAAAATGTCATCTATAAACACCAACACGAACCTGTCCAAATACTCTCGGAGAACTCGGTTCATCAAATCCACAAAGAAAGCAGGTGCATTCGTTAACCCAAATGGCATTACTAACCACTCGTACTAACCATACCTAGTTTGAAATGTTATTAAAGGAATATTGTCCTCTGTCACTCTTAACTGATGGAAACCTATCGCCAAATCCAACTGAGAAAACATTCTGGCTCCACACAACTGATTAAATAAATCGTCTATTCTCGGTAAAAGATACTTATTCTTAATCATCCTTTAGTTCAGCTTACGATAGTTGATACACATCCTCAACGACCCATCAGTTTCTTCACGAACACTGCATATAAGCCTTAGTAAGATATATAATAATGGTCTAAGAGAGTGGGAAATACGTACTTATATATATATATATATATATATATATATATATAATACAAGTACGTTACTATAGCTTTAACCCAAACCTGATCTTATTTTCTATTTTATTGGATTATGTTTTGAAAAATCTTTTAGGTTTAAATTCTTTTTAAGTTTCATAAACCTATGCTCTGATACTAACTTGTAACATCCCCTACTTGGAGGCCTAAAACTAACGACTACGGATGCTGCAGTCATCCATCTTGATTAATCCTCGGCAACCAAATACAATAATGTTAGATACATTGATATAATAAAAACACATGGATATGAAAAAAAAATAAAAATCACCAAACAACTATCTCATTCCATTTCAAAGCATTTCAAATTCATTACATAATCCCAATACGAGAACCACATTCAGAGAAAATATAATTATTACAACATACGCCAAGAGCGACATATGATGATGTCCCCTTGGATGATCAAAGTATACAACTAGGCAATTAAACATTTCTGCCTTTACAACAAAACACAACGGAATCAAAATAGAAAAGAACTCTAAATAGCTATCATGCCTCATGCATGTCTCCGAAAGCTTATTCGTCTAAAGAGGTACCTGAAAACCTCAACTCTTAAACTACTCAAAATCAATTGAGCACCCAAGAGTTTAAGGGGAAAACATAAACTTCGAGTCAGACATAAAGTCTGGTATGAATAATAATCTACCATCTCAAACCATTTAGATATCTAGTGAGACCACGTCGCTTAACGGAATGGGTTTTCCCTCATTAGTATCCTAAACCTTTATAAAACCATATACTGTGCTCCTGCATCCACAATGGTTAAAACATAGCAATTCAAAATATTATGATCATATGCCAAACAAGTTAATCAATTCTGGATTACCCATCCCCATTCATTTTGACTATCTGTCTCAGTTATTGTTTCTAGGATCACTATTAACCTAATAGTTTTTATGAGCTAACTACTAACCTGTTTAATGTTTATGGACTCCCTTTCCGGTTTTAAAGTTTTCATGGGATCACTAAGAATCTATTGGCCCGTGCCAATAACTTCATTGTTTCCAGGGCTATTGGTATCTCCAATAACTTCCCTTTTATCCTAGTTTTAATGGGTTGACTAGGAACCTATTGACTTATGTCAATAACTTAATTCAGATGTAGTTTTCATGGGTTCACTACAAACCTAATTGCCCCTGCCAATGCTAAATCTAATCATAGTTTTCATGGGTTTACTATGAATCTATTGACCCTTGCCAATAACTTATTCTAAGCATAGTTTTCATGGGTTTACTATGAACCTGTCTACCGACAACTTCTTTAGTCAATATTCTGGCATCCTACATCCTGGATGCAATTCTACTCATTCATAAGTTAACTTAATTTATATTCACTACTGGGTCAACCTAGCTAGTTATTCCGCCCTTCCCCAAAATACAGTTATGGGTCCATTACAATGTGAATATATATATATATATATATATGTATGTATGTATGTATGTATGTATGTATGTATGAAGAAGTAAACATAATAACATAATAATACCAACACCTGTGATTTAATATACTTGAAATCATTTTATATAAAACTTGGTTAATTCCCTTAACCTATTAATCAAGGAAAACTTCTTCAAAAATTACATACTTAAAATCATTTCAAAACTCTTTTATTATGCCATGGTTTTTCCTTAAAATGAGATTGGGTTATCTGTTTAGAAAACTAAGTCTTTCGAACCCTTAAAATTTACTTTTGAAACCATTGGTAGACTTCCTTTCGAAAGCATAAAAAACTTCTTTTCATAACTCTAGGCACCTGCCTTTCGAAACACTTTAAAACCTTTCTTTCGAAACCTTTCGAATGTATTAAAGTATTACCATTTAATTATAGAAGCATAGCTTCGAAACCATTTGAAAGTACCCCTTTCGAAACCATTGGGTTTATTTTAAAACATATCTTATTGGGTCTAAGTGAATACAAGCGAAAGTACCCTTTCGAAACCTTTAATCTTTATATAAAATTGTTTGGGGAAAATTAATGGCTTCGGAACCATCCTTTCGAAAGCTCAAATCATTTAAGTAGAACATTGAAGGATAGCATTAGAACCCCCTTTCGAAGCCATTGCCTTCAAAACCCTTGAACCCATTCGAAAGCTTTTGGGAAGTGGTTTAGTACAGGTTTAAAGCAAAGGCTACCTTTCGAATTGGTCGATGCATTCAATCCGTTCGAAAGGCATAGGGACGGCAGAAGGTTTCAACTTGGTCGAAACTACTCTTTTAGAAAGCATTGATTTTAAACTAAGTAACTAATTCGAAAGCTACTATTTAAAAAGAAGTGGCAACCCCTTTCGAAAGCCATTTAGAAAGACCCGGAAGCATCTGTTTCGACTCCTTCGAAAGAATTTAGTATAATAGGCAAGCGCATTTCTTTAGAGAATAACACAAAGGCTTCGGCCCCATTGAAAGCTATATTTCGACACCGTGCCTTCCACCCTTCTCTAATCCATTACGTACCAACATTGTGATACCTTTTGTATTTTGTTTCGGCTTAGTTGGTTTCGACTTGATTGAAGGCGGAAGCATAAGGTCGAAAGGTACTTCTGAAGGAGGCGGAACTTACTTTTTTGAGTAAAGGTTGAGTTAATACCATTTAAAGTAATTACTTTATAACAAACTTTCATATTTGTAAGCATTTAATTGGTTGCCATAAAACATTTAATTGGTTGCCACAACTTCTCAAATTCTTTACCAAAATAAAGGCCACATAATTTCAGATCTAAACAAAGGTTAATTCTCATAATTAAGCCCTTCCATTAAGCAAAACAATTAAATCTTTCTTCTAAAATAATTTATTTTCCATAGTAAATTACTTAGGAAAAATCCCCAAAAATACAGAAATTCACCTTTAATATGTTATCTAACATATAAAAATTCTAGACCCAAATTCTTCATGAAATATTCGAAATTAATTTCTAAACCCAATTATATATAGTTTCCGTTGAAAATTCATATTAAATCTTCTATAGCTTGGAAAATTACAAAAATTAAAATCCAACTCCAAAATCATATTTTACATGACATAAAATCTTCTCATGGCATTCGAAGTTAATTTTAATCGGTTTTACCCTTAAAACCGTATAAAATCATATTTAAACAATTTTGTTTAAATCAAACATGTTCTAATCCAAGCATATCATCATCCAAGTCATCATTAAAATGGACTTGATCTTAAACCCGAAATCAAATGATCATAAAATAAAATAGAGATGATTTAGATTATTATTCACCTTGGTTATGATAAGGACTTTGAGATTTGATTGAGATTAATCCCCTTGCTTTAATTCCTTAGCTTTAGATTTAATTTCTCCTCTTTTCTCCTAGTAATGGCCGGCTTCTCTTATGTTTGTGTTTTTATGTTATGTGAAAATGAAAAATGAACATGAGAAAGAATGAAACGAGGATTATAAGGGTTATGGTAATAAGGTGCGGCTATTTCCTAATAAGCCCTTGTGTAAATTAATTAGCCTATATGCCATTCTTAAGCCCATTTAAATAACTAAGCATGGCCCTTAATTTATTTTCAAATATCAATTCCCTTATCCATCTAATTATTTACATTATTCTATTTAATTTATCTAATTAAATATCCTGAATAATGTTATCAAAAATTAGGGGTATTACACAATACGAAACTCAATTTCCCAATGTGGGGGCAAATTTTTCCCTCTTCAAAAACATCCTGAAACTCCTTAATAATCGGTATCACCTCTAAACCTTTTTGGGATGAATCTAGCGCGTACATGAAACTATCCCTTATCCGACTAGGTTCTTCACAATATATTTTTGTAAAGTTCCCGAAGCTGGTCCATAAAGATACCATCCTTTTAACGTTATCAAGGGCAGCTTTATTCTTGGATAACCAATCCATATTGAGCAAAACCCTAAACCCGATAAAATCGAGGACAAATAGGTCAAATGAAAAATGATGGGGAAGGTAAGTAATTCATACATCTTCACAAATCATATAGAGATTAGTTGTACCGCCTATGGGATTAGACACACAAATAGAGGTATCTACTATTTTTGTGATTAGTTTTAATTTATCTACCAATCCTTTAGAAATAAAACTGTGGAAAGCCATTGTATCAAATAATACTCTAACTAAATCATCATTGGCATAGATATTACCTTCAAGGACTCCCTTGCCCTTTACATTAGCAAAGGTTGAAGGCTCATCATTGGTAGTATAGACCTTATATTGCTCTCCTTTATTCATCAACGGACATTTGTTTTTCCAGTGTCCGGGTTGATGGTAGCTATGGCAAAGACTATTCTGAAATGTAGGAGAGACGGTTCCTTACTACTGCCTTTGAACCTTGGGACTCCTACTGTACTTTGAATAACGACCTTTATTTCCACAGTTAAAAAATTCAACATCTTTAAAACGGTTTTCCTGAGATGCTCCTCCGAGCTTGCCTTGTCATGGCTTCTTTCCATTGTTATTGAACTTCATCTTGTTGTTGTTATTTTTATTGTTGTTGTTGTTTTGGGTTGCGAACAGATTCTTCTTGTCCAAAGCTTCATAACGGAAACCCATGCCTATTAAATCCATAAAGGTTCCTCTTACATAAGAGATCATCTTATCCTTATACTGCTCCTTCATCTTAGAAATGAACATCTCGTTTTTCTTCAGAGGCGTGTCTATCAGTCCATGCCCAAAGCGAGATAATTCATTGAATGTGTGCAAATATTCTTCCACATACATCTCTTCTTGTTTAAGATCCATGAAACTTCTATAGAGACGGGATTTCCCAATGGTGGATGTGTATTGTTCTTCAAAAACTTCTTTAAACCTTGCCCAAGAGAAATTATCTTCCAACTCATTAAGGGTAGTGGACTCCCACCAAGCTAGAGCCCCATCCTTCAATTTCGAGGAGGCCAAGAACCACTTTTGATCATCATCGATACCTAATCCTTTAAAGATTTTCTCATATGATTGAAGCCAAGCTTGAACTTCAATAATAGACTTTGTGCCCTTGAATGGATTTCCTCCTAAGCTGGTATATCTTTGCAAAGAGCGGCAAAGTTAACTTAAGATTGCACATGAACCATTACTTCTTTAATTACCGCAGCATTGGAGTTCGAACTTTGGTGGCTATTGTGCTTCTACCTCCCCTTTTACATCCTCTTCAGTTACTCATTTCTCTCTATCTGGATATAGTAAAGAGACAATTTAGAATATAAATGAGACTACCTTAGGGAATGGGCATAAAATTCAAATATACTTATTTGGATAAAAAATTTAAATACGCACTCTCACTGACGAAACTCTTTCTAGGGCATTACTAACCCTATCTCTAATGAGTTGACCCCATCAAGGCTTAGGTGTTCACTCAACCTAAGCTCTGATACCAACTGTAATGACCCGCCTTTTTGATCCTCAAAGATCGACACTTATACATCTTTGGTATTCACATATCGCAAATTCAAGTGTCGGAGACACATATAATAAGAGGTAGAAGAAAATAAAAATAGAAGAAAGAACAAAATAGATTTTCACATCACATTTAACAACTTGTAATTATACATATAGATAGAAAATTCAATCACTCTCAAAATAAGATATCAGAGTCATAGCAAGTACTAACCCAACCAGGGACAGTTATAACTGCCTATCCCTACAGGTGTTGTAGATACTTATACATAATACAGCGGAAACGGGAATAGATAACTATCTACATAGGACCCTCCGGCTTCATGCTCCATGCTTCTCCTAAAATGCTCCAAGCTACCTAATTACTTGGCTGCCCAGAAAAATAGGGCACCCAAAGTTTAAGGGGAAAAGAAAATAAACTTCGGGTCAGTCCTGGGATTGGTGTAAGAAAACTAAATACACGGGTTTTTGAAAACAAATGATATCTCATAAGTCCACGCCGCACATAAACACAGATGTGTTTTTACCTTATGACAACCAAACCATTTGCTACGCAAAATCAGAGATATTATTTCTAATGACATTCTTTGAAAACTCTTTC
The DNA here is from genome assembly GCA_030737815.1 of Allium fistulosum. Lineage (NCBI taxonomy): Eukaryota > Viridiplantae > Streptophyta > Magnoliopsida > Asparagales > Amaryllidaceae > Allium > Allium fistulosum. The sequence continues at coordinate 1,011,621,378 of CM060907.1, forward strand.
AAATAATAGATTTACAACTAAAACCGTAAAGGCTCGTATTGGAGAATGGATTCCATACAACGACCAAGTAAGGGACTACCTTTTGACAGTACATCTCAAGAGGGATGCACTTGAGGCTCCAACCTCTACTAACATAGAACCGGCCTACCTTTACCGTAGTAGATAGTAAATAATATGACATCACCTCGGTCATTACCGACCTTCACCGGGATCCCAAAGCATACACAACATACCAAAATATAGAGGGTAATCTAGAAAGGCGATTACCATATCCTAATGGGTATGACCCACATAGCCCTGCCACATCTACTCTGTTTTTGTCATTCCCAATGTGCGAGGCTTAAGGTAACATTTTATCTTTCATAGAACAAATCCTATTTTAAATGCCACATTGCCATTCCAACAACACACTATTGATTTCTACAAAAGTACAACCTCTGAGCTCATATGTCTTAGAGAAGGTGTTAAGTATAGGAGGAGTTTCCTCCTACACCATCAACAGATGTACGTTTGTAGATATCAATGCACGTGATCTTAGAAATGCGATGTTAGACATTCATCCATACAAGTTGTCCAGGAATAGGACAAACCGAAGGCACTTCTCTTACTACATCCTGTTTGGAAATCACCATTAGGATTAGTAGCGAGTAGTCCTTGCATCAAAGATTTCAAATTGAAGGAACCACTACCACCATATATATGATAAGGGAATTACCCCAGAGGTTAGTGGCAAGCAGCTCTACATTATGAAGATCTCCGTCTTCAAAATCATTGCCTTCGACATATTTTCACTTTCAGACTTATATTGGTTCGAAGTGGTTTTCGGATAGGAATCACCCAGATCCAACCCTGGTTCCTTCAAACTAATTTATCGATAAAAGATGCTAAGTATGTGGGTGATTATTATTCAATTTATCAATATCTTTTATCCAAATAAAATATCTTCTAAAGATATACATCTTTAAACCATTCCTTTTTCGGTATATACAGAATCATGAAACCTCTTTTTAACTTTGGAAACACCAACCATTTCTCATTAATTACATAGGAAAATGTTTCTATAATTTAATACAATTTTAATAGAGGTTACATATTTTCAAAACATATCTTTTAAATGGGTTAAAACCATATTTTCTAAGTTGGTAAATTCAAAACCAGTTAGTATTGAGTAAACAGGATCCATAGGAATTATATTAATTATACTCAATACTAATTTCTGTATTCAACCTGTACTATTTGTCGAATAACGGTGAAATCACCTTTTAAATTCAAATGGATAGTACGAGTTCCCTCCTTGGAATTTAATATAGAGTTCAACCAATATGTTTCATATATCACAAAAATCTTATTATTTAAAATCTTGTTTTACTTTTGGAAATCTCCAAATCTCCTTTTATCTTAGGAAAATTTAGTCTAAGTAAATCAAATTTACTATCCCCTCCGTCGGGCCAGTCCGAATAGCTAGGGAGAGTAGGCAACAATTTCCCAAACACAAGCCTATAGACTATCTCTCTGTTACGCATAAGGCGATCAAGTTATTTGATCAACTCTAAACTCTTTAAAATATTTGATTTATTATTTTAAAAACATTTGCAAAAGATTTTGGAAGAAAATCACAGGTTTAAATCTTAATTCAAAAGTTACCAAAAAGTGCTGCAAAAAGTGTTGCGAATAGTGTTTTTAAAAGCTTCTTTGATCAAAACATTAACCTCATTCCACATATATCCATTTTTATAACTCAAAACCCTATTAAAACATTTTAATATATTTATAAAATTTATTTCATATTCTTAAAGATTTAACAATATCCATTTTAAAATTTTTGCCATTTTGGTTTTCGAATTGCCAAAGCGCGACATTTTTGGAAACTTGGTTTGGACGCATCTAATATTTCACTTTATGAAATCTTGATATTCCTTATTTATTTGAAAATCATAGTTATAAGAGTTCGGAAAATTCTTACTTCGAATCATTCCGAGCTATATTCCACTGTACACACTAATTTAACTTTTATGCGCGGAATCGCGAACTGCCGTTACGCGATGCGCCTATTTTTGACTCCAATTACATATCTTGTCAAAACTTTTCCAAACTGAATTTTGATGTTTATAAAACATTTATAAACCATTTTAAAGAGGTTTAACTAAGCTATAACACTTTTATAATTCATATCGAAAAGTGATTTCCTTTGTGTAAATTTGACGTGTATTTAACGTAAATTATTTCCACAATCAAACAAACATACCATCCCATCCAAATATGATAAGCAACCATTGAAAACAAGCATACCATATCACCATATAATTTATAATAAAAATAAGTAGAGTTTCTCACTTGATATCCATTTGATCTAACTTCCAATCCACTATAGCTTCGCTATTTCGGAATCGGAGCTTACGAATCTTGCACTAAGACTCCTAGAGATTCGGCCTTGGGATTGCAAGGGTGGTGGGATGCTTAGATGGATATAGCCTTGGTAAGAGAAGAAGGAGAAGGTCACTAACTCGAAGTGGTATATCTCTCTATATTTTACGACTTATTTTGATAGAACTTCGATGCAATTTTTGAATTTTGCTAAGAGGCTATGGAAGCTATTAATGTAGAGGAGGAAGAAGATGAAGAAGCTTAAGAAATGAAGAGAAGAGAGTGTGAATGAAAGGGAGGATGCATAGCTTGTATTTATAGGCAAAAATGTGAGAAAAATATCATGATATTTCTTTTGCCACACATCACCATTACATCATCCTCACGGCCGAACCATACCCCCCATGCGTGTACAAGTGATGGAGAGTATTGTTTGTTTTGGTCAGGAAATATCATGATATTTGTAAATAAATATCATAATATTTATATTATTTTACCATTAGTAAATATAAATGTAAATGGTAATTCTTAAGTGTTTTCATATGTTCATTGATGTATATATGTGTATATGTATGTCACATATAACCTATAACGTTGCACAACTGCTCTATATCAAATCGTCATGAATTCCGATTCCCATTTTCGGTTACTTTATCGATATTTTTCCAAAGAGTATATTTTTGTAATTACTTATTCAAATAAGATCGTCATTATTAATCATTGTTCAAAACAATATAATTTGTGTTATAAAACCTTTTATTTGTATATTTTAAAATTAAATATCATTTTCCAAAGTGATAAATTCACAGGTCGTTGCAATAACAGTGTTGCGATACAGTTCGTAAAAAATCTAAAGCTTACTAGAAGTCAAGAAACATACTTTGAAAAATTCCACATGATAAAGGCAATTTATTAGCATCAAAGAGGGTTGATTGACATAGTAGATAGTTAAAATAATATAGCATACCCGTTCACTGAGGGACCGACTCGATTAGTTTCTAAGAAAATCAATTGAAGTAGTTGGGAAAGATTCCATAATTGACCACAAATGCAAGTGGGAGATTGATAGAGTTAGGGATATGCCCTAGGGACAATTATATAATTTATGATGTATATCTAACTCAATAACCAATATTATTCAAAATAAAAGGGTTTTATATCTATTATATGCTTGTTATATTATGGTAAAATTAGTTAAGTAAATTATTTCAAGTATATTGAATAGAAAATCTTTAAATAATAAGTTATATGATAGTAATCACAACGTGTTGTAATCATGAGAAATTTATTGCATTTAAAAAACATATTATTTTAAATATTCCTAGTCAAGATGTTTTGCGATTGGATATCGATACATCCATTGAGACTAAAGTGCGTAACACTCTTTGAATGTTGGGCAGTATATTATTCATGGTTGTTGGGTGCACCAATGGGTTACATACTATAGTTATTGGATAACTATGGAATGACTCACTCGAGAGTTCTCTGTTGGTTAATATAGCTAATGTCAAACAGACAATCTCAAAGTGACGATGTTACACAGTTTCCACGAGTTGAGGATACAATGGAACTTCAATGTGGACAGTCCAAATTGATTATAGTTAAATCGTGGCAAGGAGTCCATCAAACGACTATGCTTGGATCTAAGTTGAAGCATTGGAGGTGAAATAATATTCAATAGAGATTTTGTCTCCTTGGTTAAATGAGGTTAGTATCGAAGTCAAATTTAGTCAACTCAAGTCTTTGACGGGAACAATACGATTAATAATAATAATTGTTATTATTGAATCAAGGATTTTGTATTTGGAGTCTTTGGACTGACAAAGTTGAAAGTGGATGACATTGGAATTTTGACCAAAATAAAATTCTATAAGTCCTAACATGATATAGTTTTGACAAAAAGAATTGATGTAAATAATCGCTACAAACAGGTATCACTTATAACAAATAAAATTAGATTTTTCCAAAAAAATATGTAGCGATAATTCTACCAAAATATCATACCACCAGCTAAGGTGATGTGTAAACATTAATATTTGAATTATTTGATATTAATTACTGAATGAATTTAACCCTTTGAGTCGCACAACCGAAATGATGAATAATCGGAATAAACTACACAATTTAAGTAATTTATAATTATTGTAAACTGATTAAATTAATTATTATTTGTGAAATATAAATTATTAAATTTTATGTGATGTTTACATACCATTTTTATTTAATAAAGTGCGTGTATAAAAGTAATAAAAGCTTGTATCGATATATGATCTTGATTGAATATTTAAATTAGACTTAAATGGAATAAATGCTGAATGGATTTGGAAATTTTTTGAGGCCCTTTACATGTCATTCTATAACCTGCCATACATGGTGAGAGGGAGATGATTTGATGAGGTTTAATTGAGAATTAAATATGGATGGTTTTAAAGGAGGAAATTGAAAGGTTTCAATATTTCTTTTAAAACATATTCTCTCTCATTCGCTCATGATTATTCTCTCCTGATAATGCTCTCTCTTCCTCCCATCAAGTTGATAGAATTTTTCATGGTGGTATAGGGTTAAAAATTCCAAAATCAAATAAAAACTAAATTAATTATCAAAGGTTGTTTATACCTCTTGATCTTTGCAACCTCTTGAGGTTGATTCAAGAATCAAGGAGCTTTTGATTCATCATTGCAGGTGCAATTTTTAGCATCATCCTAAGGTAATTTTCTAATTTAATTTTTTAAGATTATTCGTATTCAGACCTTCTTTCTTCTTCTTAATTCCACAGTTCTTCTCTAGAAAGAAAGTCTAAACCATATAAGTAATAATGAAAATATTTAGAAAAGCAACAATGGATAAAAGTGGTTTGAATTAAATAAACATATTTGACATACTTTCAATGGAGGTGAGCATAAAAGGGTTTGAATTACTTCTTGCAAGTGAACCATTACAACCCCGAATAAATTATATGGACGCCCAGTTCCAACAGGTAAGGCATGATGCAGGCTGAAGTGCTTAAGTGTGAATTGTAGGCATCTTGGATGCAAAATAGCAATGTCCAAAGCAAGTGCGAATTGCAGGCATGGTAGGGTGTAATGTTAGCTTATTCGATAATGTGAACTTGATGCATATGGCCATAGTATGCATATTAGATGCCGAAGATGTTTTTCATTTGGTGAAAATCATTTTTGACAACTTGGTACTTGTTCTATTCATGTTAAGGTATGTATTGAGTTGATATTTTCATTCATTATAATGAAAATAGTAAGAACACAAAAATTGTTAATATCACTTTTAGTCTAGTCACTCATGCTATAAAAAAAATAGTAAAAACAACACAAGGATATAAATTGATAGAAACAAATAGCAGTAGTCTAAAGTCACTCATATTTATTAGCTATAGGCAATGCTTTCCACCTTGATTATTAATATGGGGCATTCGTTCAACTTCACTTATATTTATTTGATGCTTAAAAATGAAAATAGCTTGGAAAAATAAAGATGCAAAAATGCAGAAACGCCGTTTTAATATAAAAAAGGAAAAAAAATGTTACAAAAATGCCAAATTGTCACACCACTAGCTAAAGTGGCCTATGAAAGTTAATATTTGAATTGTTTGATATTAATCGCTAACCGAATTTACACTTATGAGTCGCACAACCGCGTGTTGAATACCCTAGATACCACCAGATTTAAGTAAATTATAATTATTATGAATTAATTAATATTTATGAAGTATTAACTATAAAATTTTATTTGATTTATTTGGATCGGTATTGAAAACAATACATATATAAAAGCTATATATGTATGTATCGATATACGATATCGATGTGCATTTAAGTTGGGTTTAAAAGTGAATTTACTGATATGGTTTGAAAAATCAAGCCATTAGCCTATGTATAGTGGTCGGCCAAACAAGGGAAGGGAGGGGGTGATATATTTGATATTTTGGGTTTGAATTGGTGGAGAAAGAAGAGTAAAAGATCAGATCCAGATCACATTTTTCCTTTCTCCTTCTTTTCTTATTTAAATCCATTACCCCTTCCATTTTTTGAGTTATTTTTTAGCTCTAGAATCCCTAGTCCTCTGGCTGAAAATCAAAGCCACCCGTCCTTCTAAATTTTCAAACCAAACACAAATTTAAATCAAATTAGATAAAGGCATGTGGATCTCTCCGTTTACTAGCAATTTTGGAAAGAGCTGGAACCAGATTATATAAGAATGATATGTGAGGTGTTACAACTAGGCCACAGCTAAGGTAATATTCATATATATATATACACATATATATATACATATACATATATATCTTTGTGGTTTTTAAATTTACATAATTTAAAATATCTGTGTGTATTCATATATATTTGTTTATACATTTAACAAAATTTGTGTGTGTATTTTAATAATTTATATGAAAATTCCAAATTTGAATTGAATTTTTAAAGATATTTTAAATTTTGAGCTAGTGTAAATGAATATCAAAAGAGTTAAATCTTGAATTTTAATTTGAGTTACATTAATTAAAAATAATTATTTACATATGAATATATATATATACTTTCATAGTTATATGTAAATATTATATATATACATAATTAAGTATATTTTATATTATATTAATACTATATTATTGACATTAAATATGTGTAGGAAGCGGCTAATATGTCCATTGTGGTGTAAATCCCAGCACTTGGATACACTTTACTTAGTGCACATGTATATACACGTATATGTGGATATGATACACATATGCACCTTATATATCATATATACAATCAAATAAAGTCCTTTATTAATGAAGAATATAAAATGATGATTTTATTTTAAATTTATATGAATTAGATCTAAATTAATTTATACTTCATAGGCCCAATAAGGTCAAATATGGCATTTTTGGAAATTCACCCATTTAACCCACTTCATGATGGCCATATCCAACAATGGTATAAGAGCCTAATAATCCATATAATCTAAATTAGCAGGTCTAAATTAGCAGTATTAGGGCTAACTTATTAAAGCCTCCCCATTTAGTAGGGTGTCTAGAAAAGTCGTGCATAAGGTTGGGTTTGGATAATCAAGAACTTTGCCTTACTTGGCTACTGGCCTGGCCCAAAAGAATGAGGTAAACTCAGAGGTTATTCCCAAAAGAAAGGCCCGAATTGATTTTGGAACTTGGGCCAATTTTCAAAATCAATTTTGAAATTAAATTAAAATTTTAAATTTAAATGGTCAAATTTAGAATAAGTAAAAATAATATTTTAAATTTGAAAGCTTAAATTTAGAATAAGTAATGATTTTATAAATGCTATAAAATAATTTTAAAAATTGTTTGAAAATAAAATAATAGTTTTTGAAAACCATTAATAATTAATTAGATTAATTAATTAAATAAATAATTAAAAGTTAATTAATTAAATTAAACCACATGTGTTGATATATATAACGTTATCTTAAAATGTTAAAGAAATATATATAATTTTCAAAATTAATTAAAATTATTTTAATTAAATAAATTATTTAAGTATTAATTAATAAATAATATAATACATAAATATTAAGATATATGTGTATAATTATAAATGTTATAGTATCCATATTTAATTTAAAACGTTAAAATAAATAAAATAAATTTTTAATTAGTTAATTAATTATGATTAAATTAATTAAATTAATATAAGATTATACATAAGATTATTATATAAGTTAATTAAATTATAAAATGTTATACAAGAACTAAACTTGTATAATATGAACTTATAATAAAAGGTGGAAAGGCAAGAAACCCAAAATAGATCGAAGGAATAGATACATTCGTACGATACATTTACCGTGATTTCAGATGTATCCGACACTTGAATCATGAGGGTATTTCAAAAGAAACACATTATTCTATAAGTCAATATTACTCAATTAAATATATTAAAGGTTATGAATCTTTAATATATTGTTGTCCTCTACCATTTATATATTAATAGATTGCTTGCATACTCCTTAGTTGTTGAGCTCTCCTCAAGCAAGGAATGTTATGCGTGGTATTATTAATATATAGAATAGATTAGGTAAGACAATTGCTTATATTTATTGAGTTTTTCTCAAGGTACGTGCATTATACTTTGGCTATCGCGAAATGGTAAGTACGTGTGAATAATCTCTTTTTATTTGTTTTGCTTTCCTCAAGGTAAAGATGAGATTATGACAAAGAACCATATGTTATGATTTGTTGAGCTTTTCTCTAGGTCAGAATCCCAAGGCATACGAGTCCTAACACCCACTAGTGAGTTGAAAGGCTTCTATGTTTCATCTTAGGGTTTTGAGGAAAATAAAAGGCTAGTGGGAGCCTGTTAGTAAAATGAAACGTAATGTTTAACCTTATGAATTCTGAGAACATCTGCTATGTGTAAATTAAACTAATCTACATTGTTAAGTTTGTACAATTAATGTAATTGATAAAATGTTTATCATCTAAAATATACAAAGGAAGCGAATTAAGATTGACAAGAAGAAATATAAAGTATACTTACTAATAAATTTTTGCATGTTGACCCATGTAACAACCCAGAATTTTGATCATTTGATTTTAAAATGTTTAACTAATTTTAAATATTTAAATTATAGGATTTCTAGAATTTAATAATTTGAATTCAAATATGATTAATCATTTAAGTATTTGAATTGTAAATTAAATATTAATTAAATGGACTTAATAATATTATTTAAATCCTTTTAACTAATAAATAATCTTGATGAATTCAGTTTGTAAATTTATTTACAAATATAAACAGATCGGATAATTATCAATAATTGGATTGAAAATATAAACGATATTTAAATTTGTGAAATTAACATTCCGGGGCACTGTCTTGAATTTTGACGAAACCGGTACCATTAGATCCGGAATAATTAATTGTTTTATGCTGTCAAATTTTGTAACGATCAAACGTACCGTTTGGTCGTGCGAGCTAGAAATGCCTAGTGATTAAATTTAAATATAATTTGATTTAAAAAACTAACTTCTATATACTTTAGAATTAGGTCTCGAAACTAGTTCCATTGGGTTCGGAACAAGGTATTTAGTATAGAATGCCAGTCGGCATGCTTTGATTAGAGTTCGAGATTTTTGGATATGTAATGCTGGATATTTTAAAATAAAATAATAACATACAGTACTTTTTAAAGCCCATGCCCACGCCATACCCTCTCACGTGCTCAACCCACACTCTCTTCCCCTTTATAATTCTTGCATGTACATGAGAAAGTGAGCTTTCAAAATTCCTAAAATCAAATTAACGGGTTAACTAAAAATCACGAAAATCGTTGCTATGGATTTGTATCGCCAAGTGGCTAGTATTCCTTGGCCATTTCATTGTTCGCGGCAGTATTTGTGGAGCATCGACAGTTATGGTCTTAGACTAAGCAAACTAGGGTTTGATATTTTAGTTGTATTAGTCATCGATTTGGGATTTGGATGTTGGATTTGAGTTTGTTAAGTTGAATACCATCTTGTTGCCAAAGTTGGAGGAGATCGGCGTGGAGTTTGGTCATGCGACCTGATGGGGTTGATTGGAGGGGGGTTGAAGTCAGGTTTTGTAGGGGGAGGTCGCGCCATGATTGGTTGGGTGATTTCGAAGGAGCTCGCGTACAGAGGGCAACGGTTTCGTCAGTTCGAAGTTTCATTGAGGAACGAGGGAGCTAGGAGGAGAGAGGATGTGCGAGCATGGGTTATGCACATTCTGTGCATGTACAGGATGTTGAGTGAGGAGGAGAAGATGGATTAACAAATTGATTTGGGGGTAATTAAGTTTGAATTTGTAATTAGTGTAAATTAATTACATTATTTAATTAGAAAAATTATAATTTGAACAACTTTTGCGTACGAGGTCGGATTCGAACGTTGTTTTTTGCTCGGACTCGTAGCGTCGATGGCTACGCAATGGTTTGGTTGGATTTGGAGCTAGTAAAATTTTTGGCTAAAATCGAACGTTTTACTTCAAAACTGGAACGCTTCGGCGAAAACTGGAATCAATGTGAGTGTACTCACATTTAATTTTACTATATCATATCTATGATGCTATAAGCTATTATTGATTGCTTGGATGTTAGTTAAATTGTTCGATTGACTGTTTGGTTGAATTTCCGTTTGGAAAATAGATGACATATTAACTTGATTGTTATGAACCCATATGATTATATATAATGTCCTTAACCATTGTATTGCAAGGAGAATTTGTAGAGAAACCCTGAGGGGTTTCTCGTCAATAATTATTTATTTACATCCTTATGCTGTTATATTGATATTTAATTGAAATAAATCTTGATATTCCATTTAAATTGTTTAAGTGTCGTTATAGCGGTTTTCGCTATACCGTCGTTTATTGATTTTCATCCTCAAAACCCTGTCATGTGTGTTTTGAACTTGAGCTTGTGTTTTCACTAAACAGAATTTTAAAATTCATTAATCATATTAATTAATGATATTTTAAATTAATTAATCTTTTTAACAAATTATTTTGAAATTAATTAACCAATTTAATTAATGATGTTTATAACTGGGTTATCTTTAGATTTAATTAATCATTTTTACTAATGATGTTTTATACTTAATTAATCGTTTTAACTAATGATTATTTGAGTTTAATTAATTATTTTAATTAATGGTATTTGAAATAATCATTTTAATTAATGATGTTGAAAAGTAATTAATCATTTTAAATAATGGTATTTGAATTTAACTAATTACTTTTATTAATGATGTTCGAAATTTATTAATCTATTTGATTAATGATATTTGAATTTAATAAATCATTTTAATCAATGATTTTAAACTTTAATTAATCATATTAGTTAATGATTGTTTTAAATTTAATTAATTGTTTTAACTAATGATATTCGAAATTTATTTACTCATTTTATTTACTGATGTTTTATAGTTAATTAATCATTTCAAATGGTGTTTTATATTTAGTTTATCGTTTTAACTAATGATGTCTGAATTTAATTAATTCAATTAATTTATGATTAATTGCACTTAATTAATTGTTTCTAATTAACAGTATTTAAAATTTATTAATCATTTTAGTTAATGATGTTTGAGGTTAATTATTCATTTTAAATTAATGATTGTTGAATTTAATATATCTTTTTAATTAATGATATTTAAATTAAATTAATTAATTTAATAAAAGTGATTTAAGTAATTAACTAATTTAATGAAAGTGTTTAAAATTAATAAACTGATTTAATAAAGGTTAATTTGCCGATGATATAGAAGTGTTTAGAAATAATTAACTATTTTACTAAAAATAACGGATTTTTTTATTTAAAAGAGATTATAAATGTGATCAATTATCTTTCAGGATAATTAATATTGTTTTAAATTTATAAATAATGGTTTATAAATGAGAAAATCCTTTACAAGGAATTATTTATAAATAAATCTAAGTGTAAATTATTTTGGGTTAATGACATTTGTTTTATTACACTTAGTATTATAAGTTTGTCTTTCAAAAGAATTTTTTTAAAGGAGTATTTCCAAAGTGTTTTTACCAACATCGAAATACGGAAATCAAGCACAAGTTTACTTTTTAAAAGTAAAGTTCAATTTCGGTTATGGAAAAGTAGTTCCCTAATTGATATCGCTTATATTGACAGGATTTAGTCATACTTTTAATGCAAAACGTTGAGGCTTGGACTCATTTCTATCTTGAAGGTTAAAAATGTAATCAAGGCAATGTCTAGAGGTAACACTATCTCAACTTTCCTAGCTTCATTTTCAACCGAGAGATAGCACTTGTTTGGAATCGATGAGTGGTGTTAAATATATGATATTTAATTTCCATATACGATCATTTTGATTATCCTCGACAGTTGATTTATTAATTATCGGATTCAGCATTCTTCATGGTGTATCTTCACCTTAAAAATGATTTGCTGCTCTTTAGAGCTTTGTTATCCTTTGTCGGTAAATGACTGAACCCAAAGCGTGAAAGGACGTCCAACTATGTGGGTTTGCTTCCATTGGGGTATTTTTCACATCTTATCTAGATCGGATTCATGTGCGCATTTAGATGTGAAATATTCGGATTCTCGATAAAGTTTGGCGGAGTCCGGGTGGTACATTTTCGAGAAGTGTCACGGAGTATATGAGCTTCTCAGAAGTATATTACTAGATGTATACTTCAAGGGTGGTGCACCTTCCTAGTCATTTGTTGGAAATGTTCCTTTCCTTATTTGATTCGAACCTTTGAACCTGTTTTTCTTTATTTGCAACTGGAAGAGTCAACCACTCTTCGCGGTATTTAATTATTGGTTTTGTCCATTCTATCAAGTTTGGACGGTTATCTTTTTTTATTCATTCTGTCCAGTTTGGATTTTCGATAAGATTATTTCCACTCTTTCAAGTTTGGTTTTTAATACTATTTATGCCCATTCTTATTTGGATTCGTTTCCTATTGTTTATCTCTACACTTTCTTGTGTAAATGTTATTTTTATGAGGTAAAAACCGTTCTGCGTTAGGGGCATGGTCTCACAGACCTTTTATAGGTTCCCCATTATTTGAGTTTTCTCATGCTGGTATTTCCAGACTGATCCGGGTGTTATTTTATTATAATGATCGAGTCAGACCAGGTATTTTCTCAGGTTAGCTTTGGTGTTATGGAGACCTTAGAGGTTTACCTATCGTAGTGTTTTATTTTCCATTGTACTATATAGTATCCATATCAGCAATTTTAAGGTTAGGATTTTATAACTGTCTAGCTGATAAAGTTTGTTTTTAACTCTGATGTATTTTGCATTTTAGAGTGATAGTTTTTATTATCCTTGTTATATTATATATTGTCGATTCCGCTGTGAGATTCTGATTTTCTCTGTTCTCTATTCTTTTCTTTTTATTTACCCTAACAATCTGCTCTTTTGTCGATTGAATATTCGGCATTTGAACATAGTGGTAGTATTCGGTGTCGACTTTCGATGGTCAAAAAGGCGGGTCATTACAACCCATGAAAGCGCCTAATCATACAACTACTAGATACGTTCATAACTTGGTCACCTATATGTGTTTACTTGCCTAAGACTGTGTATTATCTTCAATGAGTTTCGAACTCCAAATGCTATAGAAGGTCCTGAATATTTGATCCATATCCAATCACATATAAATGATATATGGTGAATGCTCGCTACTTGTAATATATGAAATCTTGGTGAAATTAGTTCAAAATAAGCAAGTAAACCATAGTGTAAGATCCTATATTCAATACGATTGATTACAATCATAATCTAGTTGTATTAAATGTAACACTGGACCAAAAGCTATAAGATACATCTTAGAACACAATCATTGAAATGTTAGTTTTCTCAGCTTACATAATGTGCAACTCATATGATATCCTTAAACGTTAAGGATAACTGAATGCATTATTGTAAATAGTTAATTATGATCTTGCAGTGAGGATTTCTTTGAATGGTTCAACCATTTGGAAAGGAAAAAGAATGCACGGGAGTAGATGTAAATTATGACACAGTTGGGATGTAAATAGTAAATGGCCACTTATGCTTCATGAAGTGATGTTGGAATCGATAATTGTATAAAATAATAATAGATATTTAACATAGAATGTGAAACACGATTTTTATTCCAAAATGTATTTTCATTTAAAAAATTATTTCCTAAGATTTGTTTCTTCGAGTTTAAGATATTTAATCTAAAAGCTCTCGACTGTAAACTGGTTATAGTAAATAAAATAAATAGCTCATATTAGGTGGTTGAATGGAGCTTCATATTTCATATGCTATTATAGTAATGGCGGAAATAGTAGAAGCATATCATATAACACTTTCTAGTGATCACATCGAATTACGAAATTGTTTTCATGAACGTACTAAGTATTATTTATGAAAAAAAATTGTTTTCACTATTGACTGAAAATACACATAGTTCCATTTTAATATGACTATTTTGGAACTGTATGATATCATCTAGGGAATAGTTTACAAAACTATAGGATCGAATTAACCCTAGAGGGGGGATAGGGTTTATAATAAATTTACAAAATAATAAAAATTGCAGCACGGTTAATAATAGCGTAAATGCGTAAATAAAAGCGACACATAAGTTTACCTAGTTTTGGTAAAAATTGCTTACTACTACCCCCAAGGTTTCTATTAATAATTAAATAATATGACGCTTACAGACCCTGTTAACTCGCGACCCTTGCTAACCTGATTGTTACAACCCTACACTCAAAACCCTACCATAACTCAGCTCCGAGTTGCGAATTCTCAAACTACGCCTCGTAGTATGTTCCTATTTAAAAACTAGAGTTTTCACAAAGTTAAAAAAATAAAATACCATTAAAAATAAAGATAAGAAACCCTAATTAACTCATTTAAATTTACAAAGAGATGGCCCAAAAATAATGAAAAGAAATATATGCTTAGCCTATTTTCTTTTCTCGTTCAGGGTCGTTCTTCTTTCCTTGTCTGCGAATTGAAATTATGGATTGCTGAATCAAAAAGCGTCACTCGAATTTGTAGATCGAATTTCTCTCCTTCTTCTCTGATGCTCGCGTTCTTCAATTTGAGGCAATTGATTATTGCGGTTGCTTTCATTGTTGAGAGATTCTGATGATGATTGTTTGGTATGATTTTTGCCCTTTTTAATTTTGTATTGTTCTCGACTTATTCGTATGCCAATGATGACGTTGGGTATATGTAGGGTTCGATTTTGAAATCGAATCTGTTATTTTTGATATTAACAGTTCAAAAATTGACTTCGATTTCCAAGGTTGAACGTTGATTCTTTGATTGATGGTTTTGATGCTTTCTAACCATTTCATCATTGATATATATGTGTGTGTGTGTATGTATGTATGTATGTATGTGTGTGTGTGTGCCTGTGTGCGTGTATATATTCGAATATATTTTTAACTATCAGTTGATTTTCCGGTTGATGGTTATGATTATTTCTGACCAATTCATCGTTGATATATATTCTGATATATTCGAATATACTTAGAATAAATTTAACCCTTAAGTGAATTCATTTTTGGCCTTGACTTTAGTTTCTTTGAGTTGTTGTGCACTTCGGTCTGCATCATCATTTCAGTTTGCTGCCTAGCTATGTTAATTTATTTATGCTTGTTGTTGCTATGGTTCATCCTGTAAACACATTTGAGTGTTGCACCACTTTGTTGAGTCCGGTGCACTCTTTGCTACTGTTCTAGTGTGTGCTGCTGTTAAGTATGGTGTTGATGCACTTGTTTGGTTTGCTGCTCCATGTTGCTTTCTGATTTTCTGAGTTGTGCACGTCTGTTGTGAACTTATGTGCACTTTGCTTTGAATTGTGAAACTAAGTGATATTCTTATTGATTGGTATTTTTTATTGATGCACTAGTCTGTTGTTGAAGTTGTGATGCTCTGATCTTCCATGTACATACATTAATACATATATATGTATATATGTGTGAATCGTCCCTTTTTTATTTTGTATTTAAACTCGACTTCACTTGTGTGTGCTTGTTCGGTCTGTTCATTGTATACTTCATGTTTTCCTAGCGTGACTTGCCTTGTACATGAGTCTGAACTGGGTTTGTATTGTTTTGCACCTGTGTGCATGCATGTGTAGCTGTGCACCCATGTTTGATGCTCTGTACATGTCTTAATTCTGGTTCATTATTGTATTATCTGGCATTTCCTTTGATGTAACTTCTTTTACCTTGTAATCCAGTGAATTCAATGTTATTGTTGATGTAATGTCGAACTTCTTCAATTGTAATTCTGAAACCATAAGATAAACTGAAGTATTAAATGTATGGAATTCCCTTGCTGTGCATGAGTAAACCTATTGTTATCCCTCCTTTTGGCAAGTTCGTGATATCATCGACTTGGCTAAGAACGGATGGTCATCAACATTAGGAATCGATTACATACAGTACTATAGACAATGGTCAAGCAGATTCGGACCGGGTCCCAATCAAGATGCAATCAGCATGAAGTGACTGGCATAGCCCCATGAAGTTATATTTCAAATTTGGAATCAAACAGAGGTCGTATGCTCAAGTTACGGATGAAGCAAGGATTTGCATAGATCAACGAGAACGATCCATAAAACAGTTCAAATCATCGGAGAATGATCAATATCTTGAGATCCACAAGGCCAATTCATTTGGAACTTCCAGGGCATCAACAAAATGAAGATTGAAGCTTACAAAAACAATCGCGGGTCATAAAGCTGCAATTAGAGTTTGGCCGATCATTGTTAGCCGGTCGTTTTTGCCAAGCCATAAAAACGATAGGTATATTTCAGTGCACGATCCAAGTTCAACAAAGATTGATCCATATCTCCTAAGTTACAAGTCAGAATGATTCCATATATAAGGAGCAATGTCAAGAGGCATGTGGGATCCCTCAAAAATGATTGCACTTGAATTGGATGCAAGAAAAATGATTGGTGGACATTTGGCCGACCATTATTGATTGTTGAGTTAAGTCCACCAATCGTTAAAGTAGGCCCTTATGGACCTAAAGAGCCTTCTGTCAAAATCTTAGCAAAAATATCTTATCATCTCTCCCTATAAATACGGGCCCCATGGTTCATTTTGGGGATCTTTACGCTGCTGGTTACTTTAGTCTTTATTGTAATCAAGTTTTCTCTATTCCTTGCTGTTGTAATTAGATTCATAAGTGATCAATAAAGTTAATCTTCAAAGTGGACGTAGGTCTACAACGTCGAACCACTATAAATCCTTGTGATTCTGATTATTGCTTTCTATTTGCAGTTAGTTTAATCTATTCCTTAGTTTTAATTTTACTTTCTTCACTTACTTCTCTACATAAGTCCATCCTTGGGTGTTTGTAGCCAATTTTGGTGCAAACATTTTGTGCTTTCACTAAGAACCTGATTCTCAACTTGCTAGGATCCCCTTTGTTGCTACTGGATTGGATAAGTCCCCTGATGGAGATCCATGGTTATCATCATAAAGTTGCTTATACTACTCAGATTTGCTGAAATCTAAGTAAGGAGATTGATAATGGTGAGACATACTAGATCTTCTTCTCAGAACATGGATGGAAATGAAACTGTTAGCATTCAACGAGGAGACCCAAGCAATCAACCAGCAAATGTGATTGCCGATTCGATTGAAATCCAAAACCCCACCGATTCTATTACTGGAGGTGAATTTCATAATTTAATGAGAGAGCTGATGGAGAGTCGTCGACAGATAAATCAGCAGATTCAGACCAATATCGACTTGATGAACCAAATCAATTAGCACCAACGGGGTAAAGTTAGGAGGGATGCCATCCCTTACTCGGCATCGGAAAGCTCTAGTTCATCGGATGGATACCACATGCATAGGCATCGCAGAACTGACGGATATCATGTAAAAACTTCTGGGCATCAACAGGTAGACCATCATGGTTTGTCAGGAATGATCAGTGATGGTCCCTCCACTAGAGAAGGAAACTTACCTATGCACGTTGGGTTTCAAACTAGAGCAGCTACGATTAGTTTGGATGATGGAGTCCGATTGAATGTTGACCGGGTTCATCCCTGGAATGATGGTGAAATGAATGTACAAGATGCGCATCGCGAAGATGGAGATCCAAGAAGGCATGAAATGGCCCGCAGACATCGATCGGACCGTTTACGTGAGGTGGAACACGACTACTGCTTGGCACGAACCATCCAAACGCCAGACTTATCGGCAATGGTAAGACAATTGGTGAGAGAAAACCAAGGTTTAATTAATGATGACTGGGGAATCACGAGAAGCCATACCCCGTTCACCGATAATGTTCTATACGCAGAATACCCAAGGAGGTTCAACATGCCATTGATGCCTGCCTACGAGGGAAAAACCAACCCCAGACAGCATATCATGATATCCGAATGGTTGATGGATTCTGCGCGAGCCGATGATGCGACCAAGTGCAGATGCTTTCCCATAATTCTCTCTAGAATAGCGATGATGTGGTTTACGAGACTACCCCCACGATCAATTTCTAGATTGGAAGATTTGGCAACCAAGTTTGTGGAGCAATTCCGGATGCACAAGACTCGTCCTAAAGACGTGATGTCCCTTTCCAGCATGATTCAGGCTCCTTAAGAGTCATTGAAAGATCATTTGGAGATATTTCATACAGCTGTTATGGAGGTCAGTAATCCGAATGATCATGCGCTACTCATGGCCGTGACGAGAGGGATTAACCCAGAGTTTGATTTTGGCGATTGGTTAGCTGTTGAGCCGCCCGCAACGTTGGAGCACTTTTACACAAAGGCAGTTCAGTTTTTGAGAAAGGAGGAAGCCAAGTCTACCGGAAAAATGAACGTTGCGGGACCAAGTGGAGAAGGAGTACAGAGTAACATTGCAATAAAACAGTCTGATGACAGTTTTGGGAAAGTCCAAGTGAGGATAAACCAAATCAGCAAAAGAGAGGCGGAGATAGGAACCGAGAAAGAAAGAGAGATTTTGGAAGGCTGAAGCCTAGGATTCCAATGTATGATAATTACACGCCGTTGAATACGTCCCTGAAAAATATATTTCTGTCTACTTGCAATACCATGAAGTACAGAAAGCCACCCCCAAAAGAGTCAACAGAAAGGCAGAAGCAGACCGAGAAATATTGTCGATTTCATGAGTGTTATGGGCACAATACAAACGAATGCAGACATCTCCAAGATGTTATAGAAAAACTGATTCGAGAAAAGAAGTTACAATAGTTTGTAAAAGCCCCGCAGGATGGCGAGCAGGGGACTTCTGACCCTAATCGAGGACAAGCTCCGTGTAGGGCTGAAGAGCCTGCGCGGACCAGTGGAAGACTGGTGATAAATGCGATAGTTGGAGGACCGCACCCGACAGATAGGAGTTGGCAAGAGATGGAGCGCTATGCTAGCGCGGTTAGGCATGTTGATTTTAAATGATGTTCGAATACAGAAGACGGAGCTTCGGCGAAGTAGCAACGTACTATGGCGAATGATATTAGGTTTAAGAACAGAAATGCAGATAAGGTAGAGGCTTCGACAATCGACCCAATGGTTATTTCAGCCAAGATTGGTCCTGCCTTAGTGAGAAGGATTTTGATTAATTGTGGAATTTCGGTGAATATAATTTTCAAAAAATCTTATGATCGGATGAGGATGGAAGCAAAAGATTTAAAACCGTCTAAAGCTCATATACATGGTTTTAATGGAGTTGCAACCGAAGCTGTTGGTTATGTGGAATTACTTTTTGGATTGGAAGAAGATGAACGAAGGAGTGTGTGAATCTTGTCGTTTATTGTTTTGGATGTTGACTCTCCATACAATGTTTTTCTAGGTCAACCGGCCCTAGCCAAATTTCAAGCAGCTCTTTCCCTTGATGTTTGACTTTGAAATTTCCAACAGCTAATGGTATAGGAGTTGTTCATGCCTTCATGGAAATCAAGCGACTGGACGTGCCTGTTATGAGCTGAGTTGAGGGAAGCTTAGCGAAAAGAAAAAGGTAAGGGTGTTGACAAGCCTGTCTGCATCCAAGCTACCGAATATTGACAACTAGCACTTAAGCCTTGGCTCGAGCGCCACAGTCTGTTCTATAAAGATATAGATCCATGAGATGACAAAGAAGAGCCTAAAGAAACCAAGGCTGCACCGACTGAACTGACGATTGCTATCACTTTCAGCCACGACGACCCATCACGAGTCCTAAAGGTTGGATCATAGCTCAGCCCTCCGATGATGAAGGAACTTGCTGGTTTTCTCCGAGTGAACCTAGATGTTTCGCTTGGATTCACTCTGACATGTGTGGAATCTCACCTGCCATTGCGATCCATGCATTGAATATTGACCCGAGGTATCCCTGGTGAAACAAAAAAGACGCGGTATGGATCCAGAGAGATCTGCCACTATCAAAGAGGAGGTGGATAAACATAAAGTCAACGTGTTTATCCACGATGCCCTATACCCTGAATGGGTATCTAATCCTGTGCTTGTGAAGAAGGTGAATGGGAAATGGAGAACGTGCATTGATTATTCAAATTTGAACAAGACGTGCCCAAAAGACAGTTTTCCCCTTCCGAGGATTGACCAGTTGGTAGATTTAACCGTTGAACATGATTTGCTATCTTTTATGGATGCCTACTCAGGATATAACTAAATCCTGATGCATATCCCCGATCAGGAGCACACTAGTTTCATTACCGATGTTGGGCTATACTGCTATGTAGTAATGCCATTTGGATTGATGAATGCAGGAGCGACTTATCAGCGCTTAGCTAATAGGATGCTTAAAGACTAGATCAGAAAAACAGTGGAGGTGTATGTGGATGAAATGCACGTGAAGTCGCGATGATCAAGCGACCACATTAAAGACTTGGCATAGATGTTTGACATCCTTCGAAATTACAAGATGAAAATCAATCCTTTCAAGTGTTCTTTCGGTGTTGCATCAGGGAAATTCTTGGGCTTTACTGTCAATGCTTGTGGGATAGAAGCTAATCCCGAGAAGATTCGGGCTATTCGTGATATCCATGTGCCAAGAACTATTAAACAGGTGCAGAGTCTGAATGGAAAAGTTGCTGCCTTAAGCCGATTTATCTCCAAAGCTACCAGCAAATGCATTCCTTTCTTCAATTTGATTAGGAAAGGAAAAAGAAACTTTGAAAGGATGTAGGGTTGTAAGGACGCATTCTGAGCCTTGGTGTTGGAGAGACCCCCTATCTTATCGAAGCCAGTGGATCATGAGGAGTTGTACATTTATTTAGCTATATCGGCACATGCTATAAGTGTCGCATTGCTTCGTGAGGAGAATCAGGTCCAGAGACCGGTGTATTACGTCAGCAAACGATTAACAGAAGCTAAAAGGAACTATTCGAAGATAGAGAAATTGGCATACTGCTTACTAATTGCATCATGGAAGCTCCGTCCGTACTTTCAGGCACATCCGATCAATGTTTACACCGACCAGCCATTACAACAGGTCCTATAGCGACCTGAGACGTCTGGAAGGTTATTTAAGTGGAATATTAAACTCAGTTAATTCGACATTACTTATCTCCCTCAAAGGACTATCCAGAGTCAGGCATTAGCAGACTTTATAGCAGAGTTTACTGAGCAGGATGATTCTCCGGAAGGCAGCGAAAATCCCTACGATATGGCGGAAATTGTATACTGATGGAGCATCTAATGATCATTGTTCCAGAGCTGGGATTGTGCTTGTGACTCCTGAAAATCGGTCAATCTGTTATGCATTAAAGCATGATTTCCCAGCAACAAACAACAAAGCCGAGTATGAAGCTCTGATTGTTGGACTCAAACTCGCTAGAGAACTTGCAATAAAATCCCTTAAAATCTTTTATGATTCGAAGTTGGTGGTATGTCAAGTTATGGAAGATTATCAGGCTAAGGGACAATGACTTGCCCCATACCTAACCCAAGTCCAAGAGTTGTTGACAGAATTTGATTACTATGACATTTCTGATATTCCACGAAATCGAAACAAAGAGGCTGATTCATTAGCAAAATTTGCTAGTACCGGCGATGCACAGCAGATGGGTTTGGTTCCGGTCGAAGTTTTAAATACCCCAAGTATAAACATGATAGAAATCGATCAAACACTAGAAGCGAAGCCTGAAAGGGAATTGTGGATGACCCCGACCAAAGAATATTTACTCCACGGAGTCCTACCAGATAAAAGAAATGAAAAGCGACGGGTCATTCGCAAAGCTTCACAATATATTAAGCAAGAAGGAATTATGTACAGGAAAGGTTTTTAGTCCCTCTACTCCGGTGTGTCGCCCACGATGAGATAAAATGTGTTCTAAAAGAAGTCCATGAAGGAGAATGCAGCGATCACACTGGTTGGCAAACTCTGGCAAAGAAAATACTCCGTTATGGGTATTATTGGCCGATTGTAAATCGGAACACCGCTGATTATGCGAGACGATGTGATAAATGCTAGATATATGCGAAAGTCCTAAAAGCTCTGCCAATAGAAATCACACAAATGGTTAGCCCATGGTCGTTCACCATGTTGGGTATAGACATTATCGGATCCTTACCGATCTCTAAAGGTGGCGCAAAGTACGCTATCTGCAGTTGACTACTTCACCAAATGGGCCGAAGCAGAACCTTTAGCCATGATCACAACCAAGAAGGTAATCAACTTTATTATCCGAAACATCATATGCCGCTTCAGTCTTCCGTGAACTATTATAACATATTCAATTCGACAATGTTGAATTCAAGGACTTTTTTCGAAGATACCGTATTGAAAAGAGGTTTGCAGTGTTCGCTCTCCCTTAGATAAATGGACAGGTTGAAGCTGTAAATAAGATCATAAAGTCCATTCTGAAGAAGCATTTGGAGAAGGCTAGAGGCTGATGGGTGGATGAACTCCCTACAACATTGTGGGCTTACAGGACCATCCACAAGTCCACGACTGGCTATACTCCATTCACCCTCGCTTACAGTTCCGAAGCCGTTATTCCTATTGAGCTCGAGGTTCCTTCTCATCAAGTAACTTACTACGATCCCAAAACAAATAAAACTCTCCTCATGGAATCTCTTAACTTTGTAGATGAGAAGCGCGAAGAAGCCGATCTGAGGGTAGCTGCACATCGACATCGAGTCGCCCGGTATTACAACACTAAAGTTCAACCTAGAACCTTCGAAATGGGCGATCTCGTCCTGAAACGGGTTTTTCCTACCCCATCACACATGAATCCAATCTGGGAAGGACCATATGTCATTGAGCAGAGGCTTGGAGAAGGAATTTTCAAGCTAGCGACTATCGATGGCATTACACTTCGAAGGGCGTGGAATAGCGAACATCTTTGACGCTATTTCACTTAATTTATTTCCTTTACATTTCAATTGCATTTACTTTCAGAATTTGCTTTAGCATTTGATTTTCCAAATGTGTAATAAGACGGTTTATGTTATTCCTTTCCATTTAATGAATAAAGTTTCAGACTTCCTTTATATTTATGTTTGCTATTGTCTTGTATGCTAATTACATAGCAAAACTGATTGATGTCGATATGTATGAACAGGCTCCTAGAGTTTGAAATCAATCAATCATGCTAACTCTCGATGGGATTAAACAAGATGAGCTCAACCTACTTGTTCATTTAACAACTCTCATTCAAAATCCAAAGGACATGATACACAATAAGGAATGAGTGTGGCCGACAATTTGATGATCGAATAACTCCTGCCCAACTGTGGAACTGAGATAAAATCAAAGCGACCATGACACGACCGATCACTCATTAAATCAAACCCCAAACATTGGGAGGCAAATTAATCAATCAAAGAGAATATGATCTAACAGCCTTCCAAAATAACTCTAAGTCCGTAGAGTGCGAACTGGCTTATAAACATAAATCGGGTGTGAACCGACTACCTGTGAGATAACTTTAAGTCCCAAAATGGTGGACTGGAGTATAAACATAAATCAGATGTGAACCGACCACCCGCGAGATAACTCTAAGTCCCCAAAGTGCGGACTAGAGTATAAACGTAAATCGGGCATGGATCGACTGCTCACAAGATAACTCCGAGTCCCCAGAGTGCGACTAGAGTATAAACACAGACTAGGTGCGATTTGACCACCCATCAACAAAATCTGATCCCCAGAGTGCGGATACGAACATAAATAAATAGATAAGTGGAGTTCGACCGTTCTTTGTTCCACGAACTCCCACCTAAAACCGACGGGAGGAGTATAAACTTGCTAAGGATGGAGTTGGACTATCCGACATCTAACCCCGCCAACCTAAAACCGGGGGCAAGAGTATAATTACTCAAAAAACCACTGAATTCGATGGCGTAACACTAAGGCTCGAGCCTAGTGTTTGATACGACTTGAGGCCACTACCTCAGGGAGGCCTTGGGATGGATGAACCAAATCGACATCCGACGGGCAATAATCACAAGTACATAAAATGAAAAAAAAATGATAGCTCAAACATATGAACAAGTGAATACAAGAATCATACATAAGAATAACAGAATTCTTATTTACACTAAACTTGTTGTACATTATACAAGTTTATCCAAAATGCAAGACAAAAGTGGAGGGCCATGCCCAAACAAGCACGACCAACGGAAAGGAAATGTAATCATCTAAGCTATTTACATATCGCCCCAATCCAAAGATTATTTCTTGGATTTTCTATCTTTCCTTTACTTCTTTGGAGTGGCACCTTCTGAACTACCACTAGACCCTCTCTTCGACCCTTTTCCACTTCGACTTCTCTTCGAAGAAGTATCCTCAGTTGTATGAATCGAGGTTGTATCATCTTTGGAAGCAGGAGAGATGAAGGCACTCTCAACACCAGAAACAGGGGGGATATCATCCCGGGGAATGGTCCCGCCATGAGGGATCATCTGGAGCGGGACAGGAATCGGTTCATCGGAGCTTGAATCATCAGGCTCATTTTTCACCTTCTTTTTCAATAGTTCTTCTCTCTCAATATGCTCTTTCATGCTGAGCTCCTCGATGGGGCTGGTAGAACCTATGATCACAACATCTTCATCAAAAGGAATTTCATGGTGCAGGTCGCTTCCCTCCTTGAATAGTGCCTCCATGAATTGGTCATCAATAACAAAGGCATCTTCTTGAGCACCTTGAGTAGCGGCCAAAGTTGTAGCTTTAATGGATTATGTCACAACTGCTTGCGACTCCAACTGAGGCTCTTGAGAAGGAAGAGGAGCAACACCTGATAGGTTCAAAGATGAGAAAAAATAGGCGAAAAGATTAGAAATATCAATTGATAACACCTCAAATTTGTGAAAGATGGGGAAAGTCGACGGAATACTTCCTCGGTATGGCTTCCAGGTTGAGCCAAAGCATCCTCAAAACTGCGCTCGGTAATTGGAGAAAGTTATGGCATGTCTGGATCGGACCCGAGGATGGTTAAAGAGCCTACTACGGAGCTAGAGATGACCTAGGGTGTCGGAGGCAATTCAATCATAATATCGGGTTGCACTGACCCGGATCCTTCACCCACTTCATGCGAAGAAGCAACAGCAAACTCTTTCTGGAGTGAGAGATGAATATCGTGTAATTTTTTGGTTTCGTCACCCAATAGAATTTCATTTTCAAGCCAAGATAGATCGATACCTTCTGAGTTAAGAAGTTTCTTCTCTTCCGCAATGAGAAATTCCCAAGCGTATCAGAGCTGTAGGGATAATCTTCACCAAACCATGTCAGATTCCTATGCTTGAGAACGTTAGAATTATAAAGAACGAGAAGTAGGTCAAGCTCATTCATTATCTCCTCCCCGACTTTGTTCTTAGTAGCTTCCGCTTCACGTTGTATAAGTGCATCGACATTTTTGGCCTTTTCGATAGCCGTATCCCTCTCAATTCTGATGTTTACCAGCTCATCGCAAGCATCTTGAGTGATCTTCTAGGCATTATCTGTCTCTTTATTTGCAAACTCGAGCCTGGTCTTGAGATCCACTATCTCTTTCAAGACCACGGATTTATTATTCTAAGCCGTATCCCGCTCAAGCGTTATCTTCTGGTTTCTACGATGCAACACTTGAAACATATCAAGATGGATGGATTTCATCTCTTCCATGGATTTCACAGCATCATTAGCTTTTCCTTCGGCTTCCGCTAAGGAGGTTCTAGAGGCTTCTAACTCGTTTGTCAAAGTGTCAATGATTCTTTTATCTTGAACTTCCTGGCGTTTTAGTTTTTCAATCTCCACCGTGTGCTCGAAGGAGACTTTCGACATTTTTTCTGCTGCCTTCATCCATTCGCGATACTGCATGTGGATGTTGGTGACACAGTCAATAGTCATCTTCTGAACATGGTGTAGAACCCTCTTCAAGTTGGGAGAAAAGTAGAACCCTTCAAAATATAAGTTCGGAAATTCTTCACGGAGCTGTGCCATACAAGTAGTTGGATTGATCGTAGAATCTCCAATAGCAGCTTCAACTTCAGTACTTTCTTCGCTAGGCCTATGGATAGTAGCCTGTTCGCCATGGCGATGACGATCGCTCGGCCACTGAGGTTAAGATGGAACTAAAGGCTAAGGAGGCATTGAAGTAATAGGAGGACCATGAGAAGGATCGGTAGACAGGTCCCTACGATCAGTTGGCTTTTCAGGACCTTTTGAAGGAGGAGATCTCGATCGATGTTTGTCTTGGGATGACTTATCCTTATCACCTCTATTTTGATGACTCTGGTCCCGCCTGGGACAATTGCTGGAATCATAATAGTCTCGACTGCCACGGTAAGAACCGGAGCGTGAAACTGATGATTGGTGGTGTATGTCCCAGAGGGAATCAAGCATGTTCCTCTTCCTCACCATTGTTTCTGCAAAGAAAATAGAAATCGGTTAACTTTAAGCGTTAAAGAGCATAACGTCAAGTATAATACAATATCGAGGAGTGCAAGTGTGTGCAAGTGTCCTTGTGTAACCCCTCCCCCCAACAAACCAGGTGCTGGAGCCTTGCTTATTGGTGTAACTTCTCCTCTAGAAGTAGGAATCTTAGTGCCAATTCTGGTGGGAGGTTCCGACCCCTCGATGCTCACATCAGTAAAGTGAAAAACATCAAGATAATGAGGAATCGGTAGACCAGACAAAGAGTCAAGTGGTAAACTTGAACACTCTGACGGTTGGGAAGAAGATTCATCTTGAACAACTTTAGGAGCCATCGAAGACTTGGATTGATCAGAGAGATGACTTCTTGGAAGTTTATGTACGAGTGTTTTCTTCTTTCTCCTATCAGGAACCGAGGGCTGTGAGGCATGCAAGGATCCGGCATCAACCCCGAGACCGGATTTGTCGCCGTTGTGACCGGGCATATCGCCTCTATGTTTTCCAACATCAATATTAGTGAATTTTTGAATACCCGTGACCGAGGGAACCACGGGATCGGCTCGATTATCTCTTTGGCTGATTGTGGCCTATGGTCTTATCCCTGCTGTCTGAGCAACATTGGTTAGCCCCAGGCGAAGACCCTCTTTTATCAAACAAAAAGTAAGGAGACGTTCTTCTATAAGCAAATATTCGATGTTCCTGTCCTCAGGCGGAGGTGACCGCCTCTTCATAAATGTAGCCATTAGGCTGAGTGACGACTCCTGTAAAGGAGTAACACAGTCATGAATACAATCTGGATATCATTTTTCCATGCTAACATGAAAATAGTAGATAACACCTACGCCTTTCTAGCTATTATTGACCGAAACCGGGCGGACAACGAACGAAGACCATTCGCTTTTAAAGGCACTTAACTTGTTCCATGTGCCAGTCAGAATCTAGCACCTCTTCGTCAATTCGAGAAATGTAAACGTGAGATTCCATGTCCGTCGCTTGAAAGTGAAAATGAATCGAATATCTCCGATGGTTGGAGGACGGTGCAGAAACTCCATAAATACCATATAAGTACAATTAAGAAGAGCGTAGTCGTTTGGGTGGAGCTGTGCTAGAGCTATCCTTAAATAATGAATAATCTCTCGAATGTATGAATTAAATGGCGGGATGCATCCGGCCTAGCACGTAAACTTATTGCACGCAGTATACTCTTCTGGGGGCCTGTGAGCCCTATCATTCCGCAATGGAACCAACATGTCGTCGAAAGGAATTCCGTGCCTTACGCAGATTCTTTGGAGGGCCTCTTCCTTAATTTTTGAAGCTATTGAATTAGAAGGGTTCTCCAAAATGACTCTTCTAGAGTGTCGGGAGCAGGGTTGATAACCTTCAGTGGAAATATGGGAACAACATCAGAGAGATCAAATTGATGGCCCAAACTTTCTGGTTGTTCCGAATGATGACTAGAAGGTGGACTATTGGATTCAGTTGCTGAACCTGATTCTATATCAGAGTTATCCATTTGGGAAGATGATCCAATTGGCATAGCTGCGAGCTACCTAGAACATCTAAACCTATTGCTATTAAACTTAGTAAAAATCATGGTTAGATAAAGTAACTTGTGCCCCCCAACGTATAATGAGTGCCAGTGTGGCGCGGTAAAGTGCTATACAGTACATAATAAGTTGTGCAAAACTGAAGACAGAAAAGACGACAAGACTTCGAGTTTCAACTAGAGAGACGGTCATTCCCGACCGTCTCAACTGTTTTTGTGTATCATCGGGAAACGATGCGGCTTGAGTTTTGCGATTGATCGTCAGCCAGAAAAAGTTTGGTTTTTATCTAAGTTACTGATGAGCTTCAAGATAATAGTCAAAGGCCTTGGTTCTTGTCATGGTTCTAAGGCCATTTGTTACCAAATATGTAGTTTAAATAGTATGCAAGTCCTAATGTCCGTTAAAGTATGCAAGGTCAAAGCTCATCATTTAGTTCAAGTTTGCTTATTTAAGTTCCATTTTTAAAAAAAAATCATTTGAAAACAACGTCGATCGTTCATGAATGCAGACAAGGCCGATCGTTCGTGAATGCAAACAAGGCCGGTCGTTTCCCTAGACAGCATCATCTGATCGTTCTTAGTGGCCATTTCCACCGATTGTTCTTTTGGATTTCCAGCATCGATTGTTTCCTTCATTCCATCAACCGATCATCCACTTTCACCTTGTCCACCTCAAGAGCCTCCAACTCCATAGCATTGCCGATCGTTTGTAGGCAATGCTCAAACTCCAACTACCTAGGGCTTCACCGATCATCCAAGAACGATCATGAAGGATCGATCATATGACTTCTTCATATCCACTGCACCATCTTCCTCAACAAATGATCGGCTAAGGCTACAATTCGATCGTCCCTCATCAAGACAAGTCTTCTACGTACGATCGTAAGAATGGAAAAAGATAAAGCACCAACCAAATGAATCAGTTATCATAATGCTAATGAAGTTCAAAGCCTCATTCTCAAAATCATAAAGCAAGTGTAAGATTCGTATTACCTAAGTTTGAAATCTGACAAAGAAGAAAGATTCGAAATCGATTCGAAGCAAAATCCGAAGGAGGGCGTTGATCTTTTTTGAGATGATGGATCGTTGGTTGGATCGGCAAGAAGAAGAAAAGGAGACTCATTTCACTTTGCTTCAGAATGGGACAATGTGAAGTAAGTGAAAGGAAGTGGCTAAGTGTCGAAGCTTATATAGGAAAGGTCTATGCCGATCGTTATCGGTCCCAAAAATTATGCCAATCGTCCCATACCCAAGTCATATGCCAATCGATCCCTATCAAAGCATTATGTCGATTGATCCACCTCTAAGCTTTATGCCGATCGATCCACCTCCAAGCTCTATGCCGATTGATCCACCTCCAAGCTCTATGATGATCATTCTTTACACTACAACAAAAATGACCTTTCGCAGCGTTTTAGAAACGCTGTTATATAGTTTAACAACGTTACGAAGATCGCTGTCTAACGACAAGCTGTTATAGAGTCAAGATGTATCTTAACATTTTTCAAACGCTGTAAAAGAAATAGTGTATCGCAGCGTTTTATTTCTTACAGCCTTCCAATAAACGCTGCAACATGGCCTCACCCACCATGCACCCCTCTTTTGGACAGCCATTCCAAAAACGCTGCTATAGGTTTTTTGCAGCGTTTATAAACACTTGTAACTAAAGATTTATTGGCAGAAATTAAACGCTGTATTTGAGTTTAATTTCACAGCGTTTTGGTCAGTTTATTTCATATATGTTTTTCCATTTGTCAGCATTTATAAAACGCTGTTATATATAACAATTACCAAAATTTCAACCCCTTTTCCACAGCCTTCTTAATTCAGTTTACTCTTCTACATCTGCAAACATTCCCGCCCACTATAAGATTTTATATCGTATAACATTAGTAATTGAAACACCATAAATATAGTCTTCGCATGTTATATTACATAATTAAAAATGCACTATCTTCATACGCAAAATAAATGATAATCGTATACATTTCATACATTGTTTTATAGAAATAGCATATTAAGTAAAGCAAATATGATAGCAACATTGTTTTACAAAAATAGCATATTAAATAAAGCAAAATATGAGTAGTGTGTAGAGTCCAATCTCGTCATCTTCAACAATTCATCCTCAACTAGGTCGGCCAAATTACATAAGAATGCCCACTTTGAAACAGCTAAGATGTAAAAAAAAAAACATCAGCAACAATGCTTGGTAGGGTTGAGGTAATTGTGCATGAAATTAAAAAAAGGCTAAAACTGAAGCATATATATGTTACTACATAAAATCAACATATGTTAAACTACATAAAACCTGAGTAAGGGCAACTGATATTCTTACTGAATAAACTCCTTTCTTCCATCTGTTTCTTTAAGTAAGTCGGTTAGCTTGGTAATGAGTCGCTGATCCAGTCCTTACTCTGGAAAACAGTTAAAGTGGTGGATCAACATTTTGCAAAGTT
This sequence comes from Allium fistulosum, assembly GCA_030737815.1. Lineage (NCBI taxonomy): Eukaryota > Viridiplantae > Streptophyta > Magnoliopsida > Asparagales > Amaryllidaceae > Allium > Allium fistulosum. The sequence goes on from CM060907.1 coordinate 1,011,652,050, forward strand.
AGACAATTAAGCAAAACAAGAAAAGTGGTGGCTCAAGTTGTGCAAACGATTTTTCTAATACAAATTTGTGATCATGATTGAATAGAATTTAAAACTGTGCATATAACACTGCACTGTTCACTGTGCAACAGCTGCTCTGTGCACAACCTTTGCAACTGTGCTTTTGTTCATCAGAGAAACCACTGTTCCCCCTCATTCATTTCCACCATTTGGCTGTCTTAACTGTGCTTTAGCACCTCATTCCACTCATTTAACCCGTTCTACCTGCCTTTTGGTGTGATCTGCATACTTCAGTCTGGCCACAACAAATTCACATCTCGGTCACTGGGTAAAGAACAGAGAAGCAAGCATTGATTCAAGTAACTGTGCAGATACATTATAGAGAACTATTGCTACTGGTCATTTAACCAAACATCAACCATTGCATATAACAACTCACAACCCAAAACCCATCACAGCCTCTTCTTTCATTGTTCACTTCACACTTCTGTGCGCCTCAGACATACCAACTCTATCAAACCAGTCTTCTGCACAACAACGAACTAACACCGATACCACCTATTCACCATCCATTCATTCAACTTCATTTCTATGCATCAGATATACCACGTTCAACCCAAACTTAAACCATTTTCCACACTGCCATACATCTCAAAACTACCTTCAAATCTTGCTCATTAGACAATTGGTATCATCACTCCCAAAACCATCACCAACACATCCATCAATCTCCTCCATCTTCCACCGGATCTTCACTTCTGTCACTTATCTACTGCCATCACCATAAACTCATCAACAATCCCCACAAAACTGTGCATTTAGAACTCTGCACATCTTACTGCACATCTTCATTCCCTTTACATCATTAACCATTGTGCACTTTCTTTCTCAATGTTAGCACTGTCCTTTTCATCTTCATTCACTACAACTGCTGCCATAGCTTTCCCGCTGCAGTGCACATGCCAAACTACGACCATCTTCCCTCTTTACTTGCTACTACAACAGCCATCACAACCGTCAACAACCACTAAATAGCCTGCATTCATCAACAAAACAACATATACACCTCCTTCACAACCATCTCCAGCCTGTCATTTATCAGTTCACTACTTGAACAACTACTACAACACCATCTACAACCTACCGTCAACTGACATCAGTTCGTCTCTACATCAATACTGCCTTATCAGTGCAGTCCCCTGTAGCCCACCTCTGTCATATCATACATCAATACCTCCTTCATACATCAATACGGCCTTATCATACATCGACTCCCTACCACTCACTTCTGTTAGACTTCATACATATATATAAAGGACGTGTGTCCTTATTTCTATGTTGGACAATTTGTTTAAACAAATCAAGGTCAACTCCATATGACATGCAAAAAGAATTTAAAGCTTCTTTGTCAATTTGAACCATGCGTGCCATATTTACATGTATTAGGATAGTTAAAGTGAATTATAAATTGCTCAAATACAACATGGCAGGGATGAAATTTTAATGCAAGAAAGCTTGCTTAAGAGGGTAATTCTCAAGGCCACATAATAAAAAGAAAAGAAGCAAATGAACCTATATATAATCAAAGCAAAAAAAAATAAATTCTTACTCTAACAAATATATACGTGCCCACCCTTTTAACATGTAGGCATGTATGCCACTTTTTAATATGTTAGGCATGTATATCACTTTACTTTTTAAAATGGCAGGCATGTATGCCCATCTTTTAATACGTCAAGGCATGTGTACTAACTAAATGCAAGAGTTGAATGTCACTTTTGTTCAAACAAGACAATGAAGAACGTCCTTTTATATTCACTTAAATAATTCATGTAGTTTGCAAACAAAAGGCCCATCAACAAACTCCTATTTAATTTGTTTGTAGAGAACTTTGTATATAAAGAAGCACCATTATCACTGTAAAACATAACTGAGATCATATCAATAAAATCATTTTTCTCCTTTCATCATTTTCCTACAATTCAATAGTTCTTTCAAAATTCTTTTAAGTAGAGAGATTGCAAGACTAATATGAATTATGAAGTCCTCTGATAGTTATAAACACAAACAAATTTATAATAAGGATAAGTGACATGGATGAATCAATTAATAATTCAGCGAGCATATGGTGAATGCAAAATTAAGAACCATATACTAGCAATGTTAACCACAAAATGGCATATCTAGTAAACAAGTACGAAGGTAATATGGATCCAGCACACCAAGTGGCAAAGGCTAAGGAAAGAAATATCAACATCACTAAGTAAAAACAGAGGCAATTAAGTATCTGTAGAGTTGCCCATTTTAAGTTCTGGTTTGTATTGTTTTTGGATGGGCTTGCAGAAATTGATTTAAAAAAACTTGTTATTTTCTTTTTTTCTCCCTTCTTTTCTTTGCTAATTTATGTGTGTGTTATTGACTAGTATTTTGCTGTTGCATGTTAATTTGTTTTGGTGTTGTCTTGTTTTGTTTAATTTGTTTTGCATATGTGTTGTGTGTTGTATCTAGTTTTTACATTTTGTATTTAAAGTCCATTTACAAAAAAAAAGAAAAAAATGTACAAAAAAAAGGAAGAGATCATTTAATTTCTGAATAAGTTTTTTTTTAAACTTTTTTACTACAAACTCTTGTTAGTATAAGCTTCCAAAAAAGAAAACAATTCTTGTTTAGTACTTTTTCTCATATTTATTTTTTCCTTTTTCTCAATATATATATATATCAATATAGAGATAATGCTATACAGTTCTTCATCAATATATAAACTCTTCATCATAAAAAAAAAAGATAATTCATACTTACTTGAAGTTGATTCGGTTATAATATTCGTGGAAGGCCAAGCTATAGTCGAACCAAGTGCATCTTCAATAATCTCAAAATAAGAAGTAGGTCTCCACAAAGGCGCATTTGGAACTTTTATAACATCAACCCAAACTTTGACTGCATTTTCCCCTAGTGGAACAAAATGGACTAATGCTTTAGGGTCGGTTGACGCCACACGCCCTTCAGCAATTACTTCTTTGGCTCCATGAACGCCGATCAACTTGCATTTAGTATCTGTCTTGGAGTTTGCGCTCTGTCGTGCAACAAATGAAACCGTTTAAATGTGTTTTGAAAATAAAAGTGATCCTGAAAATAAAAGCTTGTCAATGCATATGTTTGGATAAATCAGTATATAAGGAATACACATTACCGTTGGAGATAATATAACATTAGCCGTACGAGAAGACGTTGTAGCATTTACATTTTCAACTACTACATTTGTTTCTGGCCAAGCTATTTTGCTGCCAATAGCTTCTCCAACATATGTCATACCAGCTGGTGGTCTCCACAAGAATGCATCTGGTTTTTTAGCCTCATCAATCAAAACAAGCACGGCGGATGGTCCCAGAGGAATATTATTCACAAACTGATTTGGATCACTGGAGTAAAATTTTCCTTCAGCAACTAGTTCTTTGCTTCCGGTCCAATCATACAGTTTGCATTTGATATTTGTACTGCTACTATTACTCTATAAAAACAAATTAGAACATATGAAAACAAAATTAAGTATAAATTTTGTATTCAATTCATAAAGATACCGAATAAATGAAAAAAATTAAGTTTACCATAACCTCATCCTTTTCAAAGTGAATCAGTGTGTGCAAAACAACTCTATCAGCTGGCCATGCCACTATCTCATTCTTAGCTTCTCCAATTTGTGAGAGCATCTTAGGTGTAGACCTCCATAAGAAAGCATCCAATTTCTTTGGAATAACTATTAAAATTTTCATGGCTTTCGGTCCAAGAGGAATGTTATATACAAGCTCTTCCGGGTCAGTTGAAAGGACTCTTCCTTCGGCAACTATTTCATCAATCCCGGTCCAATCCAATAAATTACACTTGGCATGTGTTTTGTCATACTTATTCTAAAATTAGTCAAAAACAATCACGGTAAATACTTGACTAAAAATTCAAATTCAAATTCAAATGACGTCACATGAATAATATAAATAACTTTTACCGCTTGAGACGCATTCTCATCTTCGTCCCTTCTTGGTTGTTCGTCCATTCTTGATTGCTGCATTAGCTGAATCAAAACAAAAAAATACTGTCAATCAAGATGAACATTCAATTTCAAATATGCAATTATCTTATTTTGTACAGTATTGATTGTATAGTAAAGGCAACAAGTAGTAATGTCAAAATAATACAGTTGATGCAATTAATATTCAACATCCTTAAACAAGAGGAAAATGTTCTAGGCAAAACTAATTTTACAATCAATAACATGCAAAATTGTAAACTCGGATTTAGAACAATCCACTTTGATTGATTTTAGGTTTAGTAACTATTTTTTCTGTAACACATGATTTTTGATTTGAATATATTCCAAATGGCAGCTAACAATAGTTTTTCTTTTATATACTGAAGCACATCAATATTATATACTAAAGAACATCAACAATACCCATTGTATACTAACAGTAGTTTTTCTTAACTGCGGATTATATATAATGCTCGTTTTATTTGTGGAGTTCTAAGTGCTTCCTATTCAAGTTACAAATTTGATTCACTATCATTTATTGGACAAACTCATTACAGTACACATATTTTAATTTGTTCATTAATTAATGTATAGTTTCCTTTTATTATGTATACTGCTGTAAGGAAAGGACATATGATGGTGATATGAAAGTACTCAGGAAGTGATAACCTTATTATGTAGCATTTGAACCGTCTTCTCCAAATCGCTTATTCTATTTTGAAGTTGGTTTGCTTGTTTTTGATTAGCTTGTGACAGAATAAACTTGGTGTATGTCATACTTCTTCCCATTCCTCTTAATCGTCCAGGTCTATCTTGTCCCAGCACTACTGAAAGAGCATCTTCTCTCACATTAGTTTTTGAGCTGGATTGTGATTCAGTGTCAATTTTTTTAATTTGCTCCTGCAAATGTTAACATTTATTATAATTTCTATAATTATTACAATATTCTAAAGTGATTTGATAATAATCAAATAGAAACAAAAGCAAATACAATTGTATCTTTAACAGCCAAGCTCACTGGTTCACCATTTTTTCGAGTGCGAGATCTAATCCAAACATGAGTTCTAGAAATGGAAGAGGGGTTGGAACTCTCTTTTTTCTACAATAATAAAAATTGAATAGAACAATTGTTATAACTATATAAATAGATGGCATGACAAACACAAGTTGTTAACCAAAAAATTCTCACCATATCCGCAGCTAATCGAGCCATTCCTTTACGGCTGCATGTGTGTGGCACTTGCTTGCGCCTGAGAGCCTTGTATATGTCACTTTTTATCTGGATTTAAAAAAAATAGAACACGTCAAAAATTTATCTCATTCATTGAAAGAATGACCAATTAGATGTAATTTACCTTAAATTTTGAACTTGTTTTCAAATTGATAAAATCATTCCACTCTGTCATACTTCCAATATTATCTGGTTTGAGTCAAAGTCTTTCCTCCTTTGACTTTGCTTTTACTAATAGATTGACTAATCTACATTTTGAACACCGAAAAATACAACCCATTTGCTGAAATATAGAGACCTTTTGCCATTCCTCATCCACCTTAAATCTAGCCTGTATCCATTAATTGATTAAATTGAAATTAGCACATTCGTTAGAAATAACACGCAAGTCATTTCTACATTGGATTCTATACAGGATAGTTGCATATATTACATATTATTAAACATATGAAATTATGAAAATTCAACATCCATGGGTGAAAATACAAAATGTGTTATTCCAGCCTAACTAAAAAAAATAAAATTAAAATAAAACTATATCCATGATACTTTATGTTGTCTTCCAGTTAAAACTAAAACTACAATTTTATGGAAAAATAGAGATAGAGATAATGGCACATCAATATAGAGATAAACGGAGAGAAATTGATTTCATTACTGAACTACAGCAATTATTTAATATTGGAGCATCACATGAAAGCTCTTTATAATTTGATTCTCCTTTCTACTTTTACTCAAATAAAGTTATGATCTAATATTAGAATTAAATTATGAAAAAAACAATAGCTATAAAGTGCAATTGAGGATGCAATATACATAATATGAAAAAAACAATAGCTATAAAGTGCAATTGAGGATGCAATATACATAATATGAAAAAAACAATAGCTATAAAGTGCAATTGATCGTTTTTTCCATCTTGATAGTTCTATTTTTGCAGGATCATCATCTTGTTTGAAAGTAGAACTTTTTCTTTTCTGACTATGTTGCTTCTTGCTTGGCTTCTTTTTATCATTTCCTTTCTTGCTTTTATTATCAATTTCTTTTCCAAAATCATTTGGAAAGTTTTTCAAAATATTAGAGATGTTTCTTCCTGTTAAAATTCTAGGTCTACGACCCTTTTCTATAGTATTATCAAACCAGGATTTCTGTTTTCTCAACGAATCCGAGGGTGGTAAGAATCTCCTATGACCCATGTAGACATTTTTCCGACTATACTTCAACCATCGATGATGAGTTTTGACACCGCATAATGGACAAGCTTTTTTACCCTTCACACAACATCCAGCCAGATTACCATATGCTGGAAAGTCATTTATCGTCCAAAGTAAAATTGCTCTCATAGTAAAAAGCGATCTACTAAATGCATCATAAGTTTGAACTCCACTAATCCATAAATGTTGCAGGTCTTCTACCAATGGCGCCAAATATACATCTATATCATTTCCTGGTTGCTTTGGACCAGGAATCAACAATGTTAGCATGATATTTTCTTTTTTCATGCATAACAGTGGCGAGAGATTGTATGTCACTAGCATCACGGGTCAACAACTATATTTCGAACTCAATGTTAAAAATGGATTAAAACCATCAGTAGCTAGGCCAAGCCTTAGATTGCGTGGATCTGCTGCAAACGATTCATATTTCTCATCTACCACATTCCATGTTATAGAATCAACAGGATGACGCATTTTCCCATCATCACTTTTGTTGTTAAAATGCCATCTTAAATCTTCTGCCATTTTTTGAGATCTAAACATTCTTTTAAATCTTGGAATGATTGGAAAATACCTCAAAACTTTAACTGGAATACCATGCATAATTTCATTTGTACGTTCATTCCTCTTCCATCTCGAAAACCCACATTTTGGACAACTATCCAAACCTTTGTACTCTCTTCTAAAAAGACAACAATCATTCTGACAAGCATGAATTTTCTCAAAACCCATATCGAATACTTTGAGAAATTTTTTCATCTCGTATAAAGTCCTAGGAAGTACATTATCCTTTGGCAACAGTAGTTGTTGCACATTTAGAAGTTTATCGAATCCATTATCGGACAACCCAGTCTCACATTTTAGATTATATAAGGCAATAATGGCAGATAATTTAGTTTGATCGGTGCAACCAGGATACAACGGGGTTTCGGCATCTTCCAAGTTTTTTAATAAATCTTCCTCTCGTTTCTGTGCACTATCTTCATCTTTTTCATCATCAGAATATGTATGACTGATGAAATCTTCATCTTCATAATGAATGGTTTTGAGTAAATCATAAGTGTCATTAGACTCGATATCTTTACTTATAGTTATTTGTTCTCCATGATTGTACCACCTACCACCCTTGTATATCGGATCCATTCCTCTTATAATCAAATTCTCAACAACAATCTTCCCATAATGATGACTAAGATTTCGACAATCTGAGCAAGGACATAAAATCTTTTCTGGATTTCTTGAATTTCTCAAAGCAGCATGCACAAACTTCCAAGCTCCTTGCTCATACTCGCTACTAGCTCTATGAATAAAATGAAATAACTATTAACTTTGATGTTAAAATATATGATTTAACTCTCAAAATATATTTAGTATTATATTGTTACCTGTGTAGATGCACCCAACTTTTATCCATCACCAACCAATATGTGAGGAAGTAAATTTCTAAAATTTGAAGTAATAATCGGTTATTGAATTTATCTAACAATTGAATTTATCTAACAATTCATTATATGCCATCCACATTCATAGTATTGATTATCACCAATACTGTAAGTGTTTTAATTGCATTTAGGAATAAACACTTCAAAATAGTATATGATTAGACACTAATTAAGTTCAACACATACATGAACCAGATTTTATGTTTTTCATTCATTTATACAAGTTAGTTGTATTTAATTTTGACTACTTACATAATCTGAATATTTGGATTGATTTCATGCTTCATCTTTTCTTTTAAACATTCAATGAATTCACAAATATTTGTAAAACAGAATGTAATAGAATGGGCATGTACACAGATATGCTATTATATCCACTGTATCATTATTATTTCTAATGTTCATGCATTTAAATTTCCATTCTATCCTATTTTATTTCTACACATTTCATCAAAAATACAAAGTATTAATTTCATTATCAACACTATCTTGAAACTCACAATACAAAAAATCTTACCTTCATCCCTTTCTCCTATTAATCGCATTTAGGGATCATAGCCATGTCAAAAATATGGAGAAACAAAGCGTTGGTTCCTTCCCTAGCAGTTTAAGGTTGTTAGCATAAAATAAAGACATTATTTTATGATTATGTATCATTATTTTTTATTTGCTTTAACAGGACATAAGATGTTTCAGATCAATCTAAAGAATCAACAGCCTTAGTGGTTGATCTTTTTAAACAAACCTATGACTGGCACTACTCAGCGATGGTTGATTTGGTTATAAATTTATTTATTTTGAGAAAAAAGGTTACCAAATATTATATAACTTCGGAATGAAGTATAGGAAAGAACCTAAGAATCAAGCATGATGATTAGTTAAAAGTAAATCAAATGCAAGTACACAAGAATCAATTCTAAAATGCCGCAAATGACATAGTACATACCAAGTCCCAGAACATGGCACAATACTTAACTAATCGTCCCCTGACATATCAATGCAAATTTCAATGGATGTTAACGTCCTTTCAAGCGTCCTTTTAACAATAGCTCTAACGATTCAATGGATTCGTCTTACATGCTATGAATAAGAAGTCAAATTAGTTCAAAATGTCAACCGAACTAGTAATGTTCTGATTAGGAAAATTTTGGTATATGCAAATCGGTTGAGTATGAGTGATTTTTGCATGACTTAAAAACCTGCCCTTTCAAGTTCCGAACTAGTAATGTTCCAAAATTTCACTCAAGGGATGGATATATAGCGTATTGAATCGTCTCCTTATAATTTTAAAAATAATAATGTCTGGTAAGAATTTATGAACAGAAAAGGACAACTATTTTAACTATATTTTATTGTATATCAAAATTATACCTAAATACTTTACGTTTTTTGTACTTTTATCGCAATTTCTTGCGGATCTTTCTATCCAGATCAAGCGACAAAATGTAAAATGTAACCATACATTCATAAGGGCAGGACAAAGATATTTTGAACAAGTGAATGCACAAAACAGAATCAGCAAATTATAATGACTGAAAAATTGCCAAGTGGGTGTTGAAGCAATCCATTCAGTCTCATCTTATTTGATTGGATAAATAATCGTAGCTGAAGATATTTTTTTTCCTTTTCCTTTTTGTTTTATTTTGTGGAATCTTGTTGACTAAAATGCATTTTTTCCCTTTTTTCTTTTCAGATAATATGCTAGTGCGTATCAACAGTTTTTAAGAAATATAAGTAGATGAGTTACAATCACGCTTTAGTAGAAAGAGAGTGGCAGATGCTGCATGACCGAAGATATGGTTAAGTTATTCTATCTTCTAAGCAATGTATGCATTTAGATTTTGACTTTAGTCTTTCAATGGAATGTATACCTATAAAATAACTGATTATCATATTGAATTATTTATTTAAATTTCAAAACCAAACTTTTAAAACTATTTTAAATTCCAACATATCATTTCACTTATTTATAATCAAAATATTATATATAATTATTCTACAATGTATTTTCTTAATTTATTCAATCTATTGATATATTAATTTATTAAATCTATTCTATTAAATAATAATAGTGAGGCCGAAAATTTTCTATCTCCGATGTGAATTCTAGGAACAGTTAAGTCTCTCATTATTTATTATCCACTATTCAATATATACGAACCCATGTAGTTTATGATTTCTAGAATTATTAATAAGTCTTCCCTAACCCATGTAGTTTATTTCAAGTACTTTTTTTTTCAATAATTGTTTAATTTCGTTCAACCATTTTACATTCAAGTTTGGATTATTATTTATCCCTAAATTGGTATTTAATTACAAGCACACGTACACAAAAGGAATCAAAGCTCACCTTAATTCCCTCTACAATTTTATATTGAAGTATGGTTTGTAAACTGTTCAAAAGGTTCTCTTTAATTTCCTTCAACTAATTTAAATTCAAGCTTATAGTTTTTTTTTTCTAAAATTCATATTTTATTATAAACTAACTTATACACAATAACTGAAGCAAATGATTAGATTTACAGTACTATACATGCTTTAACATAGTATGTTACATTCGCAAGTCAACTATTTAATCATGTACAGTTAATAATTCATTTTACAACATTATTATGTGTACGCATCACATACTGGTGAGTATTGTGATTTTAAATGGCAAAGATACATAACTGCTACAAAGCATTTGTAAACCTACCCAAATCAAAATATTGATACCAACTGCTTTGGTTGGTAACAGATTTTTTTTTAATTACCAAATGGATTATTGAAAATGAATGAATTATAGAATTAGGATTAATTCATAGGCATTCAGTTCATCAGAAAGACTAAAGTCAAGGCCAAGATCAAAAGGTCAGGATATCATTCGAGCATAGAGTTCATCGAAAAATATCAAAATCAAGTGTCAAATTAGTTCTAAGTATATACGAATAAAAGCAGCGATATATATCACAAAGGAAAAGTCAGAAATCATCTAAGGCATTCAATTATAAATTCACAGCCGAGATTCAAAAACCTAAGGCATTTAAACGGACATGATATTATTGATTCAAAAAAAGACACAGGTATGATAACAGACCCAGAATCACAAAATGGATGCTCCAAAATCATATACTTATACCAATAATGGTTTATTCATTCCAAAAATCAAGAAATCAGATATTGAAAGCAAGAATGAGGAAATCAAATAATACCTTCTATTGGGTTTCGAAACTGGAGGGTTGCTGGACAAGATAAATCGACAGCGGAGACAGTGGAGATGGGGAAGACGGCGGAGACAGCAGAGTTGGCGGAGACAGCAGAGATGGTGGAAGGTCGATGTTGAGCGACGTTCGGAATAGTTCGATTTTTAATTAAATTTGGGTTAGGAAAATTTGGGGGGGAAAGGTTTTTAACATGCCTGCGTTTGGAGAGGGTTATTCTGAGAGGCGCGGCAAATATTTATTTTCCCCGCGCTAACTTCTACGCAGCGTTTTAGAATTGTTTCTTTAATAATCCACCTAGATAATAACAGCCTTTTCATTAAAACGCTGTGTCTTTGTGCTGCAAAAAGTATATTTTCTTGTAGTGTTATCCAAACCATACGCCGATCGTTCCATGGCCTAACATATGTTGATCGTTTGATAATCGTGAACGATTTGAAAATTATTTTCTGAGAAAGGGTGGATTATGGATATATAAAAAATATAGTAAAAAAAGGAAAGAGAACATGCATGAAAGGATGACGACTGGTGGAAACTATTTATAGGAAATTATTACCTTAAACTGGACAATAACTTGTGAACGTGTAATCGTGATTGGGAGCCAGGTACATACACGTATACATACAAGTATACGTTTCAAAATTTAATTTTCTGAAATCGATAAAAAACTGAATGATCACCTAGAGTCGACCAAAGGAAAACTAAAGCAAAGTTGCTGAAGCTTGGAAATTGCCAGAGTCAAAACAAGATGACCGCTAACTAGTAGTGATCCCATGTTTATGCTATTGGAAATCAACCAATCATCGTGACAAATAAGGAAAATACGACCTTTGATAAGAAAACAGCTCAATCAAAGGATAATGACCATTCGATGAACCAGATGGGTTTCCTTCAGACGATTCTATCTTGCAATGATTCAAAGCACGTCATATATGATACAAGATGTACTTTGGGGAGCAAATATTATCCCGGCTTTTGGCAAGGCCGTGATTCATCGACTTGGCTAAGAACATAGGTCATCGGCATTAGGAATCGATTACATACAGTACTGTAGACAATGGTCAGGCAGATTCGGACCGGGTCCCAATCAAGGTGCAATCAGCATAAAGTGACTGGCATAGCCCCATAAAGTTATATTTCAAATTTGGAGTCGATCGGAGGTAATATGCTCGAGTTACGAACGAAGCAAGGTTTGCATGGATCGATCGAGAACGATCCATAAAACAATTCAAATCATCAGAGAATGATCAATATCTCGAGATCCACAAGGCCAATTCATTTGAAACTTCCAAGGCATCAACAAAATGAAGATTGAAACTTACAAAAACGATCATGGGTCATAAATTTGCAATTAGAGTTTGGCCGATCGTTGTTAGCCAATCGTTTTTGCCAAGCCATAAAAACAATCGGCATATTTCAGTGCAGATCCAAGTTCAACAAAGATCGATCCATATCTCCCAAGTTACAAGTAAAAATGATTCCATATTTGAGGAGCAATGTCAAGAGGCAAGTGGGACCCCCCCCCCCCAAAACGGTCACACTTGAATTGGATGCAAGAAAAACGATCGATGAACATTTGGCCGATCATTATTGATTGTTAAGTTAAGTTCACCGATCGTTACGGTGGGCCCCTATGGACCTAAAGAGCCTTATGCCGAAATCTTAGCAAAATATCTCATCATCTCTCCTATAAATACAGGCCGCATGGTTCATTTTGGGGAACTTTACGTTGCTGGTTACTTTAGTTTTTATCGTAATCAAGTTTTCTATATTCCTTGCTGTTGTAATCAGATTCATAAGTGATCAATAAAGTTAATCTTCAAAGTGGACGTAGGCCTACAATGCCGAACCACTATAAATCTCTGTGTTTCTGATTATTGCTTTCTATTTGTTGTTAGTTTAATCTATTCCTCAATTTTAATTTTACTTTCTTCACTTACTTCTTTACACAAATCTATCCTTGGGTGTTTGTAGCCAATTTTGGTGCAAACGGCTATTTTCAACAGCTTATGAATCTAAACTTATTATGTTGTGTTTAAATCTTGAATATACACTTGCGTTGAGCCCAAGCTTGCTTGAGCTTGACCTCGTGTATGTACTTGTGTTGAGTTTGAGCTTGCTTGGGCTTGACCTTTGCATTTGTCCTTGAAATTGACAACAACAACAAACAACGACTAAGCCATTATTTCCAAACAAGTTGGGGTCGGCTATAGATGGAACCCAAAACTAAATGACAAAGTCAATTTAAAAGTCAAAACAATAACAATAACAAAATAAAGTCAAATAAGTAAATTAATAATAATAACTAAGTAAAATAAATATAAAGATAAATATATATATATGTGTGTGTGTGTATAAAGAAAAAAACAAAAAAATTGATAATAATAATACTAATAGTAATAATGGTACTAATAGCAATATTGATCAAAGACCAAACACTATGTCTTAGGCTCCTGTTCCCTAGTCCTATAATCTAAAATTTATAAAACTCATAGCTCATTGTTCTAGTACGTGGATTGCTAACTTCCACACGCTCCTGTTCGTCACCAGCTCTTCAGATATATTCCAATCCTTCAAGTGCCTTTTTACTACTTCCTCCCATGTCAACCTTGGTTAACCTCTACCTCTCTTTGAGCATTCGACACGGCCTATAATTCCAACGCGCACAAATGCCTCGGACGGCCTCTGTTGGGTCCAAACCAACTTAAACGATGTTGAATTAGCTTCTCCTTAATTGGTGCTACTCCAAGTTTATCACGTATATCATCATTTCTAATTCGGTCTCTTCTTGTATGACCGCAGCTCCATCGCAGCATACACATCTCTGCTACGCTTATCTTCTGGACGTGTTGGCTTTTAGTAGGCCAACATTATGCACCATACAACATCGCAGGCCTGATTGCCATTTTGTAGAACTTTCCTTTAAGCTTTTATGGGACTTTCCTGTCATAGAGAATGCCAGATGCTTGACGCCATTTCACCCAACCCGCTCGAATTCTAAAACTAACATCTTCATCAATCTCACCATTATATTGCAACATTGATCCTAAATATCAAAAGGATTCCTTCTTGGGAACAATTTGACCGGCCAGAGTGACATCTACATCCTCTTACCTGACACCGCTAAACTCGCACTTCATATACTTTGTTTAAGTTCTACTAAGCCTAAATCCCTTTGAGTCTAAAGTCTGTCTCCACAGCTCCAGTCGTCTATCAACCCCAATCCTTCATCAATTAGCACAACATCATCAGCAAATAGCTTACACCAAAGAATCTCACCTTGTATACTCTTCGTAACCTTATCCATCACTAGGGTAAAGATGTAGGGGCTCAAAGCTGACCCTTGATGTAATCCTATGTTAATGGAAAAGTCGCTGGTTTCATCATCGCATGCTCTAACACTAGTCACAACATCATCGTACATACCCTTGATAAGGGTAATGTACTTTGTTGGGACTCTCTTCTTTTCCAGAGCCCTCCACATCACCTTTCGCGGTACCTTGTCATAAGCTTTCTCCAAATTGATAAATACCATGTGTAAATCCTTCTTTTGCTCCATAAACCTTTCCATAAGTTGTCTTATCAAGAAAATTGCCTTCGTGGTCGACCTCCCAGGCATGAAACCAAATTGGTTTTTTGAAATGTTTGTCATTTTTCTTAATCGATGTTCAATGACTCTCTCCCACAGCTTCATTGTATGACTCATGAGCTTAATTCCTCTGTAGTTTGGGCAACTTTGGATATCTCCTTTATTCTTAAAAATTGGAACCAATATGCTTCTCCTCCACTCATCTGGCATCTTGTTTGATTTGAAAATATTATTGAAAAACTTAGTTAGCCAGGCTATCCCTGCATCTCCAAGGCATCTCCACGCCTTAATGGGGATGTCATCAGGCCCCAATGCCTTGCCCGCTTTCATCCGTTTTAGCGCCTCCTTTACCTCGAATTCTTGAATTCTCCAAACAAAATGTCTACTGGTGTCATTAAAAGAGTCATCTATATCGATCGTAGTGCTTTCACCTTCTTCATTAAATAGCTTGTTCGAAGTAATCTCTCCACCTATTTTTTATCTCATCGTCATTCACCAAAAGTCTATTATTGTAATTTTTGATGCATTTAACTTGGTTGAAGTCTCTTGTCTTTCTCTCGTGGAGCTTAGCTATCCTATAGACTTTTTTTCACCCTACTTCGTACTTAGCTTATGATATAGGTCTTCATACGCCCGACCCCTTGCTTCACTCACACTCTCTTTGCATTCTTCTTTACCACTTTGTACTTTTGCATGTTGTCCTCGCTCCAGTGATGATGTAAGCACTTATAGCATTCCTTCTCTTTGACAGCCTTTTACACATCACTGTTCCACCACCATGAATCTTTAGGTTCGCGTTTATTTCCTTTCGTTATCCCAAACACCTCAGTAGCCACTTTCCGAATGCGCGTTGCCATCGCACCCCACGTGTGATTTGCTTCTCTTTCCATATTCCATGCCACTTCTCCCATCACCCTATCTGAAACACCCATGAGGCGTCTCCTTTGAGCTTCCATTATTTCGTCCGACTAATTTTGGATCCTTTATCCTGTCGAACACGTATTCGAAGATGAAACTCGAATATCAAAAGCTGATGTTTTGAGACGACACATTCTCCAGGTATGACTTTGCAATCTACACAAGCTCGTTTGTCATCTCTTCTCGTAAGAACAAAGTCAATCAGGCTAAAGTGTTGACCACTACTAAAATTAACTAAGTGTGATTGTCTCTTTCTAAAGAAGGTATTAGCTATCATGAGGTCATAAGCAATAGCGAAATTCAATATTTCTTCTCCTTCTTGGTTCCTATCGCCATATCAAAACCACCATGCACTCTCTCAAACCCCCCACTAATTGTACCAACATGGTCGTTGAAATCTCCTCCTATGAAAAGTTTTTCGCTACTAGGCACATCTATAACCATGACATCTAGCTCTTCCGAGAAATTCCTCTTGATGGCTTCACTTAGACCTACTAGTGGGGCATAGGCACTACTGACATTCAGAATCATATCGCCCACTACCAGCTTGACTAGGATGATCCTGTCCCCTTGTCTCCTAACGTCGACAACTCATTTCTAAGGTTATTATCAATTAAGATGCCTACCCCATTCTTGTTACATTCTTTTCCCGTGTACCATAACTTGAAGCATGTGTTCTTCACATCCTTGAAATTGAATTTGAGCAAAACCGATTCTGTGTATGTGCACTGCCTTATGGCACGTACAATGATACACTATGAATGTCATATGTTGCTCGTGCAAATTTATTTTAGGTTCCAGTTTAAAATTTGAAAATAAGCAACCCAATATACTAAGGCAATATCATATTTAATTATACTCCTATTTTTGCAATTTCAGTTTTGTTTCCATTTCCATTTTACTACTTTGTTTATTTTACAAACAAAGTAGAAGACTGGACACAAACTAGATTAGGAAGACAACAAATCAAATTCGAGTGAATGAGTGAGTGAAGTGAGTGAGTGTTATAGAGAGTGAAAATATTATTGTTTATGGAAGTGGATAAATTGTGTTGTATATGAATGTTGTGTACTATTCGAATTTGAATTGAAATAAATTATTTGTTTAAATGAAATTGTGATTTGTTTATTTCAATCTGTAATGTTATAATAGTTATATATATATGTTTATTATCATCAAACAAAATCATAAACTATTGTATTCTACAAAAATCATACAAGATAAGGTTTATAAGAAACCCCAACATATCGTAGGTCAAGGAGTTGACAGGTTGTGCGAGTCAGATAACTACGCATAATAATTATTCATGAGGTATCTTGTGTGGATCACCCCAAAAGGAATTGGGAACAATCATCATTGGATGACCAATTTATGTTTTGAACATAAATTTCGTAGACTGAAACCAAATCAGTTTTACAAATATAAGGCAATTTATAAAAATTTATTAATACCTACTCGTTGCACTGAGAAACAACCGTTGTTTCAAGAAACACCAACTTTGAGCGATGGAATTTCTTTTAGAAATTATTAGTAGTAAAATGGAACTGCATGCGATACAAAGATAAAACTGATTACTAGGGATGAAATGAAATTAACCAACCCTAAATGAACATAATGCATTATAATATCTAATAAGTATTCTCACACATTAAAGAGAAACTAAGATTTTTCTTATCAATGTCAAGAATAGATGCTCCTCGGTTGTTAATAACACCATTAAGAGTATTGACTCTTCCATATGGTATGATGCGCAAATCCGAAATGGGTTCCAAGTACATTAAAAAATATGATTTTGATAGCTGTACCCAAATGGATATGATCCATCAGTCGCAAATGTATCTTCAAGAGAAAGACTAATGCGGTTGGAATATAATGAGCAACGTTGACAAGAATAACATCGTAGATTTCAATTATTGAAACTAACGTAATATATTGGTCATTCAACATGCTCAAGTTAATTTGGATTTTACTCTCAAAACTATCGTTGGCTGTAACTTTGAGTGTTAGTAATATGCGTTGAAATAGAAAAATTCTAAATAATGAATTAGAATATACTCTTTGCACACAAGTAAAGTGTCTTGAAGTCAATGGGAGTGATATTGAGTTTGTGGGTTTTCAGATATGATCCAAGAACGAATACAAAAGCATCATTTGACAAGCATCAGAATTGAATAAGTAGTTTGATAGAAATATCAAATAGTTTGATTTTCACTAAAAATGCAGAGGAAGCATGTGTCTATAAGTAAGAATATTAAAATTCTACACAGTTATTTCTAAACTATAAGTAAACACATACTATTGATTTTAAATAATGTAACTATGTTAAAATTTGTTCTAGTTTAGTTTTTTAAATTTTCGATATAGGATTTGAAAAACATCTTTTATAATCAGTACAAGAGGATGTTGGGAACTTCCTAGATGATATGCACCATATTATACCGTTTAATATGGAGCATGTAAGATGGATTCCTTATTTATTTGCAATAGGAATAATCATACATGATGTATTGTCTATAATATCGTATTTAACTAATGCATTTGATACATGAAGCAAATATCAAATTCAAGTTAAGATCACAAAATGGTAATTTAGAGTGTTCTCGAGTAAATTTAGGGTGTTCTCCAGTAATTATGAAATACTAGAGAGATGTATAAAAAACAACGAACTCCTTATGAATGAGTATAATATGTGTACTAATCCGCTTTTCTTACTCTGAAAGATAGGCGATTAAGGGTAAAAGAAAAAGAAAGATAAGAAGAGAAGAGACTAAACAACACAGAATCTCACAACACGACAGAACAATATATATATTTTACTCAACATAATATATTACAAAGTCATTTCAAAATGTGATATCAGAATCATACTAATACAAATTCTACCTAGGACAGTTATAACAGCCTGTCCCTACATAACAGATACAATACACATATAATACAGCGGAAAACAAGGTAATAACTAGCTATAGATGAAGCCACCCGCTCCAAGCTCCTCCAAAAATGAATATGAGGAAGCACCTAAACTACTTGGTTGCCCAATCAAATTTGAGCACCCAAGAGTTTAAGAAAAGAAAATAAACTCTAGGTCAGACATAGGTCTGGTGTAAGTAAAGTATAAGTCTTCAACTTTATAAAAACCTTACTCTCAAACTTTATTTAAAAAATCTATATCTTAAAATATCCTTAAGAAAGATCACTGCTACTTTCCAAAATCATTTGGTATTTATTACAGTTGGATTTAACATTCTCAAAAACCTTTTTATTTTTAAAACACATTAATAGTTCTGATTTGTAAAATCATCTCTCTTGATTCACCTTATAAAACTATATGAAGATTTTCTTTTAAATAAACACCTTTATTAAAATTAATTTTTTAACCCTTGTATATCGTTATACGCCTTATAGTCAAATTGTGAAATTTAATTCACAAGATGTTCGATTCAATGTTCCTACACATTCTATCTACCTAACCCGTGATGGAAAAAGGAAATCTAAAATTAAATCTGAAGATAGTCAATGCTCAAAACTGGATGAGCATGACTAGTTAAACCCTAAATGCTAATAATTAAAATATTATTAAATCCTAACCTATTCTCCTCATAGATATCTACATAAATTTTGAAAATCATCCTTTTTTATATATATAGAAAATATATTCTTAAGTAAAATTATTTTATTTACAAAATTTAAAACAATATTATGTCTATTTAACTTGTTTAAGTGTTTAGGAAATCTTTATCGATAACGTTGATCAGGCACATCGACCATAATTCTTAAGCCACTCAACAGGTCAAACAACACATTATAAAACATTTTTTTCACGAACAAATATGCACTCATATACATATTACACTCAGACGCATTCTAGGGCACTATTGACCCTATATATAATGAGTTTACCCCCACCAAAGCCTAGGTGTTCGCTCAACCTAAGCTCTGATACCAAATGTAACAATCTGCCTTACTTGCTATGAATGACAGGCCATAAGGGGTAAAATGAAAAAGAAAGATAAGAAGAGAAGAAACTAAACAGCACAGAATTTCACAATGCAACAGAACAATATTTATATATTACTCAGCATAGTATATTACAGAGTCATTTCAAAATGTTACATCAGAGTCATACTAATACAAATTCTACCTAGGACAGTTATAACTGCCTGTCCCTACCTAACAGATACAATATACATATAATACAGTGGAAAACGTGGTAATAACTAGCTATTGATGAAGCTACCTGCTCTAAGCTCCTCCAAAAATGAATATGTAGAAAAACCTGAACTACTTGGCTGCCCATTCAAATTTGAGCACCCAAGAGTTTAGGAAAAGAAAATAAACTCCGGGTCAGACATGGGTCTGGTGTGAGTAAAGCATAAGTCTTTAACTTTATAAAAACCTTCAAATCAAAGGCTTCTCGTAAGACCACGCCGCACATAAACACGGGCGGGTTTTTACCTTACGATAACCAAATCGTTTCATAAAAAATCCATTGATATAATAATAATGTCTTTGGGTCAAAGTAAAATATAAATATAGCTGAAATGCTTACATCTCACATTTCAACATAGTTGGGCACAACTAATTCCGTATGACGCTTATTGGAGAATGGATTCCATACAATGACTGGGCTACTGGGGTACCGCCCATCATGGTACATCTCTAGATTAAATAACATCGAGGTCAAACCTATCGATCCCCGCCAACACAGAACTAGCCTACCTTTTACTGGATAGTACCGAATATGATCACCCCTTATGTTAATGGGCCCCGAAGCATACAAATGAGAGATAATATCGACTCTAGATAGGGATGATCATATCCTACTTAGGAGCGACCCACTTAGCCCTACTGCATCTCCCATGTTTTAGTCATTCCCAGTTGATGAGGCTTGAGGCTACGTTTTACCTTTTTATATAGCACTTCCCACTTGGAGTGTTAACACTGCCCTCCTGGCAGCAATGGAATGCCAGCATTCATCTATACAAGTTCGTTCTGGGACTGAACGAAATGCTTGAAAGCTCCGTCTTCAATTCCATCGTCTTCAAGAGTCTTCACTTCAGAATGCTTGAGTTGGATCGAAGTGGTTTTTGGATAACATATCTGATCCCAGTCTCTTCGAAACAACATTCGATAGTTTCCGATAAACTCAACCCCGATTCTTTAGGAAATAAACAGTCAAAGATAAGAGCGGAGATCGCCTCCTAACTGTTAGTGGACGGATTTCCTTATCATTTGTCCTAGGAGAGCGAAATTAGATTTATATGCACAATAAAACATCATAAGGGATGATTGTGCCATATAAGTCACGTGTTTCTCCTAGATATATCCAAAGTTACGTTTTGGGTCCATATTTGATAGCCGGTTATTTAACTATCAAATAAAAAAACAATAACCAATTCCATTTGAGATTTATTTATCCATAACAACTGCCAAGCCTCATGACAAATCTTTATTTAATAAATCTCTTTCAAAAACGTTTGTCTAAAACATTCATATACTTATCTCGACATAAGTATATTCACAAACATTTGCGATTAACTTCTTACTTCCAAATCTTGTTAAAAAGTAATAAAAATTGTTGTTTAAAGTGGAGGTAAGGACAACCTTAAACACTATTCACTCGGTGTAAAATGTGGAACGGATGTTGCATACTACCATTTTTAAAAGGTCTGTTTAGAGAAACCCAGAGCTCAAATTATTTTTATACTTCTGTTGATAAATCCTTTTTTAATCAAATCCATCTCATTCATGAATTCTCTTTTACTTGGAATCCAAATCCATTTCAAAATACTTTCCAACTCCCAAATTCATTT
Source organism: Allium fistulosum (assembly GCA_030737815.1). Classification (NCBI taxonomy): domain Eukaryota; kingdom Viridiplantae; phylum Streptophyta; class Magnoliopsida; order Asparagales; family Amaryllidaceae; genus Allium; species Allium fistulosum. The sequence goes on from CM060907.1 coordinate 1,011,673,484, forward strand.
ATAAAACCCTTTTATAAATATTCAAAATCATTTATATAACTTCTTTACAAACCTTTCATGTTTAAACAACTACTTAAATAACTCTAAATCAAATTAGCTTCCTTTAATAAGCAAAACCATTTTATAAATATTCCTTGTTTATGAAACCTTCTTTGCTTAAAAACTCAAATCCATTTACCTAAAACACCTTATAAATTTCCAAATTCCTTTTTAAAACCCTTTATAAAAACTTCTTTTTATAACATTGAAAATCATTCCCATTAGTTAAAAACATCTTTAGTAAAACCATTTGTCAAATCATTCTTTACATATCTTGTTCAAAATGCAATAAATTTGAAACCATTTCAAATAAAAAATGAAATATTTATCCTTACAAAATCAAACAGAGGCTCAATGACCACAATGGTGCTTTTAATTTTGTTTTACTTATCCAGACTAACATGGCATTACATAACAATAGATATATAAGGGATCAACACGTAACAATCAATCAACTTAAGTAAATGTCCAAGTTAACTTTAGTAGCAGAATGGTGTTTTGTTCTGCTAATATATGTCATTTAGTTTTCCTCATCATATGGGGTTACTAAAGGTAAGCGACACATAAATCCCCTTGATTTAAAACAAATTTGAAAAGAAAAAAGTTTTAAACGAAAATTGATTACTTAAATTCAAAGCAATTTTAAAACAAATTAAAAACCCTTGTAAACGAGAGTCAAATCCTTGTTAAATGGTAATTAAACTTTGATTAAAAGTAATTAAATCTTAATTAAACCTTATTAAAACATAATTAACTTTAATCAAAGATTAACTTAAATAAAATCCCTTTTTAAAATAATAATTAATTAATAATTATCTTAAATAAATAATTAAATAAAAATTAATTAATCCTTAATTGATAATTAAATAATATTTAACTCTAATTGAGTAACAAATCATAATTAACTTAGTTGATTAACATTTAAGTATAATACCATTGTAACAATGATTAAGTACTAATTACTTTTATTAATTATTAATCAATTAAAGAAAAATTAAATAACTGTTCTCTAAATACTTAATTAGAGTTAGAAAGCATTTTCTATAAAGTTTTTAAGTGTAAACACTTAAGATTTAGAAAATTTAGTTCGTTCTTCACGAACTGCCGAACTGCGCGTATAGCGACTATCGCTATACGGACCCGTAATTTCAAAAACTTGAAACTTTCTTTTCTAACTTTTAAAACTTCCCTTTTTGAACTCTTATCATCTTTGAAACATAAAAATAAACTCTGAAAACCAAATCAAAGTTTTAAACTTGAAAACTTTTCACTTTGAAATAAAAATCAAATTTTCGACAAAAAGCGGATTTCTACGTTGCTTTTGGTTAGCAAATTGCTACCTTTGTGTCATGAACCCACATACAACAAATACAAAATTCCAACATAATATCACATCATAACATTATAGCGCTATCATAAACAAAGTATTACTTCACAATATTAACTTTTCCAATATTCAAGTTATAATCTTTATCGCCTACTCAAACTTCGGCATAAGCAATTAACACCAAATCAACATATATGCATGCGTACACAACATCTAATATTCACATACATAAGCAACATTTTAACTCATAAATTTTACAACTTTAAAAAGTTAGTAACTTGAGTTTTAAAAACATGGAGTTTACTCACCAAACTTTCACTAAATCAAAACAAACTTCTACGGTCTACCAAACTTGAATACAAGCTAGTACTTTGCAAAAATAAAGTCGTTAGATGCCTACACACCTAAAATCGGCTCGGCCTTAGACAATTTCGGATCGACCATGGATGTTTTAGGGTGGATGGGCTTGCAACTTGGAGGAGAAAAGGTTGTAGTATATGTAAAAGTGGTTTAGTGGACTAAAGTGGAGATTTTGAGTAAAAAGAAGCGATTTTTCTTACTTTAATATTTATGAAGGGAAGCCATGGATATATATTTAAAGCTTTTAGGAATTTGAAAGTGAAGAAGAGGATTGTAAAATGAAAATTATGAAATAGAAGGAGTATTTATAGGCTTAGAAACATATTTTTAAAAGCTTATAATTAAATATATACACATGCATGCACTCCATACCTCCTTCCCATCACTTATACTCATTCTCCCCTCCCCTTTTCACGCTTTGAATCATTCTAGTGCTTCCATATGTGTGTACTAAGGATATGGAGCTGATTTGAATACATATAAGTGTGTTTATATGTATATATATGCCTTTTATGACATAATTTGTCACATCCATGCTTATGTACATATATAAGTTAATATACATAAGTATGCTTAATTAATACTAATCCTAACATGTATAAATGTGTGCATGTTGCACCAAGTGTGCACAACATTCCCGATGCCTTTCGGGTGTCGAAAAGTCGAAATTTCAGAAAATGTTCTTCGATCACATTTTCTATTTTTCTATGAACTATCTATATTGGTAAACAAATTGTGAAAATTATTTTATCATCATTATTAAATAATTAAAATAGGTTTATTTGCTAATAAAAATCCATTTATTGATTATATAAAATATATTAAATAGCCTATTTCAAAGTGGAAAAATCCAGGGTCATTACAAATCTATTTTACCACCATTTCTTATTATTTAAAAGTGTTATATTTTAATTATAAAACCTATTATTTGAATATTTAAAATTTATTAAATATTCGTAAAACAAGGTGGTAAAATTCTGGGTCGTTACATTCTTCCCCCCTTAAAAGAATTTCGTCCTCGACATTGTACCATAACCCGAATTCCCAAAAACACTTAAACTATTCATCAGTCCGTATGATGTACATAGATCATTCCTATGTAAAATCTGATTTGATCATTCACTCGAACATATAAATTCACTTCCGAACTAGTATCGCTCACCCGACTTCCTAGTGCTGACTTTGATCAGGCCTCTTAATTAGAAACCTTTGTTCTCCTTGCATAGCCATAAACTATGATAGACAACTTTTGGTTCCACGTAAGAACCCCCACCAATGCTCGCTGTCAAAAACCGAGTGATAAATCCTTATTCGGAATGGTGTAAAACACTTCTAGTCGTATACTCGAATCTAGGATCACAAACAATGTGAAAAGGAGAAATGATCTTCATACAACCTATGTACTGATCTAATAATTCTTACTATCTAACTACTTTCTATCCTCCCACCATGCTTTATAAGAATCAATTTTTAAATTTATTAACTTATATAATACTCTTCTACATCCTAAGAGTATATTCAAACATCTGATTTTTAATTCTAATTACTTCTAACTATTAGATGTAGGCCAAAAATAACTTCGGTCTTGAAACTAAGTCGACCAAATCAACCTCTTTACCCTAATTGGTCTAGTAAGTAGCTAAGAAGAGTAGGATGTTGGTATCCAAATTCCATCCTAGATTCTACTTTTTCTTAGACACTACTAAGGTAAAAATGTCTATTAGCCAGCCTAATAACATCAAATAATTCTTCACATCCTAGATGTTAAAATCAAAAGACACGGTTTAAATAAACAAAGTTTATTAAACCTTCTTATTAAGTTTAACCTAATTAAAACTTCATCTATTTATCCACCTTTTTAATCAAAATATCCTTTTATTTTGAAAACTCTTCCTTTTAAGGGATCCAAGAACACAATACCCGTGTTTTATTTTCAAAAACCTTTTGAAAACATACATAAAGCTCGAGTAATTCCAAAATGATGTCAAAGAACTGGGTGTTATCAAATAGTACCGTGTACCCCTTTACTAAAAAAGGCAATACTCAAGAGAAGTGTTTGCCATCCGAATACGTCTCTTACCAATTTTTAGTCATTTCCGAGACACTCGAACTAGTTAATAAAAATATTTCTCTTTTTTTTCCAAATTTCTTCTCGAAACAATACTATTTATAGACAAATAGTTTTTAACAAAATCATCCACTTGCTTTGGATTCATTCGGATTTGAACTCGTCCCGATTGTACAATGACAAAGAGGATAATTTACTAAGTGCACCATCATATCTGCCTAAGTAAACATTCGATTGTCACTTAGAAGATTATTCTGATCATCATAAAACAGATCAAAACTTATTCCCGAACTGTCCAAAGAAAACCTTACTCTCAAACTTTATTTTAAAATATCTATACCTTAAAATATCGTTAAGAAAGATTACTGCTATTTTCCAAAATCATTTGGTATTTATTACAGCCACCGGGATTTAACATTCTCAAAACACTTTTCAATTTTAAAACACATTTAATAGTTCAGATTTGTAAAATCATCTCTCTTAATTCATCTTATAAAACAATCTGAAGATTTTCTTTTAAATAAACACCTTTATTAAAATTAAATTTTTAACCCTTACATATCGTTGTATGCCTTATATTCAAATTATGAAACTTAATTCACAAGGTGTTCGATTCAATGTTCCTACACATTCTATCTACCCAACCCATGATGGAATACGAAAATCTAAAATTAAATCTGAAGATAATCAATGCTCAAAACCGGACGAGCATGACTAGTTAAACTGTAAATGCTAATAATTTAAATATTATTAACTCCTAACCAATTCTCCTCATAGATAACTACATAGATTTTGAAAATCATCCTTTTTTATATATAGAAAATATATTCTTAGGTAAAATTATTTCATTTATCAAATTTAAAACAATATTATTCTATTTAACTTGTTTAAGTGTTTAGGAAATCCCTATCGATAACGTTTATCAGGCGCATCGACCATAATTCTTATGCCACTCAACATGTCAAATAACACAATATAAACATTTTTATTCACTAACAAATACGCACTCATATATATATCACACTCGGACTCATTTTAGGGCACTATTGACCCTATCTATAATGAGTGTACACCACCAAAGCCTAGGTGTTCGCTCAACCTAAGCTCTGATACCAAATGTAACAATCCGCCTTTCTTATTTTGAAAGACGGGCCATTAGGGGTAAAAGAAAACTAAAGATAAGAAGAGAAGAAACTAAACAACACAGAATCTCATAATGCAATGGAACAATATATGTATTACTCAACATAGTATATTATAAAGTCATTTTAAAATGTTACATAAGAGTCATACTAATACAAGTTCTACCTAGGGCAGTTATAACAGCCTGTTTCTACCTAACAGATACAATATACATATAATACAATGGAAAACAAGGTAATAACTAGCTATCAACGAAGCCACCTGCTCCAAGCTCCTTCAAAAATGAATCTTGGAAAAACCTGAACTACTTGGCTGCCCATTCAAATTTGAGCACCCAAGAGTTTAGGAAAAAAATAAACTCCAGGTCGGACATGGGTCTGGTGTGAGTAAAGCATAAGTCTTTAACCATATAAAACCTTCAAATCAAAGGCATCTCGTAAGACCATGCCGCACATAAACATGGGCGGGTTTTTACCTTATGATAACCAAATCGTTTCATAAAAAATCCATTCATATTATAATAATGTTTAGAGGTCAAAGTAAAATATGAATATAGCTGAAATGCTTGCATCTCACATTTAAACATAGTTGAGCACAACTAAGTCCGTACGACGCTTATTAGATAATAGATTCCATATAATGACTAGGCGACTAGGTACCGCCCGTCATGGTGTGTCTCTAGATAAAATAACATCGAGGTCGAACCTATCGACCCCGGCCAACACAGAACTAGCCTGCCTTTTACTGGATAGTACCGAATATGATCACCCTTTATGTTAATGGGCCCTGAAGCATACAAACGAGAGATAATATCAACTCTAGATAGGGATGATCATATCCTACTTAGGAGCGATCCACTTAACCCTGCAACATCTCCCATGTTCTAGTCATTCCCAGTTGATGAGGCTTGAGCCTACGTTTTACCTTTTTATATAGCACTTCCCATTTGGAATAACACTTCCCTCCAGGCAGCAATGCAATGCTAGCATTCATCCATACAAGTTCGTTCTGGGATTGAACGAAACGCTTGAGAGTCCCATCTTTAATTCCATCATCTTCAAGAGTCTTCACTTCGAAATGCTTGAGTTGGATCAAAGTGGTTTTCTGATAACATATCCAATCCCAGACTCTTCGAAACAACATTCGATAGTTTCTGATAAACTCAACCCCGGTTCTTAAGGAAATAAACAGCCAAAGATAAGAGCGGAGATCACCTCCTAATCGTTAGTGGATGAATTTCCTTATCATTTGTCCTAGGAGAGTGAAACGACATTTATACGCACAGTACAACATCATCAGGGATGACCATGCCATATAACTCATGTGTTTCTCCTAGATATTTCCAAAGTTACGTTTTGGGTCCATATTTGATAGCCGGTTATTTAACTATCAAATAAACAAACAACAACCAATTCCATTTGAGATTTATTTATCCATAGCAACCACTAAGCCTCGCAACAAATCTTTATTTAATAAATCCCTTTCAAAAACATTTGTCTAAAACATTCATATACTTATCTCTCTAACATAAGTATATTCACAAACATTTGTGGTTAACTTCTTACTTTCAAATCTTGTGAAAAAGGATTAAACAAATGTTGTTTAAATTGGAGGTAAGGACAACCCTAAACACCATTCCCTCGTTGTTAAGCATGGAACGGATGTTCCACACCACCATTTTTAAAAGGTTAGTTTAAAGAAACCCAGAGCTCAAATTCTTTTTATACTTCTTTCAAATCCTTTTTAATCAAATCTATCTCATTTATGAATTCTCTTTTACTTGAAATCCAAATCCATTTCAAAATACTTTCCAACTCCCAAATTCATTTATAAAACCCTTTTATAAATATTCAAAATCATTTATATAACTTCTTTACAAACCTTTCCTGTTTAAACAACTACTTAAATAACTCTAAATTAAATTAGCTTCCTTTAATAAGCAAAACCATTTTATAAATCTTCCTTATATTTTAAATCTTCATTGCTTAAAAACTCAAATCTATTTACCTAAAACACCTTATAAATTTCCAAATTCCTTTTTAAAACCCATTATAAAAACTTCTTTTATAACATGGAAAACCATTCCCATTAGTTAAAACCATCTTTAGTAAAACCACTTGCCAAATCATTCTTTAAATATCTTATTCAAAATGCAATAACTTTAAAACCATTTCAAAAAAAATGAAATATTTATCCTTACAAAATCAAATGGAGGCTCAATGACCACAATGGTGCTTTTAATTTTGTTTTACTTATCCAGTCTAACATGGCATCACATAACAATAGATATATAAGGGATCAACACATAACAATCAATCAACTTATGTAAATATCCAAGTTAATTGTAGTAGCAGAATGGTGTTTAATTCTGCTAATAGATGTCATTTAGTTTTCCTCAACATATGGGGTTAGTTAAAGGTAAGCGACACAGAAATCCCCTTGATTTAAAACAAATTTGAAAAGAAAACAGTTTTAAACAAAATCTGATTACTTAAACTCAAAGCGATTTTAAAACAATTAAAAACTCTTATAAAAGAGAGTCAAATGCTTGTTAAATGGTAATTAAACTCTAATTAAAAGTAATTAAACCTTATTAAAACATAATTAACTTTAATCAAAGATTAATTTAAATAAAACCCTCTTTTAAAATAATAATTAATTAATAATTATCTTAAATAAGTAATTAAATAATAATTAATTAATCCTTAATTAATAATTAAATAATAATTAACTTTGATTAAGTAACAAATCATGATTAACTTAATTGATTAACATTTAAGTATAAATACCATTGTTAACAATGATTAAGTACTAATTACCTTTATTAATAAACTAATCAATTAAATAAAAATTAATTAAATATAAATAATTGTTCTCTAATTACTTAATTAGAGTTAGAAAACATTTTCTATAAAGTTTTTAAGTGTAAACACTTAAGATTTAGAAAATTTAGTTCGTTTTTCACGAACTGCACGTATAGCGACAATCGCTATACGGACCCGTAATTTCAAGAACTTGAAACTTCCTTTTCTAACTTTTAAAACTTCCCCTTTTGAACTCTTATCCTCTTTGAAACATGAAAATAAACTTTTTAAAACCAAATCAAAGTTTTAAACTTAAAAACTTTTCACTTTGAAACAAAAATCAAATTTTCGACAAAAAGCGGATTTCTGCGTCGCTTTTGGTTAGCAAATCGCTATCATTGTGTCATGAACCCACATACAACAAATACAACATTCTAACATAATATCACATCATAACATTATAGCACCATCATAAACAAAGTATTACTTTACAATACTAGCTTTTCCAGTATTCAAGTTATAATCTTTATCGCCTACTCAAACTTTGGCATAAGCAATCAACACCAAATCAACATATATCCATGCATACACAGCATATAACATTACCACACACATAAGCAACATTTTAACTTGTAAATTTTACAACTTTAAAAAGTTAGTAACTTGAGTCTTAAAAATATGGACTTTACTCACCAAACTTTCACTAAATTGAGGCAAACTTCTACGAACTTGAATACAAGCTAGTACTTTGTAAAAACGAAGTCATTGGATGCCTACACACCCAAAATTAGCTCGGTCTTGGACAATTTGGGCTCGACATGGATGTTTTAGGATGGATGGGCTTGCAACTTGGAAGAGAAAAGGTTGTAGTATATGTAAAAGTGGTTTAGTGGACTAAAGATTTTGAGTAAAAAGAAGTGATTTTTCTTACTTTAAAATTCACGAAGAGAAGCCATGGATATATTTTAAACCTTTTAGGAATTTTAAAGTGGAGGAGAGGATTGTAAAATGAAAATTATGAAATGGAAGGAGTATTTATAGGCTTAGTAATATATTTTTAAAATATAAAGTGCTTACAATTAAATATATACACATGCATGCACTCCGTACCTCCCTCCCATCACTTGTACACATTCTCCCCTCCCCTTTTCATGCCTTGAATCATGCTAGAGCTTCCATGTGTCTGTACTAAGGTTATGGAGGTTATTTGTATACATATAAGTGTGTTTATATGTATATATATGCCATTTATAACATAATTTGTCACATCCATGCTTATGTATAAATATATATAAGTTAATATACATGAGTATGCTTAATCAATACAAATCCTAACATGTATAAATGTGTGCATGTTGCACCAGGTGTGCACAACGTTCCCGAAGACTTTCGGGTGTCGGAAAGTTAAAATTTCGAAAAACGTTCTTCGGCCACATTTTCTATTTTTCTATGAATTATCTATATTGGTAAACAAAATTTGGACACTATTTTATCATCATCATTAAATAATTAAAATAGGTTCATTTGCTAATAAAAATCCATTTATTGATTATATAAAATACATTTAAGTAGTCTATTTCAAAGTGGCAAAATCCTGGGTTATTACAAATCTATTTTACCATCATTTGTTATTATTTAAAAGAGTTATATTTTTAATTATAAAACCTATTATTTAAATATTTAAAATTTATTAAATATTCGCAAATCAAGGTGGTAAATTTCCGGATCGTTGCAATATGTCGGTATTAAATTTATGTTTGAATGTTAATTAAGGTTCTTTAAGTTGGGAATGTTCCAAACAAAAGATTGTGGCTGATTCAACCAAAAACTTAAGTACATTGCCTTGAATAGTGCTATAATAAAAGCAATGTATAAATATAAATGCAATAATTTATCATTGAGCTAGTAGTGATTCCAAGAATTGAGAATACTATGTCAACATTATATGTTAATAATGTCATGACAAGAGCTCGCTAGAAGCTGAGCTACATATTCCAAATAGTTTCACATGATAAAGGTAGTTTATCAACATTGGAGAGAGTTGATTGACATTGTAGATAATTAAAACAACATAACAGATCCATTCACAAAGGGAATGACTCAATCAGTTCTCATCAAACCAATCGAACGGATAGGATAAAGATTCTGCAATTGGCCCTTAAGTCCAAGTAGGATATTGATAAAGTTAGGGGTATGCCTTAAGGGCAATTCTACAATTTACTTTAAATTATTAAATCTATAATAAAATCTTTTTCAAAATAAAAGTTGTTTCTTTCTATTATATATTTGATATGAGGTGTTATATTATTATTTTTATTTAATTTAAGTATATTTATAGAAAATCCATAAATGTTATGTTTTTGTGATTGTAACTACAATGTGTTGTAATCATGAAAAATTTATCATAATGAAAATAAACATATCATTTTAAATATTCATTGTCAAAATGTATCGAGGTAATCGATACATCCATTGAGACTAGATTACATAACGCTCTCCAAATGTTGGGCAATGCATTCCTCATGGCTGCCGGGAGGCACCAAGGGGTTATGTACTGATAATTATTGGATAACTATGAAATGACCCACTCGATAATTTTTGGTTGGTTAATATAACTAACGTCAAACAAAGAATATCGAAGTGACAATATTGCAGAGTTCTCTCGACTTGAGAATACTATTGATCTATAATGTGGATACTCCACTTTTATTATAGTTATATCGTGGCATGGCATCCAATGAACAACTATAGTTGGGTCTGAGTTGAAGCATTGGAAGTGAAACACTATTCAATAGAGAATTCATATTCGTGGTTATACGGGGTTAGTATTACAGTCGATCGTAGTCAACTCAAAGTAAAAGTCTTTGGCAAGAGCATGTTGGTTAATAATAATTATTATTATTGAACCAAGGACTTTGCGTTTGGACTATACGAGTTGATGCGGAAGATACTGGAATTTTAACCAATACCAAATTCTATAAGTCCTAGTGTGACATAGTTCTGACGAAGAGAATTGATGTAAATAATTGACATTACTGGAGATCGCTTAAAATAGTAAAATGGATTTTACCGAAACTATGTAAGTAATAAATTCAGCCAAACTGTCACACCACTGGCTAAAGTGACATGTGAATGTTAATATTCGAATTGTTCGATATCAATCGCTGACCGAATTTACACCTAAGAGTCACACAACCACAATATTGAATACCCCAAATACCACCCGATTTAATTAAACTATAATTGTTATAAATTAATCAAATTAATTAATATTTATGAAATATTAATTATAAAATTTTATTTGATTTTTTTGAATCAGTATTGAAAACAATGTGTATATAAAAGTTATGTATACGTATTAATATGTGATATCGATGTGCATTTGAATTAGATTTAAGATGTGAATTTACTAATATGGTTTGAAAAGGCAAATAGAACCATTAGCCTATGTATATTAGCCAACCAAACAAGGGAAGGGAAGGGGTGATATTTTGGATTTGAATTGATTAAGAAAGAAAGGGTAAAAGATCAGATCCATATCCTCTTTTGCTCTCTCATTCTTTTCTTGTTTAAACCCATTGCCCCTTCCATATGTGAATTTACTAATATGGTTTGAAAAGGCAAATAGACCCATTAGCCTATATATATTAGCCAACCAAACAAGGGAAGGGAAGGGGTGATGTTTTGATATTTTAGATTTGAACTGATTAAGAAAGAAAGGGTAAAAGATCAGATCCAGATCCTCTTTTCCTCTCTCATTCTTTTCTTGTTTAAACCCATTGCCCCTTCCATTTTTAAGTTTACTTTTTAGCTCTAGCGTCCCTACACTTCTGGCCAAAAATCAAATCCACCTCTCCTCCAAAATTTTCAAACCGAACACAAATTTAAATAATATTAAATAAAGGTGTGTACATCTCTTCGGTTACTGGCAATTTTTGGAAGAGTTGGAATCAGATTCTAGGATATCTTTCAAGTCAACATTCGAGGTACTACAACTAGGCCACAACTAAGGTAATATTCATTTATATCAATTTTATATGTCTGATCATTATGCCATTATTCTAATATAAGTTATATTTATATCACAAATTCGTATATACATTTGTTGTCGGTTTACATATGTATATATGAGATTGTTTTGAATATTTTTATATATGAGCACAATAGCTTTTAGCCATGTCATATTAAAAAAATTCGAATTTATAATTAATTTCAGAATTCTTTTATATTAAAATTGAATTTTTAAACTAGTATATACATTTTATACATATATGAATTTATAAATTGGTTTTATTACACACACACAAATATATATACATACATATATATATATGTATGTATGTGTGTGTGTGTGTGCGCGCTCGCGCGCGCGCAATTTCGAATGTAATAAAATAAGATTTTTTATATAAGAATGCATTATTTAATTCTAAACATTAAATTGAATTTTATTAATCTATACACTTATATATATATACACGTAAATATATTTTATAAAACAAAAGTTTTGCACGGAAGTAAAAAACAAAACTAATTTATTTTCATAGGGAAATCTTATTTTTAAAATAAAAAACTTCAATAAATCTGCACGGATTTATTAATTAATTATTTTTTCTTTTAAAAAGTTATACATGGACAAAAACTAATGTTTATATATATATATTATATTTATAACGTATATATATATACATGTGTTTTTATTTTATGTAATTTAAAATATGTGTATATATTTATATATAGTTGTTTATACATTTAAAAATAATTTGTGTATATTTATATAAAAATATGTTTTAATAGTTCATTTGAAAATTTGAAATTTTGATTTGAATTTTCAAAGATATTTTAAATCTAGATGTACTTTAAAATTCGAATTTCAAAAGACCTAAGTTTTGAATTTTACTTTAAGTTACATTAGTTAAAAATGATTATTAACATACGAATATGTACATATATATAAATAAAATTACTTTTATTGTTATATATAAATTTATATCTATATACATAATTATAAGTATATTTTATATTACAATAGTATTGTATTATTGAAAGTAAATATGTATATAAAGGGGCCAACATGTCTGCTAAGGTGTAAATCACAGTACTTAAATACGGACATGTCAAAACTATGTGCCCTTATTGCATGTGCATATACACGTACACGTGTATATGATACATACATGCACCTTATATATCATATATATAATCAAATATGATCGTTTATTAATAAATTAAATAACATAATGATTCTATTTACAATTTTTTTGATTGGATCTAAATTTAGTTTAGATTTCATGGGCCTAATAAGATCCAAAATGGTATTATTTTTTTGAAATTCACCCATTTAATCAGCTGCATGATGGCCCATTTCCAACAAGCAGGGCTGCATTGGCTTTTATATTTATATATATGATAACAAAAATAGATATATGTGATTGATATGATGTGGAAAGAGTGTAAGTTAGAAGTACCATATGGAGAGAATAAGACGATATGGTTAATAATTAAACTTACATTAGGTAACTTATCTATAGGAACATCCAGTCTCATGAATTTGTTGACTACATGGCTCATAGGATTTCCATTCCAACCTAAGGAGATCCCCATTCTTTGCAAGTAACCTTTTTGCGTAGATTATGTTATGTAGATACTATTATCATATTTGTTGCATTACATGATAGTACTCTTATTCTTGTGTAGCTTATGCTATTTCGGTTGGGCTTCTGAACCTCTTCACTTTAGCCACAATGTAAGTTTAACTTTGTAAGATGTATATCTATTGTGATTTCTAACTCACGAAATTTTTGACTTGCCTATTTTTCAGAGGTTAGATGACAAATTGAACCTTAATTTGTGTGCACTTATTGTTTTCTTGTTACTTTTTTTTGAAAACTTCTTTTGAAGTTTAACTGATTATACTTATTTAAGTTATTTAATTCTGACTAAAGCTACAAATGTTATCCATCAGAATTGAAGTTTAACAATTTTGTATAATATTCGGCGTGTAATCCACTATCAATTTCCTTTAGTACTGCTATTCTATAATCTAGAATTAGTTCTTATTATTGATTGTTGAACTTGTCTACGGGTAATTAAGGTTTTTCGGAGAAAAGACCGGCCACAGCAAAGAATTGTAGGTAATCAAGCAATTGAACTTGGCTTTCATCGTCATATATATTATAACATTTTGTTAGTACTAATTCGAAAATTTGTCTATAAATAGTTATGGATTTTTTGTGAATTTATAACATTTTATTAGTACTAGTTGTGTAAACTTATAAATGGTTATGGATTTTGCGTGAATTTGGCTACTTTGTTGAAAAGGGGTATGGATGTCATTTTTGATTATGTGATTAACGTATTTTTCAGTTATTTGAATATGACGATTATGTGAGTGATTGCAGGTTGCATAATGAAAATTGTATGGTAGCAAAGCACAAATGCTACAAAAAAAATGGTGGCAATCAATAAACCTTGTAGAAAATATAAAAGGAAAGCTAAACTAACGCTACTAATTTTTCAATAGCCTTTACCAAAACGCAGCAGAAAGTCATGGCCTTTTATTTAATCTTCTATAACAGTGTATCAAAATGCTACTACCATCGTTAGTATAGTTTTTAGGATGCTACAAAATCCCTTTTGGAGCGAATTGGAAAATGCAATAATATGTTAATTTTTGGCGGCCTTTACCAATATGCAGCAAAAAAATTCGATTTTTATTACAAATTCTATAGCAACATTTATAAAAACGCAACTATAGGCTTTAGTAGTGTCTATAGTACACTACGAAATCCCTTTTTTGGTGTAGTGTGCATTATCTTCTATGATTTCTAAATTCTAAAAGCAATGCAAGAATATGGATATTTGATCCATATTCAATCACATATTACGAAACTTCAATGAAATTAGTTCACTCAAAATAAGTAAGTAAACCATAATGCAAGATCATATATTAAATATGATTAATTATAATAAGGATCTTGTTTTGTTAGATGTAGCACTAGACTAAGAGCTACAAGATGTACCTAGGAATTTGATTACTGAAATGTCGGTTTGATCAGTTTATGTAAAGTACAATTTATTTATTATCCTTAATCCTTAAGGATGACCAAATCCATTTTGTAAAGCATTTGGTGATCTTGTAGTAAGGATTTCCATTAAATGTTTAACCTTTTGGAAAGAAAAGCAAATGTACGAGAGTTGATGTAACTTAGGTAACATTAGGATAAAGAGAGTGAATGGCCCCCTCTGCTTCATGAATAGACATTGGAAATTGGAATTGTATAAAATACTAGTGGATACTTAATATGGAATGAGAAATGTAATTTCTATTTCAAATGTATTTTCATATAGAAAATTGTTTTTTGTAAGAGTTATGTCTTCGAGCTCAAGATATTTGATCAAAAATTCGTGATTGTAAACTAGTTGCAGTAGATGAAATATATCCCATAATAAGTAATTGAATGTAGCCTCGTATACCTTAAGCTATTATAGTAATGACAGAAATAGTGAGAGCATACCATATGACACTCATTAGTGGATGCATCAACTTACGAAAGATTGTCTTCGTATATATAACAAGTATTATTTATGAAATAATAATTGTTTTTCATTATTGACTACAAATAGATATAGTATTATTTAATATGAATATTATGAATATTCACTAAGATAAATCTATAATAGTGGTATTAGTTTTCATAACAAAAGTGATGCATTAGAAAATACATAAATATCTGAAATTTTTATAATTATTTTGGAATTATGGACTAAGCCGTATCTTTGAGAGAAAAATATTTAACCAGTTGATTATGAATCATATGGTAATAGTGGATTGTATCTCAAACGATTAAGGCCAAAGTATCATTCACTGGGAGCGACAAAAGAGTTAGCGAACTCTTCAGATTGATAAATATAGATATATGCAACCGTAGGTCTAATGGTACCAAAATGGTTCCATATACTATACTAAATTCACTAATGAATTATCATAGACATGAACGTATGTATTTGATACACATGTAATATATTTATGATAAGCTCATAGGATATACAACAAAAGTAAACCATATAATGTGCAAAAGAAAATTCAATTATCCGATTTGATGGAATAACCGAGTATATTTGTTAACCAGATTTTTAACCCAGCAAAATACAGTAGGAGTTAGACCTTAGGGACTATGCTAGATTGACTTGAAATTTGGACAAGGCATCCAAAAGAATAAGCCAAAAGCACTCAAGAAGAATTACCCAAAAATCCACCAAGGCGATGGATCGCTAGCGATCCATAAGGAAGCTCATGAGTCGTTCAAGCCTCTTGCATCATGAACCAATATCTTTTCTAGGGATATGGCCAAGTTTCATATTATTCCAAGCAACCTAGTTCGAGAAGTGAACATTCATCTGATTCAGGTTGTAGAACAATCTAACCCGTGTGTGAATCATCACCAAAACAAGGCGACAAGCTACGAAATTACATGAAGAGAACCTACATAAGGCAAGGAGTGCAACCCAAAGGAAGAAGTCCAAAAATTGCCTAAGTACATGGATCGCTAGTGATATATGCCTTATGGATCGCTAGCGATCCATCAGATTATGTTGGACCATTAAGAAATTTTCAAAGCACCTCGTATCGTCGAGTGTAGGCTTCTGGCAAAGCGGCCTAGCCTAATAGCTCTCCAACCTCTATAAATAGAATCCTCCCCGCAACATAAAGGGGATCTTCTAGACTGGCTGTTGGAACTCTACATAGATTATTCTTCGCTCTTCTCCTCCCATACAATAGTCATATAGAGGGTTCATTGTGATTCTCCAATGAACTCTTGTACTTGTGACTTGATCTAACTTAGAAGATTCAATCATATTGTAATCCGATTCAACTTGTAACATCAGTCAGTTAATAGAAAGTTATAAAGACCTATTTTGGCTAAGTTGTTTGTGAAGAATATAGTTAGACTTCATGGAATTCCTAGTAGTATGGTAAGCGATAGAGATTCCTTATTTACTAGCGAGTTTTGGAAGAGTCTATAGGAGACTTTGGGTATTAAGCTCAAGATGAGTACCACTTACCTTCCGCAGATAGATGGGCAAACAAAAAGAGTTAACAAAGTCTTAAAGATTTGTTACGAGCTTGTGTGTTAGATTTTGAAGGATCATGGGAAGACCATCTACACTTAATCGAGTTTTCATATAACAACAGTTATCAAGCTAGTATAGGGATGACACCGTTTGAAGCTTTGTATGGTAGGCCATGTAAATCTCCAATTTGTTGGTTAGAGATCAGGGATAAGTTAGTTCTTGGTTCGGATTTAGTTAGAGAAGCTGCAGAAAAGATTGAGATCGTTCGAGCTAGGATGAAGGAAGCTCAGTCTAGGAAGAAGAGTTATGCCAATAGAAGACGGAAAGACTTAGAGTTCTCAGTCGGGGATCATGTTTTCTTCAAAGTATCACCAATGAAGGGTGTGATCAGGTTAGGGAAATCGGGAAAGTTTTCATCGAGATTTGTTGGACCATTTCCTATTGTAGAGAGGATCGAAAAACTCGCATATAAAGTGGAGTTACTGAACAGTTTGGCAGGAGTCCACAATGTTTTTCATGTTACTCATCTATGGAAGTGTATTCAGGATCCAGAGACTATCATAACACCGACTGTGTTAGATGATTTAGTAGTGGAACCGCATTTGACTATAGTTAAAAAGCCAGTTCGTATAGTCGCGAGAGATGAGAAGAGGCTAAGGAACAAGACAGTCGGATTAGTTAAAGTCCAGTGGAGTGGCGACGAGAGGGACTGTACTTGGGAAACCGAGAGCATGATTCGAGATACTTATCCAGACTTGTTTCATGGTATGTTTTACCTTTTTAATTGATTTTGATGACTACCTTATCGTAATTTCGAGGACGAAATTCTTTTAGGAGGGGAGTCTGTAACAACCCTAATTTTGAGTAACATTATTTAGGACATTTAATTAGTTAAATTAAATGAAATAATGTAAGTTGGTTAAGAAATTGAGATTTGTATAATTTAAAAGGTAGCCGTTCCTGGTTAAACCAATGAAGTAAATGGAACTAAAATGAAACAGAAAAGGAAAATTAGATAAGGGCAATATAGGAATAAGCTATATTCTTATACCATAAACCCTCATACCATATCATTCCATTCACAAGCAAATTAAAGCTAAACCAAAGGCCAACCACCATTAAAGAGAAGTAAGGGGAAGATAAGCAAGAATTAAGAGGAAAAGCTTAATCAAATTCTATCCAAACTCAAATCTCAACTCCTTAACAACAAAGATAAAGGTGAATAATTGTTACATCTCATATTTTTGATGTTTTAGTTTCTAAAATCAGATCTGAATGTTTTTGCAAGTATATTTCCATATTTTGAATGATGTTCAGATATATATATGCTTGTTGATGATTTATGCTAATTCATATTGATTTTATGATAAGTTTTAGATGGAAAAACCGATTAAATAACATCCAAATGCCTTGTGTGAGATAAGGTCAGAATAATATTTTGAATATGGGTTTTAAATTTCATAATTTTCTAAATTAATGTGGATTTATAAATTTTCTAGTGAAGAAAACAGTTATTTTGGGTTTGAATTAATTAGGCTAATTTATGTTGATTTTGGGTTAGAAATTTATATATGTTAGAAAACATACTAAAAGTGATTCATGGAAATTTTTGTAGAATTGTCCTTAGTGTTTTAATAGATATATAAAATTATTTAAGGTATCAGACTTAAATGTTTTATATATTTATAAAAAGATAATGATATTTAGTAAATGTTTTAAATTGTTACTTCTAAACTTTTGGTAGCACTTTTAGAAAAGAATTTGGAAAAGAAATTAGCAACCAATCATTTGTTGACAAATAAGGTAGATTAGTTGAAAAGAATTACTTTTTAAAGTAAAAATGCAAGTTTACCTTACTTTACCTGTTTCGCCACTTTCGGCACCCGGCTTTCGACTAAGTACTTCTACCTCCATCACCATCGAAACCAATGCGCATGGTATCGAAGACTTGGTACACAGCGAATTAGACATAGGCGAATGGTATGTAGTCGAAGCATGGGGTTCTGAAGGGGTCGAAGCTTTGCTTTGTTTTAAAAGAAAATGCGCCTACTTTACTTTTGAAAGGAATGCTTTCGACTTAGTTAGCTTTCGACTTGGTTAAATGGTTTTAAGGAGTGGTTCTGAAAGAGGTTGTGCCTTTTGTTTATAAAGAATCTTTCGACGGGGTCGAAACCCCTTGCTGCCCCATCTTACCTTTCGAAGCAATGCCTTCGAAAGGGTTTCTTTGTTTTAAAACTCAAGCCGCTTCTCCAATGCTTTCTAAGGGTTGGCTTCGACACCATCACTTCTTTATTTAGGAAATTGCTTTTGAAAGATTTGATTTCGACTCAATTGTTTTAAGAACCTTTTTGATATTTTGAAAGTTAAACCCAAAGGTTTCGAAAGAAATGGTTTCAAAGGGTTGTTCCACATATTTCGACCTGAACCCAACGCTTTCGAAAGGTTTGTTTTAAGTAGTATACTTTAATGCTTTCGAAAGGTAACAAGAAAAGGTTTCAAAGGGGAGGTCCTCCAGTATTTTCGAAAGGTATATATAAGGTTTCAAGGGGGTGATTCCCCAATGTTTTCGAAAGGTTTATCTTAGTGTTTAAATGGAAGGATTCCAATGGTTTTGAAAAGCATATTTAAATTGTTTAGAAAAGGATGTCTAAGGTTGATAAAGCTTTAGAAGAAGATGTTTCCAATGTTTTCGAAAGGACTATGGTCAATGGTTTCGAAAGATATGTTTTGGCATTTAGGCCTAAGGTTATAAAGTAACATAGTTTACTTGTGTCGAAAGGGGTACTTTCAATGGTTTCGGAAGAGATTGTTTAAAGGTTTAAACAAAGGTTTCGAATGTTTTCATCAATAATATCTTGAGTAAAGCATATATCTTGGCAAAGAGATTTGAGTAAAGCAAACATTATATTTTCCTTGTATAAGTATGATTAAAGGGTTAAATCATTTTGGAAAGTATTTCAAGAAAAATTTAAAGGGTAGTTAACCCTAAGTAAAATGACTCGGATATTTGTATACCAGATGGGACTGGTATAAGGTCGCGCCCTATACATTAGCTATTAGTCCATAGCTAATTTAGTCCAAAATTCTAGTGTGTAGGGCTTAGTCACCGTAAGACTTAAATGATGGTTACACACAGGAAGGAATATATATATATATATGTATGTATATATATGTACAGAGAAGAAGGATAGGTTATTGGTAAGCTCGAAAAACCATTTGGATCAGGAGACCCTTGGAGAAATAAGTTAAGGACAGACCGTCCAGTATGTCTAACAGTTGTTAGATAATTTGTTTAGTTTCTCTGGTAGGCCCGAGTCAGCCAAATATTAGTAGTTAGCCAAACAAAACTACATTGTTTCGGACAGATGGTCCATTTATTATCTATTTTAGAGCATATATGATATTTTCTATTATTGATATAATTACTTTGATTAACCAGTTTGATTGCAGGATTAAGATTTGCAAAAAGATATGTTTTAAAAGGATATTAGCAAGGGGAAAGCCATTCCGCTAAGCGGCGTGGTCTCACTTAATCTCAGTAAACCGAGATGTAATAGTATTATTCACACCATGCTTTATGTCTGAAGTTTATGTTTTTTTCCCTTAAACTCTCGGGTGCTAAAAATTAATTTGAGTAGATTAAGAGTTAAGGTTTTATAGGTTTAGTAGGTGGACGAATAAAGCTTCTAAGATGTGCAGGAGGCAAAGATAGCTATTTAGGAGATGTTATTTAGTTCTATTTCCGCTGTAATGTATTAAGACTTATATGTATATTTAGTACTCTGATCATCCAAGGGGACATCTTCATATGTCGCTCTAGGTGTATTTATGTAATGATTATAATTGATCTAAACCTAGGAAACGTTTGGGATTATGTAATGGATTAAAACATGTTCTGTGAAATGTAATCAGAAAAGTTGTTTTTTAAAATCTATGTTTTTGTTTCATATTCATGTGCTTCTGATATTATGGATACCATTAACATTACCGTATTTGTCGTCAGAAGTTAATACTATAGACGACCGCAGAATCTGTAACGCTTAACTTTGGGCCTCAAGATAGGGGATGTTACAAAGGATTAGTGTGTGCAGTCGAGTCATGTCCGTTCGTATTACTCTTCTAGTAGGATCATGGTAAGAGTTAACGAATGAATGGTCGCGTCGCATTCATTCAGAGTTGGATGATCAGTCGCATTTGTTTTGATTCATATTCTCCTAAGAGATCTGGGGACAAAGTTAGCTCAGGTATAGTCGGGTCATGCTCATCCAGTTCTGTATTCCTCTTGATGGATCGAAGGAGGGTGTTGGAGAATGAATGGTTAAGTCACACTCATCTGTGATTTATTCTCCTATTCGCACTCCAGTGATCGAAGTTTTTCAAAGGATGTCCGGATCACATTCGTTTGTGTTTGGTGTGGATCGATATTGACCGTCGACCCAGCGGCACGATATTTTCAATTGCTCGTAACTTTGGACGTCGTTCTGATTAGTTTTGTATTAAGGCCTCCTTGCGGTCGTTGCCTTAAGTCGTAAGGAACACCAAACCAGAGCTATAGTGAGCTATCGTATTTAGCTTTTAGTAGTTTGTATTCCTCATGTCGATTTCTGGTTGGAGTTAGTGGAATAGAGAACGGTCGTAATCCACTCACCTATTCATGGAGTTTATATTTCAGTCCGCACTCTGGGGACTTAGAGTTATTTTGCGAGCGGTCGGTTCACGCTCGATTTATGTTCATGTCCAGTCCACACTCTAGGGACTTAGAATTATTTTGCGGGTGGTCGGTTCATACCCGATTTATGTTCATGTCTAGTCCACACTTTGGGGACTTAGAATTGTTTTGTGGGTGGTCGGTTCACACCTGATTTATGTTTATACTCCAGTCCGCGCTCTACGGACTTAGAGTTATCTCGCGGGCGGTCGGTTCACACCCGATTTATGTTTATACTCCAGTCCGCGCTCTGGGACCAGAGTTGGTCGATGGGTGGTTAGTCACACCCGTTTGATGTTTATACTCCAGTCCGCGCTCTAGGGATCAGAGTTGGTCGATGGGTGGTCAGTCACACCCGTTTGATGTTTATAATCCAGCCCGCGCTCTAGGGACCAAAGTTTGTCGATGGGTGGGCAGTCACACCCTTTTGATGTTTATACTCCAGCACGCGCTCTGGGGACCAGAGTTGGTCGATGGGTGGTCATTCACACCCGTTTGATGTTTATACTCCAGTCCGCGCTCTAGGGACCAGAGTTGGTCGATGGATGGTCAGTCACCCCCGTTTGATGATTATACTCCAGTCCGCGCTCTGGGGACCAGAGTTGGTCGATGAATGGTCAGACACACCCGTTTGATGTTTATACCCCAGTTCACGCTCTGGGGACCAGCGTTGGTCGATGTAAGAGTTGTCGAATGAACGATCAAACCACATTCATCCATGGAATGGAATTCTACCTCCAGCATCAAGGAAAAAACTTGACAAATGGATGGTCGATTCACGTCCACTTGGTGATTGTAGCTCCTCCAATTAAGTCGAGAAAGGAAGTATGTAATGGATGGCTAGATCACATCCACGCTTGTGTTGGGCTATCAGGTCTCGTCAATTTGCTTAGTACTCCTCCTAAAAAGTCGACGGAGAGAGTTGTCGGATGGACGATCAAGTCATATCCACCTCAAGCTACAGTCGTGTGCACGTATTGAGGGCGGTGGTTGATGAGTAGGCAATCAGTCACACCCACTTTAAGTCGAGCTTTCGAACTTCCCTCTGTGTTCAGGGTAGGAGTCGATGTGTAGACGATCAAATCAAGTCCACTTTAGTTGGATTTCGGCATCGCAGAGCTTCAGGAGTGGCATATGTATTTTGGAGAACTTCAAGTATGATCTAAGGAGTAGATGATCAGGTCACATCCACTCCAAGTCTTTCTTTGGTCTCTAATCAATCAAATCTCAACTCCTTAACAACAAAGCTAAAGGTGAATAAATGTTACATCTCATATTTTTGATGTTTCAGTTTCTAAAATCAGATCCAAATGTTTTTGCAAGTATATTTCCATATTTTGAATGATGTTTATATATATATGCTTGTTGATGATTTATGCTAATTCATATTGATTTTATGATAAGTTTTAGACGGAAAAACCAATTAAATGACAACCAAATGCCTTGTGATTTTGAGATAAGGTCAGAAATAATATTTTGAATATGAGTTTTAAATTTCATAATTTACTGAATTAATGTGGATTTATAAATTTTCTAGTGAAGAAAATAGTTATTTTGGGTTTGAATTAATTATGGCTAATTTATGTTGATTTTGGGTTAGAAATTTATATATGTTAGAAAACATACTAAAAGTGATTCATGGAAATTTTTGTAAAATTTCCCTAGGTGTTTTAATAGATATATAAAATTATTTAAGATATCGGACTTAAATATTTTATATATTTATAAAAAAAGAATGATATTTTGTAAATGTTTTAAATTGTTACTTCTAAACTTTCGGTAGCACTTTTAGAAAAGAATTTGGAAAAGAAATTAGCAACCAATCATTTGTTGACAAATAAGGTAGATTAGTTGAAAAGAATTACTTTTTAAAGTAAAAATGCAATTTTACCTTACTTTACCTATTTCGCCACTTTCGGCACCCAACTTTCGACTAAGTAGTTCTACCTCCATCACCATCGAAACCAATGCGCATGGTATCAAAGACTTGGTACACAGCTAATTAGACATAGGCGAATGGTATGTAGTCGAAGCATGGGGTTCCGAAAGGGTCGAAGCTTTGCTTTGTTTTAAAAGAAAATACGCCTGCTTTACTTTCGAAAGGAATGCTTTCGACTTAGTTAGCTTTCGACTTGGTTAAAAGGTTTTAAGGAGTGGTTCTGAAAGAGGTTGCGCCTTTTGTTTATAAAGAATCTTTCGACGGGGTCGAAACCCATTGCTGCCGCATCTTACCTTTCGAAGCAATGCCTTCGAAAAGGGTTTCTTTGTTTTAAAACTCAAGCCACTTCTCCAATGCTTTCTAAGGGTTGGCTTCGACACCATCACTTCTTTATTTAGGAAATTGCTTTCGAAAGAGTTGATTTCGACTTAATTGTTTTAAGACCCTTTTTGATATTTTGAAAGTTAAACCCAAAGGTTTTGAAAGAAATGGTTTCAAAGGGTTGTTCCACATATTTCGACCTGAACCCAACGCTTTCGAAAGGTTTGTTTTAAGTAGTATACTTTAATGCTTTCGAAAGGTAACAAGAAAAGGTTTCAAAGGGGAGGTCCCCCAGTATTTTCGAAAGGTATATATAAGGTTTCAAGGGGGTGATTCCCCAATGTTTTCGAAAGGTTTATCTTAGTGTTTAAATGGAAGGATTCCAATGGTTTTGAAAAGCATTTTTAAATTGTTTAGAAAAGGATGTCTAAGGTTTATAAAGCTTTCGAAGAAGATGTTTCCAATGTTTTCGAAAGGACTATGGTCAATGGTTTCGAAAGATATGTTTTGGCATTTAGGCCTAAGGTTATAAAGTAACATAGTTTACTTGTGTCGAAAGGGGTACTTTCAATGGTTTCAGAAGAGATTGTTTAAAGGTTTAAACAAAGGTTTCGAATGTTTTCATCAACAATATTTTGAGTAAAGCATATATCATGGCAAAGAGATTTGAGTAAAGCAAACATTATATTTTCCTTGTATAAGTATGATTAAAGGGTTAAATCATTTTGGAAAGGTTTTCAAGAAAAATTTAAAGGGTAGTTAACCCTAAGTAAAATGACTCAGATATTATTTGTATACCAGATGGGACTGGTATAAGGTTGCGCCCTATACATTAGCTATTAGCCCATAGCTAATTTAGTCCAAAATTCTAGTGTGTAGGGCTTAGTCACTGTAAGACTTAAATGATGGTTACACAGAGGAAGGAATATATATATATATATATATATGTATGTATGTACAGAGAAGAAGGATATATTATTGGTAAGCTCAAAAAACCATTTGGATCAGGTGACCCTTGGAGAAATAAGTTAGGACAGACCGTCCAGAAGTATGTCTAACAGTTGTTAGATAATTTATTTAGTTTCTCTGGTAGGCCCGAGTCAGCCAAATGTTAGTAGTTAGCCAAACAAAACTACATTGTTTCGGACAGATGGTCCATTTATTACCTATTTTAGAGCATATATGATATTTTCTATTATTGATATAATTATTTTGATTAACCAGTTTGGTTGCACGATTAATATTTGCAAAAAGATATGTTTTAAAAGGATATTAGTGAGGGGAAACCCATTTCGCTAAGCGGCGTGGCCTCACTTAATATCGGTAAACCGAGATGTAATAGTATTATTCACACCATGCTTTATGTCTGACTTAAAGTTTATGTTTTTTCCCTTAAACTCTCGGGTGCTAAAAATTAATTTGAGTAGATTAAGAGTTAAGGTTTTATAGGTTTAGTAGGTGAACGAATAAAGCTTCTAAGACGTGCAGGAGGCAAAGATAGCTATTTAGGAGATGTTATTTAGTTCTATTTCCGCTGTAATGTATTAAGACTTATATGTATATTTAGTACTCTGATCATCCAAGGGGACATCTTCATATGTCGCTCTAGGTGTATTTATGTAATGATTATAATTGATCTGAACCTAGGAAACGTTTGGGATTATGTAATGGAATTTAAAACATGTTCTGTGAAATGTAATCAGAAAAGTTGTTTTTTAAAATCTATGATTTTGTTTCATATTCATGTGCTTCTGATATTATGGATACCATTAACATTACCGTATTTGTCGTCAGAAGTTAATACTATAGACGACCACAGCATCTGTAGCGCTTAGCTTTGGGCCTCAAGATAGGGGATGTTACAAAGGATTAGTGTGCGCAGTCGAGTCATGTCCGTTCGTATTACTCTTCTAGTAGGATCATGGTAAGAGTTAACGAATGAATGGTCGCGTCGCATTCATTCAGAGTTGGACGGTCAGTCGCATTCGTTTTGATTCATATTCTCCTAAGAGATCTGGGGACAAAGTTAGCTCAGGTATAGTCGGGTCATGCTCATCTAGTTCTGTATTCCTCCTGATGGATCGAAGGAGGGTGTTGGAGAATGAACGGTTAAGTCACACTCATCTGTGATTTATTCTCCTATTCGCACTCCAGTGATCGAAGTTTTTTAAAGGATGTCCGGATCACATTGATAAGTGAAGCTATGTCGTGTGCTCGCTATTCCACGTTGTCCAAGCGCTTCTCAACTGGGAGTCGACCGCTGGTGGTTCAATTGATAGTCAGAGTTATTTATTGATAGGAGTCGGATGTTTCTATCATCGTCAATCTGGTTCATTTTTAAGTCACAGCTACTTGTTATGCTTGTGTATGATGTATGCATGCCCGAGATACGAGCAAAGCAAGATGGACCGGTATTGATGGATTAGTGGTAAGTTACTTGGAGTCGGACCCGATAAAATATGCTGGTTGCTTGGAGTCGATTGGTTTGCTTGGAGTCACTAAATTCAAAGGTCAGTGATGATGGTGCTTGGAGTCATTTTGGCGTTTGCTTGGGGAAAACCTTGATCTTACCCGAGTTTGGCTTTGGGCCAGAGTTTCTTGGGTTCTAAAATCTTGCTTGCTTTTGTACTTGTCGAAGCTCGCATGCAAAGTTAGGCCAAGTGATAAATGGATATATAACCTATCAAGCTCAACAGAACATCAAGCATTATACCCACACCAAGCTTTAATGAACATTGTACGTTATTTATCCATATTTCTCCATAACAAGAACACAGACAAAACATATGATCCTAACTTTGAAGAACTCAAAATATTTTATCTAAGAAGATGTTATAATTGTTAGTTTGAGTAAGTGAAGAAAATATTACTTATGGCTGAATTCTGGGGATAAGCAGAAGAAAATTGCTAAACTTTTAGGGGTGGATATGTCAACAAGAAACAATCGGTGTTAGCAACCTTGGAATGATCGGTTAAGAAGCTTACTGGAACGATCCGTTAAGAACCTAACTGGAACGATCGGTTAAGAAGCTAGTTGGAACGATCGGTTAAGAAGCTAGTTGGAACGATCGGTTAAGAAGCTAGCTAGAACGATCGGTTAAGACGACAACTAGATAGATTGGTGAAGGGGCTAACTGGAACGATCGTACAAAGAACGGTCGGTATGGACAACGATCGACCAAACTCACGTTGGTGGAACGACCAGTGGGAACCATCATATGGAACGATCGTACATGATGATGTAGCGTATAGATTTGTCAGGAACGATTGTTCATTGAGTATGTATGGGGCATGGCCAATTGACGACCGTTCACATATGCTTCAACAATTGATAATGTATGCACTTTCATCAAACATATGACTAATTGGTCACTGACATCATGATTTCCTTCTTCTGTAGGGGGAAGTAGACTTAGCTTCTTTGGCCATGGCAAATAGTTTCCTTGTAGATCTCTTTCAAATCTGAGTAGAATAGGAAACTTGTCGGTCGAAAGCTGGATCTATCTCGCGAACATGAAAATCCACCAGTAGAAGATGAGATCCAATCA
The DNA here is from genome assembly GCA_030737815.1 of Allium fistulosum. Lineage (NCBI taxonomy): Eukaryota > Viridiplantae > Streptophyta > Magnoliopsida > Asparagales > Amaryllidaceae > Allium > Allium fistulosum. The sequence continues at coordinate 1,011,700,813 of CM060907.1, forward strand.
AGCTAAGAATTCAGTTTTCAGTGAAAGCACCAAATTCTCAGCTTTCAGTGGAAGCACCAAAATGTTGACGTCAAAAATGGGCATCAACACTCGATAGAATATCGTAGGGATTAAATAATGAATGAAATTAAAACATAGCAGAAAAAGTAAATGAACACACAAATTTTTATAATGGTTCGACAATCTTGGCCTACATCTACTTCATACTTTTATTGATCTTCCATTTGATTATGATTACAAGAATGTTTGGATCAGCTGGGATCCATTAGTACAAAAGTGAAGAATGAAAATGACAGTGCCTTTGCAGACCAAAGAAGGATCCCCTTTCTGGAAAATGACCATTGTATTTATAGGAAAAGACGTGCATGGATTGTGTTGAAACTTTGCAAGAAGACTCTCCAGGTCCAAATGGCCCATCATATCGATCGACAATGCTTACTCGAAGATTAGGATCGATCGGCCTAATGTTAGCCGATCCTATTTCTTGGCTTCACTCATGGTGCGATCGTTCTTGGGGGGTCCAACATGCCTCTTGACATTGCTCCTAAAATATGAGATCATTCTGAGTTGTAGATTGTGAGATATGGGTCGACCTTGGTTGAAGTTGGAATGTACATTGAACTATACCGATCGTTTTGATGGATCGTCCAAAACGATCGGTCAATAACGATCGACCATCCTCCATCCTTCACTTTGAGACGCGCGATCAATTTTGTATGCTCCCCTCTTCATTTTATTTATGCTCTAAAAGTCTCACATGAATTGGCTTCATGGATTTCGAGATATTGAATGTTCTCCGATGACTTGAACTGTTCCATGGATCGTTCTCGGTCGATCCATACAAATCCTTGCTTCATCTGTAACTTGAGCATATGAACTCCAATCAACTCCAAATTTGAAATATAACTTCAAGGGGCCATGCTAGTTACTTCATGCTTACTACACTTCGATTGGGTCTTCGTTCAAATTTGCCTGACCATCGTCTATAGTACTGTACGTAATTGGTTTCTAAGGCTGTTGACCATCCGTTCCTAGCCAAATCGATGATATCACGGCTTTACTGAAAGGCGGGATAACGGGTACCCCTCATAGTAAAAAAAAAAGATTCTATCATATTCAAAACCAGCATGACAATGACAATAGTCCGAAAAAACTCCATAAATTAGGTCTCCATGCTATTTTCCTCTAATATAAAATTTATTTTAAACCGAACGGATAATTTTCGAATGTTAGTAGTTTTACATCCATATTCTTGTTTGTTTTTTGTATGTCATGATTTTTTTTGGGATACTACCTGAATTTCGGATTTTTCAAGTCAAAAAAAAAAAAAAAAAAAAGGGAAAAAAAGGTTTGGTCGATCTAAAATCTAAGATCATTACCTTTCTGCTCCCAGAAAGCAGTCCACGTATTTCAACAAATCCCAACTGCTGCTGGAAGTGGTCGAACTATAGAGAGCTAAAAACCAGCGGTAAAGCCCACTTATTCCTCGCGATATACAATTAAACTGAAATTTGACTCCTGTTTTGGAAAACTCTTGAATCTTGAATTCAGTCTGAACGCTTCCTTTTATTTCCTCAATGATGGATCTGTTCCCGTCAGAAACGCCATCTATATCATCGCTAACTAAGCACAGATTCCGTTCCTTAAAATTAGTTAACGTTGACATGGAAGAAACCCTCCCCGAGAACCCAGTCGGTGTAGACCATGGCGTTCTTGACAATGGACTCTCCTATTACGTCCGCTGCAACCCTAAACCTCGAATGCGTGCCGCTCTCGCTCTCGCCGTCAAGGTGGGGTGAGTTTTCCCTTTTTTTTTTTTTTTTCTTTTTTTTTCTTTTTTCACTGATTTTATCCGTTCCTTTCTTCATTGGTTCATGAACTCTTACGAAATTTGAAAGTTTGATTTTAGTGTATGTTAAATTGACATTATAGGTTTGGCCAGTTTTATGCTTTTGGGACTGTTTCACAGAATGTTATTTGTTTTATCTGTTACCTTTGTCATGAACTACATCGAATTGCTGATACCTAGTAGTACAGAAAATGAGGATAATCGGACTGATTTATTTATTGGGAGGGATCAGCGTGAATGTGTACTGCAGCTGATAAGAGGACTTAATGCTTAAGCATGCAATTCAGACCTTGTACAATGCTAAATTTCGTTTTTAATATTGCCACAGATCGATTTTGGAAGAGGAAGAAGAACGTGGCGTGGCACACATTGTTGAACATCTTGCTTTTAGTGCAACTACAAAGTATACAAACCACGACATTGTAAGGTTTTTGGAGAGCATTGGAGCAGAATTTGGTGCTTGTCAAAATGCATCAACTTCTTCAGATGAAACTATTTACGAATTACTTGTTCCAGTTGACAAGCCTGAGCTGCTATCAAAAGCCATATCAATATTGGCAGAGTTCAGTTCAGAGGCAAACATCCATCTTTCTCCATGCATGCATATGTATTGTTTCATGCTAATGTCAAACACACAACTACACTTTAAATATTTATGAGGGGTGCTATTGGTAAAATACTACATACTTATTTTTATCTAGGTAAAACGCAGTAAATAATACGGTTCGTTTTGCACTGCTCATAATTCAAATATCTAAAATCTATTCTGAAATTTTAGCAATAATAATATAAAAAATTAAAATAAATCCCGTTAATTGTTACCTCAGCCAAAATCTCATTAAGATCTCACTAAAAAACTCCAATGAATTTATGCACTTGAGGACTGCAAAAAATATATTTGTTTTTACTAAGCCTCTTAGTAAACATTCTTGATTTCTAACTGGTGCTCGTACAAACAAATTAATCTGTGTGTTATTTTTTTCAGTTCTATGCTTCATTCAATTTATATAGATACACAATATGCCTATGAATTCTATTAGAATAATATTTGCAGTTCATAACTGTGTAAATTTAACTTGATGTAAGCTATAGGTGTTTTTACCATAGATTTGAAATCTTAATTTTAATTTGATGAGGAGCTCCAGAGTCCAGCTCATCTCCTCCCCCTAATGACCAGACGAGAAGGCTCTCAACATGGCTGTGAAGCCAACAGTGAAACATGGAGAAAGGGATAGTTGAGGCTTCTACTTCATCCTCTGGTCATTTTGGGAAAAAACCAACCAGTGATTAATGGTAATGCTTCAAAGAGAGGAGAAACCAGAGTAGATTCGGTAAATGGCCTGTGAATATCGTGCGACCATAATAAATCAGGTCTCTTAGTCAGATACTTGACTAGTAGAATCCACATCTTAATCCTCTCTTTTATAGACCAAATATTCCCTCCAGAGATGCAAATAGAGATCTAAGGCATAAGTTGAATGTTCAAAGCATGGGACAAATTAGACCCAAGCAGAAATCAGGGGATACTTGCAAGTTATCGATTAAATCCCCCGGACGACTTTCGAGCTTGCTACATCAAAAGAGGGTAAACAACTAAACAAGAAATTGAAACTTGATTCGATAGTAGTTAAAATACTCTCACCATTGTATAATTTTATGTACCAACATGACAAACAAATTTCAAGCCTTGTCGACCACAATATCTGCAAGGATTGAGTGTTACTGCATAAATATTCAAAGATTAATATCTGCAAAGTTTCTCTGTTCGTGTGGAACTGCTCATACCTGGTATGTAATGTTGAGGTCAAGGTCAATCAATTCATTTGATGAGCTTTACAAGGTATTCACTACCTGTTGGTCGTCAAACCAATAAAAGACTAGCAAAACTCTTGATCTTCATGAAGCAAGGATACAAAGAGTTGGTTGTACATGCATATCTATAGAGATTCCAGTTAAAGGTACTCTCAACATACAATATGCAAGGCGATAATACCATTAAGGACTTACAGCTTGACCTCTTAGGCAACCTTTCTTTTAAACACTAGTTTTTTGTTGAATCAACCGACCACCTTCTTTAACATCTATCGTAACATCAGTTTTTCGTTGAATCAGTCGACTACCTTCTTGGTAGTATAGAATCATCGCCAAATGTATGTAGATGTAGAAGAATTTAAGAAGAATAGAAAATTGAGGGAAAAAAGGGACGATAGAGTAAGTTAAACGGAGGCCTAATAGACATTTTAATATGTACAAAAATACCTTTCCATGGCCATGATAGAGAATTTCAAAACCATGCTTCTTTTGACTTACCGAAAGAATATATTTCATGAGATGAGAAATATAACCCCAAGCTTGTCTAGAAGCATGAAGAAAGCCCGTTTGAGGGGATAAATAAGAACAATTATAAGCATCAACAACAAAAGTTTGGCTACTTAATTGGAGATTAATCCGATCTTAAAGATGAATTAGAGGGCTTGATTCATTGGCACCACTCGAAGAAAATATGGAGAGATATTAGTCAAGCAGTAATCAAATTGATCATTTTTCTTCTCCAAGGTTGCCTTGAGCTAAACTAAGAGTGCTTGATGTAGTCGAACCACCGACAACAAATCCCTAAGGTGATGTTTACATGAACACTCGACGACAAAGTCCAGGGAGTAATTTGAATGGTTTTCAAAATGCATACACCAGTATAGTATAAAATAATTTGTTCAAAGACTTTAACATCACAAAATATATCTAGTGTACCATAACAAAATGTAAAGCCGCTCACCTTGCAAAAGAAGCTATGCATGTCTATCACCTTAACAACAATCATTTTCAAAAGAAGAGGCTTGGCATGTCCAGTACCTTAAGATAATGCTTTGGTTGCCACATTAACAATTCCTCGTTGACGGGTATATTAGAGAAGAGATCAACAATTTATCTTACCAGATAACTTATCTAGACATGTATTAAACTAATTGTAGCTTGATTTTTGGTGTTTCGGTTTGTCACCATTATATTTTAGTTTTACTATTGGGCCAATTATTTCGGTTTGATGATTAATCTATTGTTATTTATGGAAGAACCACTGAGGTCTTATATGATATGCTTATGCTTATTGAATAATTATAGGCTTATGAAACTTCAACTAGAGACTAGCGTGTGTTCAATTTATTTGTTAACTCATTCTCTCATAAAATAATGTTGAAATTTTATACTAAGAGTTGACACAACAAAACGGGTTTATTCATATAAGTGCAATCAATGATGATGAAAAGAACCATGAACATAGCAATGCAAATAACCCTCTAGCTTAGACTCGAGAAACATGACCATAGAAGGTTTCTTGTAAAAAAAAAGGATGAAGTTCGTTGATGGAAAGAAAAGATAAGGCTATCAAAATTTGATTACAACTTCTAGACATAGTCAAAGAAATGTCGCTCAACTGTTTTAGAGATCGTTGAAAAATTGCATCAAGACATACCTTATTTTGACCCTATTGATGTTGAAGTTTGATAAATCAACATCCAAATGATTAGTAATTTTTGGTTGATCTTAAGAAGTCACCAGTATTTTTGAATCTACTTCTTTGGTTACCTCTGTGCAATCTGGAAGATAAGTGAATGATACATTTAACGGGTAACTATTATAAGTCAACAATGCTCCAATTACATAACATATCAAGATTAGTGGAAAACAAATCCTTAGATTACATGGTCTTAAGTAACGTGTATGACATGGAGTTGTAGAATGATCTACTTTGGATCATTTTCATAGTGCATAATGTGTTTGATATGCGGGGAAAGCGTGACCGCTGAGATCTGACCATTTCAGCAAGAGTGAGATAGGAAGAGTTGTTAGTAGCTTGCTTGATTATTTGTCATATTTATCAAGACATTTCTTATATTTAAACTAAAAAAATGGCAGAGATTGAAAGATATTGTAGAAATCTCCTTATTTACCACTAGTGAATCGTGCTTGAACTTGTATAGGTTGAGTTGGTTCTACCGAAAATTGTATGGTTAGACTTGTCTAAATCAACCCCGATCCCATTTTGATAAATGATCTTTTGGTGCTTTTTGAGATGGCCAATCTTGCTAGCACTACTTACGAAATTAGCCTACAAGCCTTATTAAAACACCCCATAGTTATTAATGGCACATGACGCAAAAATGTGCAAAGTCTCTCCGGAGCCTTAGCGCACGATGCGGCAAATGGCGCATGCCTTTTTAGTTTATTGCACATGTTTATAATTTTTTTTATAAATTTAATATATATAACAATAAAGTTAAATTTTTTAATATTTTTGCTAAACATATGCAACAAAGATTTTTTTATAGGCATTTTGCAAAAAAAAAACACCATCAAATTTAATATTATAAACATAGAATTTCAAGCATAATAGTTTTCTAAAGCCAAAATCTAATACAATTGTACATGTTACCGATAAACTAGAAATCTGAATATGATTCAGCAATTATATTTACCAAATCAATATTTACATCATCTGTTTATAAGCTTCAGCATCTTCCTCATCCATCTCATTTAGATTTGTTTCTTCTTTGTGAAGATATAAAGGAGCCGAAGCGGGTGTTGAAAAACGTCTCGATGTGGATGTTTTTTTACTCGGATATCTAGTTTCCTCTACTCCTGCTGCTTTAGCAGCAACACCCAAGTCATCATTATCATCATCAAATATAAGCTCATCTTTAGCATCAGATGCATCATCCATATTTTTCGTTAATCATTCATTAGAATCATCAATATCCTTCAAGGATAGCAGATAAATAGTGTCACTGATGTTGTACATTCTTTTTAATGCTCCATATATGATAATGCTAATTTTTATGCAGTTTGGATTATAAAATATGAAAAACAAATAAAAAAGAAAAACAATAATATAATGAAAAGACGCACCATTTTGTGTCGTGCGTCATTTGCGTCATTCGATGCGTCTTTTCATGTGCGCCGCGCCATAAAAAGAAAGACGCAAACACCGCACCATACCGTATGCCATGGCACATGCTTTTTATAACTATGAGACGCCCAATTATGTTAGTTTTCAAGTTTAGTCTATTAACAATAATTTGACTTGGAAACACGTTGATGTTCGACTTGATATAAGAAAATCATTGAGTTTAGCTAGAGTATATGTAAAAAAACTGCGATTGTTTCAAGGTCGTTTTATTTATCCTTTTCGAGAGTCCTATTTAAATGGAGTTTTGTGTTGAAGCTTCAGTCCAAACTTTAAGATCATACAATCATCAATGACGTGACAAGATAATTACTTTTGGTTCTTGTTGTATTTAGCTAAAAAATGCTTCAATCAGATGAGTTTGAAGTTGTTATTTTAATCCATAAGCATATTTAAAAGCAGAAGCATAACTTTATTATCGTTCCTTCCATCCTAGAACGACAACCCTCATGGTTTATATAACATAGCAATCATTAGTTGTTTATTGAAAACTAACAACCCGTGGATTGACTAAATATGTTGACCTACATGTGTTATTTGATGACAAGGAAGGGTATAATAGCACTATTGGATTTGATCATCCTTTGTAGAAATAAATTGATCTCGTTCTGATAACCCTTTATTTCAAATGCTCAAACCAAAAAGTACAATGCTAGATTTGAGGGGAGGCTATGATTTCAAGACAAACATATCAAATCCATCAGTGCTAAGTGCATAGATTTTAGATCTTAATACTACCTTTATCTACCACAAGAAATACTTATTAGAGTTTTCGTTGATAGATATTTATCTTTTTTTCTTCTCAAAATCCTCAAGTAAAGCATCAAATTAGATTATTAACATAAGCTTTGACGTATTTCGATTAGGCACCCAACTTCGAGCATTCTTTTTATTTTTTAGTTCACATAAAGATTCACTAATTATGTTGATGCACTAGCAAATTGACAAATTTATTAGTTTTTGATGCTATTTTCTAGTTTGAAATTGGACATCAAACATTTGTTTTGAGCAAGGTAAAAAATGTTGATCTTTCAGTGCTATTATGGTCGATTGGAATTTGAAAGTTCCGTTTCTATTTCGAAAATTCCACTTTAATTTCAGTTTACGCATTTCAATACTTTTTGGAATTTCTCTTTAATATTTCTTTAATAACTTGTTTTTTTTCATTTCAACGATCTTGATCAATAAACCATGCCACTCACAAATGGTTGTACAATTTATGGGCTATTACATAATCGAATTAGAGATATAATTAAACAAAATTAAAACCAAACAATAAAGGACTTCTTAAAAGGACAACATCTCATTTCATTATTAATGACACTAGGCTGTACTCATCATTTCATTATTAAGAACTAATAAAAAAACCAAACCACATTCATTTTTTTCATGAAGCTGTGACGCCCGACCTTTATACCCACACACTAACAAAGGATATTACTAAGTGATATCCTTTGTTAGTGTGTGTATAGAGGTGGGGCGTCACTGCTTGGTATCAGAGCCATGTTTCGATCCTGGAACCTTTGGGTTATTAATAAATCTTATTTATAATCAAACGAATATTTCAACCATCATTATTTCTAATCTACATGTTAGAATAGCTTGTCATTTATTTATTCCATACTCTTCAAAATCACATTTTATTTTAATTAAAAGAGCAATTTATAGTCCTAAAATTTTGAATTTCGAGATCCCAATTGCTTGAAGTCAACGCCGATTAAAAAAATCCTAATACCAAGCCTCTCGCTACCTTCTTGAACCCACTTGAAGTGGTCGTCTTTCTATAAAAGCTTGCTCTATCGGGTATTTATTGATTTTGGCCTTATTTTTCTTGTTAAGACGTGGAATCAACCGTTAATTAAATTCCATCCCTGTCAACGCTATACAAGACTAGAATGATCGAAATTTAATGCGCCAAACGACAATTGAAACCTTGGTTTTAAGTCTATATATTAAATTTTGGATGCTTTTTGTAAATAACATTTTAATGAAATTTTACTTTTTATATGGACTAAGTACAAAACAACATTTAAAATGCTGATTAGCTTTAGTTTTGTTTATGAGTTTGTTGTTTATCCTAGTTTGAGATACCATAGCACTTGAATCATACATGCACACACAAACTCAATAACGCACGTATATTAAGATATATTTTTTCTGAAATATCGTGTATTCCAACACTTATCCAAAATGGTAGATTCGAGATGTAAACAATGTTATGACCTTATATATATGCACGTATGCATGCATGCGTGCATGTGAATACATATGCACATTACCTCCTTATGATTATATGATATTTCACTTTTAGGTTAGAGTATCCAAGAAGGATCTAGAAAAAGAAAGAGGTGCCATTTTAGAGGAATATCGAGGAGGACGCAATGCTATGGGAAGGATGCAAGATTCACATTGGGTTCTTTTATTCCAAGGTTCAAAGGTAGTGTTTTTTATTCTCAAATTAAATATTTAATTACCGATGCAAATATATGTTTATTGTAATTCTGGAAAATGTTTCTTGAGAGGACAACTTGCTTTATTGCATAATAATAAGTATCCTAACTGTCAATTAATATTCTATTATTTACCTATATGGTTTATATAGTTTTTTGCTACTATATCCCCAAAATCGGTGATAAACCTATACGTCGACATCTTCAAAATGATTAAATCTACATTTAGGTCATATGCAAAAGGCTTAAGAATGCACAGTTTTATCTAAATTGGATATTTAACTTTACCTTTCATTACAAACTCCAATCAACCTTAATATTCCTAAAATCATAATTTTTTGTTAAGAATTATTCTTATTTCCGATGTTTCATTTGAAAAACACATTTGGTCTCTTATTCCTTTAGTTGGCGTAGTCTCTTATATCATACATTTTGACAAATCCTATTTCAAATCGTATTAGTTTCTCTAAACACTCCTAATCACATGGCTAAACATAGATGATTTTGAATATTGTTATACTTATGCTCATTCTAATTCTTTTTTGAGTGTTGATGTTTACTCGTGGCTTTTGAACTATTTTTTTTGGTAAGATGCTTTATTCAAGCAGACTACATATTATGATGTCTCAGGGGCTTGAGTCCATGACCACTAGAACTTTTGTCTAAAACGTCATACCTCTAACCACTTGAGTTAGAGGTCCTTGACGGCATTTGAATGAATATTGATATGATATTTAATGAAATTCGGTATATAAAGAGGAAATTGTTGTGCTAGACATCTAATATAACATGAATCATTACATAATTATAAGAACTCAAGGTTACAACAAGAAATAACCATTTTACAACAACTTCCCTTTAAAGTGCAATCTTTTATAATGACGGTAAATATTTTCTCTTCTTTCCTTAATTCTCTCTTCATGACCATATTTTTTAAGTTCTTTTCAGCTACTTTTAGGATTTTTGTTTTAAAATCTTTTTGTCCACTTTTCAAAACATAAAGCAAATTTGGAGCCTTTTTTAAAACATATTATAGGCATATGCCTGTTTTTGCCATGCTGGTGCTGATTCGACATTTTGGTATTAGAGGGCATTTTAAGAGTGAAGCAATGCAATTTTGCCAATATTTTTACACTGATCCAATTTGAAATCGCGCTAATGTGAGTTCTTCAAAAGCAATAAAATATATTGGTGCAATATGAAACAGCACTGGTGCAAAAAGTTGATTTAATGCTAGTGTGATAGAAACGGGCATGAATTATTGGAATGGGTCTGTTTATTTACAAGCTTTTGAAAATTAAGCTAAATTGATTTTTTGTTTTTTTTAAAGCTCTCCAATCAATATTTCCATTCAAATTCTCCACATCATCAAAATATTTAAGTTAACAGATTATCGGTTTCTTTAATTATGTCTTTCTCATTTTCAAGACCACCAACGACTTAGATAATCAAATACGAACTTTTCAATTATATATTTATCCACCATTTGCCTCAACAAGTTTATTATATAAAGTGAAAAATTCAAAATATACTTAAACAAATATAATCTCAACGGAATTTTTAAATTTTAAATCAATCAAATAAACTGATGAATTAACATTTATTCATTTGGAAATTTTTGTAGTTCAAAAAATTAATTCGAATGATTTCTCATTATTCGTAATTAAAATAATAAAATTACACACACATGTATGTATGTGTGTGTATACACGTGTACACACACGCGCGCGCACACACACGTGTGTGTGTATATCACATAACAAAATATTTAAATTTTGAACAAATTTGCATTCCTAATTTTCGAAACTTAAGCTGGTTTTAAAACGAAGTGCAAGTATAGATTGATTTCTATCACATCAGCATTGAGTTGACAATCCCTTTGAAAAATCAGCTTATGGGCGCAATTGTGAATTGCACTCACATGTTTTTACACCGGCACAACTGCTGTTGCACCCATAGGAAACCATATTTGCGCAATTGGTAGTTGCATCAGTGTAAATAAATATGGGTGCAATTCACAATTGCTTTCGTAGGCTGATTTTTCTCTCTCAAAACACGACACACATGGTAAAATTAGCCCAAAATGAAAATTTATTCTTAGTTTTTTAACACAATTTTTTATTACATTATCTGGTGCAAGGATCAAGTACACATTAATAAAATCATGAATCTATATTGTTTATTAGCAGTGAAATACATACATATGGTAAAATAAACAAAGAATGTTATTCAACAAAGTAACGTGTCTTCATTTGTCTTATTCAGGCATTTTTTCTTTTCTTTTTTTGTATATAGATGCTCATACACACACGCACACATACATACACCAATTTGCTCACTCTACTATAAAAAAAAATTACCATTTAATTTTTACCATGATATAATTACATTAGTCTTCAAAAGTGAATATTCATGCTATAAATTTAGCAAAATCTTTACCCAATATTTGATATCATTAAAGATATATTTTACCTTTTTAGTTAACAACTAATAGTTATTATAACAATTTTTCAGTAGAATTATCCGATCAAGTGTTATTTTGGAACACTATACTTTAATCCAACATGTTGTCTTACATTGTATATATTATTGAAGAGAATGCCAATGATTTTTAACATCTAACTCGATGCTTGAAACAAGAATCGTGAATTCTAGACAAATGCCGTACATATTTGGACTTGTAAAATAAGAAATATAAAGCCATTGTTTAAAATGACCTTTGGCATGCTAGAATTGTGTTAATTCCCTCTCAGGTTTGGCAATGATCGGAATGGAATTTGAACAAAATTTCAGTCCCTATATCAATAGTTAAAAGAGAGATAAAAATCATGTTTCTATGAGAAGAAGAAGAAGAAGAATACAATAATGATTTTCAAACTATATACAACAACTGAATATTTTATTATTCATATAGAAATCAAGTGGATAATCAAATCATTTTTCAATTCATTCAACAGAAATTCAGATTTGTTCAACAATGCATGCTCAAGTAGGTAAATCGAAAGATTAAATCCACTTTGCAATGCTATAAAAAAGAGAGAGAGAAGAGATTCACATAAAAATATATAAGAAAGGAATTAAAAAAATATATCACAAGTAAGATTGTTATTGAACCAGGACTCAATTTATTATTGAGACATATGCATAAACGAATGCATCAAATTATATCAACAAAACATACATAAAAAAACCTCAAGGACATATCCCAAAATAAAGGCCCTTAGTTTATCATCTTGTTACCTCATTTATAATTTTTATGTATACACAATGTACATTTTATTTGTATTGTGTATAGAAAAAAATGATGAGAAGTACTGAATTCAAAATCGGAATCGGAACAAAATTTTCGAATTTTCCGAAGTTAAACCAAAATTTCAAAAAAATTGGAATGATGGAAACAAAACCGTTAACCGAAAATTTAAATCGTGCATAATACACAATTCCATATATTGAAATATCAAAATCAACCCACGCATTATGGTAGGTCAAACTAAAGTTGTCCATCTACGTAGAAGGCGGGTCTTATGATATTTCATAAAAATATCAAATACAAATAGTTATTTCTTGCATTCAATTGTTTTGCGATTATGTAAAATAAAATAAAAAAGCTCTTTGGTGAAAAACGGCAGGAGGAACTGGTGGTAGTTAGGGTTTGTTTTGTCATTTTCCATTTTTACTCTAAGGTCCAATATATGTAAATATAAATATACATTTAAAATGTAAGTTCACTTCCTAATGAATGTTCTGCACATGTCCTTTTTCAAATTAGACTAGATTCACTCATTTTCTATTTTCTATTATGTTGTAGATTTCACTTTTTAGAAAAGCGTTTTCTAATATTTAGATACGTGGGATATTTTTACAGTTGATCGACAGTTCAACTGATACTTCTGATTAAAATATAAAAATTACTAAAATGATCAATACTTGAATTCTCATTGCGTAATTACTTTTATGAGAAAAGGAAAATGTTAACCTATGTTTTTAAGGCAAATGTTAACAAAACTCCATGAGAAATTACATGTGAATTATGGACAGTCAAATCATTTTTCTTAATATAATTCTTATTTTCCTAAATTATCATGAATAACTTAATTAATTAGAGCACATCTCTTAGAAAATTAATGAATAATAAGAACATTAGAATAAAAAAAAAGAACATTTGAATAAGATGGGTTGTATGGATCATGAAAATCCACTTTGGACTCTTTTTTATTGTCTATTACCTTTGTGTTTTTTTTTATTTTGTGGTATGGATAAAATAGTTTTGTCTCTCAATATAATTGTTCGATGTGCTTCTCACTATATTTATGTAATATAAATACTAAAAGAGCATAACCATTTTAGGTAGAATCTGTAGGTATGAGTCATTGTTAGCTTCACCTAAATATTTGCTATCTTTGTTTCTTGTACTAAAGTTGAATGAAGATCCATCTCCCCTTTTTAGTCATAATCTATGAGAAGTAACGATTGAGACCATATAAATTAAACTAAAAAAAAAAACACAGAAAATGTAGAGCCATATGTATAAATGACTAGTTGATCCGATGAAAATATTTCTATGTGGTTGCTAACTAGAATCTAATCTAATCTAGTCATGTGAAATAATTAAATAGACAATTAAGAAGTAAATGTTTATGATGTAAGTGCATGAAACAATAAAGTGAAAAAGAACTCCAAAATAAGAATTATTTCAAAATTCTATATATACTTGCTAATTTGATCAAATATGACCAAGTTGGCGATTGTAATCAAACAATCAAGAATGTATATAAGGTATGCAATGAATTTTGATAAATTATAATTACGGAAAAAAATGCTATAAAATAAAATAATAAAAACGATTCTTACGTATTGGTAGAATCAAGATACAAGGGTATACGCAAAGTTCTTGAAACAAATATAGCCCATGGCTACCTAACTTGTATAAAATAATTTGTTTTTGTTTTTGTTTTATTTGTAAATCCTTTTGCATCCAACAGATCTTTCATCTTTCAAAAGTAAAACCAGATCTTCTCACTCACGTTTCATCTCTTTTCCATGACAAACTCATTTAGTGTTTACATTAAAGTGTAGTTTCTCCAAAATACACTAGTTCATATAATAAAACATAATGCAATTGTCAATATGTATCTATTGATATGCATGTTAGACAAGGTAAGGTGAACATGTTAAACCCAGCCTACAAACACGGGTGAGTCATGAGGAAGGTTGGCCTAGCTAAACATATTTTCCATCTCTCCATCACTCAATAAATACAAGAATGTTAAAAATAAAATTTAGCTTTCCAAGTATTTCAACTGATTGACTCTAAGCTGACAAAGCTATCAGATTTCAATTGATTCCTCATTTTTAATGAAACGCATGACGCCAATCAAGATTCAAAAGCACGTTTGCAGGAATTTTTGAGATGATACGGACATACCGTAGAAAGTGATATTACGATTCAGTATATTATCTACTGATTTTATCACACTGCACATCAAAGGTTAACAAATATCAGAATATTTCACGACGTCCTATCTGATTTGGTATAATTCCTGTCTATTGAAGAAGAATATTGTATTTGAGTTCTATCTAGTCATTTTATCAAATCAAACCGTGGAGTCTTCTCTGCTCTGAGTTCTTAACTATTTTCTCCCAGATTGTGTACTTCATGTATGATCTGCAATTCACATCTCGCATGCTTTTCTCAACTATAAATAGATTTATCCACTTTGAGTTATTGATAGCTTCATTCTATCATCATTACAGACTTACTTTTAACACATAGTATATACACTTTAGGTCTGCCTTCTCAGATACAGCCTTCAAATTACAGCCATTAGAGATTGACTATAGGTTTATGCTTGGTCTAATTGGTTTCCACTTGTTCTTTTCATTTGAAATTTTAATTTTTTGCATTTCATTCGCATGTATTGATTGCGAAAATATGTTGACAAGTCTATTAGCATAGTCAGTGACACTGTTTTCCTAAAGTGGGTCTTTAACCCAAGTCTACTTGTTCCTCAATAATTAATAATACAATGTTCTGTAAATAAAATTTGGCTATCAAAGAAGCATTTTCTTTACCATCTGGTTCATTTTGCAGTATGCGGACCGCCTCCCTATCGGATTGGAAAAAGTGATACGAGGTGTTACACCAGAAACTGTCAAACAATTCTATCGGAAGTGGTATCACTTGCATAACATGGCTGTCATTGCTGTAGGGGACTTTCCTGATACAAAGGTTATTTTTTGCGATTGAGAATTCTTACCTGCTTCCAATCCAGGTTGAAATCCTTAATAGATAACCTAAACCATCCTATTTTGGCAGGATGTTGTTGACTTAATTAAAACTCATTTTGGCCATAAAACTTCTGGACATGGAGCACCTCCAATTGTACCAGCATTCCCTGTTCCATCACATGAAGAACCACGGTTCTCTTGTTTTGTTGAATCTGAAGCTGCTGGGGTAAGAGTCCAGAAACACGTTCTCACTAAATCAACAGAAAATCATCCTAGTATCTTGCTGTTACAACTCGAAACTAATTTTTTCTCTATGTTTCGACTAATCAATATCATATTTTTCTATTTTGATTATTATAATCCATAACACGATTTTATATATGTTTTCCTTTTCCTTGCATCAAATTGATGCAATGTTGACAAAATCTTGATACTGGAGCAATTTGACATCCAATCTATAAAATAAAATTTTGAAATAATATAAATCAGTGTTTTGGTTATGAAAATTGACATGAAGGAAATAAACTAAAATCTTAAGGACATGAATATTGCCCTCTACTTATTAGGAGAACTCTTTAACATATGTTTCTACAAGAACCTACGATCTAACACATGTTTCTATACTCATAACATCACTCTCATCTATTCGTGAACAAAAATATTCATGTGTATTGATGTCTATTATTTATACATTGTGTTATTGTCATTTTATAGCAATAGTAATTAATCGCTGTTGTTTCATGAGCACTCCATTCACCTTTCAAGATAATATAATAGTTCCTTGTTCACTAATAAATCGATTAATGAAACCCATGTTTGATCCCCTGATTCAATTGCCCCGGGTTTGCGTTTGTGGGGTTTGGTTTGGGGGGGGGGGGTTGGAGGTGTGATTTGAATTTCTATAGAAACGCTTGAATTTGCAAAAAGTGTTACTTGAATTTGGATTTATCCATCTTTTGTTCCTTATCTCTGTAATTTCACCATGACAAAATATGCATTACAATTACATTTGTACATGATTTCTACGAGTTGTGAAAACAGTCAGCGGTGATGATCAGCTGCAAGCTTCCAGATAATGAAATGAGAACAGTGAGAGATTACAGGGATTCCTTAGTCGAGTCCATGTTTCACTGCGCACTGAACCAAAGACTTTTCAAAATTTCTCGTGGAAAAGATCCACCATACTTCTCATGCTCGTCTTATGCCGATTCACTTGTTAAACCTGTAAAGGCCTATATTATGACCTCAAGTTGTAGAGAAGGTGGGACTGCCGAGGCTCTTGAGTCTATGTTGATGGAGGTACTATTATTTCAGTAAGACTTTTTTTACAGGTACCTTGAATTGTGATTTGATTATTCCATAAACCATCTATTACATAATAGTTAAACCAAGGGCAAATTTGACCTTCTTATTCATTTTTAAACAACTTATTGCTTCTGAAGGCCCTGACAACAATTATTGGGTTTTGAAAAGCTAACACTGTTACCACAATCTTATGTTTGGGAGAATTACTATTAAAAAAAAAATCCTCTCAGGTCTGAAACCATGAAATAGTGGGGAATTATGTTGTTCATGAAAAGCATACTGCTTTTTCAGGTTGCTAGAATTCGGCTTCATGGGTTTTCAGATCGTGAATTATCCATTGTGCGTGCATTGATGATGTCAGAGATTGAATCAGCTTATTTAGAACGTGACCAAATGCAATCAACCAATCTGCGAGATGAGTGTTTGCAAGTATGTTTTGAATTTCATATGTGGTGCTGCAATATTACATCCTTGTATCGATTTTATTCGCCCTGGTCTAACAGTAGAATTTATATGCAGTTTTCTTGTAGTTATTACATGATTTGATCAAGCTTGTTTTTTTTTCACGAAAATGTAATGGATCACATCATGTATTTTCTTAGACACTTTTTCCTATATGAAGGAAGTTCTATTTCTAATTTTGTCAAACTGTCATTATCTATTTTTGTAAACAATATTAGTGAATAAGCAGCTGAAATCATACCAAAATGTGAAGATGTCAGTATTTAGTTTTGTTGATATATGAGAGCTGTAAGTTTTGTTGGTTTATGCAAATAAATCTCCTTTTCACCATGTGATGTATGCTTGTGTTCTATCTTTGTACAACTTATTTTGGTTTCCAAATATTAATATTAAATGTACTGTCATTTTCTCGTCTTCCATTGTTAATTGCAGCATTTTTTCCATAAGGAACCAGTTATTGGGATTGACTACGAAGCCAAACTGCAAAAGACTATATTACCTCGTGAGTTACTATTGCTATTACTATTGTTATTATTTGAATTTGAATATTCAAAGAACCAAGCTTCACTTGAAAACTTTGAGTTCTCACAAATTTATATTTGGAACCTTTACCTACAGTATGCTCTATCCTTACAGTTATTACAGTTTCCTTAACTCCTCTATTAGCCTATTGTTTTGAGCTAAGCAAAACTTAAAAAAGAAAAAGAAAAAACCAAACAAACAAACAAATCAAGTAAGAATACTGTTGCCAAGAGTGGTTCTAGAGAAGAAGGGTAGCCGGGATGGAGTGGGGGTTGGGATCAGGTTTTGCAAGATTCAAATTTTAAGATACAAAAACTTCCTTCTTTCTTCCTTTCTTTTGTAACAAAGGACAATATGTGTTTTTAGGTTGAAGCATATGAATATTTCGATAATCTGGTCAAATGAGTTATAATGGTCATAACCATTCAGGTCCCAGTACCTGAATGCTATTTGTCAAACTTTTTGGTTCCTGAATGCTATTTGTCAAACTTTTTGGTTCCCCAATCTACATTATGAGAAACACTGTCTGGCTCATTATTCCTGATCGGTCAGTTAACATTACTGACTTTAGTTTTTATATTTTATCTAGTATTTTAGTTTAGTATTTACAGTTATACCATACAACCTGAATATCCCAAGGAAGGACCAAATTAAGTCTCCTGACGGACCCCAAACAAAGCAACACTGAAAGATAAATTCTATTTTATACATATCAATTGTCATCAATGCAAGTCTACCAACCAATTGAATAAATTTTCTAATAAGCATTCTAAATTTTCTGACAAAGCCTCTTCGTATTCTTCCTAATGCATTTAATGTTTTTAATGTCTTTCAGAGATTTCATCAAGTGAGGTAGCTAGATGTGCTATGAATTACCGCACGACATGCAGCTGTGTTATAAAAATAGTTGAGCCTCGACCACATGCCACTTTAGAAAGTCTAAAGGCTATTGTACAAAAAATCAACACTTTGGAAGAACAAAGAAGCATTTTACCCTGTGATGAAGAGAGCGTGCCTGAGAATATTGTTGCTAATAAGCCGAATCCTGGGTAAGCTGTTTATGGTTAAAATATTTTGGAAACAACTGCTGGTTTTTATGTGAAAAAGTAAAGAATTATAAACTTGTTGGTAGCGACGGTTTCCAGGTTTTCCACTTCACTGTCATAATTTTTTTCTTTTCTTTTTGTGGTATTTCACTATTTAGCTGCTCAGCTCAACCACTTAGGTAGGTATACATTGTCACATGCCTGTATGCTGTTGTGCACACATAATTTGTTAATTTTAAGTTTGTCTCTGCGTGTTCACAACTCTTTTGTCCTTATAATTTCTTACCTAATAATTGCCTTATGTTTCAAAGCACGAAGCTTTACGCAAGGCAGTTTTCATGTCATATGGCGAGGTGTAAGCCTAGATGTGGTGGGTTGTAAGCTTCTCGTGTAAACAGTAAAATAAATAAATTTTGTTGTAGTGAAATGAAACATTTTTTATTCTTGCGAGTTTGATAATATGCTAAAGGAAAATTTTCTCATGTAAGCCACATAAGCAGACTTATCACATAAACATGCATGTTTCAAACTAATTCCAGAAACAGACCCATCTCTCTTGGTCAGAATTTTTGTTGTGGTGGCGTGATCAAAGTTTGCACCATTTTTTTTTTAATATTTCAGAATGGGATAGCGTAGACTAACACTATCCCAAATAGTGCAAAAAAAAGTGCTATCCTAAATCGCGTCAGTTTGCGTTATCTTAAATCGTGCCAGAACAAACAAAAAAAAAAGAAAAAAAAAAGTCCAACGTGGCAGAAACAGATACTGTTTTTGTAACTAGTTTTGAAGTAGGCCTGTTACTGCATTAAGTTTTCAAAAGAGGATTGTTTTTGTAATTGTGCATGTAGGCACTAAATAGTTATGGAAACATGCCTGTTTTTGCTGCGTTGGACAATTATTATTATTATTTTGTTCCGATGCGATTTAAGATACCACGAACTATCGATATTTAGGATAGCACTAAATATATTTTTTCTCTGTTATTTGGGATAGCGTCAGTCTGCGCTACCCTAGATTGCACATCTGAAAAAAAATAACATCCAACGTGGCCGAAACATATATGTTTCTGTAATTAGTTTTGAAACAATTCCGTTACTGTAATAAGTTTGCTCATGTGGCCTACATGAGCAAATTTTCCTTTACTAAATAGAGATGTCTACGATGTAAATTTTCTTGCTGAAATGTAGACAAAAAAACAGATTCGTAGTAGGAAAACAAAAGGAAAATTACAAAATCTTTTGCTGGCCATTTGTTTCAAGACGATACTTCATCCTGTCACGATTTCTCATATTGTAAAAAACAGATCTATGGTAGTTTCTGTTAAGTATCAAGCTGCAGGGACAAGTTTGCGAAAGCAACATTGGAGGAATAAAATGTTTGCGGACATAAGTTGGAGAATAATGTTGATAGTGAGATGGCAAGTAGGATGAGCAAATAGTTGGTTCGGTTTGGAGAAAAAAAATCTAAAATCAAATTAACCGTTCAAAAAACAAAAACTGAACCAATCCAACCGGATAACCGAAGCTAACCGAACCGAAAGTAATTGCTTCGGTTGGACTAGTTTGGTTTGTTGGCAACTAAATAACCTAGGTTGTGTAGTTGTTAATATAATATGAGACTAGAACAATTGATTGAGTCTTATATATATATATATCCGTGTCTGTATGTGTGTGTGTGATGCTGTAATTTATAGAAACTGACTACTTCTTTTCGAAAAATATTAACATGAAACGATTTTTTTATGATAATGTAAATAATAATGATATTAGATTGATAATTATGATATTTACAGTAATTTAAGATTTACATTTGGTTTAATTGATTGGTTCGGTCTTCAAATACGGAAAACCGAAACCAACCAATTAACCAAATTAATTCGAAAATAGAAACCAAAATCAACCAAATAACCAGGAATCGAACCAAACCGACCAATTATATTTGATTTGTTTAGTTTATTTGGTTCACCAATAAATGCTCACCCTTAATGGTAAGTGAGATTATTTTGTTTAATTGTGTTATTACGTTTGTTCTTATTTTTGAAACTGAATATTACGATGTTAAATCGAATAATATAATTACTTAATTAAATATTATAAGTAGAAATTTGCAAAATAAAATCATCGAAGCTACGATGCACAATGATAGCCACAACAGCGCATAATCAAAGATAGCTAAAATGCATAATTAAAATACCTAAAATGCATAATTATAACAGTATCATATTCTACGATATAACATATTTTTTCAGAAAAGTAGGCTTACTGCCCTCAAACGGTACATCAAATGCATAACCCTTTGGTGGAAATTGGGTTTGTTAAAATGTCCCACGTAGGGAAGAAACAACAAGTTACTCTCTTTATATACCAATGCTCAAAACATTAAATAAATTGTTACGAACATTAATCATTATGGCATCTTAAGAGAATATAATATCATATATTAAATGTCAAAAGATGGCCTTGGGTCTCCTCATCAAATAGGCCTTTAGGTTCTCGTGCTTTGGTTGTATGAAATTATTATTTTCCTTCTCTTTTAATATTTTTGATTAGCAAAAATTATGTTTACTCATTTAAAATTTGAACAGATGTTGCTGTTGGATCAGGTGCATTGATAGCGGGGTAAAATGAGGAAACTACAAAATAAATCCCTTTTTAGTACTTTGTATTTGATCTTATTTTGTGTTTATATGTATTATACATTTGCACTAAATCATATTTAGTGTTTTTAATAAATGAGTGGTGTTTTAATTTTGATTTAATCAATTTGTATTAACTCTTTTATGTTTATTATATATTATGATTTATTTTTATTAAATATAATATATGTTATTAATTTAATTTAATTATCTATTTTACTTTATAACATGTTCGCGTTCACAAACATTATAACTATAATAAATATAGTAGACTAACTTGGGTATACATAAATATATGTTATATGTGTGTAAATAACCGTTCACAAACATTATAACTATAATAAATATAGTAGACTAACTTGGGTATACATAGATATATGTTATATGTGTGTAAATAACCATTGAGATCTATGGTTATTATATGAGGTATAATCTCAAGTGATGGAAACTATTACACATAAACAATAAACCATGGTTAGAGGTTTCGGTCGAAATATTAAATTCCAGCCACATCGGTTCGGTTTTGGTTGACTTCGAAATAAAACCCTAGCAAGAATCCGGTTTCGGTTGGAAAGAGGAAAAAAGTTCAAAAATTTCGAAAATTACAAGCATCTAGTTAAACTATGTACCTTAAATTATGAATTTCAATCAAAAATTGGACTTCAATCTCGTCATCGACTTTAATTGAATCTAGCTACAGGGATCAAATCTACCTTCGATGTTTTCAATCTCGTCGTCGACCATCATTGTGATTGTTTTTTTTTCCTTTTTGTTTTTCTCTCCTCTGCTGTAGAGAGTATCCGTGCTTTTAGGGGTTAGGGTTAAGTTGATATTGGATATAAAATGATTGGGTGGGCTGAATATTAATGGGTTTGGCTAGTTATGATAATTATTTAGATTAG
This sequence comes from Allium fistulosum, assembly GCA_030737815.1. Lineage (NCBI taxonomy): Eukaryota > Viridiplantae > Streptophyta > Magnoliopsida > Asparagales > Amaryllidaceae > Allium > Allium fistulosum. Next base: position 1,011,723,172 of record CM060907.1, read on the forward strand.
GCTAAACTGAATGTGTCTGTGAACTGATTTTAATTCTTGCAATGGGTGGGCTGAATGAATGGGTGAAATGATTTTATATCTTTATTGTAAGGTTCGAGATCTCAGTTTCAGTCTTTTGTAATTTAAGGAGTTTCAATTTAATTCGTAAATTTTGAAAATTTCAGTTTCAATTTCTGTTTTGGAATATCACACATATATTTGTTTAATCTATTGAAACAATGTACGATTTATCCTTTATTGAAAATAAGGTATAAATGAAGAATACTAATTAATCATAAATATTTATAACATCATATTTATTCATTACTTCGTTTTTAACTTTTTTTTATAGTTTTATCGTTTATATATTTTGTGATTTTATATGTTCTCTAAGTTAAAATTTCAAAAGTTGAATGTTTGTATATTTGAATTTCAAATTAATTCTTTTTTTGAGTTTCTTCTGTAAAATTTGAAGTACACTATTTTTTTATTGAATCGGAGTTTCAGGTTGGTTTTATTTCGGTCTCTACTGAAACCTAAACGGAACAACTAGAATCTCGTTGTTTCGGTTGAAATCTCAAACCTTGGTTATAACCAACCTATTTAAAGCTGATTCTCGATATGTTTAGAATTTAAGATATTTGAGTACTTGATTTATAGTCTATCTGTAAGATATCAAATAATTTAGATCTTATATTGATGAGCTGAGGTTTTACATTGTTATATCATTTTTCTTTTTGGATAACCTGATGCTTACTTTACTGTTTTGATAGCTTTTAGTAACTTTCAGCAGCTTCATGATCAATGCTTTCAGTACCATGCTTAATGTATATAGGGTGGTAACTCTGTTTCTTGAACTCTCACCCACAGGATAATTTTAAATCAGTCTGAATACCCAAGTATTGGAGCCAATGAAATACTTCTATCCAATGGCATGAGGGTCTGTTATAAATGCACTGACTTTCTTGATGATCAGGTAAGAGTTGTGACTGTATTCATGAGTATCTACTACAGTTGCAATCCCTGTTCTCTGGGGACATCTTAAGATATGTAAGAATCTGCAAGTACCTTGAGACTTTTTTGGAGTATCTAATTACAATTCTTCTACTTTGGGAAACACCAAAAGATAGGTAAGAATAAGGGTAGAAATTTGTTTTGTCCACCACTCATGACCGCAACGAGAATCTTGTTGACAATTAAACTTGTGTTGTTTGCTATTCGTAGGGGTTATTATTTTATTTTTCTATAAGAGTTTCAGCACAAAGTTTACTTTTCCTGAACCAAACCATACCAATATTTTTAAAAACGAAACCAACCAAACCGATAATATTTGGTTTGGTTTGGTTAGTTTATTTGGTTTATTTTAAAATGAATTGTAATTTCTTGTTGCTGACACAATATATGATTGAAACAGTTAATTCATTTCATGTGATGCCTGATTTTGAAAAACTAATTCCTTTTTCTGAAAATATTAATATGAATTAAAAGAGAAAAAAATGTTGTTAGGAAAATAATGTAAATAATAACATTGTCATCGGTAATTATGTTATGTTAAAATAACTTAAATTTTAAATTTGGTCTGATTGGTCGGTTCGGTTTTCAAAAATTGGAATCCAGACCCGGTCAATAAACCGAACAAATACGAAAACAAAAACCAAACCCAACCATTTAACTAACAAAACCAAACCAAACCGATCAAACTTAATTAGTTCGGTCGGTTTATTCGGTTTAAACCAATAAATGCTCACCCCTAACGGAGGCTGCCCTTATCAAAATAAATGAACCCATGAATGATTTAAAACTGCGCAGGCACTAATATAATCAATTGGTCATTATTATGAATACCACATGTTTATTAGGTTATGTGATTCTTAGATCTCCCGTAAATGTTTTTTACGATTTTTTTTTTCCAGCTGTTTTTTTTCTTCCAGCAGGTCATTGGTTACCTTTTTCTAAATATCTTAATCTAATGTAAGCTGCTTTAATTTTTGTCTACCCTATTAACCTTGTGCCAATCTATTCTTAACAGATTATTTTTACTGGGTTTGCATATGGTGGGTTATCAGAATTATCAGAAGATGAATATATGTCATGCTCTATGGGGTCATCCATTGCCGGTGTAATCGGTGCATATGGTTATAAGCCATCTGTTCTTATGGATATGCTTGCTGGAAAGCGAGCAGAAGTTAGCACAAAGGTAGCGGCATATATGAGAACCTTTTCTGGAGATTGCTCACCATCTGATCTTGAAACTGCATTGCAAGTTAGTACTATTTTGGTTTCACTTCTACTTCTTCTTTTTATTTTTTATTTTATTTTATTGTTATTTTTTACTTATGGCGACATGTGATGCTAGAAGGTATTAGACATTTGTGCAAGCAAATTAGAAATTTAGAATACATGGGTCCTGGTAAAAAAAAATGTTGTATCAAATTGTGCAAGACTTAATTTACAGATTGACTTGATTTAAGCAAGGGAAGTAAATAATGGGGAAATTATAAAAATAATTTCAAATTTAATAAAGGGGTACTTGGTTTGGTGAGAGTAAATTTATTCCTGTTATATATTATATCACCTATTTATTACCTGCAAAATCAGACAACTTTTTTAAAGTATATTCAAAAGGTTAGAAATATGGAATATGTAGTAAAACGGGTAAGAAATCAGCTTTTTTTAATACTG